>JAVUPR010000239.1:2797500-3467500 GCA_036785695.1 Gentiana straminea | reverse complement strand
AGATTAACTCCTTTCTTTTGTCGATAGGAAAGAATATTAACATGTATGGTATTGTGCCACAAAATAAATATTTTAATGATAAGGAAAACTTAACTAAAGAGATTAGAGCAGAAAAAAAACCTTATGGTTTCTGATGTAGATTTACTGTCGCGACAAAATTTGAACGAAAAACAGAAAACTGCTTTTGATGCCATTATTGCTAAGATATATAGTGATGATTCAGGGGCATTCTTTGTCGATGGCCCTGGTGGAACAGGAAAAACTTTCTTATATAGAGCTTTGCTAGCAGATGTTAGGTCCAAAGGGTTCATAGCTTTGGCTACTGCAGCCTCCAGTATTGCGGCATCCTTACTGCCAGGTGGTCGAACATCACATTCTAGGTTCAAAATTCCAATTGACTTAGCCACTAATTCAACATGTCGAGTTAATAAACAAAGCTCACTTGCAACATTAATAAAAGAATCTAAGTTGATAATATGGGATGAAGCTCCTATGTCAAAAAAAAAAAAACAATCGAGGCTTTGGACGACCTCTAACAAGACTTGATGGATTCAGAAAACATATTTGGTGGGAAGGTTGTGGTTCTAGGAGGAGATTTTCGACAGACCTTGCCTGTGGTTACTAGGGGAACAAAAATAGAAACGATAAATGCATCGCTTATTAAACCCTACATTGGGCCACAACTTCAGGTTTACCAACTTACTGAAAATATGAGAGCTTGATTGGATCCTAAGTTTACGGATTTTCTTTTACAAATAGGTAATGGCACACACCAGAATGAGGATTCTGAGAATTTAGCGTTGCCGAAAGAAATTCTGATTGATACAAAACAGGGTAACAATGGGTTGGATAGACTAATAGATGTTGTGTTCCCTAACATATCCGTTGCTTTATGTGATGTAAACATTTCTATGAATAGAGCTATTTTGACGACGAAAAATGAATTTGTAGATGAAATCAATGAAATATTAATAAAAAGATTCCCAGGAGATGAGATTGAACATTTAAGCTACGACGAGGCTTTAAATCCAACAGACCAAGCTGAATATGAAGATATTTTAAACAGTCTTACACCTAATGGTTTACCTCCCCATAAACTAACATTGAAGATAAATTGCCCAATCATTTTGCTAAGAAATTTAGATCCACCGGAAGGCCTTTGTAATGGGACAAGATTATTATACAGAGAAATAACTAGAAATATTATTAAGGCTGAAATTGCAACCGGGGATTTCAAGGGTAAACATGTATTTATACACAGAATTCCCTTAGAGCCACCTAACGAAGAATACTATCCAGTTCCTTATAGACATATAAAATTTCCAATAAGATTATGTTTTGCAATGACTATTAATAAATCACAAGGGCAAACATTGGATTTTGTAGGAGTGTATCTGAAAGAACAAGTTTTTTCGCACGGCCAGCTATATGTTGCTTTGTCCAGAGCAAAGACAGCTGCAGCAGTGCGTGTGTTACTTAACCCATCATATTTTGAACAAAACTGTACTAATAAAGCAAGAAATGTAGTTTACAAAGAAGTGCTGTCCATCTAAACTTATTTCATTCATTGTGTTGTTTGAAAATTAAGCTTATATGCTATCTGCCTGGTATAAAAATTGTTTAAAAGTTGCCTATGTCACAAATCAAGTTAATATGATTCGAGATTCACCATGTATGTCTTTTGTGAAATAATTCATTTGTTTCTCAACATTGATAGCAAAGGGAGAGACAGATTTGCCATATCAATGATGTAACGCCGCAAATACATAACTAGAAAGTGTTGATTCAGGTTTTAGAGAGGAAAAAAAGTGGAACAAGTAGGTACTTAACAAATCCAATACAATACAGGGGCTACTTGTTTGTGTACACAATGGTAATTTAGTTTTACCGTTTTCACGGCCTTTCAATTGCTGTTAAGCATAATATAGTATTAGTAAAGTATAATCTTTGGTTTCTATACTGCTTTCCCTTCGGTTGCTAATGGTGTGTTCATGTTGCCTTTTCCACATAGGGAACTTTTGTCTCTGCAGTATGTTATGGAACAGATGTAGCATACTTTGAAGCATCTCTCTTACCATATAAGCGGTATTACGTGTCAAATGTTTTCGTCAAACCAGTCAATCCTGGCTATCAGATCGGTGATTATGCATTCTCCTGGACCATGTACAGCACATCAGTGGTACAACCATTGGATGAAAGAGTGCCTCCGTTTATTCCTTACAATTTCCAGTTCAAGCAATTCTCGGAAATGTTCCAATATGCAGATCTTGAGGCCCCAATCAGTATGTGTGCTTATTGTAATTGCTTTTATCTCATTCATATAACTTCAGTTTTCAAAATCATATCTAATTAAGTTATATGTTGTTTCTTATACATATTAAAGGTTTAATTGTTCAGACATTTCCTGAGAAGAAAGTAGGTCAGGATATGTATGGTCGGGATTTGATTGCAAAAGACTTTGTTGTTGTTGATAACGAGTATGTTTCGAATAAAGTTTGATTCTCAACTTTATTTAATGTTTTTCCCTTATGCTGTATTTAACTTTCCCTCTCAATATGAACACTCCTATGATTATGAGGCTGTGGAAGGAAAAAATCAACGAATATGGAGATATTTTATCACAAGATCTTCCCGAGGCTATCATGTTTGTTGGTATGAACATGAAGGTCACAACCTTTAATGGTACGCTGTCAATAGTAATAGATACATTTGTTTAAGAAGTTCAGATTACTTCAGGTTGATAGTTTACTCTCTAACTGATACGTTCTTTCTTGCAAGGTTTGTCTCTGTCATTGCGCTTAAATAGCGTGTTTCTAAAAGAACCTTTGATTGCTGAAGGTCCATCTTTGAAGGAATGGTAATTCTGAAAATTAATTGTTTAACCAAATGCTTTGTTGTGGGTCGCCGGTATATTAAAAACTTGCATGTTGTTCAGAATAAAAGATTGTATGTGTGTTCTTATGCTTGTCTGTAAAAAAAAAACAGGTATGCTTTGAGAAAAAATGACGTTGATCACTTGTTATCCATCAAGGCTTACAAAGATACATATCTGCTTCTTCGTAAACCAACAGCTGCGGATATCATACCTTTAGTGGATGCAATGGCCACGTTGGAAACTGTAATTTTTCTTCCTTTTTTTATGCAGTCACATTTTTTTTTTTCGGTTTTTGGTCAGTTTACTGAATTCATCATTGCTTGGTTTGTTTAATATATATAGATCAAAACTGCTTGGATTGCTGGTACATTAAAGCTTCTATCAGGGCAAGATAAATTCTTGTACATGGCTTGCAAGAATTGTCATAAAGCGTTGAGGCTAGGACATCAAGATGGTACCTCTTGTGCCTCTTGTGATGAACGTGACCCTATTACCATAAAGTGAGCTAAATGTTGCAGTATTTTATTCTATGAACCACATATATTAACAAAACTTATGATAATTAGGTGCCACGTCGGAGTTCTTATTGCTGATGAATCTGGTACTGCATACGCTGAGATTTACTCACATGATGCAGAAGTGCTGATACCATTCACTCCATTGCAAATAAAAGAGGCCGAAGAAGAGGTATTTCTAGATTAATTTATGCGCTGTCGTGCCAGAACGTCTGTTGTTTTGTCAAAAAAAAAATGGTTCTTCATATTGTACAATTAGGTTATCTTTTGTGATATCAGTTTTTTGATAACAATAATGATGATACATGATGAGATTAACAGCAGCTAAACTTGCATGGGAATACTTTTTATGATTGGTGGAAATGGCCAAACATGATTTGGACTTAAAAATTAGTTGCTGCTGGTCTTCAAATTTATGAGACATATTTACACGTTCACAGTCATGAGTTTTTTTTTATTTCAGCATTCTCTGGTATTGTTACTATTATGTAATCTTTTAGTTGTTTCACAGGGACGTTCATTAGTTACTGAATTGGAGGCAGCTTTTGAGAACAAACATGTCGTGTGCTACATTAAATATTTTGACAAGCTGATTCGAGGTGCTGTGACAAGGAAGTATCCGCTTGTGAAGATTTACCGCTACGAGGATGTCTTCCCTATAGCTCCATGTGTTTCAAAGGAATCAACAACTAAAGCTGCAGGAACGAGTGTAATAAGTGAAAAAGATGCTATTGATCTAATTAAGGATGATGAAGATGGTGTTCAGTTCTTCACTCCATTAACCAAAAAGCTGATCGATGAAATTTCTGATTCTTCACAGACGACAGTTGTTCATGAGGTATCTCCAACTGGTTGTAAAAGAGTTATCTCTTTCAATGATGTTCAAAAAGCTACAGTTGTTGTCAATATTGAACCTATTGACGATGACACTCCGATGCAGGCAATGATTGAATGTTCAAAATCTGTTGAAAGCCCTGTTAGGAAGACCAAAGGGAAGCTGAAGCAAACTTAATTTCAGTGGTTTCTTCTCATGTCTCGATAACTACTAGGCTCAGATTGTGTTTGCATAAACTCTTTTGTGTTTACAATTTTGCTTTTGGGATGGTGCCATGAATTATTAGGAGCCATTAGTTTGTTCTGTTGGAAAAGAAAACTAATGGTAGCTAATATCATGTTAGGTGTTTGTTCTACTATTTTGAATCTTTACCTTCTTGTTAAAGGCTGGCTAATTATTACAAGAAGGATATGTAAAAATCTATGTATAAGCCTCAACTTAAACTTATTATGTATGTTGTGTTTAAGATGTATGTAGTTTTATAATTTAGTTACGTGTTCTTTTGCTTCATATTTAATAGTCCTCCATAAATTTAAACAGCTAGCATGGGCACTCCGTGCGTTGCATGGAGTTCCATTTTAGTAGTATATAAATAATTTAATAAAATAAGTGCAAATCTAGTCTCCTCAACGCCTACAAGTATGAGCAAGGATCCTCTCAAGTTAGAGGGTCAAGTGTTGTAGCTACAATACTGCGGTTTCATTTCATTAAATTCAGGGGCTACCATTACCATTCTTAACTTCTCCTATAATTAAGTAAAATTACCCAACCCAGGTCCAAGTGCGTAATTTCATATTATGTATTTAAGAAAAGGCCAGAAAAAGAGAGTTCATGTGTACTGTATAAGAATATGAAAGGGAAAAAAAAACCTCGATTAAAGTGATCAATTATTTTTTATGGTGGGTCCCAACAGAATATGTGGTGTTGATTGTGTTGTGTAAGATGTTGTGGTTGAAAGAGTAGTGAATGTATCACTGCTCTATAAAGAATTAGGTGGAAAATGGACTAAGGGGCCGAAAAAAATAGAAGGGCTCGGTTTAAGAGTTTGGGTTTTAGAAGTGAAAAGGCTGGGAATTAATTCATGTTGGATTTATTTAAGGTTTAGTGGAAGAAATGATCCAACCGAAAATATACAGGCCAAACATATCAAGTATTTTTATAATATATATAGAATATAGGAGATAAGAAACGTAATAATAGATAATAAAAAAATAATAACGATATAGTAGTATAATAAAATGTGTTATGTCACACTATAACATAAAATGATGTCATGATAAAAATCATTTGACACACTTATTAAAATTTGAACTCTTAATGTGACATACACATGAACTTAGATACAATACTTATAAAGCAATTTATATCACATAGAAAACCTTAGTGTGACGTTCATAAGATATTTTAGTCACATTTAAAAGTTGATAGAAATAAGAACAATGCGACATACACAAAAACATTGATCAAGTATAATATCATAAGATACTTTAGTCACACATAAAATATGAAAATTAAACTTTATGTGACTTAAATAATTTTCAAACACATGTCACTTAAGATAAAAACATTTAGTGACATACTTAATTGTAGAGTACATATATTGTATATACCCAAAATAAATATATTTTGAAATATATCAACACAAAATATTCAACAAGTACTTGTTCATAAACTTCTGCAACAAATCGGTCCAAGTTTGGATCGATCCCAGTGCTAGAGACAATAACTATATCTTCGCTTTGTCCTTCAGAGTGAATGGAAATAATTTCAGCTTAATGTTGTCTTCAGGTACTCCTGCTGGCTTGACCGTGCTGACTATCGCCAGAAAGTTGGTGACATGTACACTAGGATCTTCGTTCGGTACTCCATGAAAGGTAGTGTAATTAGTCACCATCTAAATCACAGTTGGAGATGTTTGGGAGGACCCCAAGCCCATTCTAAACTCGATTTCGGTTACTCGTGGGAACCGACGAGTTCCTCAGGCAGATAGGTGCGAGCGTACTCCTGTACTTGGGGGAGCTAGATCTCAGAGAGAGATCAATGAGAACACTACCCGAGAGATCGCAACTCTACATAATAAGATGGATTACATGATAGAGCGCCTCTGTTTCCCACCACATGCCCCTCCGCGCAGAGCTGCCCCACGTCGCGCCGCTTCTTCCTAGGCTGTTGGTCCTTCCAGTTCTAGACCACCTACTGGTTTTGAGCGTCCGGCTGATCCTGATGAGGAATATTACTTTTGTGATTCTGATGACTGGACTTGTTTTGCCTTTTCTTGTTGATTTTCCATTTATGTTTTCATTTTCCGATTATGGTTTTTCTCTATAAGGATTTGATATTATCATCATTTTGTCGGCTTAAAATGTTTGGAGTTATTTAATTTCTCTTTTACCGCCGCCATTCTTATTATATTGGTTAGTGTCACCCCGAGTATCTCGTTTTGTTTTGTATGAGATATATTGCAGATTTTGACGGATTTCATTTCCGAGCCCCTTGACGCATAGTTGACGATCTATATTACGCCGCTCCAATCTTTACGAAGCTAAATTATGTTCTCGTTGTTAATCTTTTCATCATTGGGGACAATGTTTCGATTAAGTGGGGGTAGGCACGTCACTTAGCTTTGGCATTGTATTTCGCTAAATAGTCAGTTATCTCGATTTTTTTGACGCATTTTTCACCACTTTTTCTTGTGATTCGTTTTCGACAAGAATGTATAAGAAATGAAGTTTGTGGTCTTTTGGAGCTAATTATTTACATCTTTGTTTCACAACAAATGGATGAGAGTCATGCCAACTTTTGAAGTAGTTGCGTATTAACCGCATACTCTGTTTATGAACCGTCTTTTAAGCACATATAACTCGGTTTCGTCAGTATGTATTATAGATGATGCATTATTTTGACTAGAGTTGACCTCAGTTTTCTGAGTTTGTTCTACCTATGGTCATTTATGTCAAGTTATGGATATTATAAGGGTCAAGGATAAACGGATTTGGTAGTTTATCAAATTGAGCGGACCGTGAGAATCATTAGAGTTTTGACAGTGTCCAACCTGCCCGAAAAAGAAGAAATTCTTTGGCAAGAGGGTAGTGAATTCGGTGTTAAATTTGAAAAAGTTTCTTGCTCGGCACCCATATTTGCAAGTTGCTACTTGACAATCTACCCGGCCTTCGCATAATATATACGGAGTACATAATAAGATAAACGTGAGCCTTGGAGTAGTACTCAGTTTTCGATCCTCCTTACCCAGTTGACTTGACCTATAAAGTTAAAATAAATTCCAAAAATCAATCGCGTAAAGGGACGAGCACTCTCGTGATTTGCTAGTTATACTTAAAGTTGATATATGTGATTCCGTCTGCGTAACTGATGCTTGCGAGTTATTTCACACACACACACACACACACACACACACACACACCGGTTTATGATTTGTATATTGGTTAACGTGTTACTTTATGGAAAATAGTCGGCATGATTCTTATCTTGAAATTGTGAAGCGTAGCTGTTTTTAATTAACTATATTGGTCCGAGAGTTCATTTTCTTTTGTCTTGTTGTTGGGACGATTAAAAGCTAAGTGAGGGGTAGTTAATAACATGCTATTTAGTACCTTAAACCATACCTTTATTTACCCCGAATTATGCTCGAGAGAGGAAAGATAGTATGAATATCGTGTGAAATACATGTTAATTGCGTAGTGCATATTCTTTGGATATCGATTCTGCATTTGTATGATTATCCCGTGGATTTGGCATTGTTCTACTTTGTTTTGTATATCTTAGAACATTCGACTACTTTATTAAATTACGAAGAAAAAACAATGAGTAACTTATAATTTTAGTAGGGATGTAAAATTTTGAATCTTATACATAGAAGTGATAAAATTATCCGTCCAAATTACATGTCCAATTTACTTGTCACGACAAGATAGTACTTTACTATGTGATGTTTTGCGACATGAATTCAACTCTGTACGATGTCACCGCCATGTTTTCCACGCGATGCTTGAAGGATTTCTTACGCTATGAAATTATTACGAGGTTTACGTTCAACACAATACTCGTAGGGTTCCTTGTAATACAAAACTAGACTCTTTCAAGCAAAAACGGTGTGGATTAAATATAAACACAAGGTAAGGGACAGATTACCAAATTGTTATAATAATAATTACTACTAATTCAATGTATGTAGCGTAGTAAAACTAGAATATAGAATAGACGAGTGCCACCCATTATAGTTTTACCTTTAGATTCGAAGTATAGAATATACTACGTAGCAGTAGTAGTAGTTTAGTAGGAGGAGTAATGTAATGTAACGTGTCCGTTCCAAAGGTTGGACGGGGCGTGGCTTTCTCCGTGTTGCTGGCAATTGCTGGCTAATAAATACCAAGCAATTGCTACCGCATTTTTATTTTTATTTTAATTATCGATCGATCATACATTTATATTATATTCTCTCTATTCTAAAAAGTATAGTAGTAGTAGTAGTAAATAGGCACCACAAAATTGAATCAACGACGAATACAACTCCACCTAAATTCTTCTTCTTCCCCTTGTCAATCTCAATCTCAATCTCAATCTCTCCCCTTTAGCTGGCTCTTTTCTATTGCAGCTGGCTCAGTTTCCCTTTCCTTTGCACCCCAACAACCATCATCTTTCTTTCTTCCTTTCTTCCTTTCTTTTGGGTTTCTTGAATTGGAGCTAAGGATTTTGTCATTACTTAACTTATTTATTTATTTATTTATTTATTTATAAAAATCATTTATTAGGATTAGCACCTTAATCATTTGTTTTTGTAGTATTCAATCTCAATGGGAAGGAAAGTTAAGGATATTAGAAGCGTAGGTAGGTTGTCTAGGATTGGTAGCTATGCGGTTGCTTCTGCCATTTCTGACCGCTCTTGTATTTCATGTACCACCTTCAACATTCTCGCTCCTATCTACAAGCGTCTCAATCATGAGGTAATTCTATTTCCTTTTTTCTTTTCTTTTTTCTATTTTTTTTTTGTTGGGGTTGTCGTTGTTGTTGTTGTTGTTGTTGTTGTTGTTGTTGTGTTGCTGTAAACAATATAGATATAATATACTGATTTATTTGGGTATATGGGATGGGATGGGATGGGATGGGGAAGGGCAGGACCAGAGCATGAGGGAAAGCGAACACAGGGCATACTGGTTGAATAGGAATCAATGTATTTTGGATTGGTTGTTGTACGAAAGATCTTCCATCATCTGTCTTCAGGTGCTACTACGTCTATCTGATTATTTATTTATATATAGCTTAATCATCGGATCGGATATTACTCGATCACTCTTCTTTAAATTGCAATTTCAGAAAGTAGTAAATGCCGTTTTTTTTACTCCCCTTTTTTTCCCTCTATTTTTCTCTGTTGAAAGGAATTTTGGGTTGGGAACGAGGAGCTTGTCAGCATGTACGACAGGAGGCTCACGGATGCTGGTTACATTATTTTTAAGCTTGCACGAACCAACAACCGTGGTGATGGTATTATTGCATTGCATCTATCTTCTTCTGTTCCCATCTTATTCCTCTCTTGTACTTGTACTTGTAGTACTACTTCTTTTATCTCCATCATTGTTTCTTTGATTACTCTGTTCCAATTCCATTTATTAATTGTCCGCCTATATCTTCTTTGGATGTCTGTTTTTAAGGTTTTTCCAAACCATTGTGTTCCAACAACAGTATCACCTATTTTTCCCTTTGTTTAAATTATTATCTTAATATCAATAAACATTAAATGCTACACCTACCTTCAAAAGATAATATGCTACTTTTTTTTATTTTTTTTTATTTTTATAATTATTCACCTAGTCATTTTCAACAGATTTAGCTTATTTGCTGTTGGTGCAACGTATTTAAGCTTTTTAAATAATTATGTATTTGAGGGAGTAAAGGTTCATTGAGCTCTAACTATAAGAAACTTCTTCTTTTCTTTTTTTGTTTTCTTAAACTAATGAAGCTATTTTGCACACTAAATACTGTTCACCGAAGAAAAAAGGTCTAGACCTTGTCTACGAAAATCTAGAATCCACCCTTAGACATAGTAGTTGTCAACATGGATACTTATTACGTAAGGCTGCTACAACAAGATCAAATGACTCTGCCCTTCCCGGGACACCTCATAGATTACTTGCTTTCATACATTGGGCTGCCCAAAGGCCTTTTAGTTTTTGCCAGAGCAGTTCTTTTCAGCTAGCTGTGGGATTTTTAATTATGGGGTTCTAGGTTACTACATTTCTTTATAATTCATGGTTGATTCCTTAATTTTATCACCTCAGTCCATGGTATATATATTCATCTGCATGGTTATTGTCTTGGACCTCTATGCACTAGGCTTACACTTTAATGATCATCTCTAATGTTATGTTCTTTAAACCATATCTGATGTTCTATTGCGTTGTTTGGTAATGGTAATTCTGCTTAGGGCTAAATGAACCTAAGTATTCGATTCGATTCGGAGTATTCGGCTCGAAAAAAGCTCGATTCGGGCTCGGTTCATGGGTTCGAACTTCGAGCCGAACCTTACAAATTAGATATTCGGTGGTAGAGGATATCATAAATTCATATACAGTTCGAAGTGTTTAGGAAATAGGAATTATTTTCCCCAATATGATATCAATATATATATCATAATTCATAATGATATATTGATATCATATATTTTTTTCAATGTGGCTTTATTTTTATACATATACAATTTGAATTTGTATCACATAAAATTCTGATTTTTTTTTAAACCCAGTTCGAGCCGAACATGTTCGAACGGTTCGACATGTTCGAGCCGAACCGAGCCGAGCTTTTTTCCCCAAATACCAGGCCGAACCCGAGCCGGATAATGAAAATATAAGGCTCGGCCATTTCGAGCCGAGCCGAGCCTAAGGTTCGAACACACTGAGCCGAGCTCGAACCCTGCCAGGGTTCGGCTCGTTTACAGGCCTAATTTCTGCTACATCTGATTCCCACAAGTTGGTTGAAAAGCAGAAACAATTCTCTTAGACTAGCTATAGCATTGCATCATTTGGTGATTCTGCTCTTTTTGTTGTTGAGATTACAGGCTTGTTGACTGCCGTGCATAAGGACTATTTCAAGGTTATAAGCCACAGAGAACTACTTTTTAATGATTTTGGAGATCGTGTCGCTCAACTCTTACATGTTGAACTTGTTGCACCTATCTCACAATGTCGAGGTGCTAATGTCCGCCAAGAGATTCTCATCGTGAACACCCATCTGCTATTCCCACATAATTCAAGTTTGTCTTTGGAAAGACTACGACAGGTTTGTAAATATCTTAGACGGAAACTGTATTCTCACTTTTGTCTGGTAGATTTTCCTATTCTGTGGCAAGTGAATCTGTTCTTGATGTTTTTAGCCTTGTTCCATAGGTTTACAAAATATTGCAACATGTTGAATCGTATCAAAAAGAAAACAAGTTGAATCCACTTCCGATTATTCTATGCGGGTAATTGTCAAACATTGTTAATTTGTTCTTATGTTGTTAAGACCCTTATGCCATTGATTAAAACACGTTAGCTACTTAGCTTTCTGCACATTTTCAGTGACTGGAATGGGAGTAAGCGTGGCCATGTTTACAAGTTCCTTCGATCTCAAGGCTTTGTATCATCATATGATACTGCCCATCAGTACACGGATGCAGATGCACATAAGGTGAGTTGGTTCTCATTAAAAGCCATACTAATTTTACCCTAAGCTACTCCCCTTATCTTATGTATAAAAAAAAAAAAAAATTCCTGCAGTGGATAAGCCATCGTAATCATCGTGGAAACATCTGTGGTGTAGATTTTATATGGCTTCTTAACCCCAATAGATACCGGAAATTGCTCAAAACAAGTTGGAGTGAAGCTGTCTTTGGAATGTTTAAGGTGAGAAATACTGTTTCAAGATTTTCTCTTTTTTAGATTTAGATGCCATTTGACATGCTTGACCACCTTTATCGTGTTTCTTAAGGGTTACTTCTGCATACTTGTTTCCATGGGATGCCTCTGAATGGACTATAGAAAAGAGGCAAATGTCTGAACATCATAGGCTATTCGATGTCAAGCCCTGGAACCTTACTTGTTTAAAGTCGTTTTAGAACCAAAAGGGGTACATGTGTTACCATTGATATGAATTAGACGGGACTGTGGATATGAAGTGAGGTTGAGTATGTCATCCTTATTCAAATAACTCCACTGAGTAGTTAAATCTTTTTACCCATGCTCCTTAAAATTACTGTAACAGATTGCAGTTTATTGCACAGTTGCATATGCTAGGCTGGATTCTGAAAAGATTGCAGTTTTTTGCACAATTGCATATGTTGTTGTTAGGAATTTTCCGTTATCTGTAAAAAAGCTTGGTGCTTTGCCCTCTTGTTAAAACATGAGCTGTTGTGGATTAATCTAAGCCTTACATGTGTGCCATTATCTAATGGCTGTTATTAATTGAATTATTCTCATGTAATAGGCCTAGGGGTAGTTTTGGTAATACAGGGCTGAACGGTTCCTTGCTGTAATAAACCTAGCAGACTGCAACTCTGTGTGTATGATGAGAAAACTATTCACTATCATGAACAATGAAAATCTTTAGCTTCATCTCTTTACTTCTGCTATTTTCTTAACTTGGTATCGGAGCAAGGTTAGATGGCGTCAGCAGCTTCATCCACCGCTGCTACGACCGTTGCTTCCGCCGCAGTTACGAGCGCCGCTACAGTAGACGGCCAGAGCTTGGCCCCGGTGACTGGAAGTCAATCATTGCCGACAGCAGCCCCAGCTTCTTCCTTTGTTTATGGTAGTTCTATGCTATCTCCGACCTTACCATGGTCAACTCCTTTTCTACCTCACTTTTCGTCATTTGGACCTCCGATGTACTCTTCCGGTGGTCCCTTTACCAGCGTTTTTCCGGCCAGTGCCTCCCAACTTCAGATTCCGGCACCTATGGCTCCAGTAAGTCCACCACCACCTCCAAATTTCAATACCGGTCTGGATATGAATGATTCAACTTCGATTCTTCGAAGCACCTGCACGGTTAAACTTAACAGAGATAATTATTTGTTATGGAGGTATACGGTTCTTCCTATCATAAAAGGTTATAAGCTTGAAGGTTTTTTATTTGGCACCATCTCTAAGCCTGTTCCTGTTTCATCTATTTCTGGGTTTGATCTGCAAACCGCTGCGACCATTGATCAGTGGAATTCTACGGATCAACTTTTGATGGGATGGCTCCTAAGCTCAATGACTGAACATGCATTAACAGAAGTCATTGGGTGCAACCCCTCTCATGAAGTCTGGAGTACTTTGGAAAGTCTATTCAATACTCAATCAGAAGCACGGATGCTAGAGTACAAAACTGCACTCACTAAAACTGAGAAAGGTAGTAGACCTATGGCTGATTATCTTGCGCTTATGAAATCCTTTTCTGATAAACTTGTTGCTGCTGGGTATCCTATTTCCAAATCTGAGCTTATATTGGCTGTTCTTGGAGGTCTTGATAGAGATTATGAATCAGTGATTGTGAATCTCACTGCTAGGGTTGGTAGTATGAGTTGGCAAGAAGTTCAGTCTCAACTTCTCACTCATGAACGACTGTTGGCTAGATTCAATCCGAGTGCTGGTGTAGGCTCCACTGCTTCTCTAAATTTGGCTCGGAGGAATCTGAGGACCACACTCTTCGGATGTGAGACCTCGATTCCGAGTCGCGAGAGCGGGGGGGGCCTCTAGAGGTGGTAGATCAAGAGGTGGTAGAGGTGGTGGAAGGTCAAGCTCCAATCGAAGTGTATGTCAACTTTGTGGCAAAAATGGTCACACAGTCCTGGAATGTTGGCACAGATTTGATGTTAGCTTCACAGGTTCTAGCAACAACAACAACAACAACAGCCATCCTAGACCTAATGGCAACTCAAACCCCAGGCAGCTCTCTGCTTTTGTGGCCTCACCTCAGTCAGTTGCTGATTCTTCATGGTATATGGATAGTGGGGCAACAAACCATATCACGGGAGACTTGAACAACCTCCATCTTAGTCTTGGATATACGGGTTCGATTCACTTGCGGTTGGTAATGGTGAGAAGCTCGGTATTCATAATATAGGAAAATCATGTCATTCCCACACACACACATAGACCCCTTAAATTGCATTCTATGTTACATGTGCCTGCCATTACCAAAAATCTTCTAAGTGTATCTAAACTTGCTTGTGATAATGATGTTGTCATATAATTTGATGACTCTTTTTGTGTTGTGAAGGCCAAGAAAACAGGGACTCCTCTTCTCACTGGAACTCTGGAGGGTGGTCTGTACAAGATGGGCAATCCAACTGAGCATGTCATGGACTCTCTTCAATCCAAACAGTCTTCTCAAGTCAAGTCTGCTCTTCTTGTTGAGTCTAAGTCTAGTAAGGTTGAGAATTTAAATGTCAATAAGAATGCCAATGTGTGGCATAGAAGGTTAGGACATCCTTCCCCTAGAATCTTGAGTCAAGTTCTTCAACTTTGTAATGTGTCTCTTAATGAGAAACTTGTCTTTTGTGAAGCTTGTCAGTATGGAAAATCTCATGCTTTGCCTTATTCTCTGTCTGACTCTCATTCTAATAATATATTTGACCTTGTGCACACTGATGTTTGGGGACCCTCCCCCATTAAATCTGTTAATGGCTACTCTTACTATGTTCACTTTATTGATGATCATACTAGATATACTTGGTTATTTCCTTTAAAACAGAAGTCTGAGGTTTATCATGTTATCAAACAGTTCCAAAAGATGGTTGAAAATCAGTTTTCCACCACAATTAAATGCATTCAGTCTGATTGGGGAGGGGAGTATAGGAGCATTGAATCATATCTTAAGGATCAAGGTATCAGTTTTAGACATCCATGTCCTCATGCTCATGGTCAACATGGAAGGGCGAGAAAGGAAACATAGGCACATTGTAGAATTAGGGCTTACTCTCTTGGCTCAAGCCTCTATGCCTTTGAGTTTCGGTGGCATAGCTTCCAAGAAGTCGTTTTTTGTTATTAATAATCTTCCCACACCCGTTTTGAATAATGTGTCACCTCGCTGAGTATCTCGTTTAAATCCACACCTGACTATAAATTGCTTAAAGTCTTTGGTTGTGCTTGTTACCCCTATCTTAGACCTTTTCAAACCACAAAATTTCAGTATCACTCTAGCAAGTGTGTTAATCTTGGTGTTAGTCCAACTCACAAAGGGTATCAATGTCTTGATAGAAATGGCAGAATATATGTCACTAGAGATGTTGTTTTTGATGAGTTGACATTTCCCTTTGCTAATGGATTTACACAAGGTCCAAATAGGTCTGTCCATGTTGTTCCTGAATCGGACAGCCAGTTTATTTTGCCCTCCTTGCAAGATCAGGGTTATGACATGCCTCAGGCCCAATCAGACACTCCAGATGCTTCTGCAGGTATTTCTCCTATCACAACTTCTACACCTAATGATCTTACCCAATTCGAACTCTACTAATCTCACTAATAGCAGCCCCACTGCCTTGCCTTTCACTGTTACCACTCCTACTTCTCCTTCTCCTACTACTTCTATAATCCCTATGCCAAGTCCTGAGTCACCAAATCAATCTGATATTGGCTCCTTGCCTGCCACTCCTACAGTAACATCTCCTCTTGAACACTCATCCTATGATCACTAGAGCCAAAAGAGGCATTTTCAAACCTAAACTGCAAGTGCATCAGAAGCTATGTCTAGCACTGAGTGGAGACTTGCTATGGAGGAAGAGTAATAGGCACTTATGAAGAATGATACTTGGATTTTGGTCCCACCATCCACTAACCAGATTGTAGTAGGATGTAGGTGGGTATTCAAACTCAAACTGAAAACTGATGGTAGTGTTCTTAAGCACAAAGCCAGATTAGTGGCTAAGGGCTTCAGTCAGACCTATGGAGTGGATTTCACAGAAACATTTAGTCCTGTTGCAAAGGCACCTACAATAAGGGTTGTGCTCTCCCTGGCTGTGTCATGTAACTGGCCTATAAATCAGGTAGATATTAATAATGCTTTTCTCGAACGGCCCCTTGAAGGAACCGGTTTATATGGCTCAACTTTGAAGGTTATGTGGATCCCACTAAACCCCATTATGTTTGCAAGCCGCAAAAGGCTATCTATGGCCTAAAACAGGGCTCCAAGAGCATGGTTTGAAGCTCTTAGATCACAAATGCTAGCCTGGTCGTTTAAACGGTCAGTATGTGACAACTCTCTATTTGTTCTCAGAACTGATAAGCATATTCTTATTGTACTTGTGTATGTAGATGACATACTTGTCACTGGCAACTCCCCTAAACTCATTAACAAGTTTATACAGATGTTGGATTCTAAGTTTTCCTTGAAGAATTTGGGGCCTGTATCACACTTCTTAGGAATGCAGGTTGTCAGAGATTCTACAGGACTATATCTGACTCAAACACAATATGCAACACAACTGTGACACAGGTTAGGTCTTGACAATCTAAAGCCCTGTCCTACACCTATTGTTCCTGGAAAAAGCTTGAGGAAGAACCTGGAGAGGCATTCAAGAATGTTACCTTGTATAGAAGTGCTATTGGTGGCCTGCAATATCTAACTTGCACAAGACCTGATATTGTTTTTGCAGTGAATTACTTGAGCCAGTTTATGCAAGCTCCTCATCTTGAACACTGGAAGGCAGTTAAAAGGTTGTTGAGATATGTCCTCGGCACACTCAAGCTGGGGCTGCACTTCAAACATGTTGCTGTTCTTCAAATCACAGGTTTTTCAGATGCTGATTGGGGAGTTTCTACTGTTGACAGGAAGTCTGTTGGAGGCTACTGTGTTTTTCTGGGAGAATCCCTTGTTTCATGGAGTTCAAAAAAATAGGATGTTGTGTCCAGATCAAGCACTGAATCTGAATACAGGGCCTTAGCTAATCTTACAGCCGAGATTAAGTGGATAACTAATTTGCTTTGTGAGTTGAAGATCAGACCACCAGGTGTTCCTACAATTTGGTGTGATAACACCAGTGCCTCTTACTTGGCTCAGAATCCTGTCTACCATGCAAGAACCAAACATATAGAGATTGATGTGCACTTTGTGAGAAATGAAGTTCTTAATAAAAAATTGAAAGTCTGCTATATACCTTCGACGGATCGGCGGCTTGCGATTGTCTGACCAAGCTCTTGACCATTACTCAGTTTCAAAATTTCAGGAGCAAACTCAATGTGTTGCCCCCACCATTGAGTTTGAGGGGGGATGTTAAAACATGAGCTGTTGTGGATTAATCTAAGCCTTACATGTGTGCCATTATCTAATGGCTGTTATTAAATGAATTATTCTCATGTAATAGGCCTAGGGGTAGTTTTGGTAATACAGGGCTGAACGGTATCCTTAATTGTCTTTTCTCTCGTAATAAACCTATCATATGCATTTATTATTAGACATGCAAAATGTGCAACATGTGTGTTGTGATGAGAAATTTCACTATTTAAAATTCTACATGGTATCGAGCTGTTCTAAAATACCTAGTTGTCAATGAACTACGGGCGCCCCGCCATGGCCGGAGAGAGGTCGGTCCACCTCCTCTCGGGGTCATAACCGGTGGTACCGTTACGGAAGGGTGCCGTGGAATGATGAGACCTCAAATTCATCCTCATCATCCTCGCTACTCACCGCCCGCAAACTCACCGGCAAAAATTATCTAGAATGGTCTAATACCGTTCGCCTGGCGATTGATGGCGCAGGCAAACTTGGCTATTTAACCGGTGAAGCCAAGGCACCGAAGAAGGAGATCCAAAAAGAAGGCGGTGGAACTCGAAAATTCCTTAGTCAAGGCATGGCCGATCAATGCTATGGAGCCGAACATAGCAAGACCACACATGTTTTTATCCACAAAGAAAGGACATGTGGGATGCAATCAAGGAAATGTATTCGACATTGAGAACTCATCGCAAATTTATGAACTCAAAACCGAATATGGTGGATTAAACAAGGTAACGGAGAGAGTGATCGATTTCTACACGAGGTGGTCTCATTGTGGCAAGAATTAGATCTATGCTACAATGAGACACGGGCATGCCCGGCCGATGCTCCAAATTCCACAAGAGGGAGGAAAGTGAAAGAGTATACTCCTTCTTGGCAGTCTGGAATCCGACCTAGATGAGGTCGAGAGGAAGGATTTTGGGAAGAAACCCCCTACCATCCCCGAGAGAGGTGTTCTCTCGAGGTCGGGAGAGAAGAAGCTGAAGGAAAGTCAGCGGGAAAACATGCCACAACAAGGTGTAGATGGGGAAGGATCAAGACTAGCAACCACCAGAATGAGGGAAGAAACTTTGGCAATGGTAAAACCAGGCCCAAGTGTGAGCACCGCAAGAAAGTTGGCCATACCAAAGAGACTTGTCGGGATATCCATGGTAAACCAAAGATGGAAAAACAAGGGTGTAGGAAGTCAGAAGGGAGAAGGGGGGACGGCAAACCAGGCCTCGGTGGACTCGGAACAAAGACCGTTCACTCAAGAACAACTGGAGCATCTAGCCAAACTTCTCAAGATCCGGACTCCTACAAACTCTACCCCAAACTCGCTCTTATGTTGATTCGGGTAATGCGCCTTCCTTAGCTCCAAAAAGGTGGTATCCCGGGTCATAGACTCGGGAGCTACGGACCATATGACCGGTAATTCGAAATTTTTTCCACTTATGTCCCTTTACCAGAAATCGAAAATCGATTAGCGGATGGATCTCTTACCCCTATTGCAGAAAGGGATCCATCCCTATCACAAAGACACATAACACTTAAAAATGTTCTTCATGTACCTAAACTAGCCCGTAATTTATTATCTCGTTAAGAAACTAACATTGGACGAAACCGCAATGTAGTTTTTTCTAAGGATGATCGCTTGTTTCGGGACGTGGACTTGAAGATGATGATTGGCAAGTCTAGGAGTGTGGAAGGCCTCTATGTGTTGGACCAAGAACTCGCCTAGATAATTTCCCCGTTTTAAAAGTTCAATGTAATTCTCGTTTCTAGTGTGAGTCCTAGTAAGATCCTACTCGGCATCAAAGATTAGGCCACCCTAGTTTTTCTTACATGAAAAAGTTGTGTCCTCGATGTTTTTGAATAAAAATGTTGGAACTTTAAAATGTGAAACTTGTGAACTGGCCAAACTTACCGTAAAGCCCTACCCCATCCAACCTTACAAACCATCAACTCCTTTCTATATGATTCACAAGGACATATGGGGACCATCTAGTGGTCAAAACATTGACTAATAAAAGATGGTTTATATCATTCATTGACGATCACACTAGACTCACATGGATATATTTGTTGAAAGAGAAGTCGAAGCGTAAACAAAGTGTTTAAAAACTTCTATTCCCTTGTTAAAACTCGCTTCAAACACAGATTAAAATCTTTAAAGTGACAATGGAACCGAATACTTTAACTCAATTTTGGGAAGGTTTTTTGAGGAAACCGGCATAGTACATCAAAGCTCTTGTGTGGGAACACCCCAACAAAATGGAGTGGCCGAAAGAAAAAACGGACATCTCCTAAAATAACTAGAGCTCGATGATCTATGCTCGTGTCCTAAATACCTATGGGGGAGGTCGTTTTGACCGCAACCTATCTAATTAATAGAATGCCTTCCAAAAGTTTGAATTTTCGTACTCCCTCAATAAGTTCAAATCGTTTTTCAAGATAATAGATCGTTTTGTGATTTACCCTTAAGGGTGTTTGGATGCATAGGGTTCATTCATCGAATACAGAAACAAGTTAGATCCTAGAGCCAAGAAGTGTGTCTTTCTAGGGTATTCTCCCACTAAGAAAGGGTATAAGTTTTTTGATCCCCAGAAAGGAAGCTATATGTCACTATGGATGCCACCTTTTATGAACACGTCTCCTTTTTTAAATCACAAAAACAGCCCAATCGAGGATACAACATATGACATGTGTCTCATCCCGTAACTAACACCGATCCAGGGATGACTCTTGATCACACCGGAACGAGAATATCAAACGGGGGAAGAAGGTGGTCCTACTAGAAACTACCCACCTTCTAATCCTTTGAGACTTTTAAAGGGAAAACTTATCAAAGGAGAGGTAAAAGGTCCGCAGTAGATACCTTACACACTCCGAGATGAACCAACAGATCTCAAGATAATCCCGATACACAGATCCAAGTGGAAAATGATAATGCGAATCTAACCAATACGAGTCTTCCGACGGTGAGTTATCTAATGAAGAACTAACCCAACCGTAAAAAACGTGTCCATTGATTATCTACCTATTGCCCCGAGAAAACAACCTAGAAAATGTGCCAAGTACAACACACCAACCTACCCTATGTCCAATCACATCTCCTATGACCATCTATCCCAAAAATACCAAGCCTTTATCTCAGCCACCCAAACTACTCAAATACCTAAAACCATCCAAGAGGCTCTAAGTGTTCCAGAGTGGAAGGATGCTTTGTTCTGTAAGAGATGAGGGCACCGGAAAAGAATCGACATGGGAGTTGGTGGATCTGCCTAAGGATAGAAGGACAGTGGGGTGCAAGTGGGTTTTTTCAGTCAAATATAACACTGATGGGTCCATACAGAGGCACAAGGCCAGGCTAGTAGCAAAGGGTTTTTCTCAAACCCATGGAGTGGACTTCAGTGAGACCTTCTCACCTGTTGCAAAACTCAACACCATCAGAATCATCCTTTCTGTTGCAGTAAATCTAGACTGGCCCTTGATACAAATGGTAGATGTAAAGAATGCCTTCCTACATGGCACTCTAAAGGAGGAGATCTACATGGAGAAGCCTCCGGCTTTGAGGACAAGTTCCGGGGGAAGGTGTGCAAACCGAAAAGTCCTTATATGGCCCGAAACAAAGCCCTAGGGCATGGTTTGAAAGACTCATGCAAGTTCGAAGAAAATTGGGTTCACTCAAGGGCATTCTCGATCACACTCTTTTTGTAAAACAGTCCTTCACAATAAACTAACTATCATTATTGTTTATGTGGATGACATGGTTGTGACAGGGGATGATGTAGAAGAAGGCGATAAAGTTAAGAGACAAACTTGCCTCTCGAATTTGAAATAAAAGACTTGGGCCCCTTGAGGTACTTTCTCGGGGATGGAGGTAGCCGGATCGAAAGAGGGACCGGTGGTATCTCGGAGGAAGTACACCTTGGACTCCGCCGGAAGAGACGAGAATGACGGATGCAAAACCCGCCAAGTACACCAACGGAGTTCAATGTGAAGCTAGGGGAAGATACTCGGTGAAGCACTGTAAACGAGAGAGAGGTTTCAAAGGTCCGGTAGGGAGGCTAATATACTTGTCTCATACTAGGCCGTACATTACATATGCCGTAAGCTCCATAAGTCGGTTATGCACTCTCCAACCCAAAAGCATCTTGATGCCGCCCATAGAATTCGAAATTCCTAAAGGATGCACACAGGAAAGGCCTGTTCTTCCAAAAAACAAAAAAACGGGGCATAGAAGCATATACGGATGCGATAAAATTCTATTCACTATCATGAACAATGAAAAGTTTTAGCTTCATCTCTTTACTTCTGCTATTTTCTTAACTCCTCTCGATCGTCTGAAAGTCTATGTTTTCCATTTTCAGTATCAACTTCGGCGAGCCTCGCTGACAGAACATGATGCATTTGCCTTTTTAAAGGCTGACAGTGATTGTGATTACATCACCTTTACCGACTTTTGTGAAGCTTTGCGTCAGGTAAAATTTTCTTGCTTTTTTGTGGGACGTGATGTCGTGGGGTTTTCTTGAATATTTTGTGGGGACGAACTTATATGTGTTGTGTAATGAATCAGCTGAAGTTGATTGGGCACTGCTATGGACTAAGTGTGGATGAGACAAAAGACCTCTGGGTGCAGGCTGATATTGATGGCAACGGCGTTCTTGATTTCGAAGAATTTCAGGTACTTGTGTGTTTTTAGCTACCAGAACATTTGTTTCATAAAGGGGTCGGAGTCGGAATGAATGATGTGATGACGTGGGGTTTTGGCATGAATGCAGCAACGAGTATGGAATCCGAGCTGGTCAGAAGAAAGAGATGCAATGAGGAGTGAGGGTAGAGACGATATAGGGAATGGAGGGACAGAGGAAACGATAGGGTTCAGTGTGAAGAATGCAGTTCTATTCCCAACAGAAGTAGAGAAAGGAATGTGGCCAGAACACTATTCTCTTTCCGATCATGCTCGATTAACAGTGGTGTTCTCACCTGTAAGAATGCCTTGTTCTCGTCTAGTTTCATGACAATAAATAGAAAGATTTCAATGTGGGAAGTATGAAAGCAGGAGGAGTGAATTGTAACAATGATGATGATGCTGATGAGTCGCTAAAAGACAACAACAAAAAAAAAAAAAAAAAAAAAAAAGAGGCGGGACAGCTCGTGTAGTGCCACAGATGAGATGACAGAGCTCTCGGGGATAATATATTGGACTCGGCTGAGCTCTGGATGGAACATAAAATTCATCTCTTTACAAAGAAAAAACTGAGCTCATGTTATCAGCAAGCAAGTCTAGTGGCTATTTTATTAGCTTCTTGGTGAAGAGAAGAAGAAGGATATACTAAGTAGGAAAACGATTATTCCAACAGATGTTGTATATGGTGGCGGATCAATGTTTGTTGATTCTTTCCTGTCATAACGTACCCTAACCTAACCTAACCTCACCTCACCTCACCTCACCTCCAATGATTTATTGTTCTTAACACAGTCAACATGTAGGTAACTAGTTATATTGATTGGGGAGAAGAAGTCGAAGAACAAATATTCCCAAATAGGGCTGGGGGTGGGCAATCGACTACTGAGATTGCTTTGCACCTCATATATTATGTTATTCTTTATTTAGTTTTTGAACTCTATATTTTATGCAAATTTTTTTATTTTAAATTTATATATACCATATAATATACTGCTAGCAGTATAGTACTAACTTCCTCCCAAAATATAAGTTCATTTAAGGTTTTTCACACAGATTAAAAAAGTTGATTAAATTGGATATGTCATATGTGTCATTAATTTTGATTAAAAAATCTAAAATAATCTTGACTATTATTAATGCGTAATAGTGAAAATTAGATGGATAAATAATAAATAAATGGATAAAATGAAAACGATGTAATAAATACATCATTGGTTATATTTAAATGAACGTCCATATCGAAAAAGGCGAGAAAATATAAATTCAGGTCACTGTAACATCCTTTATTTCATTTTAGGTTGTGTCAGATCTGACATTTTTTTTGAGTCACCCGTGGAATTTTTTCCCCTCGCCCCGTGGAAATTTTTCCTGGCCCGTGGAAAATTTCCCCTGATCCGGTTGAATTTTCCTCCAGCATGTGGGAATTTCCACGGGCCGGGGGAAATTTCAACCGGATCAGGGGAAATTTCCCACGGGCTGGGGGAAATTTCCACGGGACGAGGGAGAAAATTTCCACGAGAAACTCAAAAAAAATAACAAGTCTGACCCGACCTGATATGAAATAAAAGGTGTTAAAATGACCTGAAATTATATTTTCTCGAAAAAGGCCCGATTACGCTGCGCCTAGAATCAGCAAGGGGGACACCGCCACCACCCCACGTGGCCCCTGCTGAGTGGATGATATGACTTCAAGTTCATACACTTTACTCAGCTTTACGTTCCCCTCAATTTCATCGGCAAAATCGTAAAAAAAATGTCCAAACATGATGTGATGAAACGCGGTATAAACACAACATAAAATCCTAAACGCGGGGTGGGGGTTCTAATCAATTCGCTTGCTACTTTCTTGGATGCTTCCTCCTCATTTCTCAGTTTGCTGCTGTATAAACCTTCGCCCTCTATTTTCTCCAATCCTTTTTTCTTCTTTATAATCCAATCGCCTCTTTTTCGTTCTTCTTTCACTGCCAATATTTTTTCTCCAATCCTTTTCATTCCAAACAATTGTCCATTTGTTTCTGTCGTCTTCTTTAGTCGAGTGGATTCCTATTTTATCACTTTATTTCTCATTGAATCTAAACTTCTTTACTCTAATCATGGCTGTTCTGCCGACTCAAGCTCTGCCGATCGGTTACCGGTTCCGACCCACGGATGAAGAACTAATCAATCACTATTTGCGTTTGAAAATCAATCGTCAAGATAAAGATTTCAATGTTATCCGCGAAGTTGATATCTGCAAAGTCGAACCTTGGGATCTACCTGGTATCTTCTCTCCCTCCCCTTTTATCTTCTGTGTATTGAAGTATATTTAGCTACGATTAATTTCTTTTATCTTTTTTTTTTTTGAGGAAAGATAGGATCATTTATAATTTCTTTTATCTTCATGTACCTAGAATCACTAAATTAAGCTCAGTCACTTGGAAAATTCATGGGGCTAGAACCACTAGATTTAGCTCGTCGTCTGCTAGATTGGGGATCCTGGTTGAATAAAAATTAAAAAAAAGATTGGGGCTTTTGATATTTTTCTATTTATTTATCTATCTTGTTTTTTTTTTTTTTTTTTGTTGTTGTTAAATTACCTCTCTTGGGAATGTAGCTGGAATCACTAAATTAAGCTCAATTAGCTGGAATATTCAAGTGGCTAGAATCACTGTATTAAGCTCAGTGACTAGGAAATTCAAATCAATTTGTAGGGTAGAATAATTGGTACTCATTTTCCAAACTTGCGTAAATAATTAAAATTATGCAGATATGTCGCTGATAGAGTCTCATGATGATGAATGGTTCTTTTTCTGTCCCAAAGATGCGAAATACCAGCATGGGACCCGGCAAAATCGAGCTACCCTCAAGGGATACTGGAAGGCCACCGGTAAAGACAGGAATATTATGTCTAGGAAGGGATCCAAAATTGGGATGAAAAAGACTTTGGTTTTTTACACTGGCCGTGCTCCCGATGGCCAGAGGACTAATTGGGTGATACACGAATATCGCCCTACTACTGATGATCTTGATGGCACCCATCCTGGACAGGTTTAGCCTTTTCTGCCCTTTGTTTTTCAATTTGAGTGTAGAAGGTGCTCGATTACATTTCGGTTTGTTCCATGCGTATGATTAGTTATAAGATTTTCACTTTGAATTTCAAAGTTAATTGTCGATGGGACAATAAAGTTTTGTTTTTTTCTTGCAAGAAGAGTAACAAAACGGGATGTTTTAGTCTGTCTTTCACCTTGAATCGATCCATACTCTCACAATAGTCAATGCTTAAAAAATGCTGTACCTAGTTTTCAATAGTGCAATGCCATAATAGTTGATTTGTTTTCTTTGTTTGCTGATTGTACTTTTTGTACATCTTATTTATGAGTATTTTGAACTTGATGATTTCTCTTTGTGAATCATCTTCCTTATGCAGGCTCCTTTTGTGCTTTGTCGTCTATTTAAGAAGCATGGGATTAAGCAGGATGAGAATGTTGAAAGCTTCTGTGATGATGCTGAGCCATCTCCTTTATCTTCTTATATAGCTAAATCGCCTTCTGAAGATGAACAATCTGAAACCGTGACTCCACCGCTGGACCAACAAGCTGGAAAACCATTATTGTCAGCCGAAGGTTGTTTGGCCAATCCATCTCCAGCAGACACGGTGAATCCTGTTCGTTTGAATCCGGATAATGATCATTCCATAGTTAATGCAGAGGAGGATCAGCTGTTGGACTTGGACCCTCCGGTGAGTGTAAGACTGCTGATTTTTTTTTTGACATTTCATGCATTTGTGTCATTTGATTATACTCTGATGAGCTTACTCTTTTCATTTAATCAGCCGGATGCTGAGCTGCAGAATTTATTAAATGATCTTTCTGCTCCCCTGCCTCAGCCTTGGGATTGGAAGTTCTCCCCGTTGCGTTCTCAAGTGGGGTCGGACTTTGGATATTATAATCCTGGCTTGGCTGACTTAAAAAATGAGAGTAATGACTTACCTCATGAGTATGGAACGAATCACGATATTGACAAGTACTTGAACTCTTTTCTTGTTGGCTCAAATGAGTTTTCCTTAGAATCTGCCATCGATTCTGTATCACCTGTTGATTGTCAAATCTCTGGAGACAATAAAGACATTAGCACGTCATTTCTGACCCAAGAACAGGTAAACGCAATACCTAGGTGATTCTTAGGCACGTGGAATGTTTTTTTTTCTTTTTTTTTTCTTTTTTTTTGACTTGTTCTAATCTTGGTTCAAGTCTATGTGACTCGATTATTTTATCACCCTAACAACTTTTTGAATTCAAACTTATTCACCACAATTCGTAATGTAACTCAGAAATCTCTTAGTTTTACAATATGTGGAAAAAATACAATTGCAAGATTTAACAAGGTGATCAATAGAACCCATATAATTCATAGTGAAGAGCATATTTTAAGGATTAATAAATGAGTATCATAGTGCATGTATATATCAATACATTGGATAGTATCTTACATTATTTGCTCTTTTGTTTTATGGCATTCTTGCTATGTTTTTGAGATGCTTCGAATAACTGCATCTTTAGCTCACGTTTCTTTTCCGCTGTAAAAGAGATTATTTAACTCTAGGTTTCCTGAGAATGATCTTTTTTGTCATAATACTCAGCAACAGGCTATGGTTGAGGATTATCCATCTTTAAAAAAGGCAAGTCTGCTGCGGCAAGAAGGTTACGTTGCCACCAGTGGCTACCCTGGAGTAGATGGCGGTTTTCTTGGAGCTGATGATGATGATGATGATGTTGTTTTCTGTTGTGAACAAGGCCATGATTCGTATATAGGAGGAGATGAAATCAATGACAGTTTTGGTAGTACAAGCGTAAAAGTGAGGGCTCGCCAAATGCAGAATGTATCGAGCCAGTATAATTTCACAGCACAGGGAACTACACCAAGAAGAATACGTCTGCAGAAGAACATTAAAGCTGGACAGTGCAGCTTTTTTTCCCAAAGCTCAGTTGTTGCAGAGGTCTGTTTTTCATCCCCTATCCTATTCCTACCTTAGGGTGGTTTGTTATATACATATATAATCTTGAATTAGTTGGTGACTAGTTAGGCATATATTTTGCAGAATGAAACAGCTACTAGTAAGGAGCAAAAATCGGATGTTGATGATGGTGCTCCCATTCCCATTCCCATTCCCATGAAGAATTGCGTGACTAAGGGAATGCGTTTAATAATGCCGTTTCGTCACTTGACTAAGGTGCATGGAGCGATTGGGCTCTTCATCGTAGTCGTAGTAGCCGCCGTTGGTGTCTGGGGGATGCTTCATCAGATTTGAATTGGCCAAGTAAAAAAGGATAATAGTTTCGCTTTACTACTTTTGTTGTATATAGTAATTATTATTTTGGGGGGGGGGGGAATGAGAGAGAGAGGGGTGTGATACAGTGAGAATTTTGGAGGAGGAGGAGGAGGAGTTGGAAAAGAAGGGGTGAGGAGGCTTATTAATTGTTATAATGTGCATATTTGCATTTTGAGTGTAGTATAGTAGTAGCAGTAGTAGTAGTAAGAGCTTCAGAATGATTCAGATGACACAATTATATTATAACTTTGTAGTCCTCCAGTACCCGTGTTGATTTTTATTTTATTTTTACTTATGGGAAAGTAGTAGTAGTGAGATGTTCATTGTATTCCTTCAATGACTACTTGTTTGTTTACTACATATTTTTAATGAATTTCCGTTGTGTATTTATTTTTTTTTTTTTTTTTGGGCAAGTATATTACAACACTAAATGAATAGTCTAGAAATAGATAGAGAGAAAGTTAGAGTTGACTTATGTACTACTACTTGACAAGCAGCAGTAAAACATGTCATATGTTCACTATATTCATTCAAAAAAACTTGATGACTATATCCAAATCAATATAGTGTCTGTCTACTTCACTATATTGCTCCACACACATGTACAAAATGAAGTCATGGCGTTAAAACAGAGTAATCCATATTCATTTTTTCTTTTTTTTTTTAAAAACTCAGCATCATCAGTGTGTATGTATGATGAGTCCAGAGCAGAGTTCACTCTAATCCCACCATATCTTTTTTTTTTTGTCCGAATAAAGGATCTTGGATATATATTAAAAAACTGTACACCGAGTGTACACACACAGAACAAAAGCTCCTACAACCAAACAATGCTAGTTCTCAATGTTATCAAGGATACAAAACACTTGGAACGCACAATAATGCTAGACAATAAAGAAAACTAGTGCTCGGAAAGTCTACGTTGTGCCCAAAGAGCATTATAAGCAGCAAAGTAGTCACTTTGACTTGAGATGATTCTGTAACATTGCACAAAAACTAGTACTTCAAAACAGCAATATGCAAACCAATTCTCCCTACTGCATATTGTTGCAGATTCTTACTACCATGGATGGATGGCTTTAACAAGTTGAACAAAAAAGCGACAAAAGACAGAGGAGCATATTAACGTTTATTCACAGACGCAGACGTTGTTCTCCTCGTGTTCTCACGCTGACGCTTCCATGCTTCATTGTCTACAGCGTGGCAATGTCCATAAACACCAGTCCACTGCTTGCAAGGAGCAGCCATATCACATACAAAACAATAGCACTGCAAATGATGCAAACCCATATCCATCCATCAGTAACATATTATCACAAAGGATAAGATACTACTACTGCTTCTACTTCAATCAATCTGCATTGACTACAATGAGATAACTGCATTTAGATAGCCCCCCCCCCCCCCCCCCCCCCCAAATGGTATGTAATTCAATAGCCCCCCAAACTGGCATTATTGTGATTTTGAACAACTTAAGCTAACATTATGAAAAATATGGGGGCCTTTAGTGGCACAGCACCACACATACTATTTTCTGGGCACAACAATGAGGTCCAACCACAGAAAGTTGAACCTCGTACCACAATGCGGTGCCACGGTGTATGTTGTGGGGTGCCATTAAAAGGCTCCCTGAAAATATATGCTAACCACTTTTAGACCCAAAAGAAAAAAAAGAAAAAAAATGCATATACAGAAAGAACATATGGATAGAAAGATTACAAGTTTACAGCAGTCATGGTGAGGTGTCTTCTCAAAAGGATACTTCAAACAAACATGTCTTGAGTGTGGGTAATCTCTACATGCCACCTGCACCCACCATTCACAAAAACACACACATTTACCTGATTGCCTCCTAAATAAATTATGTACATAATAAGCTACTGCTACAAACAACACCACAATTCCCCAAGGGATTGGGCCCTCTATTAAATTGATTTTAATCAAAACATATATCAAACAAAACCTCGGCTTTAAGCTTTTTAAACCTAAAATAAAAAAAACACAAAGCTCATCTATTTGGGAAAGAAGAAGAAAAAACAGAGAAATTCAACATCACCTGGCCCTTTTCAGCAACGACAGAGATATCATAAGCATCCAAGTTGTCGAATTTGTGAGAGAGGTCGGAAACGACGGAAGGACAGTCAGGATCAAAATCGAGAATGAAGCAGTCTTCCTTCTTCTCAATCTCTTTCATCTTTTCAACATTTTTCACACAAAATATTGGACTCAGAGGAGTCTCAGGCGAAGGAGACCAGTTATCTAGGTCTATCACATT
Source organism: Gentiana straminea (assembly GCA_036785695.1). Classification (NCBI taxonomy): domain Eukaryota; kingdom Viridiplantae; phylum Streptophyta; class Magnoliopsida; order Gentianales; family Gentianaceae; genus Gentiana; species Gentiana straminea. Next base: position 3,437,775 of record JAVUPR010000239.1, on the reverse strand, counting down.
TTCCGCTGCATTGCTATTTTTGCATACCTTCTTCTTTCCGATCATCCTTTCTTTTCTTTTCTTTTAAATCCTACAGGAATCTCCGGTGATGAAGAAGGGGATTAGCTATCAAAGACGGAGGCTTTTGCACTTGGTATTTCGACAGAGAGAGAACCGTTTGTGTTTTTTTTTTTTTTTTGGATGGTGCCGTATTGAAAGTAGGGAAGAAGAAGAAGAGGGAACTACACTTTTAATATGCCTTTTCAAATTACAAACTAGTAGTAAAATACTATTGAGTTTCGTCTTAAGAGAAAAAACAAAAGCCCATTAGGCCCAGCTTTTTAACCATTAATTAAAGCCCACACAAGTCCATACGTATACATTTCCTGGGCATTGCACTGCCCGTGTAATTGCATGTGTGTTGTCTTTTTTTTTTTAATGAGAATGTAAGAAGAAAAGAAAAAAAAGAAGTTAATCTCTGAAATCTACCACATATTTACACCGTCATATCTCACGTAATATCTTTCACTTGTGAAACATTAATAAACCTTGAAGCAATTAAAGATTGGGTGTAGAAATGATATACACTCGGGGAGTAACTTTATCATTATTCATTAACAAAAAAAAATATTGATTTCTGTAACAGTTGTTATTATTTCATTGTGTAGAAAATTTAACAGTAACAAGTCAAGAATCCAACAATATGTGAACTAAAGGCTAAACTAATCAAGAAAATAAAGAGACGTGAATTTTTAAATCTAAAAACTCATACTCGATCCGTCCTATTTTATTTGTCATGTTTGACTTTTCACTATTAAAGGTGCAGACAATGCACCACATCAAATTCAGACAAGAAAGACAACTGCCAAGTTCAAACTCAACATTATCTGGTCGAATTGAAAAGTCCCAGATTTGCTCATTTATCCAGTCAAATTAAATCAAATAAAGTCAAGAAATTCAAAGCAAAATTCAAAAGAAAATAATCTACTACCTGTGATCAAGGAGTGATAAGGTTGGAAGTTGATCACAGCCAAATTCATTGAATCCAGTGCTGGTATTTGCCCAAGTGATGAAGAGTCCAAGAGCTATCAAATCCCTCATAATAATAGTCCAATTTCGTGTGATGTGTTTAAACAAAAAAGATTAGTCTCCTCTTTGAAAACAACTTTATCTTTTGTATTCAAATATCCTAGACAAAGTAGTATAAATTGTAATGCAGAGAAGGCATCAAAAATCAATAAGAAAAGAAGAAAATTATTTCCAGTTTCTTATATTCTAGTTTACCTTTTTCTTTATTCACATAGATTAACAAAATTGTAGTTAATATTTTGAATCTTATTAAATAATCTAATATTTTTACACATATACTCTTTAGTAAGTTGGTGGAGTATTTAATTCTACACACTCTTTTATCGTAAATAATGTAAAGAGAAAAGGACAATCGGAGAAATTTAGCAATTAATACATAAAATGAACACTTTTTGAGACAAACCAAAAAGGAAACGTATAGAAATGGGACGGAGTAAGAAGTATGGAATAAACACTTTTGCTCCCTCGTGTTTTAGTTCAAAAATAGCCCTTATGTTTTCGAATGACAATTTTGGTCCCTGAGTTTGTATTTTGTTTCAATTTCAGGACAATTACTCAATTAGCCGTCTAAGTTTTTGGTCTCCTAAGTTTGTATTTTGTTTCAATTTCTCAATTAGCTGTCTAAGTTAACTCGACTAAACATTGAATCACAAAATACAAACTTATGGACCAAAAGTGTAGATAAGGATTGTTTTTTAAACAAAGCTAACATATAAGAGACTAAAAGTATCAAAACCCCCTTCTTTTTAAGTTTTATTAAGAAGATCATTACCGGTCGTCCGGCAAGGCGACAACGATTAAGGATTGAATATTAATGTAACGCCCCCAGATCTGGCGCCTGGTAACACTACATGAGCCATAAATTGTCCGGTCAACTGCTTAGACCGTCGTCCTCGCTTGGTCTAAAAGGGCTAACCCAAGTTGACAAGATATTTTATGTCTCACACTTATATGAAGGTGAGCTTTCTGCTATTCTGCTAATTTCCCGATGTGGGATTTTACATTCTCACCCCCTTTCCCGATGTGGGATTTTACATTCTCACCCCCTTAAAAGGGACTGACGTCCTTGCCAGGACGGCCAAGACTGGTCATGGATCGTCCCTACCAGAGGCAACTACACCATCTTTCTTATACGGTGCAGCGCTTAGGGCCGTCTAATATCTGATACCATTCTGTAACGCCCCGAGACCTGGCGCCTGGTAGCGCTACATGAGCCATAAATTGTCCGGTCAACTGCTTAGACCGTCGTCCTCGCTTGGTCTAAAAGGGCTAACCCGAGTTGACAAGATATTTTATGTCTCACACTTATATGGAGGTGAGCTTTCTGCTAATTTCCCGATGTGGGATTTTACTAATTTCCCGATGTGGGATTTTACATTCTCACCCCCTTAAAAGGGACTGGCGTCCTCGCTAGGACGACCAAGACTGGTCCTGGATCGTCCCTACCAGAGGCAACTACACCATCTTTCTTATACGGTGCAGCGCTTAGGGCCGTCTGATAGTCGGCTCTGATACCAGACCTGGCGTCTGGTAAGGCTACATGAGCCATAAATTGTCCGGTCAACTGCTTAGACCGTCGTCCTCGCTTGGTCTAAAAGGGCTAACCCGAGTTGACAAGATATTTTATGTCTCACACTTATATGGAGGTGAGCTTTCTACTAATTTCCCGATGTGGGATTTTACAATTAAGCTCCCTCCTTGTGTCTGTTCTTTTCCTTGCCCTGGTTTTTGTTTTTTGTTTTTTTGTTTTTTTCTTTCAAGAAAATGAAGCCTGCTGTTGAAATTAGAAGAAAGAATAAGGTTTCAGGGTTTGTTTTTACGGGTGGTGGTCCTAAAGGACAAGTTTACATCTTAAATGAAGAATAGGACAAAAAAAATAATATTTGGTTGAGAAGGACAAAAAAAAAAGAGATGTACAAAAATACCCTTAATGATAATAATTTTTTTTTTCTTTTTCTTTTACTAAACATGCGCTGTTTTATTCCTTTTTTTTTATCAACTTGATTTCTCCTCTCAATTGCCGTTTTATTTTTTTTTTTTTTTTTTTTATTTTTTTTTATCTCAATTGCCGTTTCAAAACATTGCATTTTTAGTAAATGAAGTTGAATGTATAATGGTGTTACTACGTCGGATAGTGTTACTACGTATAGTGGTGTTACTACGTCGGATAGTGGTGAAATACGTGTTATTTCATATGTGGGTTTTCACTGTGATACTACATTATGCGTAACTATATTGTTTGTGTGAGGTGTGCATGCATAGTGGTGTTACTACATTATGAAAATGGCACGTGTTACAACAGATGTTACTACAGGATGTTGATGTTACTACATGACTATTATTATATGTCCATAATATTGATCGGTGTTTGAATGATAGTGTTACTACATATACATGTACATCAAATGAAGATGAAAGAAAAACCTGTTTTTACTTTATTATAGAATACTTGAATAACAACCCTAACGCAAATTATTCATGAATAATGGTCTATAAAGGCCTGTTTCATTTCTTAGAAAAATAACAACTGAACTCTAAATCGTCAAGTCTCTGAGCCTGAAGAGATCAAATCCCCGGTTCTTCTTACCTCATAGCCTTGACTCACTGCAATCAAAACAACGGTTATACAAAAATACGATTCAGAAACACACTGATGGACGTAGTAACACATCTGAACAAAATTCAAAAAAAATTAGGTGTTTTTGGAACCAAACTAAACCCTAATTGGGAAGGTGGAACCCAATAGGGGATTTGAGGACCTTAAGATCGTGCACATTTGTGAAAAAATTGGGAAAAAATCGTGAACTAACTTGTGTTTCTCATCAAGCACATGCGAACTTGCCATTGGTTAAGCTTGGAAGACATGTTCAAGTGTAAATAGTACAGCGAAAATGTAGTTCCAATTCCAAATAATGTAGTAACATTACAAAAACAAATAGCTCTAGTTCATGAACAGGTCGAAACAATGCAAAAATAGTGTAGGTACAGTTCAAAATAATGTTGCAGCCATATATTGTACTAACAATCCATTCATAAGTATTAATAATTCACAAAGGTTTAACATTCATAAGTAGTAACAATCCATTCATAAGTAGTAACAATACCTTCATAAGTGTAGGACGTAAAAAATAAACCGAAACGATCCATGACAACAACAATTGTTCATACATGACAACAATTGCACACCCGAAATATAATTACCTTGGGTCGCAATTACCCGCACGTGCTCTTGGTTTCCATGGTTTTGTGAATCAAATTGCACATGCTCCTTACTTCCACCATCGCCACTATACTGAGTTGAAGCTGTGCTTATACTCTCCTTCCTCCTCCTCTTTCCGTCATTCATTTCTTCCAGATTGATCAATTTCTCTCCAAATTAATACTACAGAAATACTACCAATCCTTGTTGCTGTGATAGAAGGTACATATAAAGTTGGAAAAGAAGGAAAACGACCCAACCCTTTTGACCTTAAAGTGTTCGGAGGAATGTGTGAAAGGAAATGAGAACAAAGAAAAACAGAGTGTGAAAATCAAACAAATGGGTTCCAAATTCTACAGAAAACACTATTTTTTCCATTTTTCGTCAAAAGAAATTCTATATCGTCTCAAAAAAAGATTAAATCGTGAAAAAATCTAAAAAAACCTGCAAGATGAAACTTCAAACCATCAATTTTGGCTCTACTTTATCAGAAAAAATCGGCAAAAAAATGAAAAGATGTTGCGGCGAGCGATGGAGACGGAGACGGCGACTCAACGGCTTCGTCGTGGGAGAAGAGGTTGCGGCGGCGAAGATGAAGGGAAGTAGTGGAGAATGGATGATGGCCCACTGGGGAGAAGATGGTGGCGGCACATTGTTAACCTAGAGGATTTTTGAGAGAAAAAGGTTTACACGATATAAGCATTTTATTTGTTGAATCTTTTTTAGAAGGGTATTTTTGGATATACATTACTTTCTGTCCTTTACAACCAGTGCATTTCTTTCTTGTCCTTTTTTCACAAATAAGATGTAAATCCGTCCTTTACAACCTTATCCTATTGTTTTTATTGATGGACACTTAACGGGCGGCTGAGCTGCTTATGGGCATGGCATGGGTGGCCTGAATGTGGGTCTATAGCCTAACAACTTAAAGAAAAAAACTGGGTGGGCTTAGCCCATCCTTGCCTTAATACTGCGCCGTCCTTGTATTCATCCCATGAACAAATTAATAATTACATGCACAATTTATTTATTTATTTGGCTGATTATTGATTTTCCAAATTACAGAAAGATTGTCCAGTTCTGTACATAAAGAAAAATAAAAAGTTATACTCCCTTCGTTTTTTATATGTAGCAGAGAGAAAATTCATACAGATTAAGAAAATTAAATACCCTACAAAAATTAATATGTCTAAAATATAATATTGAAAATGTAATACTTTGTTTGTAAAAGAGTTTTTAGTATTAGAAATGTATTTTTTTTATTCAAGATATAAATACTTTATCGATAAATTAAGAAAAAAGTAATAAATGATGCATTGAAATTGTAAAATGACATATAAATAAAAACATAACAAATTCTGAAATGTGACAGGTAAAAAAAATGGATGAAGTATTATTTAGAAGAATAATTAGCGCAAAACACTCATATCTTTGGTTCAACTTTAGGACTTGCCCGTATATTTAAATTTATCACTTTTACCCTCTATCTTGTCTTGTGTAATATTTTGTAACAAACACCACTTTTCGAATTTGACGTTAAATGAAAAAGAAAAATTGCGTTTTTCATTCACTCGCCGTCAATATTTCACGGGTGAATAAAATAAAAATATAAACTTTTTTGTTTATTATTTCCCTAAAATCGTCGTTCAATCTCAACCCAATTATCGAATATGAACCCCTTGTCATTCCCGATTTCTAATTTCTCATTCCCCATCTACAAAAAATTCTAATTTCCTTCCCATCAACAGAAGATTAATCAATCGTGAGTACTTTTTGTCAATACCGCCGAATGTCTACCGGCGCCGGCGAGAATTGTGCTCAAGATGGCACTTTGAAGAATTGGTGTTGAGCAACCTATTTCTGAAACCATCGTTTCAAACACCATTTGAAAGACTAAGGAAGAAACTGACGAACATCTATTCACTTGAGAGAGAGATGCGAAAGCAAACGGCGGAGGCAATTGTTGGTCGACAAATTAGGGTTTAATAGGAGAGGGGGATTTAACTGGAAAAAAATGATTATTTTAACGTTGAAGAAGAAAATGGTTTAGAGTGGGTTTATATGATTAAAAGAAATTAAAAAAAATAAAAATAAAAATTTGAAAAGCGCGTGAAATATTGATGGCGAGTGAATGCTTACTTTCCGTTTCATTTAACGCCAAATTCGAAATAGGGTGTTTGTTGCAAAATAGTACACAAGATAGAGGGTAAAAGCGCTAAATTTAAAGATATATGTCAAGTCCCAAAGTTGACCTATAGATAAGGGTGTATTACGCTAATTACTATATTTAGAATAGAAAAGATGTATAAGAAAAATTTTAGGGGCCGTTTGTTAAATCTGAAATCTGAATACATTAAGTAACTGAATTATTTAAGTGCTGAAATTAATTAGACTGTTTGGTATCATTTTAAATCTAAAATCGTAATATTTTTATTTTCATATATATATACTAGTGAGCGCCGGCCGTGCAAGGCACGGCAGCCCAATGCCCTGTAAAAATATAAAAACGATAACATTATGTAGAGGGAAGAACAAAGTAGTTTAGATGAAGATAATTATGAAACATAGCATAAATACCTTGATTCACGAAATTGATACATATTGGTCTGCATTACAACAGTAGAAGCAGAAGCAAAAAGCAGAAATTTAGGTAGTATTACAACAGGATGAGCAGAAGCAAAAGAAGTTATGCAGCTAATATAGTATTCAGATTACCAAGCATTGCACATAAGGAAATGTGTAATGCTTTGTAATACCTTACAAAACATGTTACAAAAAAGGTCAATTCATTTTGTTTTCCTACAAGAGAAACACAACTTTCTGTAGGTTATTTTGATCATGAGTTGGTTAGCTATGCTCCAGCTCTTCCTTGTTTTTCTTCATTGGAGCTTGTTCATTCTCACCACTTAAAGGTGTTTCATGAAGAACATTTGATGCCTGTGACTCACCTGCTGCATTTTTTCTTGCTTTCTCAGGCTTCATAGTTAGAGAAACAAAGTCAAGGGTCCTTTTGGCAGACGGGCTGGACTTAGAAGCTTGTCCAATCCACTGCAGATTCTTTTGGGTTTGCCAAGAATATAATCCCAAAAACAATCAAATGCAAGAATCCCCCATGACAAAGAACAGTCCCTAGAAAGAAATTAAAGAAACGTTATTTCTCTTTCCATTTACGCTTTTTATACTTTTTTTTTGGACTTTAATATTGTGATTTTATAATAATAACTATATGTCTATAGTTTATAGGGGTTTTATTTTATTTTATAGTATAAATCAAATAAAAAAGATCCAAAAAGTTGAAAGGAACACGAGCGGAGGGAGGGGATTTTTTTTTTCACTTTTCATACTTTTTCAATAGACTCGGATTTAGCCTCCTGAAGAAAATGAGCATCACTATAAATAAATGGCAATACTATAAACCCTCAACTATTAATTGAAAGGGAAAAACCCCTGAAAGAGAAAGGAATTCCCAACAATTAGAAATAAAACAATGTGGAACATCCATACGAAGCATAAAACGTAGGTGAATTACCATGCCCTAACCCTACCTTTCATCCCCCTACCCTCGCATCCCAAATTCTAAACAGAAAAAAATACAAAACCAGACTGATCGGATCAAAGTAACACAGAATCTGATCCCAAAAGCCTAAATCGACAAACAAAAGAGCAGAAAAACAGACGAAAACACAATGGAGGCAATGGACCATTCAAATAAAGCAGATTTTTTTTTGTGTAGAGAAATTCAAATAAGTGCACACACATTGAAGAACAAGCAACTTAATCAAACAAAAAACACAAAATAGCTTGAACCAGAGAGTGTACCTGTTTGGACTGATGCAAATGAGAGTGATAAGTGAGGCGATCTGTGAAAGTTGATTGTATGTAGGCGTGGGGGAGAGTGATGAAGAACCCGCAGCCGCAGCTGCATCTGTGAAATGAAAACCCTAATACTACTACCGAAACTAAATGGAAGGGTAAGTAAAATTAATGTTTTCTTCCAGGAAGAAAACATTACGTGCCACTGATCCAATAGGAAAGAACAAAATAAGTAAGCCAAGAAGAAAACATTACGTGCCACCGACGCCACCAGCGGTGTCCGATGATATAGTAGAGAAAGGAAGCTCGCAAACGGCAACAGAAGCACCGAAATTGGCAGCAAAGCGGGAAGCTCTAACACCACCGCTTCCAGCACCTATAGTAAACAGGTCGTAGTCGTACTGACGAGCTTTCTCTGTGCAGACACCATTAGTTGAATTATCAATAAAGAAATTTAATGTTCTCCAGAAAAGAACAGATGAGATTACTGGTTTGTCGGCGTTGAGATACCATGGAGCAGAAGACATGTATTGAGGGGTATGAGTATTAATTTCTTTTCCATCCTCATTAACCACATAAACTTAACATTGCCCGAGAACCAAAACAAATACATCATAAAAAGGACACCTGAAGCAAGAGTTTTTTCTTATACACTGCACGCATTACCAACAACAACAAATCCTAAACAACAAATGCTAGAAAACATAGAGAAGATCAATCAAAAACCTTTATGTTCTGATTCAGGAACAAGGCACAATAGAATGAGAAAACGAAAATAAAAAAACCACATGATATTTACCTTCGATGCATGTAAATAATGCGTGATAAAGAATTGCTCCTGACCCATCACTTATATTGAAGGGATAGAAGGCATGTACACACGGCAATGGTAATTTCCACCAAATTCCTATGAATTCAGAGCGTATAAAGGTTTTCATTTTAAAGATCAAAACCACTTCCTATGTCTGGCCACATTGGGGACTACATATGCAATCCGCATGTGCCAAAAAACTTGCTATGACATCTGAAGTACATAAAAAAGATAGAAGATCCCTCCATAAAGCCAATATGGTTCGAATTCATATAAGATTTAAGCACAGATACAAAACAAAAAAATATATTGGACTATATAAACCAAACCCACTAAAAAGAGAGAAGATCCCTCCATAAAGCCAATATGTTTAAACAGCACACCTACAAGCCTCTTTCCACATACAAAATTGATTGAAAAGAAACGTAAGCGGTAAATAACAATTGCAGAGATGACTTCATACACCGAACATTCAAATGTCTAGGTTAGCTGCATTAACTTTGGTGTAAATAAAACAAAAAGTAACAAAATACTAATTGAACATACGCTGTTCAGCTAGCTACAAGCTCATTCACTTCTTTAGCAATCTGCATCAATTTAAATACAAGAAATAAAACCATCGTCATCAGAGATATCAAAACTCGTTATGAAAACACCACCACACATAAATATATTGATAAAACTAATTCTACACCTTACTGAAATGCTCATATTGTTTGTTGCCAAGGCAGAAAACACCATACCGAAGGGGTCCTTAAGCCACTCCACTCTTTCTTTTCCCTATATACAACTACATTTTACACATAAATCACAAAGGATATTCACACTGATATTCAAAGATATCATTATATTTAATTTTTTTCATACAAACTGAAAATTCGAGAAAAAAGAAACAAACTGAAAAATTCAAAAGCTAATTATGAATGGTAAAGGAGATAACCGTTTGAAGAGGGAGCAGACGCCGGGTAGAGAAGCAGCCGCCACGATCTGCAAATGCAAATGAATATGAAAAAGTCTCTATAGTCGGAAAGAGAAGAGCAATAGAGCAAAATGGCACTTATCATTATCCGAAAGAGGAGAATGACTGATAAGGGAAACAATTCAGATTTTGTCGATTGAGATAACAGAGAGACTTACATCAGATTTTCGTAAAGGAGACAACCGTTTGAAGGAGACTTACATCAGTGCTAGCCCAACAAAAATCTGATGTACATCCACGTCAAACCCATCTGGATGTGCGGAGAAGATCGAAGAAACTGCAGCCGCCGGGGAGAACCCACCACCTTCCCCTCGAACAGAGAGAAAGCCGGTGTCTTTTTGTCAAATCAAACCCATCCCACACGCTTAGAGGTGTATGAAGGTGTAGATAACCCATTTGAAATGGCCGACGCCGGCGGTAAACGTCAATCGACCGGGGAGAGGGGAGAATGAAAAATCCGCCGCCGCCGCCTACAACCATACGTACTCCATCTTCAATGAAATACCCTAGCAACCCTTTTTGTTTCTATTAAACCTATTAATGGGCCTGATATTCATTGGGCTAATTTCAGTTGATTGCACAATATAAAAAGCCCAGACGCAAAAAAAATTGCACAAAACCGTCGACGCGGCTCAATGCCTGAACTTTTGTTCTCTTTTCTTATAAAGAAAGATATATATATATATATATATATATATATATATATATATATATATATATATTGATATACTCAAACCGGATTGGGGACCCGCTCATCTATATTAGGCCTAAGCCGGATCCTGTCCGCCGTGCATAAGCCGGACCCCTTTCCACTCCGAGGCCTCGGACACAGTGGAACCTCCCATATTATCAGGCTGACATCAAGACAAAGCAGATATGAGTCTGACTTACATATGAGTCCGCTGCCCGCCATACTTATCCAGACAGCTGGCCGGTCCACTTATATTTATTTGTATGATTATCCTTAATTACATCTTTTAAATGTCTTGTCATGAATAATCTCGACCGACTTAGTCATTGCCTATTTATATATGAGATCACAATGTAATAGAAAGCATCCAAGAACTAATATACACAGAGCTACTCTGTCAATTTATCGACTCACTTGTGTTTTCTCTAATAAGCATTAGTCCGGCAGCCTTGTTTTTGATAGTCACCACTCTCTCTCCGGAGAAATCATATATATACAGCCATATATCCACTTATATAACTGTTACCGCAAATCTGGTATTCACCGCAATATCAGTTGGCTCCGTTACCGGGAACATCATCATCATTCAGCTTCTTTGGATCTCTTGCTCCGCTGTAAATCCGGCTTCACGGCGTCGTCGGCGAAGGAAACTTGGTATCTCATCAGAATCGGCTCAACTTGAAGGAACGCCTTCAACGCCATCTTCATAACTCACACACGAGTCTCTCATAAAACCCAGGTTGGTGCATACTCTTGGTCAGTTTAAGCTCTTCAAGTAATAAGAGAATCGTTTGGTTGTTAAAGTCACCTAGAGAGTAAATTTGGGAGTTTGGAGGATATTTATATCAACAAATACCAACAAGAACCAACAAAAATATCAACAAAATATCTTAGTCAATATGGTTGGCGTGAAAAACATGACACCTGCCACGCCGACTAAGGCGGGCAACCAAGGCCCTCCACGTGGAGCAAACACGCCGCGTGGAGAAATGAGCAGAAGAGTGTTGTCCGCCAGGGCTGATGCCGGACAGGACATCATGCCCGATATGTGGGCTTACATAAGAGAAATGACCCGAGTCCGTGAGATGAGGCGGCGATTAGAAAGAGCCGTAGGAAAGGCATTGCTGGAGACTCTCGTCTGAATAATGAGCAGGAAGCAGTCTCAGCAGGGGGAACGTCCTTACAACAAAGCTCTTATACAATAGCTCTTCAAGCGCATATGGATTATGTGGAGCAAATGCGCGTGGGTAACATGCTACTCATTACAGAGGGTTTACCGCCTCAACCTATCAGCAACTTTATTCCCCCCATACCGGCACCGACGGAGGTACAACCCACTCTGAATCCGCAAAAAACAAATCAACCTCAGCGGACAGAGAGAGAAGAAATCAGTCACGCCACTTCACAACCTAAAGTAGGAAGGAGGTCAGATGTTTATATGTGTGTGACCCGATAGGCTTCCGAATATGTTGGCCGTAAGCACAAAGTGCAAATTACGAAAATACCCTTCATACCTAACGATCACGGGATAGCGTCTAGCAACACACCGTGACCCCCAATCATCAGAAGAGTCAAATGCAATGACTACTACCTTTAATGTGAAACAGTTACCGTGTAACTTACAATCCCATCGCTGTAATAATATCCATACGGTCGTACATCGAGTGTCAAACATTAACGACCGTATCTTATAATCTGGATATCATGCTCTCTCGAAGTAACTCATTTACTTCCACATTGCAAAGATTCACGATAGTAAGACATTCCTTATAAGAAGGCCCTTTCAGATATTCACCCCTACTGATAGGGTACGCGATTCTCATACCAAACATGTATACTCTGCATGCTTCAGTATCACACCCAATCACTACCGCATGATCGCCCCATGGCTAGGGGAAACCTCAATAGAGTCAAAGCATGACAATCCACACTGTGATGCCATGTAGACTGCGGTCTTAAGGATAATTACACAACCGCCATATAGTGTGACACTTAACAGTGCAAGTGGGTCAGTCTAACGTACGCATTCTCTAATACACTTCCACGTACAGTCCAAGTGTCTCTACACTTCGATAGACGAGATCTATCTCTGCCCTTAAAGACAGAAGACATCTAATATGTGCTAGCCTGTTTATACTATCAATGCCCTATTTAATAGTACATCAGCCTAGAGACATTTAAGTATCAAACTTATTAAAGTGATTAGAGATCTCATCAACCATAATAGCCTATTATGGTTTCTCTATCACAGTTTAATACTAAGAACGTTATTATATAACAATTCATAATTGGTTCTCTAAAAGAACAAATATATGACAACGGAAAAGCCATTTAATATATGTAAAAACATAAACAAATAGTACAAATGATCCGACCCGGTCGGATCCGGTCCAACCCGATTGGGTTTAGGACACTATTTCAACACAAAGTTCACACCACCGATGAATACATGCAATTCAAGAGAGCAATCGAAAAGTTATTGGCGCGCGGCAACCACGATTAGTACAAGAGAGACGCCGGGGGGCCGGAAAGGAAAAATCAACAAGCACGTCAGTTTGATAGGCAAATTCGAATGATAACAGAGACTCCCCCCAGCAACGATCAGATCAAAAGCTGCATCGGTTCTATTAACAAATATGTGGAGAAGCCAGCTGTCCTGCGTGGGAATAAGCAACCCCTTGCTTTTACCCGAAGCGAGCTGGTAACTTCCGTCAACGTGATGTGTCTTTGTGTTTCGGTGGTAGTCAATCTAGCATGCGTCAACAGAGTTATGATCGATACGGGAGCATGTCTGGACATTTTGTACTACAATTGCTTCAAAGAGCTGGGGTTCAGCGACTCCAATTTGAGTCCGTATAATGGCACCCTTGAGGGCTTCACCAACCACAGAATACAGGTCAAGGGGGCCATCGACTTAGATGTGCAAATGGGAGATTATGCACCTTTCTGAACTAAAAATGTGACATTACTCGTGGTCGATATCTAATCAAACTACAATATGATAATCGGAACACCGGCATTAAAGCAATTTCAGATGGTTACATCCATCCCGCATCAGTGGGCAAAGTTTTACGTCGGGGATAGGGTCGGATTCTCAGAGGGCAAAGTAATCTTTCAACTACCAAGGATATGGATTCTCAGAGGTTTTTTTATTTAATTTTTACCATTAATTTGATAAAAGAAGAAATTTGGTAAATGAGGACGGAAGAAGAGGAACCGGCGATGTTTTCTTTTACAAAGGGAAGAAGATGAGATGTAATGATTAGTGTTTGTCAGAGAAAGTTGTCTATCCCATTATCTAAAAATAGATAATCAAGTAGATAATCTCTAGAAATTCCTCTCCAATTCACTACCATTTATTACGCAATTTAACAATTCTGGCTCTCTACTCTGCTATTTTTTGAAAAGAGTATCTCCAAAACACTTCCACTAGTGTTGCTCTTAGAGCAACACTAATGGTAATTGTGAGATAAGTTTGTTGATAGTTGATGTTGGGCTGACGTGGCGAAAGATAAGTGGAAGATAAATATAGAAGGATTGTAGAGATAATTATTGTGTGATGTGATGTTGTAATGGCGATGAATGTAAAAGGATTGTAGAGATTATTTATGTGTGATTAGTTGTTGTAGTGGTGGTAAATATTTTGAATCTAGTGATAAAATAATATTAAATATTGTTAAAGAGGGGTTTTGTGCTATTTGGAAGACAAGAATATTGTCTCATTGGCTCTCTCAAATTAAAGAAGAGAGTAGATAATCTCCAAAATTTCTTGTCTATTTTACTACCATTATATGATATTTATCCAAGTGCTTATTCTCTTCTTACAAAAACGTACATAGAACATCTCTAGAATTGCCTCACTAGGGCTTCTCTTAGCGTCGGGGAGAGAGTAAAAACTGACGCATAAAAGGAATATTTTTTTAAAGGAAAAGATGGATCTACTATTTATTTATTTTTCCACTAAAGTTTTAGTAGTTTTCACATTTTTCTTTCATTTTCCTCTTTCGCACAAGAAGGTACGATTCTTAAGAAAAAGTGGTTTGAACCCTAGATTTCTCTCTCAATACGTTTTCGAAATCTCTTTGTTCAATTTTCCTGCTCTTTTTCTAGCACAATAATCGTGGATTCTACCATCTCCGTTTGCTATCTCAATTCCTAGATCTAACTTGTTCGTCCTCGCCTACTATCTTCTTAGTTTTCACATTTTTCTTTCTTTTTCCTCTGTTTCGCACACGCAGAAGGTAGAATCGTCTGAAGAAATGCCTCTTATGATTTTTTTTCTTATTTCGTGGTTGAGGCAGAAGTGTTGTCATGGGGGATGTTGATCTTTTTTTATTAAAAGGTTGTAGTCCCAAAGCTGCTCATCAGGTGTTCGATGAAATGCCAGAGCCACACTAAACATCAGAAAATGCACCTCCCTAACCAGATGTTTGACCATTGGCGATTTTTATGACAGATACGGCTGCACTTGTCATGGACACATACTTGATTGCAAAGGCTAATGACAGAAGAACTCAAATGTGGTAATATGCTCGTTCCCTGCCCAGCTTTAATTAGGTCTACAATCAGGATTATTCAACTGTTCTTTTATGTATGGTGAGTATAGTGTGATTATTCAATTACTGAAGTTGTGCAAATATTTATTTGAACCCGGCGGGAGTTTAGTGGAAAGACATTTGCAGCTTATCAGTTGTTTTTGCTTAAAAGCAGGTGGCGCAAATTTCGCGAGATGGGTGGAAAATGCATTACAACCTAATGTGCATCTATGGGAAACAACCACACTCAATATGCTGTGATCGACATCCTGTGTGGAGATATTGAGCAGTGTTCTAAAAATCGCAAAACGCGGTCGCCTAGGCGCCGCCTAGGCGCTAGGCGCACCCCAAGCGATTCGACTTGGCTCTAGGCGATCTCAGCTAGGCGACCTGGGTGCTGGGCGATTTTCTGGGCGTTCCTGGGCACTCCTAGGCGCTCCTGCGCGCTCCTAGGCCCTTCTAGGCGCTCCTGGGCGACCTGGGCGCCGCCTAGGCGACCCTAGGATATTAGGGTTCCATCTAGGAAAAAGCTTTGTAAACTAGAATTCTTCGGATCAAGTCATCCAAAGTAAAGATATTACACTCTAGAGTTTTCCCTCAAACTGTAAAAAGCTATTACTTTGAATGTTGGAACTCAAGAGACTTGTACTCAGTTAGTGTAAGGCGCCTAAAACCCTAAAACCCCTTAAAACCCTAGAACCGCCTGGGCGCCGCCTAGGCGCCGCCTAGGCGCCCTAGGCGCTAGGCGCCCTAGGCGCTAGGCGCCCCTGCAGCGTACCGACCTCGCCTAGCGATTTTTAGAACACTGATATTGAGAGTTCTGTTGGCATGCTTGAGAGCTCTGTTAAGAGCTGAGCATTCTGGAAAACTATTTTGGGCCTCTGATAGCAAGAACATTAATTTCAGGATCAATCCATTAATGAAAGGTTCGCTATCAAGGCAGCTGATGACGATTCAACCAGAGCAATGTTTTGCCTCTTCACCATCAACCTGCTTCTTCCTCTTGATGCAACTGACCTTTTTTTCATTGCAACTCACTTTTATATTGATGCCTGCAAGAAATTATTGCGTGTCCCGAATCACCACAGAAAGTTAAAACAGCTAGTGGCAAGAAACAGTAAGCTTTGATCACATATATGACAATGTGCACTTCTTTTTGAGTTTCCAGATTTTGATATATCTAATACTAGTGAGTTTACTGCAACTTACATTTCAAATCATTTTCTGTTCTCACATATTTAATGTTCTGTTTTCTCAAGCGACTGCTTTGTAATAGCTAACAAACTTTGTTTTTTTGAATTTTTACGTTTAACTGTTTTTTGTCATTTACAGGGCTTGATTGAGTTCCGTGAGAGTGGTCTGCACGTCAAAAGATTGCCGTAGGAGCTGCAAGAGGGTTAAGATATCTACATGAAGAATGCAGAGTGGGTTGCATTGTGCATCGTGACATGCGTCCCAACAATATTCTTATAACCCATGATTTCGAGCCGTTGGTAATCAATTTTCTCCGAAAAAACATCAACTTTCATGTATACGTGACTTGTATCTAATTAGCTTGAAACTGTAAAAATCGTTTCTTCAATGATTATTTTCATTTTAAGTACTCCGAGAATAAAAGATTTAACTTGTGGTTTGAAATTCTACATCTGAAAAGGTTGTTATTTGCACACACATGCCACTCATCTTATGGTTAGATGCAACAGAGACTGTCTTCCCGAGTCATCTAAATATGTGCATTCCTTTTTTCTTCGTAGGTTGGAGATTTTGGTCTTGCTCTTTGGCAACCAGATGGTGATGTGGGAGTTGGTCCAAGAGTAATTGGGACATTCGGGTAAAGGGTTTTTATGTCTTTTCCCTATCTTGCTCCTGTTAAAATCCTCTGTTTTTCATAAATCGATTCAATTTGACACGTACTGTGCCCCTGAATATGCACAAAGTGGACAAATCACAGAGAAAGCAGATGTGTATTCATTTGGAGTGGTATTAGTGGAGCTGGTAACTGGTAGAAAAGTTGTTGATATCAACTGGCCTAAAGGCCAGGAATGCCTTACTGAATAGGTACACGTTTGTTTGTGTTTGCATTTTCTTCTTCTTCTCTCTTCCATATATTTACTATTGAAAGCATGTAATTGATAATAATTTACTGTGTTAAAGGCAACATAATATACTGACCACAGCTAAAAGGATTAAATCCATAGAACTGATTATTTGTATGCTGGATTCCCAAACTAAGCTAACCCCTTTTTGGTTATGTGCAGTGATATTTCCCCCCGAAATTTGCCTTCAGTCTTGGTTTTTCCTAGTTTTCTGCCTTCTCCTCTTGGCAAGAATGTCTGGTACTATGTCTCTCACTTTCTTTAGTGAAGGATATCTTTAACTTTTCTGTATTTTTCTGGCAGAAATACATACTTTCTCTTTCTACCCTCCCTGCTCTTTTTGGGAGGGATAAAAGTACTAATTTTGTGAATGCCTGTTTACTGCTATGCTATGCCTAGATGGATTAAAAGCTTATGATGAACCATGCGAAAAGAGATCATATTTTCAATACTCAGAAGAAGAAAATCGAAGATTTAAAATAGGAACTTTAAAGAAGAGGGTAATAACCGCTTCAAACAAGTTCACCCATTCTCTTAAGAAAAGAGGAAAAAGGAAGGTGGATTACAGGTTTCCTTCTGTCTCTCCATAGAGGATGTTCGTGATGCAAAAGAGGTGACTGTTGTCCGAGAACTTCGTCAACTGCTCCTTGAAAGAAAATTGTTGCCTTCACGATGACTATCATACCTTGTTGAGGTGGTCTTTTTTCTCATATCTTTAACTCCGTTGCATTTAGATGATTTTCTTTTGTTGTATTATCATTCAGATTTTTTTTCCAATATTTATGCTAATATGTGGTAAAGTGTCTTCTTACAGTTATGATAGGTCTAGAATGTCTGCACATTGTTCAAGTAGTGAACAAAGGATTATTATTGCTATTAATTTGTCTTTCAGTATATAAAAGAGTAACATATCCATAATCTCTGGTGTTACTTGTGCCTTTCAATGAAATGAGGGTAAAAAGATAAGGGAAGTCTCAACTACCTTAACTTGTGCAGGTTCCTAAAAGCAAGAGATTTCAGCTTTGAGAGAACCATAACAATGTGGGAGGAGATGCTCAAATGGAGGGAGGAGTATGGAGCAGACACCATATTAGAGGTATTTTTCCCCTTGGGCATGTATGAGGTGAACAATAATACTTGTTTGGTAAAGCTATTTTGGCTGTATATAGAAGAGCTGGTCTTTCTTGGTATGTGTCGCGGTCGAATACTCAGAGGACACTAGATTTTAACCCTTTTGTAATTTGTGAAGGATAAATTAACTTGCAATGTTTATAAATGGCTTAAATTTCATATACTTGTCCATCATTCTTATAAATTGATTTTCATGTATTTGCTGTAAAGGTGAAATGTGCACTTTTGTGTCCTCCATGTTGAATGGGTTTGGTCCCTTTTTAATTATTGTTAAAACACTTTTATTCTCGTTTAAAAACTTTGGGCACTAAATTCTTTGGAAGTTTGTTACGGTACAGTGGTAGTAACACTAATGTTGATTATCTGTGGGATTAGGACTTTGAATTCGAAGAGTTGGAAGAAGTGTTGCAGTGTTGCCCTCAAGGATATCATGGAGTGGACAGGGATGGTAGGCTTGGACAAGCTCACCCAGGAAATCAAATGCGCATCACCACAATTGACCTCTACTTGAAGTACCATGTCCAGGAGTTTGAGAGAACTATGCTAGAGAAATTTCCTGCTTGCTCCATTGCAGCAAAGAGACGGATCTGTTCGAACACCACAATTTTGGATGTACAGGGCCTGGCATGTTTGTTAGTTTGTTACCTGTGGTTGGTGATTCGGGATACATTGTTATGTTCTTCCTTTAGGATGAGGGTTGCACTTTTAAGTAAATTATTGGTATTATGATGGAGTGATCAATCACCATTATATGAATCATATTTTGTTGCAGTGATGTTTCGGTGGATATGAATCATTTTGTTGTTTGATAAACAGTGTTGATTTTTTTTATTCCACTGACGTAATTTGTTTGTTCGTTATTCCTATAGTTCAATGATCCAGAAATGTCTTTTGCCTCGATTACAGTTTTTTTGTGTCTTTCTATTGATTGGTTATTCTTATTATGAAATGTGTTATTGTTATTATTTATTCCTATGTTGATTAGTTACCGGGAGTATGGCTTTGAGGAGGGATTTTTTAAGGAGGAGCCAAGGGTTGGGGATGGGGGCGGGTGTGGGGGATGGGGTGGGCATGGGTATGGGGTATGGGTATGGGGTATGAGGTTTGGGTGGGGAAACTATTTTCTGCTATTTTTTCTTTCAAAACTATTTGTTTTTGTGGCACCTGAATAAAAGTTTTGCAAAAAACTTTGTATTTTTCTGACTTTTTATTTTTTTTATAATTATGTGCTTTTTCCACGTTGTGGTACCGTGGCAGTAGATTTGAACTTTTTGCCACGGTGTGATACCGTGGCTGTAGATTTGAACTTTTTGCTGCGTGTGGAGAAAAGCGTGGCAATAATTTTTTGCCACATAGTTGTTTGTCACGGGTAACACAAAAACGATAGACGTCACAATAGGTCTTTAGTGTCAGTTTTTTTAGCTTTTAGTGGCACTTTTCATGCAAAAGCTGGTTTTTTTGGTAGTGTTCACAAAATGGATTGAGGCCAAGCCTCTTGTCAAGATAGGCGCAAAAGATGCGGTTTACTTCCTACACGATCATATATGGTCTCGTTTCGGCATCCCGCGGGCAGTGGTGACAGATCACAAACCGCAGTTTAGGAAGGAATTCTCAAGTTTTTGCGAGGAGTATAAAGTTAAACACTGGCAATCATCCATAGCCTATCCTCAAAGCAATGGCCAAGTTGAGGCCGGAAATAAGCAGATAATCAAGATGCTCAAAAAGAGCGTAAGTGAGAAAGCAACAGCGGGCGGTTGGGTCGACGAGCTGCCCGCCATACTATGGGCACTCCGCACCACAATCAAAACACCCACCGGAGAAACACCGTTTGCTCTCACATACGGATCGTAGGCCATGACTTCTATTGAAATGGCACTCCCGAGTATCAGGGTCGCTCTATACGATCCAGCGGACAATCTAATCAACAGACAAATCGACCTAAACCTAGCAGAGGAAAAAAGGCTGGCGACGTACCATCGGCTTGTGAATAACAAACAAACAGCTAAACGTCACCACGACAAACGAATCCGCGACCACTCGTTCAAGGTCGGTGAGTTCATTCTTCGAAACAGAAAGGCCACTGGTCTGGAGCCCGACAGGGGCAAGCTAACCGCAAATTGGGAAGGCCCATATCAAGTCGCCAGGGAAATCAAAAAAGGGACATACATTCTCAAAAATCAACAGGGTTTCGAACTCAATAGGCTGTGGCATGCGGACAGCCTCAAAAGGTACTACATGTAATAATCAGCTAGGGTTATGGCTATCCTCTCGTTTACGACGTGAGTGGTTAAGCTTTCTTACTTGCTTGTAAATTTCACTCACCTAACGGGGTGAGTCGAACTTAATAAAGCCCGATTTTACATTTCAAATACATGTTGTCATATGCTTCAAATGTGTCCGCTATGCATATTAGTGTGATGTTTCGACAAAATTTTCAACAAAGACTTCGAATTCATCTCAGACTTGGTTAAAAAGGGGGGCCATATTTGAGAAAAAATTCAAACACGCGCGATCGGACAAGTTCACAACTCCGGCCCTTATCTGAAACAAGGGGGCCGGGCTCCGGAAAATTTTTAAATTACGAGCGGGCAGGTTATTTCAGATCAGTCCGTTCGTCTTTTAAGCTATAATGGGCCTGTTGTTTCAGTTAAGTTCGTCCATCCTTATCTCAAACAAGGGGGCCATACCCTGGAAAAATTTCAAGTGCAAGTGAACAGTTATTTAAGATAAGATTCAAGGGGGCCATATTAGGGAGAATTTTCACGCTTAAAGTCGGGCAGCTATTTCAGATCAGTCTGTCCGCTTTCGACCTTGATCTTATCTAAAGCAAAGAGGGCCAGAGGATATTATTATATTAAACATGCAAAGGGACGAACTCGATATATACAATAAATTTGAGCAAAAGATAAATATACAGGCGAACTCAAAAGAGACTTCATGTTTTCAGCAAATAAAGAAAATGCCACTACAAGTGTGGAATCAAGAAAAGTTTTTACATCAAAATACAAACAAAGAAAGCTCTAAGAGTCATCTGGCCGCATGTCCTCATCGCCAACATTCGCAGCACTGAGGGAAGGATGCAACATCTGGTCAGCATTTGCCTCGGACTCAGTTTGCTCCGCCTGTCCTTGATCTTCGACTTCGTGCCGTGTAGCTTGAAGCACTAACTCCCGAAGATTTACCTCTTCGACTGGGGGTGCCTCCCAACCCTCAACATAAGTTTGCAGCTCGATCTCAGAGAAGGGGATGTGCGAGTGGAAACCTTTCAAATGGTCAGAGAATGGAGGGGTAAGATTCCAATCCCGCAAAGTCTCAAGATCCGGGATGTCGCCGCCGTGAGCCCAAACACACCTTGTGATGTGATGAAACCCTTGATCGAACCCCATCAAGAAGTTTTTACCAGCGGCATCATTTCTTGCGGCCTCAATCATGGCTTCAACCTGGGAGCTCAACTTGGCCAGCTGTTGCTTCAGATCAGCATTTGCTTTCTGCTCGGCCTTTCATCGAACTTGGGCCGCATCAACCCGCGTCTGCATCTCTCTCATAGTTTGAGCGGCCTCTTTATCGTTATGAGCCAGCTTACGGTTAAGCTCTTCAAGACACTCGGAGTTCGCCTGAGCCTCGAGCCGCATCCGCTTTGCTTCAGCAAGCTGCTTCTTCAGTTAGTCATTTTTAGCGAGATGCTTCTTCAGTTTATTATTCTCATCCTCATCAGCTCTAAGCCGAACACGCAGATCAGCCGTGACTTTTTTGGCGGCATTCAGCGCCTTGTTAGCATCGGTTAGCGCATGGGTAGCATCAGTGCTTGACGATATAGTGTTCCTATAATCGTTTATGAACTACTGCAAGCCGGTATCGACCTGAAAAAGAGGAAATACAGAGGAATTAGACAGGACTTCAAAAATAAACAGAAAGAAAAAGAAAAGCATAGAGCGAGCAGATATTTACCATGCTCACCGTGGCCCCATACAAGCCTCATTGATCCTCGATGTACTGGAGAAAGGTCCTCCGAGGGTCGGTCTAATCTGTCAGCACGATCATGTCCTCTATACCGTGGCCAATCTTTAACTGAACAGGGTTGGGAAGACTCCATCTCAGATGCCTCAGCGAGGCCACATCAGCCATACCCCTGGAAATTGTGATCGCTCTAGGCAGGTCGAGGGGAAGTTGGCGCATGAAATCCTTATATAACCAAACGGCAGGATGACCCCGAGGTCCAACGGGCACGCCACCATAAGGCACCATTGCAGTTGTGCCCGCTGAGGATGGCTTGTCGGCCAGAGATTTGCCTTTATCAGAAGTTTTGGCTTTATCAGCAACGGCTTTCCTCTGAACATCATCGACTTTGGATTTTTTGGGTGGGGCAGGAGCTTCTTGAGCCTTGATCTTCTTCAGCTGTTCGGTTTTAACTGAGTTTGCAGGAATCTTCTCGAACAGTCATCCTATTCGAGACTCCACTTTCATACATCTCTTATCCCAGTCAGTTACCTTGTCGGGAAGATCGAAAAGAAGTCGAGGTCTACCATTGCTCGATGTGCTCCGTGGTTGGATCTGTCCGGAAGTACCTTTTCGGTTAAAGCCATAAAAGTAAAGTAGCACAGGCATGGACGGCTCGCGACCATGAAGCCGACTTATTATTATGAAGGACATCACCACCCGGACAATCCCCAGAGTAAGGTCGCACGGCATAACTTTCAGCTCCTCCATGAATCTGATAAAGAATGGGTCAAAGGGTGGCTGAAGTCCGACGACTAGATGATCATCGTGCAGGCACAAGTAATCCTTGGCCGCTCGGCCATAAGTCCACGCCACGTTCGTCGCACCAATAGTTGCAAACCGATAATCATCCGGAATGTCAAAGGCGGTCAGCGCCGTGGTATAATCTGTCTGGTCTCAAATCTCTTTCCATTGAGCTCCGACGTCGTTATCAGAGTGCTTTTGGTCCACTAGCTCCATCTCAACAGAGATTGACCTCTTTTTACGTGGCCTCTTCTTTTTCTCGGGCTCCTTAGATGTGGCCGCTTTCTTGGATACCGCGGGCTTCTTTGACACTCCGGTCTTCTTTGTTCCCACGGCTTTCTTGAACTCCGCATCTTGGGCAGCTGCCAACTAAGGTACAACTTTATGATAGGCATTAATGAGTTTGCTGATTTTTCTTTGCTCTTCGTCATCGACCTCGCCCCCAGCCGCACCTTCGCCGATCACCTCAACCCCCTCATCATCAGAGTCGGACTCGACTTTGATTGCCCCTTTCTTCTTCTTCTTCAACAACTTCCTCATCGTCACTTGTATCGACCTCCTCCATGTCGACCTCCTCAGAGCCGTAGCCGGCAGTAGCCTGAGCTTCTTCGTTTGAAAGTGTATACTCCGAAGACATTCTGGACAAGAAACATGGTGAGGTGGATCAGTTAAATCACCTAGACATGGAAGTCGGGCCGAGATGAGCATAATCACACCCTGACACCTCGCTACTCCATTTTCCCTAACACTATACCGAGGAAAAAACCCCCAAATTAAGCCATTGCAACTATCTGGGAATTTATCTACCAATGGGTTTCTAGGGAAGGGACGCAAGTATATCGAAGCATAAAGGGATGAATTCACGATTCACAATCAGAAAAACCCTAAACTCTAAACACAATTCCTACCACATACAGCTTTCTGGCCAAGGAAAAAGCGAAATCGAAGCAAAGGAGCAATAAAACCATGCGAATCATACCTGATTGATAAAATGGCGATGAAAGGTGTTGTCTTTTGCCTGAGATTGTTTGCTTGCCGGAATCCTCTTGCTGGAAATAATTTATCTCGCCGGAATCCTTTTTGCCGAAAATATTTCAGAAGGGGAAAAGTTTAAGAATGGGGGGAGGATCCCCTATTTATAGGCGAAATAGTGGAGGGAAGCGCCGTTTGGAATTCGAAATTCAAACGTATTGCAAGGAAGAGTTTTCGATACCCCTCAGCCAATCAAAGCACGCGGCGCTTCATGTCAAACGTCATGTCATAAATGTGACCGACGTGACGTTTCGCATACTAATACGACTTTTGTGGGCTCAAGTGATCTGGCCAGCGGCCTCAACTCAACACGGCTTACGGCCACAGATTGTATTGGCTTACGGCCTCAACTCAACACGGCTTATGACCGCAGTTTGTACTGGCTTACGGCCTCAACTCAACATGGCTTAAGGCCATCTAAATCCGTTCACTCTATAGAATGGTATTCAAGCTTTTCCACTACAATTCATAGCATAAAATCAGTAAATCACAATGCGATATCAACACTGATTCAAGCCCGATAGTCAATATCGGCATCTAAGCATGTCCGTTACAATGCACAACATATATTTGTAGTTCGCAACACGATACAAACACTGATTCAAGCCCGATTAACAGTATCGGCATCCAAGCCCGATAGCCATTATCGGCATCTCTCTGTCACGAATGACAATATTAGGGTGCGGTTCTCTGCTGCCACTTTACACTCTACTCTCCGCCTCGGCGGGCACGCCAGCGGCAGAGGAGGGGGCCATTGATATACTCAAACTGGATTGGGGCCCTGCTCATCTAGATTAGGCCTATATTTCATAGCCCAATAACAGATCTTGGGCCTCTATCCCCTTAGTCCGCAATTCATAAGCCGGATCCTACCCGCTGTTCATAAGCCGGGTTTAGTCAGCTGTTCGTAAGCCGGATCCTGTCCGCCGCGCATAAGCGAGACCCCTTTCCACTCCGAGGCCTCGGACACAGTGGAACCTCCCATATTATCAGGCTGACATCAAGACAAGGTAGATATGAGTCCGACTTACATATGTGTCCGCTGCCCGCCATACTTATCCAGACAGCTGGACGGTCCACTTGTATTTATTTGTATGATTATCCTTAATTATATCATTTAAATGTCTTGTCATGAATCTTCTCGACCGACTTAGTCATTGTCTATATATATGAGATCACAATGTAATAGAAAGCATCCAAGAACTAATATACACAGAGCTACTCTGTCAGTTTATCGACTCACTTGTGTTTTCACTTATAAGCATTAGTCCGGCAACCTTGTTCTTGATAGCCACCACTCTCTCTCCGGAGAAATCATATATATACAGCCATATATCCACTTATATAACTTTTACCGCAAATTTGGTATTCACCGCAATATCATATATATATATATATATATATATATATATATATATACACACACACACACACATTTATACATATTTATAAACAAAGTTTTTTATTAAATCATCGGAGAAGGTTTGTACAAGGTCTTTTATTAATGTATATATATACTAGTAAGATGGGGCTCCGTGCAACGCACGGAGTGCCCATGCTAGCCGTTTTTACTTATTGGGAAATATTAAACATGAAGCAAAATAATATGTAACTAAATATGTTTTTCTTAGCAAAATGTGTATGTAACTAAATGAGCCGCTCAGAGCGCAATTTTTAAGCTCAACAATGTAAAATAAAACATTTTACATTGATACATAAGCCACATAACATATTTTTGTTCATCAGTCCACAAAAGCAAAAAGCAGGATCTGTGTGGTCAGACCCACAGCTATGTTTGATACACAACCAAAAGTTCATATATAGGAACATACATTGAACATGGTATTAGTCACCATTAGTGTTCATTTTGTTGCTTGAACAAACTAATGGATTCTAATAGTTGTTTGAACAAACTAATGGATTCTGCATCCCTACTTACATATTAGCCTAATACCAAAAAAAAAGCTTAAAATATGATAATACATTTAACATGATATCGGTAATAATTAGTCTTCATTTTTTTAAAGAAGAATTAGTCTTCATCTAAAAAATATGAACTGTATTCCATCAGAACATGGTTGCGAACGAAGAGGCAAAGCCCAAAAGAGCTTCACCATTCAAGGTCGCCATGTCAAGCCGATGAAAAATTTGTTCAATAAACTACATCTTATGTTATCTTTAGCCAAGAAAGTCTGGGGAATCTATAACCATTCTGTGTAAGCATGAATAGTCAATAGATCCGTGGTTAACCATTTGATGGGGCAAATACAACCTCTCTGCAGCGTGATGCCCACCCAAACGAAATCTAACCGCCGATCAATCTAACCTCCTCTCTGCGTTTCTGATAGGAAGAGAAGAGAAAGATAACATAAGCTATCAACCCTCACCAGGTACGGCGGCCATCTCAGCCACAAGAACGCATTGGGATAACCGAGGGTGCAATAATGGATGAAGGTGAAAAGTTGTCCCACCGACAGATAATTTTTGTTTTTTTTTTCTATTAACGGAAGGCGTAGGCAAAATGCGAGAAATGATAATGGGCCTATTGGGCTAACATTGGTAAGAAAATAAAACATCAAATGGTAGATGGGAACATATTTGCTCAAAAAATTCGATAGGTGAACACATCAGCTCAAGTTTTCCCTTTTTATTAGTGTAGAGAGAAGAGATATATTTGGCTATACTTCTCGACGAAGGAAACATACATAACATTAATATTTTATTACTCCATTCATTCCTATTTATATGTCGCAGCTGCCAAAATCAAAATTTTTTAATATGTCGTAGTTACATTTTCAATACATATTTTAATACTATTTCCGCTTTTCAAAATTACTTTTCAACTTCGTAGGCTCATTCAACCAATTAATTTTTCATATTCAATACAACGCTACACTTTTCAAGATTTTTTTTGAACTTTATAATGAAAGTCAACACAATAAATCAACAGGGAAAAAAAATTGAAAAAAAAAATCAAAATCAAAATCCGATGAACAGTAAAATGCATGTCCGATGAACAGTAAAAAGAAGATGGACAGCTGGACCGATGAACAGTAGAAAAGGATGTAAAAAAAAAAAGCTGGGCCATTGGGCCGATGAACAGTAAAATGATGAACCAATAAAAAAAAACAAGTGTCACTCAACCCAACTTTTCCTTTCTTATTTAGATAGGAAGATATATATATATATATATATATATATATATATATAAATATATATATATATATATATATATATATATATATATATATAATACATACATACACACACATATATTTTTATTTTTTTTAGAACATAACCAAAGACCCAAAAGTATACAAAACAGACTTATTGGACTTATAAGGACAAAAATGAATCAGTTGGACTTATAAGGACACAATATTATTATACGGACTAAAATACCCTTAATTAAATAAAATAACAAATAGCAACGCCGGCGTCATAGTCTTTAAACGTTGATTGTTGCAAGTCATGAAACGTATTCAAGGGTTTCGTGATTGCAAAACCAAAACCGTACTTAATTTAAGTTCTTCATAGTTCCTATTGACTTGAAGAAGTTCTTCATAGTTCTATTTCAGTATATCAAGCTACATACTTCTTGGTATTTCATAGTGCTAAAACAAAAATAGAGTGAATCAACATGGCTCCATCAATACGAACATGTTTATGAATAAAAAACAATGACAAATGCTAGCTTATTATGACATTTTAATTGAAGAAACAACATAATACAAGCTAAAAGAGTGTTGTACGATTTAGTTATCCATCATTGAATAGTAGTGGTACAATAAGCATGCCACATCCATACTTTGCAAAGGAAAGTTTAATAACAGAACAGTTAAAAATGACAACTTGGCATAGGGAAGCATCCGGCCTATGCACGGACTTGGTTTTCGTGTGGGACTGGGGAAGAGCCAAGCTAGCCATTTACACTTACAATATTTGTCAATATTCAAGCACATAGAAGAACTTTTGATGATAATAATTCTGCAGAAATGCAATGTTAATCCAGCAATTAGTTTCTTTCACATCTTCGGCTTCTAGAACTACTCAATGGTGTCAAATAAAATGGCACTGGACCTTCTGCAATGCTGTTTGAAGCGTATTTTGCACTCTGGTTTCCATCCAGCACAAAATCTTCCTTCACAATGCTAGCACTCCCCACATTATAGGAAAAGCTCTTCCTATGGTGATCTGATCCCCCCTTCACATCAAATGAACGTCGAGCACTAACAATCCTAGCTGTTGCCGAGGGTGAGCCCCCACCCAATAATAGGATCTTTCACCTCCTTTTGTTGTTTATGATGATCATCAATATCTAAACAGTTCACAACACCGCCCATTGAGTTATCACACTTGGTCTGATTCGACTGAGACCAAATACATTCAAAACTTTACGCCAACTAACAGATTTCTTAGACTTCAATGCTACTGCATTTCCACAGCAGGGGGTCTATCTTCAAACAGTTAACTTCTCTATTTGATCATTCTTGACAGACTTCAGATGCCAATCTTTCAATTCTCGTTGTAATGACTAATTTGGCAGGGGATTCACCGGGATTGACCGCTCCGATGCATTGCACCGCCACGACTCATTGACAGCCGCGACACATTGGCCGCACCGACGGATTGACCGTCGCGACGTCATATTTTTAGTAGTGACGTCATATTTTATCGATTTATGCAATGACATCATAATCTATCAATTAATGCCGTGACGTCTTATGGTATCGATTTATGCAGTGACGTCTTACAATGACGTCTTATTATATCGATTTATGTAGTGACGTTTTATGCTATCGATTTATGCAGTGACGTCTTATTATATCGATTTATGCAGTGACATCTTGCAGAAGAATCATGTATGAAAACTACCATTCAAACTTAATAAACCTTGAATTACCCAAAGATTCTCCATTAAAATGCCGTGTAAGACCTTGTCATATGATCCATTCCTTTAGCTCTGCAAAGAGATATTTTCATGCAGTGACATCATGCAGTGACCTCATGCAGTGACGTGTTATTATATCGATTTATGCAGTGACGTCATGCAGTGACGTCTTATTATATCGATTTATGCAATGAAGAAAATCCAACGGAAATTTCATCAAATATTTACACAAAATTCTAGGGTAAACATTCAAAACCTTGAATATGTTAATTTTGCTTTCAATAATATAATAGGAAGTCTTCCTAGAAATCTTTTGCTGGACATTGATAAATTGCAGTATCTTGATCTTTCTTACAATAATCTTACTAGCTCGATTTCGTCCATGAAAATCGACACCTGCAATTCTCTCGCGCATCTCGACTTATCTGGGAACCAAATAACTGATTACATTCCTGCTTCTATTTCAAATTGCACAGCCCTCAAGGAGCTGAACTTAGCAAACAACTTTTTCTCGGGTGCGATCCCGAAATCGTTTGGTGAACTCGAAGAGCTTGCAAAGATTGGATCTTTCACAAAACCGACTTTCGGGTTGGATTCCTGCTGAACTGGGGAGTTCTTGTAATTCCCTTTTGGAACTCAAAATGTCTGACAATAACATAACTGGATCAATCCCGTTCACTTTCGCCACATGCTCGAGGCTCCAAACGTTTGACTTGGCTAACAACAACCTGACAGGTCCCTTTCCTGATTCAATCTTATAGAACCTTGGATCTCTTGAGACATTGCTTTTGAGAAATAACAGGATCTCTGGGCCATTTCCATCTTCTGTTTCTTACTTCAAGAAACTAAGAGTGCTTGATCTTAGCTCGAATATGATATCTGGGATCATCACATCTGATATATGTCCAGGAGCAGCATCACTTGAGGAGCTAAGCACACCAGACAACCTACTTTTTGGGCCGATTCCTCAAGAATTGGCGCGATGTTCACAGTTGAAGACTATAGACTTTAGCATAAACTACCTGAGCGGTTCGATTCCAGAAGAATTAAGGAATCTTCAGAATCTAGAGCAGTTAATGGCATGGTACAAGAGCTTGCAAGGAAAAATTCCAGCAGGGTTGGGAAATTGCAAGAAGCTCAAGGATCTTATTCTAAATAACAATTATCTAACAGGTTGGGACGACAAGAATCTCAAGCACAATAGTAAGCAGAATAAGCAAAAATTATGAAGCTTGAAAATTCTAGGTTATTTTAGGTTATTTTATTAGATTAGGGGTACTTTGGTCCATGTAGATATATTATGTCCTTATAAGTCCAACAGATTCTTTTATGTCCTTATGAGGCTAATAAGTATAAAAACTATACTTTTAAGGAATTAACCCAATAATTTAATCAAATTAATTACTTTAATATAAGTAGCACAAAAAGGAAAATAAATAAAAAGATTTAACAAAGGCAATAAAAAAAGCACATAGAAAGAAAAAATAAAAAATAGAAGGCTTTGCTTGATATAACCAACGTGCTGACGTGGTTGCAAACGGGCCGGCCCTACTATTTTCAGCGATAAGCATGTGATTAAGCGCTGAAAATTTTATAATTTTTTCAATGCAAATTTCAATGGTACTTAATTAATTAAGATATATTGAAAATATTAACAAGCACCACTTATTCTAACAATCATTTAATTTATTTAGAATAAGTACTTAATATGTTTATCAAACACGTCCTTACTTGTTTTTTGATTTATCAAAAGCAATTAATATCAAAGTATCAAACCAAACAAACAAACAAAGTGAAATTAAATGAGTAAAGGAGTAATTAATCGTAGTACGTATATAAATACAGTATGAGGCTAGAAATAATAGTGCGGCATTAAAGGCTTTTATTTTATTTTATTAAGTATATGTACGTCCTGATATTAGTATTATTATAAGTGCTCTCCTATGGCGGTAGTGATGTCTTTATCGGAAGAAGAATTGAAAAGGCCATAACAAACCGACACATTGACTTAGCTTTAACCCATATCCAACAACAATTAATACATCTATTATTATTATTAGAGGACACAAATGAAGCAACCGATCCGGAACCGGATCGAAGCGCCGGTTTTTTTCCCGGTTCATGTCGATTTTGGAACCGTCGGTTCAGCGGTTCACACGGCTTATTTTTGGTTCAAATCACGGTTTTTAATATTTTTATTTTTTTTTTACATTTTTAGAAAATACTTATTCTTTTCACTGTGATAATAAATTACTATTAATTAAATTTGAATGTAATATAAAATAACCAAATCGAATGTAATATATAGTTTTTTATAAATAGTTTTTTATTTTGTTTTATATATAATATTAATATTGTGTTATTTTTTATATGTAAATTATGTTATTTTTTCAATGCTTGTACTAGGAATTCGGTTGCCTACGTATTTTTTATATGTAATCGTGTCGGATGTACGACACATATAAAAAAATCAAAATGAATGTAGTTTTTTATAGGTTTTTTTAAATATTTTTTTATAGTTATTTTAGTCGGTTTTAAGTATAAGTTGATATATTGTGTTATTTTTCTTATATCTAAATTATAGGATTAAAAATGGAGTATTTATAGGATTTTTTGAAATGATTGAAAAAAAAAACCGTTTTGAAAGCCATTGGAGCCAGTCCGGTTCCGGTCGGGCTGGTTGAACCGCCGGTTCCAGTTCCAAGAATACCCAAACCGTCCCTAAACCAGTGAACCGTCGGTCTCCCGAACCTTCGGTCTCCCGAACCGCCGGTTCGGTTCGCGGTTTTTTTTCCCACCTCTACCCACATATAACTATTATAACATAATATGGTGGCCTCAGCAAAATTCTTTTTTTTATCTGTAGTACTAGCTAGTAATAGGGATAGAGTTGTTATTAATGATGTTGTTATTAATGATGTGCAATGCAGTTGTTAGGTAGATAAGATATGATATGTAGCCGATCGAGCCGGTGATCATTTTATTTGGATTTTCTTCATGAGACGACTGAGAACGTACGTACTTACATTTATGGCCTCCCTCCCGGGAAGTTATTTTGTGGTGTCTTCACAAGGTGTGAAGACATCGTGTGGCACATCACACACCACATATTTTCATTCTGTATTTAAACTTTGTGGTTCTGATCGTTTCACCTGTCACTTCATCTCAAATTCTCTCACCACACAATAGCTTCCCTCCCTCCCTCCCTCCCTACTTAAATGATTGAATGCAGTTTCATCAGAGCATATATGCATTAACCATTTATCAACCATGGACATATATCTTGTCTTGTCCACTTGTCCGTCGTTTGAATCTTAAACTGAATTATTAAAATTAGGTTATTGTATTTATCATTTCAATTATTTTTACCCCATCCATTCTTTTTTCCATGTAACCTTTTTTTTTACTTACTTAATTGAGGTATAACAACTAAAATGACGTTTCAGAGTAGAACACATCAATATTGTAACAAAATCAAATGACGTTAGTCTTTTTTTATGCCTTGTGGCTCAATCTCTTGCATGTGTCTCTGGTATTGCTACTACTCAATTGATACAAGAGTAATGACGGAACTAAAAATTGATGTATAAATAGATTAATAGATTAAATAAATATGATCTGATGGGCTAAATTAAGACACCTACGTATATTGGAATATACTGAAACTATTGATTATTTTCTCAATAAAAAAAAGAAAAAACTATTGATTAAAGTCATTGCAACATTAATTATACACCAATGGTATTTCTTTTGTAATACATATATGTATATAATGATGTTATTACCATAATAATTATGTCACAATATATGATACATTATATTTTTGAACCGTTAATTATAGTGGGTGGATCATATATATCATATATGTATATCTTTATACAATATATGCTATTAATCGATGAATCATATATGTCATTATACTCACAGTGACATAATTAATTAAGGTGACCCTTGTTGTTGTTGATGATGATTTGGTAATAGGGATTCCTAATGTATATATTTACGCTCTTATAACATGTTAATTCTACGAGTGATGATACATCCGTTACATAATATCTATACTATAAATTCACTATATATTTTTATCCATTGATCGTGAATACGTGGATATATTTTAATCAATGGCTTTACATTTTTATTAAAACCTAGAAAGCATGTAGTGAATGTGTACTACACAAAGTATTGCACCTATCTTTTTCGTAATTGTACTCCAAACAACCGAGGCCATTAAAATATAGCGTCGGGGGCTGTATTATTAGGGGTGAACAAACAAACCGAAAACCAAACAAACCGGCCGAACCAAACCGGTCGAAACCGAAAATGCATAAACCATGGTTTTTTGGTTGGTTTTTGTATCGTATAAAACCAAACCGTGAAAACCAATTTGGTTTTGGTTTTCTAAGATAAAAACCGGACCAAACCGTAACCGGATATATATATATATATATATATATATATATATATATATATATATATATATATATATATATATATATATGTGTGTGTGTGTGTGTGTGTGTGTGTGTGTGTGTGTGTGTGTGTCTATGAATATCGACACTATTAATTAAGGGGACCTTTATTTACACCACATCAATCCACTCGTGTATCACTTTACATGTGCATCACAGTAAAACCGACTTTTCGTCAATACATTGTGAGAACTGATCACCACAATGAACCGACTTTTCGTCTGTCCCTCTCAATTATCACTATATGTAAATAACTAATATATCTGTCCATGATCTATTAATACTTCAATCAACTATCTCACACACGTAGTTTGATGATAATCCTAATAGGACATATGACAAGATAAAATAAAACAGTTTACATGGTTTTATATGATCATCTTAATTGGAAAATATGATAATATAATGTTGTGCGCACACACACACACACACACACACACACACACACACACACACACACACATATATATATATATATATATATATATATATATATATATATATATATATAGGACTCAACGACATTCGAGTTATGGTGTATGGTAGATGGAGAATGAGAATCTTATATAATTGTCGTATGAATAATTACATGAATTTGTTGTACTGTGATAATGCATTTTCAGTGAATTATTTATGGAAAAAAAAGGGACTAAAAACCGGAAAAAAACTGTAACAAAGTCGATCGAAACCGAACCGAATAAAATGATTTTACCTAGCTATGGTTCGGTTTTGGTTTGTAAATTTTAAAATTGTAAAAAATAATTTGACTTTAAAAGTAGCTTAAAAACCGAAAAACTGGACCATGTGCACCCCCGGTATTATCTATCTAGCTAGCTCATAAGTATATAATGAGAAATGAAGTCCACTACTTCCCTTATAACTTATATACTTGCAGCTTATTAATTAATTAAAAGCTTCATCGATCTCGGTCTACAGCGCAATGTCTTCTCCATTTCCTAGCCTTGAGTTTCCAAAACTTGCATTAGAATTTGTTCAATCCTTACTTGTAAAACTTCTTACCCATATTTCTTCCTCTGTATTCCTTGTCATTTTCGGCACTAGTAGTACTGGTGGTGTTGATTCACAAATTCCATCTCATCATCAATTAAATCGTCCTTCTCCTCTGTTAGTGCCTGTACCCGTCGACGACGTCGTCGTCGTGGATTCCGCGACATTGAAAGCGGAGCAGACACTATTATTGGCCAGGTACGGCGACAAGCTCCGGAAATGGAAATTCGACGGCGATATTTGCACAGTGTGTTTATCCTCCATGAAGGAAGACGATATGGTAACAGAAATTCGCAGCTGCTGTCATGTGTTCCATAGGGAATGCCTCGATACTTGGATTGATATCGGTAAAGTTACTTGTCCTCTTTGTAGATGTCATCTCAATCCGTTTCCTCATCCTCATAATAAAGAGTATTTGGTTACCGCCGGAGGAGACGACCCGTGGAGGAGAGAGAGGATGATTTACTTGTTCGGCGATGATATTAATTTTTGAATTATAGTATAAATATTAAGCATCAATATTATTAAGACTCGATCTGAGGAAGCAGGCTAGTTCTACTTCTCTGTTCTGTTGCTGGCTTGCTGCAATTAATTCGAATCACTCGGCCGCCGCCCCGCCGCCGCCGGACAGTTCCGTTTTTGTTGATACACACTTCAATTACTACCACTTCTTCAATTAGTACTATAAAGCACGCCCATACCGACATGCGCAATGCCGTAAGTCCCGGCCACCATATTTGGTGTGTGTGATGCAAAAGTAGAAGGATTCGATTACATTAGTTTATGACAAAAATTATGTTGCACCGGTAATTTTACTATTTTTTTTCCAAACAAATCGTGGGTGCAAATTGTAATTTACTTTTTGTTTGGAACAATTGGTCTTCTTAAATGACATTACTAAGTTGTATATATCAAATTTCTTTTTTTTTAAAACAAAATTGATTTAGACACATTCATCCCACCCATCCCCCGATCATGTAATATGTGGTATAGTTTTTTCTTGCTTTTTTTTATGTTAAACAATTAGGGTGTGGTCCAAAGTGTTTTTCGGTGTTTTTTTTTTTTTCCTTCTCTGTGCACTTTTCGATGTCAGAATCACTCTCCTTTTAAAAAACATATATATCAAATTTCATCATTTATTAAACCTCTATAATGCATACTAGTTACCTCATAATTTATATGCATGAAATCTCAATAAGCGTATTACTAACATAATCAATTGTGTAAAAATAATTTTTATTACTTGTTGTGACAATATTAATTTCTCAGTAGTTTTATCGTAACGCCCCGTTCCCGGATACCGAGTCCTTATCCGAAAATAGAACGTTCGGTACGTATAATATAAAATAAATTATATATTATACGTAAGCCTCTACTACGTCGAATCGAGTTTTGCATTTACATAAGCTAAAAGACTCGGGTGTATTTTTTTATAGATAAAAGTAGAAACACAACATAATAAAGATAGAATGATATCTTACAACAACGATACATAAGTCTTACAACCGTACGAATTCTTAAAGAAGTAAAGTACAACATCTCATCTAACAAATTTTCAAATGAAAGTACAACATGTCTTGAAAAATAAAGTGCAACATAATACATTACATAGTCTAGTAGTAACAAAGCATGATAAAAACATAGCATGACAAGTCATCAAATATCATCACTTGGCCCAATGCTCTTCTCTCGGTCCAGATCCATCCTTAGCTGCTCCAGACTTTGGTACACCTTGAAAAGGGTATAAACAGAGCAAAACAGTACCAAATCTACGGAATAATAATATAGATGCATAATCGTAAACCTAGAATCATGCACATTGCATTTAACACACATTCCATATGATAACGAGCTTATCTATCCCCTCTTGAGCACGATTTGGGGCAAATAAATGTATAATTAATGGTACTATTTAGAGCGTTGTCAAGTAACGCTTCATACTCGGCTTCATTGTTGGTGGCCTGGAAATTAAATCGGAGAGTGTACAAGAAGACGAGCTCTTTCCAGAAAGACGAGTGTCCGACCATCCCAAACTCTGCCTCGGTGGATGATATTCAGAACGCAGGAATTGTCCTGAGGCTACGCGAGCTTCCTTCCGAGCTGATCAATGCAGCTCGCTTGTCCGAGGCCGGCCCCGGCCCCATGTTCCTTTAAGCAGCGATAACCGGGATGTTTGTAAGTGACGTTACTCCCTTGTTCCTATACATTTTTGATTTAGCGTTAGTAATGGACTTTTTCTTCTTGCAGTGAGGACCCTGGCCGGCCTTCAAGCCCCCATCCATAGGGAGGAGGTGGAACGCCGAACCGAGAGAATGACCGTGGTCGGAGAGCATGCTGGCCATGACCTGGCTACCCGGACCATGAGATCCCTTCTCGGGGCCCAGACAACTCGTCTACTATCCGAGCTGGAGGATGATGCCATGATGGGGCCTCATTCTTCCGTAGAAGGCTCCGGTGCTCCTGTTGTCGAGATTTCTTCTTCCGACACTTCTTCAGACGAGAGAGGGGAAGAGAAAGAGGAGAAGGAGCTGGAGACACCCCTTATCCGGAGGTCTTCTCGCCATAGGTCGGGGGAGGTTGAGGTCGAAGAGAGACCTAAAAAAGGAGTAATACTGAGTGCAGATCGGGTCCGGGAACCGATACTCCTGACAAAGCGAGAGATGATGAATATCCGAGACTCACCGAGAGGACAGCGGGGCCGAAGTCGATCTCAGACCTTCATCTTCTTGGGTGTACAAAATATTTCTCAGATGTCCGATCTGGAGCTGCTCGAGGCGGGTTTTGAGGCCATGCGATACGTAAGTTTCACCTCTTTGCGCCTTTGGTATTCATCTTTAACTTGTTTTTACCATCTGCCGCTTGTGTACATGGATCGGTTATGGGTCAAGAGACCTTCTGCCGAAAACCCGTTAA
Source organism: Gentiana straminea (assembly GCA_036785695.1). Taxonomy (NCBI): domain Eukaryota; kingdom Viridiplantae; phylum Streptophyta; class Magnoliopsida; order Gentianales; family Gentianaceae; genus Gentiana; species Gentiana straminea. The sequence continues at coordinate 3,400,399 of JAVUPR010000239.1, read as the reverse complement.
AGCTTCAAGAAATACAAGAAACAAAGAACTACGAAAACGATAAAAAAAAAACGAGGGGTGTTTTGGTGGTGGTTTAGACTGCATTTGAGATGTTATTTCTCAAACTGCCTACGTATCCAATATACGAATTGGAATCAAGTCTTCATAGTTCTTTAGGGATTGTTTATATAGAGGGGCTTGTGCCCTAGCAATCGCGTGTAGCGTGTCCTTGGTGGACTCTGACTGTCGTGTTCCCTAAGGAAAAGATAACTATCATTTGATCTCCTTGATTTTAGGAGATAATTATGGAATAATTGAATATCAGAATCAGAGTCTTTATGATTTAGGATTCTTTCTGCATTTATCTGATTTAATGCGTGCTTAAGATTCTATGTCCGAGAAGAACTTAGGATGACCGGGTGGGTCGGGCATGAGCAAGCTGACCTCATGCACTCGGCCGACCTAGGAAGGTCGGGAGGAGTGGCCGAGCCTGCGCAGCTCGGATATTGGGGTCTCTGCCCTTTAAGGGAGACTTCTTTGTCCTTATTCATCGTTGGACCATTATGGGGGTGACACGTGGTGAGGTACTGATCCGACCCTCATCATAAGCCCCCCAGATCCAGCCGAACCTGTTGAGGTCAGTTCGGATCTGCCTAGATTGGTGCTCGGCTCGGTCATTTAAACTTGGAGATTTTCGAGTGGTTGTCGGGGACCGTTCCGGCGCAGTTATGATCGTCCCAGAATTCAAGGCGTTACTGCCGATACATTTAAATTGGAACGGTTTCCAAGAAAACTCGTAGGGCTTTTAACCTGTCACATCAACCAGTACTTTCCCACTGCTTCTTCGCAATTATCTTTCTACCGCAGAATTCCATAGCACCTTCGTTCCTTCTCTATTCATTTTTGCATTATATATGATGAAGAGATCACTTTCACCCGATTCAACTGAAGAGGAACCGCTTTCCCCTAAGACCGAAGCTATCATAATGAAGTCTTGGACCAGGCCTGTAGTTTTTGAAGAGATCCCCTGGGTTTCCCCACAGCCGATTTCCTCTGCTCCCTTTTCCGGTCCTTCATCAAGCACATTTGACCCTCTTTTGAGGCTCAGAATTCAACGGGCACTCAAGATATCATGGGTAGTCATGGAGTGGTTTCGGTCTTGACTCAGAACAGTATGGAATACATCTGCCGTGAACAAGAGGTAAATCTAGAGGAATTTGCACCTTTGCTTCCCGTTGACCCGCGTCCGTATGCTTCGCGCCCTCCCGACGGGAATTTTGCTATTTACGAGTCCTAGTTAAAGGCTGGCTCGATGTTGCCTTTGTGCCTGGCCTTTCTGTCTGTGTTGCGTCACTATGGGATAGGTGCAGCTCAGGTGGCTCCTTCGGGCGTTAAGACCATGATAGGGTTTGCCATCTTATGCTGAGCAGTTGGGGTATGCTTCTCGGTGGGCCTCTTCCGGGTTTTTCACCGTATTGCTCAAAGTCAAGCGCTGAAAGGATGGTATCACTTTTCCCGTCGGTCGGGAGTAAAAGAAATGCTGCTCGAGGGTCCTAAGTACAAGGAGTGGCGAGGGCGCTTTTTCTTTGTCTGGGGCGGAGGGAACTCTAGGTTGGGACGTTGGAAGACGAGCTCTTTGCAGAAAGACGAGTGTCCGACCATCCCAAACTCTACATCGATGGATGATATTCAGAACGCAGGAATTGTCCTGAGGCTACGTGAGCTTCCTTCCGAGTTGATCAATGCAGCTCTCTTGTCCGAGGCTGGCCCCGACCCCCATGTTCCTTTATGCAGCGACAGCCGGGATGTTAGTAAGTGACGTTACTCCTTTGTTCCTATAAATTTTTGATTTAGCGTTAGTAATGGACTTTTTCTTCTTGCAGTAAGGACCCTGGCCGGCCTTCAAGCCCCCATCCATAATGAGGAGGTGGAACACCGAACCGAGAGAATGGCCGTGGTCGGAGAGCATGTTGGCCATGACTTGGCGACCCGGACCATAGGATCCCCTCTCGGGGCCCATACAGCTCGTCTGCTATCCGAACTGGAGGATGATACCCTGATGGTGCCTCATTCCGCCGGAGAAGGCTCCAGTTCTCTTGTTGTCGAGATTTCTTCTTCCAACACTTCTTCAGACGAGAGAGAGGAAGATGAAGTGGAGGAGGAGCTGGAGACACCCCTTATCCGGAGGTCTTCTCGCCATAGGTCGGGGGAGGTTGATGTCGGAGAGAGACCTAAAAAAAGGAGTAGGAATGAGTGCAGATCCGGGAACCGATACTCCTGACAAAGCGAGATATGAAGGAATATCTGAGACTCACCGAGAGGACTGCGGGGCCGAGGTCGAACTCAGCCCATTGTCTTCTTCAGGTGTACAAGAGAATTCTCAGATGTCCGATCTGGAGCTACTCGAGGCGGGTTTTGAGGCCGTGCGATACGTAAGTTTCATCTCTTTGCGCCTTTGGTATTCATCTTTAACTTGTTTTTACCATCTGATGCGTGTGTATAGGGATTGGTTGTGGGTCAAGAGACCTTCTGCCGACTTGCACGTTCATCCGCCGAGTGGGAGAAAAGGACTTCTGATCTGAAGTCCAAAGATGAGAAGATACGAGAACTTGAGCAGCAGATGAAGGTTCAGACAAAGAGGATGGAGGAGCTGTGGTCGGATTACGACACTCGTCTTCAAGAGTTCCTGAACGAGCACTTAGAGATGGAGGCCGAGCTGGATAGCCATATTGTAAAGATCCGAGGAGAGCTTACTGCTTTGGATGCAACTGTTCGAGCTTTCCCCACTCGGCTCCAAGAGGCCTCCGCCTAATCTATTTGAGATTATAAGGCTTCCTCTGTCTTCATCGAGTCTTTGAAGCAGCTGCCGAGCCCTTCCGTGAGGGCTAGCTATTGCTGGGGGTAGATGACTGCAGGGCTCATTTTCCGGACCTTTCTATTGACAACCTGGCCCATCTAGACTTGTACATTCCTGGCATGGACATGATGTATTCTCTTCGGCTAAAAGAGTTTCAAGCAGGGGTGGACCTCGCGGCTAAGTATACCATGGTCGGGCCACCTCGCCGATCTTCTAAGAAGAGTGAGCCTCAGGTTCGGCACCCGGTTCCTGATGGGATCTAGGCCTATCTCTGTGTAGACTTTGTAATCGTAGATTTTATTTGTAATTTTCGTTGTTTATTAATGAAAGTAATTTTCTATAAGAGTTTCTGAATGATGACTTTTGCTTTTTATGGATTTTCATTTTGTCTTATTGTTGACGGGGGGTATGTTGTTGATGGGGTACGCCCTCAGTATGCCATTCTTTAACTTATGGTTTTGGATGGCATACTTGTGCTGTGTGATTGTGTACACATAAGGCCGAGCCCGTCGTGCAGAGCTCGGACATTTATAAGTCAGATAATGGACCTAAACAAACAAAGTCAATTTAGTGTTTAACTCGCAATTAGCAGGACCAGGTCGAACTGGCTTCTCGTGTGAAAGTATTTAGGACGAGCGGGGCTAGGCTAGTGCTGACTTCTCATTTTTGAAACACGGCGAGCAAGCCAAGGTCGGACGACTTCTCGCGTGAAAGTATATAGGACGAGCGGGGCCAGGCTAGTACTGACTTCTTATTTTTAAAGCACGGCGAGCAGGGCCAGGTCGGATTGACTTCTCACGTGAAAGTATTTAGGACGAGCGAGGCCAGGCTAGTGCTGACTTCTCGTTTTTAAAGCACGGCGAGCAGGGCCAAGTCGGACATATAAATAATCACTTGTACGATGATATTTTATATGGGGTAATAATACTGTTACAACATTAACATTACAATAATTTTCTTTTATATATGAGTATTGCAATATCAGACTACTTAACTTTTACTCTATATAAAACAATATAAATCCATGCGGATTTATCAAGTATTTTTTCTAAATTTTTTTAATGTATTTTAGTACAAAAATTGGAAAATGAGGTTGTGTCAGTCCTGACACTTGAAAATCAGATCGTGCCTTTTCTGACATGGAAAATCAGGTAAACGTAAGGATCCTTACATTTAAACGTAAGGAATTCACATATCCGTCTGACACAACCTCATAGCAGAAAACGTAGGTTCCTTACGTTTAAACGTAAGGAACCTACGTTTAAACGTAGGGTATTTCAATAAACTAGGAAGTTACAATAAATGTGTATTTCTCTACGTTTAAACGTAGGTTCCTTACGTTTAAACGTAAGGATCCTTACGTTTAACGTAAGGAATCTATAAAGTTTTGAATTACTTCTGTCTCTCTCTTCTATCTTCTTTCAAACATTCATTATCAGGTAGTTCCCTACATATAAACGGTGATTTAGCAAGAAAAGTTTCATTTTCCACAATCTCTCAAGTTCAATGGATCAACTCAATACAAAAAGTGTATGTATTTCCCATAATCTTCTATTTACAACATTTTAGGCTGTAATTTTTATTTCCCTTTATCTGATATGTATTTCTCAATTTTTAGTGGTTTGTAGTGGTTTAGTTATATTGGCCTGATATTGTTTAGCATGATTTTGTTGGTTTAGCCTGATTTTTCGTTTTCTGGGTTTAAGAAGGGTTTTTTGAAGAACGTATAATCTACATTTGGACGTAGAGACCTGCATTTCTCTACGTCTGAACGTAAGGTTTCTACGTTTGGACGTAGAGACCCTACGTTTAGACGTAGAGAACTGCAGATTTCTAGTTTAGGGTGCTTGATGGTGAGATTGATGGTCTGATCGTGCATATGGGTGCTGTTCCTACCCAAAATGATACTGAAAATGGATCTGTTTTTCAGAGACCATTGTCATTGGAAATATTGATCACACTTACTATGCATTTTTTCATGTATATGTTCATGTTGAGATTGATTGAGGCTTGAAGGTGAGATTGATGGTTTGATCGTGCATAAGGGTGCTGTTCCTCTACCCAAAATGGTACGAAAATGGCTCTGTTTTTCAGAGACCATTGTTATTGGAAATATTGATCACACTTACACTTACATTAATCATTTAGGTATTGGTAGCTCTGTTATTTCTTCTTTGGTAGTAGATGTACTATATAGTTGATTTACTTCACAATGTTAGTGTATAAAGCTTGTGATTGACTAGTATATGTGTGTGATTGACTTGAAACAATGCTATTTGTTAACGGCCCTCATGGAACTGATGTCTACAAAGTAAAGGAAAATTTGACATGGACTTTTAGAGGTGAAAAGACCAAGCTCCGGGATCTTCTTGAAATTCACATGAGAAGGATCGGATTTGAGGGAACATTGAGAGGTGGGGTTTTTCGACAATTCATTGAAATGTACGAGGAGTTGCAGTTTTCCTCCAAAGTTTTGCAATATGTATGTTTCAGTGCCGTTTATCCGAATGTGCCCGGTGAGCTTCATTTTAGATTTGGTGAGACGACCGCGAAGTTCGGTAGGCGGGAGTTTTGCATAATTACCGGTTTTAGGTTTGGTGATCTCTCGGAAGCTCCCGAATGTTATTCCAGGTGTTTTGCTGAGGGGACATACGGCCACATCCATCATCCTGACCAAAAACCGATCACCATACCGGATATTGAGAGATGGTTATTGGATGAGGGTGAGCATCCTGAAGTTCTCTACCGTGTAGGTTTAGTCTACCTTATTCACGGGATTATGATGGGTCATGATGAGACTACTAAGGTACCTCGTGAGGCCTTCTATTTGGTCGAGAATGTAGAAGGCGTAAATGACTTTCCATGGGGTACTTGGATGTGGGATCAGACTTATAGAAAGATCTGTCACATGATGAATACCTACAAGGAAAGTCCAGAAGGCAGGGTGACGATACAAGGGGTTATACATGCCTTACAGTTTTGGGCTTACGAGACCCTCCAGGACATTGCTGTTCCGACTATTGCTGCCACCCTCAGAGTCCTGATGCGGCTCCTCGGATGATGAAATGGAGTTGCAAGACTACCCCTCCGCAGTGGAAGGGGTTGTTGGCGAAGGCAAGTAAGGTAATAAGCTTAATAAACATTTTCTTTTAATTATATCCGGTATGGTTAAACATTTTGTTATTGTTAATTCTAATAAAATATACATTGTTTGCAGAGCCGTGTTATAGGATATCTGGCTGCAAGGGAAGTTGATAGGGAGTTGATGCTAGATAGGGGCATCCCTGATGCGGAGATTAATGAGCCGCCACGTGTGATCACTCGGCCTGTACCAATTGCACGGCCACCTCCTAGACGTCCATCTACTACACAGCAGCCATGCTCTACTACACAACAGTCAGCCTCTACTTCACATCCCTCTACTTCACAACAGTCAACCCCTTTACCTCCTCATTCATGACGTGTGCCGCACAGTTCATACACTGAGATGCTACATACGGAAGAAGATGAATCTGATGAAGAAGATGAAGCTGCTGGGCTTTATAGGGCTGTGAAGAGAAGGATAGATAATGGGTTGAATGACATTCGGAGGGAAATTCACCGGCAGAATGACGAGAACCGGCAAGTAATTCGAGAGGTTATACAGCGGCAAAATGAGCATGGGGCGATACTATTAGTAATATCATCCGCAACGGAAACGATTTAAGGATCTAGATCTATAATTTACACATAATAAAATAACTAGATCTACTCTACAAGGGGGTTGTAGAACATACCTCTTGGATCTCAAAATCCAAGTAGAAGAACCGCAATAGGAAGAACAAAGGATGGTGTGAAGAGCACCACGATCTTCCGCACGTGTGATCCGAGCAACTCCCGGTGGAAGGAAATCCTCGTCTCAAATCCTCCCGATATGCTACCCGAAAAAACCTCTAAGATTTTTCTCTCTCACCCCTTGGCCGAAACTTTTTCCTTTCTCTCTCTAAGAGATGAAAGTCGAAATTGTTGTGTGTATATGAGTTGAGAAAAGCCTCTTTGTATAGGAGAGATTTTCTTGTCCTCCAAGGACTTTATTTTATAAATAAATAAATCCAATAAATAAAAGATAATCCTAGAATATTCTAGAATAATCTTTATCTTTATTTTTTACCATAAAATATTTATCCAATAAATATTTTGTGCACATGTCTTATTAATCCACAAGAAAACTATTTCTTGTCCCCTAAGACAATGCTATGGCCGAAATTCATCCCTTGTGACCTAGTCACAATAATTTCTACTATGATACACTTATTGGGCCAAGATAATGAAAAATGTCTTTTTCACATATTTAATTATTTAGCCAACTAATAAAATAGTCCACTAACCAATTAATTCACATATCGTTTTAATTAAATTCTAATAAGAACTAAATTAATATTATTAGGATTCGACGTCCGAGAATAGCTATGCTATATTGGAGGCACGTTGGGGACCATGGACTAATAATCAGCGACTCCGATAAATCAAATAAATAATTATCTTACGAATAGAATAATTATATTCGATAAATCAATCACAGGAATATGCCACCATAATCCCGTGACTGCACTCCTCCGATTATGAGATTATATTTATCTCCTCACGAGAATGATAATAAGCGTCTATTGATATAATCATTACATATGGATTAATCCTCCATAGGCTGTTCATTCTAAATCGGGAAGTTACCGTTAACCCTTTTAGAACCTCTTATCCTTATTTACCATTAACCCCCTAGTGATCAATTAATTCATACAACTCACTGGTAGCTAATCAGTGTAATATGAACTCGTACGATCGATCAATTTCTAGGATTAACAAATAAGGGAACTGTCTATCTACTTCCATAAATGGAAGGAATGGATTCCATATCTGTGATAACACAGACTACTCACTCAATCCAGTACAATGCCAAGATGGGGTAATTCAGATCACAGACTCAGTGTAATCCTTAACCGTCAAGTCAAACCTCATACCGATTCAAGCAGTTGACTGTGATCACCTCAGGATTAAGATATATCTGTTGGTCCCTTGGAAAGGCTAACACAAGTTTAGAGAGGGGGGGGGGGGGGGGTGAATAAACTTGTCACCAAAAACTTTTCCTGAACTGGAATTGCCCCTGGAACTGAGTTTCTCCGAAACTTAAACTGATGCTTAGTTCAGTTTTGTTCCTGTCCCTTAACTTGTGCGGAGTTCAGTTAACTCAACTGAATATAAGTCAATACTGACTTATTCTTAGCTCAGTTAACTGGCAGCGGATAGAACTAGCCTTTAGTGCAATAGATGTGTCAATAATGATCTGAACCTCCTATGTATCAGTTTTATGCTAACTCGGTGTCTGACGTTTGCTGAGTGTGAAGATAACAAGAATTATATCAATCACAGCAAGAATATAAATGCATAAAGTAAATCAGCACAATATTTGTTTATGGAAGTTCCGGGTGGTGTAATCCCGTACGTCTCCCCTTCTCCTGTGGTGTAGGAGGTAACACTAGAATCTTGAGATAACCGTTACAAAATCCTAGCACAATGACAGTCCTTCACGACACCCTAGTTTCACTGTCTACACATAATGAAGAAAGGTAGGATGGCTCCCTTCATTCTGCACACTGATCTTTCGGAGGTGGAATTGCTCCTTCACCAGCTCACCACTAACACAAACACAGTCCGCACACTGCACCAATAGCTGTGGCAACCAAGTTGCAACCGTTTGAGGAAAGGTGGAATTGCTCTCCTGAAACTATGCACAGCCAACCCTTTTTCACAAAGGTTATGTTTAGAATTAATCAAGAGATTAATTCAGTGAGCTGTCTGATTTTTCTGGATCTGGCTTTGTAGCTCCAAGATGCCTTCTTTTCCCCTTAATGGGTTACTGGATCTTTCTTTGAAATCTTCAAGGAAATTCCGTTGGCTTCCCCTTTTCTAGATATATATATAATCTGATTTTCTGGATCTGGATCCTTGGATATGTGCTTGTAAAGCTCTTTTTTCTGATCCTTCTCACTCTCTCCTTCAAGTGATTCTCTTGTGTATTTATAGGGGCGATGTAACGGTCACTAGCTCTTGTAGCCGTTACACTTGTCGTTTAGCCAACGTTCATATGTACGACCTTTGTCGTATTGTTAATTCAAATTCAACAAGGCCTTAACTCAGTTTTCTACTCTACTTCAAAACTGAGTACCTTGTATACTTAACATCTGACTTTAATTGACTAAGTCAGAGTACACCATTCAGTTTTCTTCTTTTCCTGGTAATTGATAATCTTTGTCCTTAAGATTATTCAGTTTTACATGATCTATAGTTCACCAGGTCACCACAAACTTGCCTGAATCCTGACTTATAGTCACGACTTAATCAGCTTCTAACTGAGTTTGCAACCTCAGTTCTTCAGTCTTTTGTAACTGAGTCTGTGTCCCTCAGTTCTTCAGTCTTCTAGATAAGCCAACTGAGTTTGTGACCCTCAGCGAACTTATCTTCTTCAGTTCTTGCATAACTGAGTTTGAACCCTCAGTTCTTCACGTGCATACTCAGTTTTCTTGTTGTGACTCAGTTTTCTTGTTATGACTCAGCTGTTCGCCTAGTTCCTATTCTATTACAATGCTTGTCTGAAACAACCTATACAAGGTTCAGACTCTAGATAGAACTTATACATTTTCTCTAGACCATTTCTTGCTTCTTCTTCCATTATGCACTATAACAGTTAGTTATGACTTCATCATCATGGGTTGTACGTGACGAATCATCATCAAAACATAAATAATATTTCCAACAATATCCATAAATATGATCATCGATTGATTCGATAAGACTTCTCGATTACGGAATCATATCGTTAAATCTAATCAAATCGGTCCAGCCCTATATGATATATCTATCATATATAAATGTCCCACTAGGTTCTTTTAACTGAAAGTCCGGATAAGACAATCACACCTATTGTGTTCTGGGCGTATTAATAGCACGTTAAAGGAGAGACCCGATACTCTCGATTAACTTCACTACAAGCTAATTGTATTTTAAGTACATCTTCACTAACTCAATCCTCCCGTGTATATCCCATACACTGAGTTAAGTGATTACATAAACGATGTACTTTAGGGTTTTCTGTAGTGTAAATACTATTGTCACATCGGTGAATATGAGAATAATAAATATGAATAATGATATCATTTCATTTATTAAATAAAACAATTACAAAATTGTCTTTCGGGCATTACACCTAACAGATACTTCTTGAACTTAAGGGGTTGATGCAAACGCTGTCATCCAAAGATCAGGTAAAAAATTATTTCATTGTCAATTTCTTTATGCGATAAATTTAGTTGTATGTATTATGATACTAACCGGGCAACATCTTTTCAGTCTACCCCTCATCGGCCCCCACCTTCTCCACCTCCTCCACATGATACTGACCGGGCCACATCTTCTCAGTTTGCCCCTGATCGGTCTACACAGGGTCATCATACTGATCAGTCTACACCTGGTCAGCATACTTATTAGCCTCCACCTGGTCAGCATACGCATCAGCATACTCATCCTTCGCCTACCCCGTCCGACGACCCGATGATGTTCGGGTATGATAAGATTCTTGAAGGAATTTCCCAACCCGGGCAAGAGGGAGTGCAAATGGAGGGATTTCAGAAGGAGGGAGTCGAGAAGGATTTCGTCGATGATTTATTCGTGGAGGATCCTTATATGGAGACTACGTTTGATTCGGGTAAGCATTATGTTATTTATATCTAATTATTGTTTAGTAGGTTTATTTATATTGAATTTTGTATTATTAACATAGATATTGTTTGTTATCATGAATTGATGAGAGTGCCTATTTTGATGCAGATACTGGCGATGCTACTACCGAGGCTACGACCCCTCCCGAGGCTACGACCCCTCCCCCTCCCAAGGCTACGACCCCTCCCCCTCCCGTGGCTACGCCCCCTCCCCCTCCCGAGGCTACGACCCCTCCCCTTCCCAAGGCTACGACCATCCTCCTCCCAAGGCTACGACCAGCCAGGCATCGGTTGTGGAGCCTGAGATGGATTATAGTAAGTTATTTGATTTTTAATTTCGAAACTATAAATTATATTGTGAAAAACTATCTAACTTGATCATGTATTGAAATTTGTTTAGCTGGTGGTCCAAGTGTTGTACAATTGGGTAAACGAAAGGCGGATGATGCAATTGACAGAAGATTGACGACCCGTCAGACTACTAGCCGACCACGGTATTTAACTGATGGGTCGCACCTAGTCAGTCGGCCCGGTGATAACGTTGTGAGATGGACACCGTTGAAAAAGTTTCCGGACTAGCTGGAAAACAATTTGATGACGGTCAAATTATACCCGTAAAAGTCATCAACGTTGACATTAAATCGAGACTAATAATATATATTTTGTGATAAATCGCATGTTTATATGTATTATTTAATGTTATGTGATTTATATTATATAATTTGGTATTTATCCATTTATAAGATATAATTTGGTGTTTATCCGTTTTTATTATATAAATCGGTATTTATCCGTTTTTATTATATTTATCCGTTTTATTTAAATATGATTTATTTTGGGATAAATATCTATTTTGTAGATTGAGATAAATTATGGAGGATAAATAAAAATGGAGGAATTAAATCTCAAGATAAATCCAAGATGCATTAAAGATAAATATCGGATAAGCACGAGAAGAGGAGTAAAGCATGACAAAAGCCGGCAAACCAATCCAAAGATGGCGCCAACTTTGAGGATACGCATAAAGGGGGGCGCACTTCATCTTATTTTTATTTTGAGATCGGCCGAGAGTTATCTCTTATTTGTTTTGACATTTTGAAGTATTTATTTATCGCTTGATCTACGTCATCAAGTTTTTGGCGCCGTTGCCGGGGAACCAACGGTCAATTTTATATATAACTAATTTTTTATTCATGTCGAGTTTTTTGTTTTAGAGTCTGTTTTTATGTTTTTGAGTCCCTCTGGTTGTCTGCTCTGTGCAAAAATTCCAGAATCTGGAACAGCTGGTTTCGCTGCCAGCGAGACTGTCTGTTTTATGGAATTTCGCGTGTCTGTTTATCTCTGTATGTTTAATCCGTAGGTCTGATAGCAGCATGGGAAACCATGTTAAAATCGGTCTACGGTCCGTTTTGTTTTTCTTCTGTTTGCAGAAACCAAGGAAATAATAATCTGAGTCAGTAATTTTTCGTGGGTGCTGAGAAAATAACCCAGCAGCATGTGGAGCTACGAATCTACGATGGGAAAGCAATGGAAGAAACACCTTTAAAACACCAAGATGGCTCCAAGAAAATAAATATTAAGGTTCGAATTATTCGTGGTACAATGTTGAAGGCAAGGTACTACCTTTGTTGCTTATATTTTACTATCTTTTGATTTTTTGAACATAAGTTAGTCTTTACATGAACCTGAGTATGAATCTTAGCCCGGAGTTGGTTTGTAAGATTAATTTTATTAGTGTCGAAGGTTCTGCCCCAAATCTGTCTCATCTAGAGGGTGTAAGGAAACATGTAGTAGTTGAAGGAAGCAGTGAATAAAGAGTTCCTCGTAGTTCTGTCAAGATCTCATTGTCCTATGCATGAGATTGCTTCTACTGGCATGGGAGCAACAATTTGTGTAGTTTGTAAGAATTCTCAATCTAAAGAAGACGTTGAGTTTTGAGAGAGCATAATGAAGCAGCATTATAGAGGATGTGATTAAAATGGGTCCCTAGGACTAAACCTCCTTAGAATTCACTAATTCCTAAAACGTGAGCCGAGGAAAGAGCTATGTATAAATGGTATGGATAGATGTCGTTTCCTAGGTCTTACAACCAAGGGAAGGGTATTAATCCGCAAAAGCGACGAGCCCACCTCATATAGTGCTCAAGGGGTCAACATCTAGCGATCCAAGAAGGATAACTGACAAGGATAATTTTTGAAAGTCAAGCTGAGGACTTTAAACTCAGAACTACTTCTTTAAAACCTTTAGGATTTCTTTTTAGGATTTTAGGTTGAGTCCAATAAGAGTAACGTGACATATGTTGAGGTTTTTTATTTTTCCGTGTTCCGATGGCCATTGGGCTAAGGATGTGCAAAACTTTTTTACTCAATATTGGCCACGTGAAATAGAGTTTCTTAGGAGAGTCGAGAAATTGCTAAAGAAAAGGAAATTTAGCAATCAACCTTAAGATGGAAGCATTAAGAGAGCTTGAGAATTACTGAAAATGTAACAGAGAATGATTGGTGCGAACAAGAACAATTTTGGTCAACTTCCAAAACTTTTTAGAATGGCGATCCGAGTGAAAATCCAAAGTTGTGTGCAATTCGTTCTGCAACTATCCTTATCCATCCCTTTGTACCTTTTCACCCTTCAACCTTTCTATTCTCTCACCAATCTGCCACAATTCACATTTCTAACCATTCTTTCATCCCCTCTCTTTCTTCCCATCTATTTCACTCTGCCATCCTAACCCAATCCCTTAACCCATACCCACCCGAGACACAATTTCTTACGCACCCTTTATCTTTTCTTACCATCCTTATGTATCTTTTTCTAAACCCATCATACTCTCAACCTCCATTTTGTTTACAAAATACCCTTTAGTTGCGGAATTTAACCATTTCTAAGTTTTAATGATGATCTTTTATCATTTTGGTTTTCATGATCCTAGCCGGGGTAAGTGTAGCTCTGACCCTAGCTCAATTTTAAAAAGTTTTTGGTTTGATCAAAATACAACTTTTCTTTCTACCGGAAGATTTTAAATTTCACACTTTTTTCTGACCATTCCGGCATATATATGATGAGTTTTGTTCTAAGCAATCACACCGATCCGACCTTGTTGATGACGGTTATGACTTTTACGTGATACATTGGGTTATTAGTAATTTCGAGGAGAAGCTACATTGATGTGAAATTGCGCGGATCTAGAAAAAGCGGTATTTGGATTCAGGTCTTTCTCCTCGACACAACTACAACAATTGCGTAGAAGCACCTTGGAATATTTTTCGAGAGCTCCTCGACACAGTCTCAACTTGTGAGAAAGCACCTTGGAATAACCTCAACACTTAGAAAACCTGTTTCTAAGCACCTTGGTATAGGACACCCACAAAGGTTGCTCAAGCCTTTGATAATCCGAAAGAACATCTATCCAGAGAATTCAACACACTAATCCAAGTGTAGAAAATATAAAATTTTATTATTGCAAAAGATGATCCAATACAAGTACATAGCTTGGGTATTTATAGGTTTAAAATTGACAACTTCTAGCTAAAAAACTACTTCAAATTTCGCCCCCCCCCCTACATGCTCCAAGAAGTCCATCCATGTCTTCTATGCAACTTTGTAGTTTCCAAGTAAGACTTTTTGATATTTGTTTGATGACTAGGATACATTGCACCTATTTTCTTCATGGAAAACTCAAAATGGCGCCACCCATTTATTTATCTACTTAAAATGTTACATATATTATGGTATAGTAACATAGTTCATTTATTTAATAATTACTTAATTAATCCGAGATCCCGTAGAATAAATGACGGTCTTCAAAACTTCAAAATCTTCATTATTCTTGGACTTTTAATCTTGAATTAATATCCAATGAGTCGAGCTTAATTCTGCGTTGGAGTCGGGTGTCGGGTCCAAGTTTAGTTGTGACGGGTGGTGGAGTGTCGGAGCTCTCTATATTTACATCATTCCCTCCCGTTTGAGAAGGATTCGTCCCCGAATCAGAAGGACATCATAAAACTGATTACTTCACATAAAGTTTAGAGAACCCACATAAAATGCCATTATTATTCCGGGATCAAATATATTGCATAGAGACAACTCCAAATTATCCGCATGGTGAGATGGCGATCCATGCTTTACCAAAGAAAAATCAGAAATATCCCTCGGCTTGATGTAAATGTGGTTGAAGACCTTTCCATCCACAAATTCAGGCGCACCCATTTCCACCTTCTCGCCAAGAAATATAGGGCTAAGTTTTTCTGCCAATTCCTCCACACCTTCACTTTTTTCTTTGATTGTTTCCACAAATTTCTCTTCAGTTATAGCTCCCGGAGAAAAATCAATTTGATGCTCCACTCCCCGTAGTGGTGGTAATCTACGTGGTTCTTCTTCAGGAAATACATCCTCAAATTCCTGTAAAAGAGTTAGAACAATATCGGGAAGAGTTCCCGCAAGATCATATATAATCATATAACAAGGATATGAAATAGAAAAATCACTATTAATTCCCGAATGAGATATCAATGGATAAAAATCCTTATATATGAACAAAATCGGACTTCGAACAGCCGTACAACTCACTTTCTTATCACGAGTTTGTGAGTTAATTTTTACAGGCTCGGGCTGTACTTTCACAACCGCTTTTTCAGAAGAAGTATGTGCTTGTTCTCTTCTTTCAGCAAATTTGACATAATCGGCATGAGCCTCGTGTGGAAGTAACGGACTCAAAGTGATACGCTTGTTGTTGTGGGTCAAAGTATATTTATTGAGAAACCCATCATAAATAACATGCTTATCAAATTGCCAAGGACGGCGTTCTCGGTGAATTTTATGATTTATATTGCAATATTTCATAACAATAATCCCCGTGTTTTAGTAATTTTTATAGAAAATTACGTATTGAATGAATAAATTGAAGAAACGGTTTTAAAGTTATAAAAAGTGTAAAACGTGCCAATTACGTGCTTAAAATGATGATTTTATGTTGGTTTGAGTTGTGTTAGACTTTGGTATGCTTTCAATGACTAGCAGGTGTTAAATGTGACTGAAAAAAGAGGATTTGAAGTGTTTAATCGTGCTTTGAAGAATAAAGAGATAGAGATGAATTTGGAAGAAAAAGGGGCTGGACGAGCGTCCAGAAGCTTGAACTAGCGTCCAGTGTGGACGGACGTCTGAATATATAGACGGGCGTCCAGGAGGAACTTTTACATTCAGGATTGACAGATTTTCAGTGAACTGGCGTCTGATTTTGTATAGAACGGGCGTCTGACATGACTCGGCCCGATTCGAAGAATTTTGTGAAGACTGGACGGGCGTTCAACCCTTTGGACGGGCGACCGGGTGCCGACTGAACCCTAGCCGCCTCAGTTTTCTATAAATACATGCGATATCCCAACCTTAAAATGATCATAACGCATAGCAGCCGCACATAGGAGAGCAGCCGCACCAAAACCCTACGAAATTATGAGTTCCTTTTCTTCAACCGTGTCTTGGATCATCACAAGGATGCAAGGCTAAGCATACAGCGGTAGAATAGCTGGAGGATACCACATCAGCGTCACCACAACCACGGATTGTTAGGTTATCTTTATTTATGATTTCGAATATTGTATTTTATTTATCGATTGGTATTTGGATTGATTGTTAAGTGTTTTGTTAGATAGGAATACCAATGAAACCGCATGTTGATTTGAATTTGTATGGAAATATAATTCAACAATAGAACCTTTTCGATCGATACAATTAATAATACCTTGAGGAATCATTTGTTTTTAATTGGGTTATATAATTTGGGAATAAATTGATGATCTTGTGATGAATGTTAGATTGTTTTGCTTGGAAAAGAAAACAAAATCCTAGGAATTGAGTTAAAGGAATTTAATCAATTTTGAGATTGATCATACCAATAAAATCGTATTCTGATCATAAAATGGTTGTGTGATTGTTGTGTGGTTGATTCTGGCTGTTCTACTGTTCTTTTAATTATTTGATACAATCAAGTTGTTCGTATCGATTGCTACGATTAGTTATTTCCAGAACTTTAGTGTTGTCTTCTGCGTATTTCTTCTTCCAGCACGTCGTTGGACGCCCGTCCGTTGTTGAATTTTTTTTTCCTGTTTTCTGTTTATTTTAGTCATCGTTCTTCGTTTCTGTTTTATAATTAACTTCAGCCTTAGTTTTAGATAGGAAATTGTGACATAATCGATAGAATAACTGCACCTTAATCCGATAATTATACGATTCCCTTAGGACGACTCGGTAACACCCTATACTACGAACCTTATACTTGGGGTGTTCCGATAAAATAAATTTAAAACTAGTTTTATCGAACAAGTTTTTGGCGCCGTTGCCGGGGAGTCGGTAACGGTTGTCGGATTCTTCGTAGTGTAGTTTTTCTGTGTCGGCAGTATTTTGGCCATAACTTTCGGCTCGAGTGTCCGTTTGGCCGTTCGACACCGTTTTCGAGGTCAAAATCTGCTGTTTTCCCTTCCATTTTAGCCCTAGAAGATTTCAACACGTTTTTTTTCACCGTCTTAGTGTTTTTCCTGTTTTAAGTTTTTCGTAGGTAGGTTACCTTTCCTGTTTCTGTTTCTATATCTTTTCTAAATTAATATTAAAAAAAGAAAAAAGAAAAAAAAAGAAGAGAAACTTCCTGAACACCCGTCTGCCCCCCAATTTGTCTTCTGAACGCTAGTTCAGTGACCTGAACGAGCGTCCATTCTAAAATTTTGTATCCTGCATTAGTTTAGCAGATCGGACGAGCGTCTGGAGTATCAAACGCCCGTCCGGTTATCTCTTCAGGAGGACGTCCGTCCAAGACCTCGGACGCCCGTCTGCTTCCTCTTTCTTATTCTATTTCATTCTAATTCATTCTATTCTGTTCTTTCCTTTTCTTTCTTCTCTTAACCCTTGCTTACAAGGTTAAAACTCTTTCGTGAACCTGACCTATCGTCAGTGTTGACTTTTTTGTTTTGCTCCCCTGGTTTATGCAAACCAGGAGCAAAAAGGGACCGTTATTATACTGTCCTGAACCTGAACGGGACATTGTCAAGAGAAGACTTTTCCCAAATCCTGACAACATGAGCGAACACGGTTCTAGCGATAACGAATCGGAGAACCAAGAGAATAATAACCAAAATCCTCCTGGCATGGATCCCGCTCAATTAAACGTAATTCTGATGCAAATGTTGCAGAACCAGCAACAGCAGCAAGCCTGGATAAACCAGCAGATGCAACAACAACAGCCCCAGGCACCAGTTGCACATCCACCAGTGAATCAGAATGTTCAACAGCAACAGC
Source organism: Gentiana straminea (assembly GCA_036785695.1). Lineage (NCBI taxonomy): Eukaryota > Viridiplantae > Streptophyta > Magnoliopsida > Gentianales > Gentianaceae > Gentiana > Gentiana straminea. Next base: position 3,382,528 of record JAVUPR010000239.1, on the reverse strand, counting down.
CCCAGGCGGCTGTAGCTGTTGTGCAGCAAGACCCTTATGCGCCTTATCTTGATCAAGACTTCTTGGAAGGGCATAGACCAATTCGGCCTCCGGAGATGGGAGGAATGCATTTTGATTTAAAGAATGGAGTTGTGGAGATGGTCCAAAATAGTTCATTCCATGGCACTGCTCCAGAAGACCCACATGACTTCTTGTCTACTTTTGTGCAAATATGTGAAGCAGGTCACTACCCTGGCGTCCCTTCAGAAGTTGTTAAATTGAAACTTTTCCCGTTTGCCTTGAAAGGTGAAGCAAATCGATGGTTTAAGTCCTTACCCCATCACACTTTTCATAACTGCGCTGATGTTAAAAGAGCCTTTGCTTTGAAATTCATTTCACCTGGAACGATAATGGACCGTAAACGAGATATAGCTATTTTCGAGCAATTAGAAGGAGAAAGTGTGGGAAAGGCCTGGGAGAGGTTGAATTTGTTAATGAGGAAATGCCCTAACCATGGATACAATTGACATGAACTTCTAGAATTATTCTATCAGGGTGTTACTCAACCCAATAGAGATTACCTAGATTCCACAGCTCATGGATCGTTTTTAGGGGGAGGAGATGATGCTTTTACGGGGTAGCGAAACAATAGCTAAGAATAACATGTGGGCTACTCAAAAGAAGACCCAAGTTAGTGGAAGCAAAAAGGAGGCTGCTGCAAGTAACTCGGAGACAAAAATGCTAGTTGCACAAATGGAAATAATGAACAAGCAACTAGTCAACCTACAAATGAAGCAGCAAGAGGGGCCAGCAGATGTGAATTACTCGGGCATGCAGGCCGGGAATATGATGAATGAGGAAGTGCATGCCATGGAGAACCAGAATCAACCTTTCAGAGGCTTCAGTCAAAATTCTGGTCAATCGAGCCATACTCAAAACCGTAACTATTCGGGAAACCCGCGAAATAGTTATTATACACCACCTGGTGCATCCAATAACCAAAGACCCCAAGGTAACTGGGCTCAAACGCAAAATCAACAGCCCACCTATGTCTCTCAGAAGAAATTTGATGAGCTAGTAGACATGGTGAAAACACTAGCCACCGGACAAAAAACAATGGAAAGACAGATTGGTCAGATGGCTGATCAACAAGCGAGCAGACCTCAAGGAAGACTGCCTAGTTATACAGATAAAAACCCTAAGGCAGATGTCAGTGCTTGTAATGCCATCACACCGCAATGGGATTATGGACAAGAGGAGGAGTTGAATGCAGTCACCCTCAGAAGCGGTAAGAAAGCTGGACCCGAAAAGTTATCGGGAAACGAGTAGCCCCTCCTGACGCCATGAGTTCAGGAGGGGGTAAGCGAGAGACAAATGCCCAAGAAAGCAACAGTGAGGAAGAGCTGAATGATGATGATTCTTCGGGGGATAGTGATGAGGATGCTGAGAAGAGAAGCCAGGTAGCTGAACCCCTGACTAAAAAGAAAACTGAGAAGTTTGTCAGATGGAAGGATAAGGAGGACGAAGCCATTAAAAGTCAAACTATAATCAATCATTCGAAAACCCTTCCTTATCCAGCAAAGAAAAGAGAAAATATATTGAACTCTGACAAACAGTATGACGGAGTGAGAAAGATGCTTAGAGATACTATGGTGACTATGCCACTTGCTGAGGTATTAACTGAGATGCCTAAATGCTCTAAGTATCTTAAGGATGCCTGTGGAAGTAAGAAGAAGCTAAAGGGAATGGCAGGAGAGATGCTAAGAGAAGAATGTTCAACGGTTTCGCAGAGCATTGCAATCAAGCGAGGTGACCCCGGACGACCTTCAATTGCTTGCATGATTGAAGGCCACACGTTCCACAATGTCTTATGCGACTCAGGGGCCTCTGTCAATATGATGCCATTGAACGTCTGCAAGAGTCTCAGGTTGGACAAAAGGCTAAGGGAGCGCCCCGTCTCTCTTCAGTTGGTGGACCGATCTAGCCGGTTAGCAGCTGGTTGTGTTAATAACGTCCTAATCCATATTAAACATTTAGTTTTTCCAACTGACTGGGTCATACTGGATTACCAGTCTGACAAGGAGATGCCCCTGATTCTGGGCCGGCCTTTCTTAAACACTTCTGCCTCCACCATTGACTTCCAAACTGGCCAAATCACTCTGAGAGTAGGGGACACTTCCATTACCCTCGAGCAAGGAAGAAGTTCTCGCGGAAGCCCCAACCCGGAGATCTCATTCATTGAAGCAATCTATGGGGATGAATCCGACCCTGATGAAGAGCTCACGGAGATAGGAGCCCTGGATGTTATAATTCACGAAGCAGGAAATAACTGTTCACATGCAGGAATCACTGTAGAGTTGTCTCAACAACTTGCGCACACCGAGCCTATGAGTGAACGGAAAATGCGGGACATTCCGGGGATGAGCGACAATGATTTGAAGGAGCTCAACCAGGGCGGACTTTAACCTTGCGAGAGGAGGAAGTTTTAATGGGTAGTTGGGACGAAATAGATTTCTGGAGAGAAACTACCAATTGGGAGTTGGATGATTGGGAGCAACTTGCAGAAGAGCTTGAAGAAGAAGAACTTAAGAAGATGGTTAAGCATAAGAAAGAAAAAACGGAAGCTGACAGGAAGATTCCTCTAGATGATGTCATTCAATACCTTTCTGGTGTCACACCTCAGGAAGATGAGGTGTTTTTCAGTCAACCGGTCCAAGCTCACAAGGAAAAAGGTGGTCCCTTAAAATCTAGTATCGAGCAACCACTGTGACTTAGAGTTGAAACCACTTCCGCGCAGACCTAAAATACATCTTCCTTAAAGACGGTGATAAGTTGCCCTTGATTATCTCGTCTAAACTCGAGCCGGAGCAAGGAGCAGAATTAATCAAAGTGCTTGAGAAACATATCCTCGCGTTCGGATGGCAGGTGGGCGATATCAGAGGAATCAGCCCAGACGTGTGCATGCATAAGATTCGAACGGAGGAAGGAGCGAAAAAGGTCAGACAACCTCAAAGGAGGCTAAATCCGCACATGCAGGAGGTTGTCAAAAAGGAGATCATCAAATGGCTTGACATGGGAATTATTTATGCCATAGCTGATAGTGAATGGGTCAGCCCCACTCAAGTTGTGCCAAAGAAGGGGGGAATCACAGTGGAAAAAGACGAAAATAGAGAAGAAGTAGCTTTACGCCTAGTGACAGGCTATAGAGTCTGCATAGATTATCGTAGACTTAATGAGGTTACTGCCAAAGATCACTTCCCCTTACCCTTCATTGACCAGCTTCTCGAAAGACTGAGTGGTCACAAGTACTATAGTTTCCTTGATGGCTATTCGGCTACTTCCGGATAGCCATTGACCCTAATGACCGGGAGAAGACCACGTTTACGTGTCCATCCGGCACTTTTGCTTTTCGCGAATGCCATTCGGCTTATGCAATGCACCCGCGACTTTTCAACGGTGCATGTTAGCCATTTTTGATGGACTTGTGGAGCGGTATGGAGGTCTTCATGGATGACTTCTCGGTCTATGGCGACGCTTTGATGAAATCTTAAAGAATCTAGATATGGTGCTCCAACGTTGTGTTGAGAAAAATCGGTGCTTAACGGGAGAAGTGCCATTTTCTAGTCGAAGAAGGGATTGTTTTGGGACACAAGGTGTCCGGTGATGGTATTCGGGTGGATAAGGCTAAAGTAGAAGCCATTGAGAGAATGTCGTACCCGAAGACAAGTGAAGGAGGTACGAGGATTTCTGGGACATGTGGGCTTCTATCGGCGTTTCATTAAAGATTTTTCGACGATAGCAAAGCCGTTATCCAACCTGCTGAAAGAGGAAGTGGAGTTCTTGTTTGATGATGGGTGTAAGAAAGCTTTTAATTGCCTAAAGGATAAGCTCATGAATGCCCCTATCTTAATCGCACCTGACTGGACTAAGCCTTTTGAATTAATGTGCGATGCCTCTAACTACGCAGCGGGCGCAGTTCTAGGGCAGAGGATTGACAAAAAGTTCAGGCCGATCTACTATGCGACCCGAACTTTGAACCCAGCTCAGTGTAACTACACTACTACGGAGAAAGAGTTCCTAGCTGTCATTTTTGCTATGGATAAATTTAGAAGTTACCTTCTCGGGTCTCAAGTTGTGGTCTGGACAGATCATGCAGCACTACGCTACCTTATGGGAAAAGCAGACGCTAAACCAAGGTTACTCAGATGGATCCTGATACTACAGGAATTTGACCTTGAAATTAAGGACAAGAAAGGTAGTGATAATGTTGTAGCTGACCACTTATCTCGCCTAGTGAACGAGGGTGGCGAAATCCCTAAGGAGATAGGCATTGACTTTCCGACTGAGCAATTAATGAAGCTAGAGACTGTGAGGCCGTGGTATGCGATTACGTCAACTACTTAGCAAGTGGGCCATTAGAAGAGGTGGACGTATCAGGAAAAGAAGAAATTTTTCAGCGACTTAAAGTATCTCGTATGGGAGGATCCATATCTGTTTAAAGTCTGCAAGGACGGTTTGCTTAGAAGGTGCGTTCCGGAGCATGAACAATTGGATATTCTGGAGCAATGTCATAGTGGTCCCGCTGGTGGACACTACGGAGCACCTAAGACAGTCACAAAAATCCTTCAAGCTGGTTTTTTTGGCCTACTTTGTTTAAAGATATCGAAGCCTTTTGCAAAGGCCGTGATAGATGCCAAAGAGTAGGGAGACTCGGTAATAGGATGGAGATGCCTTTGAGGCCTATCTTGGAATGTGAAGTTTTTGACGTACGGGGCATTGATTTTATGGGACCGTTCCCATCATCATGCTCTAACAAATATATTCGGTCCGTGTGGACTATGTTTCCAAGTGGGTAGAGGCCATAGCCACCCAAACCAATGATCACAAAGTTGTAAAGAAATTCTTGCAAAAGAATATCTTTACTAGATTTGGTCGTCCTGAGCCCTTATCGGTGATGAAGGTTCGCATTTACGTAATGCACCACTTTGGATAAAATTCTTGAGAGATATGGTGTCAAGCATAAAATTGGTACACCATACCACCCCCAAACCAGTGGCCAAGTCGAGGTGAGCAACAGAAGTCTAAAGCGGATTTTGGAGAAAACGGTGAATTCCAATAGATCCAACTGGAGTCTGAAGTTGGATGACGCACTTTGGGCTTATCGCACTGCGCTTAAGACCCCTATGGGTACGTCACCATTTCAAATGGTTTATGGCAAGGCTTGCCATCTACCAGTCGAGCTGGAACACAGAGCTTACTGGGCTATTAAATTCTTAAACTTCGATAGCCAACTCTGTGGGGAGAAAAGATTACCGCAACTACATGAGCTCGATGAATTCGGACTCGGGGCCTACGAGAACGCCAAGGCGAGCAAGGAGAGAACGAAGGCGCTCCACGATGCAAAGATAAAAGATAGAGATTTCAAGGTAGGAGAGATGGCTTTGCTTTACAACACCGGATTACATCGTTTGCTTGGCAAGCTTAAGTCCAGATGGTCAGGACCTTTTGAAATTGTCGAAGTTCATCCGGGTGGAGCAATTTCCTTGAAAGGGTACAGCGGTCAACCTTTTAAAGTGAACGGTCATAGATTGAAAAAGTATTTCGGACAGCCTTATGAAGCACCTGAAGTCCTATACTTTCAAAAGTTGGTTGACATAACTGATGTGCTGATTTGTGATGAGATCCCATCCGACTTCTTTACTTCGGATGATGACATTATTGCCCTTAACCTTAAAGATGCTTCTACCATGACTCCTGCACCTATCAGTATGCCAGTGCCACAATTAAGCAACAACACGAAGAATAAAATCAGTGATGTCTGGATGGCTAAGTTCCAGGACTCAGTCGCGCACTTGACGTGTTGTTGCTGTGACCACACCGATGCTCTCCACTCTGACTCTGATGAAGGAGCGGCCCTGATCAAACCAAAGTGGCCCGATCCGGGTTGACTTTGCTGACTCTGTCAAGCTACTGACATAAAAGAAGCGCTACTAGGAGGCATCCTAGATATCCTTTCAAGTATTTTATTTCCTTACTTAGTTTTAATAAAACTTGTTGTGTGGTGGTTGTCCCGTTACCTACTTGCACCACTTGCCTTGTTTCATGGTTCCATGTTTACTCATATACCCCTTGCCCCCCGAGATTATACGCTATGTCGAGTGTTGCAGATACTTTTGAGTGGTTTTTGCCAGCGATTCCTTCAGTGTTGTCTGTTCTTGATACGAGTTGCAGCGGTACATTAATGTTCTAGCCGACAACCACTTTGCAACCAGCTAAGTATTCTTTTCTTTCATTTGCACATTCTGAGGACATAATGTGATTTAAGTGTGGGGGGGTGTCTACATGTTTTCATGTTATATTTATTGGAAAATGAGTAAATGTGTGGATTTCATGCCAAATTTAAATTTTTTTGTGAGTTACGAGCATATGATTGGAACAAAAGGCTCGCTAGTTGTAGTTTCTTGACGATGATTGTCTGTAACTTCTGTGAGAGAACTATAGCATGTTTTTACTGACACGAGATAGTATTCATTTCATATTCACGTAAGCCTTTGAAATTGAAGCGAAGTTTCTTTAAACTTTATCCATTCACGATCCTAGTGGTTTATTCTAGAGAGACTTGTGCTTAATAGTAACAGTAAACGTAACACCTAAATTCTGAACGTGTACTGTGAATATCTGAAGGTTTGAATGTGATAGGAGGGATATATCTTAAGGTTTGTATACCAATCTAAGATGAATAATATGAATAAGATATATATATATATATATATATAGTGTCGGAAGTAGCTGCCAATGATTTGAGTGCGGTAGGGCATTATCACGAAATGTCCTATACCACTATGAGGCTCAATAGCTCCCGACTGCCTTATGATAGTAGTCCAGCTAGGGTGTTATCACGAAACATCCTATTGCTGGGAATGAGGGCATATGCTATACATGTGGTATTAAGTGAACTTTAAAAGAAAATTAGCAAATGGCAATGTGGAAGTTAGTAAAGTTGGTAGGAACCGTAGTTATCTCCTGCCTATCCCCAGTATAAACTGAATGATATGCATTAGGGATTATCCTAATAAGTACACGGGAAGACTTTGTGTGGAACGATTACTGCCTATACCTAGGAAAGTCAGTATGATTGTTTGAAAGGATTTTTGTTCAAAAGAATGGTGGAGATTGAAAAGGGCTTTTCACACACACACACACATAATCTATCTCTATGGTGGTATTAATTGCTATCGTTGTCGTATCTTTGGTTACGTGAGTCGAGAGCCTATGTGGATTACATGTACAGTGAGCCAGTTTTGATTGTTTTGTTCGGGACGAACAAAAAGCTAAGTGTGGGGGAGTTGTTCTCGGTGAATTTTATGATTTATATTGCAATATTTCATAACAATAATCCCCGTGTTTTAGTAATTTTTATAGAAAATTACGTATTGAATGAATAAATTGAAGAAACGGTTTTAAAGTTATAAAAAGTGTAAAACGTGCCAATTACGTGCTTAAAATGATGATTTTATGTTGGTTTGAGTTGTGTTACACTTTGGTATGCTTTCAATGACTGGCAGGTGTTAAATGCGACTGAAAAAAGAGGATTTGAAGTGTTTAATCGTGCTTTGAAGAATAAAGAGATAGAGATGAATTTGGAAGAAAAAAGGGCTGGACGAGCGTCCAGAAGCTTGAACTAGCGTCCAGTGTGGACGGACGTCTGAATATATGGACGGGCGTCCAGGAGGAACTTTTACATTCAGGATTGACAGATTTTCAGTGAACTGGCGTCTGATTTTGTATAGAACGGGCGTCTGACATGACTCGGCCCGATTCGAAGAATTTTGTGAAGACTGGACGGGCGTTCAACCCTTTGGACGGGCGTCCGGGTGCCGACTTAACCCTAGCCGCCTCAGTTTTCTATAAATACATGCGATATCCCAACCCTAAAATGATCATAACGCATAGCAGCCGCACATAGGAGAGCAGCCGCACCAAAACCCTACGAAATTATGAGTTTCTTTCCTTCAACCGTGTCTTGGATCATCACAAGGATGCAAGGCTAAGCATACAGCGGTAGAATAGCTGGAGGATACCACATCAGCGTCACCACAACCACGGATTGTTAGGTTATCTTTATTTATGATTTCGAATATTGTATTTTATTTATCGATTGGTATTTGATTGATTGTTAAGTGTTTTGTTAGATAGGAATATCAATGAAACCGCATGTTGATTTGAATTTGTATGGAAATATAATTCAACAATAGAACCTTTTCGATCGATACAATTAATAATACCTTGAGGAATCATTTGTTGTTAATTGGGTTATATAATTTGGGAACAAATTGATGATCTTGTGATGAATGTTAGATTGTTTTGCTTGGAAAAGAAAACAAAATCCTAGGAATTGAGTTAAAGGAATTTAATCGATTTTGAGATTGATCATACCAATAAAATCGTATTCTGATCATAAAATGGTTGTGTGGTTGATTCTGGCTGTTCTACTGTTCTTTTAATTATTTGATACAATCAAGTTGTTCGTATCGATTGCTACGATTAGTTATTTCCAGAACTTTAGTGTTGTCTTCTGCGTATTTCTTCTTCCAGCACGTCGTTGGACGCCCGTCCGCTGTTAGTGGACGCCCGTCCGTTGTTGATTTTTTTTTTCCTGTTTTCTGTTTATTTTAGTCATCGTTCTTCGTTTCTGTTTTATAATTAACTTCAGCCTTAGTTTTAGATAGGAAATTGTGACATAATCGATAGAATAACTGCACCTTAATCCGATAATTATACGATTCCCTTAGGACGACTCGGTAACACCCTATACTACGAACCTTATACTTGGGGTGTTCCGATAAAATAAATTTAAAACTAGTTTTATCGAACAGACGGCCAAGTAACAAATGAGTGACATGCATTGGAACAACATCGCAAAGAACTTTATCGTCATATTTTGACAAGCTAAAACTCACGTATGCTTGCTTTGTCACTTTCACGGATCCACTCTAGTTCAACCATTGCAATTTATAAGGTTGTGCATGTTTTATTGTTGGAATTTTTAACTTCTCAACAACCTCACTACTAATCGCATTGGTACAACTACCGGAGTCAATTATCATCATGCAAACTTTTCCTTCGATCAGAGAACGAGTTTGAAAAATATTCTCACGTTGTATTTCATTGTTATCAATTTGACTCACCGTGCTAAGGACCTTTTTCGTTACAAACAGTGCGCGCTCATCATAAAAAGTACCTTGGTCTTCATTCTCATCGACCTCAACTTTTTCACTTTCATTAACAATTTCATTCTCATCCTCTGATTCCGATTGATATAATCCATCTTTATTAGCAATGTAAGAGCGCTTATTTCCATATTCATTAGCCTTATGTCCCAACCCTTTGCATTTATAACAAATCACAGGTTCTTCAGATTTTCCCTTAGGCGCAGATTGGGGAGGGGTATATTTAACAGCAGAATTTTTAACAGGAAACTTACCTCCGTCGCCCTCAGATGATGTCGGCCTATATGGAGCGGTGCTGGAAATTTTGCTAAGTTGTGCTTTCCGACTTTTGAGTTGCTTTTCTTTAGTCGAAGCTGCATGTACCATTTCATCGTAAGTTGTACAATTCATCATCTCAACCGGATCGGCTATCTCAGGCCGCAATCCTGCCAAAAACCGAGCCATGGTGTGTTCATCGGATTCGTCTGTATCGGTGCGAATTAATGCCATCTTCAATTCATCTTGATAGGCTTGAACAGATTTCTCGCCTTGTTGGAGAGTTTGCAATTTCCTCACTTGCTCCCGTCGATACGACTCGGGCACCCACTTCCTATGCATCTCATTTTTAAGTACTTCCCAAGAGGATATCACCTGTTGTCTTGATTTCCTGCGCTTTTCATTAGTTTTCTGAAACCAAAGCATAGGTCGTTCCTCAAATTCACTTGTGGCAAGTTGAACCTTAGTTCTTTCCGAATAATTATGACAATCAAATATTTGCTCAATTTTAAGAACCCAAGAAAAATACTCATCAAGATTAGAATTACCTTTAAACGCCGGAATTTTCTGTTTAATACCTTGGAGATTTTCTCTTGGTGCCGCCAAGACAGTAGCTGCATCTTCAAGATCGTCATCGCCATTTGCAGAATGATTACTGGGTTCAGGACCGTGTGCCGGAACACCTTGTGCCAGTTGCAGTTGTGCAAACCGATCATCTATTCTTTGAATCAACATTTGAGTAATCTGCTGTAGGCGTTGTTGGTCCCCCTCATCCATACCAGGAATTTGATTCTGGTTGTTCATTTTTTTTTGAATGTGTGTTGTTTCTCAAGATGGAAGAATATTCCGAATATATCAAGCAACTTAGAAACCTTGAGGATTTCTTACAACGAGATGTAGACACAAGAAGTTAAGTGTCGTTGGAAATTCTAGGCGCTACTCTGAAATTTAGAAAATATCGAGAGACGAAAAATACTACAAAATGTAACACAAATTATTGAAGTGTATAAATTGATTTTTTTTAACTTGTTGCTCGTACGGAACAGTATGCTCGTGCGGAACAAATTATTTTTCAAATACACACGATTTACTTGTGCACCCCTTTTTTATTTTTATAAATATATATATATATATAGATGCTCGTGCGAAATAAAGTGTTCTTCAAATACACACGATTATATGCATACCATGGTTCTTCAGGTACATACGATTATATGCAACAATAAGGAAGGTAATAAGATGAATGATAGAATACCGTCGATTCCGCCTTGTTCTCTGATACCAACTGATGTGAAATTGCGCGGATCTAGAAAAAGCGGTATTTGGATTCAGGTCTTTCTCCTCGACACAACTACAACAATTGCGTAGAAGCACCTTGGAATATTTTTCGAGAGCTCCTCGACACAGTCTCAACTTGTGAGAAAGCACCTTGGAATAACCCCAACACTTAGAAAACCTGTTTTTAAGCACCTTGGTATAGGACACCCACAAAGGTTGCTCAAGCCTTTGATAATCCGAAAGAACCTCTATCCAGAGAATTCAACACACTAATCCAAGTGTAGAACATATAAAATTTTATTATTGCAAAAGATGATCCAATACAAGTACATAGCTTGGGTATTTATAGGTGTAAAATTGACAACTTCTAGCTAAAAAAACTACTTCAAATTTCGCCCCCCCTACCTGCTCCAAGAAGTCCATCCATGTCTTCTATGCAACCTTGTAGTTTCCAAGTAAGACTTTTTGATATTTGTTTGATGACTAGGATACATTGCACCTATTTTCTTCATGGAAAACTCAAAATGGCGCCACCCATTTATTTATCTACTTAAAATGTTACATATATTATGGTATAGTAACATAGTTCATTTATTTAATAATTACTTAATTAATCCGAGATCCCGTAGAATAAATGACGGTCTTCAAAACTTCAAAATCTTCATTATTCTTGGACTTGTAATCTTGAATTAATATCCAATGAGTCGAGCTTAATTCTGCGTTGGAGTCGGGTGTCGGGTCCAAGTTTAGTTGTGACGGGTGGTGGAGTGTCGGAGCTCTCTATATTTACATTATACATCTCCCTAAGTTGATGATATCCAATCCAAACGTGAAGCGTCTGCGCCGAGTTTCTGATCCTATCTTTTACCAATAGGGCACATTGCATCTGTTATACCTTACCAAGTGTCTCTTTTACACGGGATTGAATACATGGTTAATCCTGTCAACCTCGTGTTTTCCCCCGTGGGGTAATGCTTTTTCGATCTTTGTCCTCTCACCCGGTTTTAAGAATATTTAAGCGGTGGAGGATATCGATGAAGACTACCATCTTTGGTTGATTTTTTATTTTTCTTTCTATTTAGTATTCTTCCTTTTGAGTCTATATATATTTTTTAGAATTCGTGTCTGAACAAGTCGTTTTAACTCCTTGGTTTTCCTTGTCATTGGTTGTATGGAATAAAGTGGCTTAATTTGTTTTTGGATATTTTATATCTAATTACTGCCACCTTATTTTATAACTTCCATTGACATGTTATTAACGGTTTCGTGGAGTTTCTGTTTGGTTTGCTTAAATAGGTTTTCACTTGCTTCTCCACGACGTGCTTAGATTACTCCGATGTTCTGAATCTACTTGAGAGCCGTTTCCAGAGCTAAGTCTTTTTCTTAAATTCTCATTTTTATTTGTCATTGGAGACAATGCCATGTTTAAGTGGGGGGGGGGGGTAGGAGTCTTAGCTATGATATGTTATAATTGAAAATTGAATGAAACGGTGAAAAAATTGAAAAAATTGAATAAATGCCATATTCTTTATCTCGTACCCTTAGAATTGTGAGTTCCTGGCTAAGAATTGATAGGAAAGGAACCAAGTTGCATGAGTACATGATCATTTTATACTTATGTGAATGTAAATTTAAGGATATTCATGCCGATTGTTGCAAGTAGTTATTTATTATTCGATTACTCAATCTTTGAATCGACTTTATCGTACGAATTATCATAACTGAAGAATTATGTGTACATTGCGTAGATGATTGGTTATGCAAACCTAGAGTCGATATTTATCTGCTGATGTATTCTTATCTTCTAGCCATCAAAGCGGAGTAATAAGCTTGAGAATTATCTGTGTTTTGACAAAGCGTTAAACACTGGGCTTGTAGTAACATTACCAAAGTAGCCTCGCGCTTGTGGTAATATTCATGTTATTGACCAATCTGTGAAAGGGGATTCTTGCAATGCATAATTTACTTTTAAAGCAAGTTTCTTTCTTGAGATGTGTTAATTCTTGAAAATATGAAAATGTGAAAAAAATTCAACTTTTTAAGAGGCTTCGAGTATTTTTTTCGGTCTCCAAGTCCAAAAACCTTCTAGATGACGCTCTTGCTTATTGCACCATGTCTTTACCCATTGCGAGGCTTAAAAAGTGGGAATGCTGATGTTGGTAGGTTGAGACTGCGAAGTTAGCATTAACTTTAATCTTGCCATGAAAGTATAAAACTGAATGCACATGCACACATCACTTCGATTCATAGCGAGTAGCGAATAATGGATACCTTATGAGCATGAATGGTATGAGTTGACTGAGTTTCTTGTATAAGTATGATTTGACCATGAGAAATGTTGTCTTGGGGAATGACTTATTGATACTTTGTTCGGGACGTGCAAAGTATAAGTGGGGGGTAGTTGATGACGGTCAAATTATACCCGTAAAAGTCATCAACGTTGACCTTAAATCGAGACTAATAATATATATTTTGTGATAAATCGCATGTTTATATGTATTATTTAATGTTATGTGATTTATATTATATAATTTGGTATTTATCCATTTATAAGATATAATTTGGTGTTTATCCGTTTTTATTATATAAATCGGTATATATCCGTTTTTATTATATTTATCCGTTTTATTTAAATATGATTTATTTTGGGATAAATATCTATTTTGTAGATTGAGATAAATTATGGAGGATAAATACAAATGGAGGAATTAAATCTCAAGATAAATCCAAGATGCATTAAAGATAAATATCGGATAAGCACGAGAAGAGGAGTAAAGCATGACAAAAGCCGGCAAACCAATCCAAAGATGGCGCCAACTTTGAGGATACGCATAAAGGGGGGGCGCACTTCATCTTAATTTTATTTTGAGATCGGCCGAGAGTTATCTCTTATTTGTTTTGACATTTTGAAGTATTTATTTATCGCTTGATCTACGTCATCACAATTTCAAAACGTGGTACCAACAAGAACATCCACCCCCAATTGAGATTCCCACGGGTTCTGCAGCTAGTTTCCGCCTTACAGAACCGATGGGCAAGGCGTGGTTCACACGTCTCCATGAGCCTCTTAAAGAGTTAGACCGAGAAGTATATTCTTGTGACTTCATTTTCATATTTCTGAAATTTCCATATTTCTGATTTCATTATCTCTAACTTATTTTTGCATGCGTACAACATATCGATGCGTATCTGGACCTGATACAGCGGAAAATGGAAGCACATCCAGAATGCTTTCAACCGTATACGGCCATTGCATACTTTGATTTAGACACCTTTTACGGCCAAGGTCATGTAGATCAGGGAAAGCCACCAGACACAACGGACATTCCAGACTTTTTGTATCAGTACGTCAAGCAATGGGATGAAAACACCGTGATATACATTCCCTGGTCCATTAGTCATGCTCACTGGGCAACTGTCCAAGTGTCTATTCCCGGCTGGAAGATTAGGGTGTGGGATTGTCTGTCGGGGACGCAGTATATGGCTGATGTGAAGAGCAACATCAAAGCGTGGGGTGTTTCATTTAGGAGAGTGTTGGAGACAGATGCTCGTCTACGTCAACTCCCACAAATGGTTGATCCAGAGAAGCCTCTTTTTGATGTCAGAGTAGTAAAACCTGAATTCGTACCACAAATGCCAATTCTGTAAGTGTTATAAACTTCAAACTATTTATTATATTATACAGTTTACACTATTCTTACACTATTCATATTATACAGGGGTGACTGTGGGGTATACACGGTCAAGTTCATTGAGCATTTGATGCACAACGAAAGGTTTACTCTGATCCATCATGACAATATGCCGTTGCTAAGAAAGAAACTTTGTGTGCAGTTATTTAATCAAATAGTAGATATATAAGTATTTTCGTGTATGTTGTTTTGAAAAACTTTGTGTATGTATTTTTGGTGTATGTTATTTTTGGTATTTTGTTGTATGTTGGTAGCCATTTATATTTTGGGTGTATGTTGTTTTGGTGTTTTGATGAGTATTCAATCTGTTTAAAAAACAACTCAAATTCAAGTCATTATTTACACCATCTCTGTATCGAATTATATAACAACTTAAAATGCAACATTCAATGTGAATTTCTCTACGTCCAAACGTAGAGAATATACGTCCAAATGTAGGGAATGCAACATTCAAATGTATGGATGCAACCTTCTCTACGTTTGAACGTAGAGAACCTATGTCCAAACGTAAGGAATGCAACATTCTCTACGTCCAAACGTAGGGAATGCAAGTACTAGTGTTGGAAGTGGTACATGGCAATTATTGTTGTTGTACAAGTACTTGTTCAATATACACCACATGAACGAGTCATTTCTCTCATTTGTTCAAACTCTTTTAAGTTCATCTGAATTTTCTAACCACTTCATCTTTCAAGTCCATTTCTTCATCATTCAAGTAGTCAATTTAAACTAACCACTTCTTCACCTTTCAATTTATAATCTACACTGAAGCAAATGGATAATGATCGTTTCTTTAAAGTTCTTGATGGCGGTTTCGCAACAAGTTTGATATGTCATTATTAATTAACAGACAATGGAATTCTTCGTTTCTTTGGGGAAGGTTGGGAGGAGTATGTGGCGGATCATTACTTGAATGAGAGGGAGTTTATAGTGTTTGAACACATGGGGGGGGGTTTCACTTTTGACACTATTGTGATGGATCACACTTATTGTGAGAAGACTTTTTCTGAGTCCGAGAGTGAAGAAGATGATGCAGATGATGATGCTGGTGCAGGTAACCAAAATCCCCATTTTCAAACGACGCTGCCAAACTGGGTATTTTCACATGGTTGTTATTATGTGGTGAGATATTTAAAATATTTTTAGTTGTTTTCTTGTTTGATCTTTTTTCCCCATTTTGAAACAGTATTTAAATTTGTTTGTGATTTGTAGAATATTCCAAAGGCATTTTCTAGAACAAACGACATGTTGCGAAACAAGACCGTGGAACTGCGAATTGCCACAGAGGAATCATGGCCTGCTAGAATTGTTTATGTGGTAAATCAAAAAGTTTGTTTAAGCGGGTTGAATGATTTCATTACGGACAATGACCTAAATGCCGTAGATGAATGCAGCTTTGAAGTCATTGATCAACCTATAGAAAATCACGTCGTGTTTAATGTGGTGATTAGTTAATATTGAAGATCATTTATTTAGGCGTCATCCTATCGTATTTAATGATCAACCTTAGTTTATTTAAGCGTCATCTTATTGTTATCTCAATGTATCATTACTCTTTGTTTTTATGTTTGTAAGCCCTGTATGTAAGCCAACGTATCATTACTCTTTTTTTGTGTGTAAGCCCCGTAATAATTACTGTTAGTTTTACAGAGGTAGTGTGATACAAGACAAACTTGATTTCGATTAATAACTGAATACAATCATTAATAACTGAATACAATCATTAATAAAATACTACAATCCATTAATACGTTACACAATAACGATCCATTCTAATATCACCATAACAAAAACAATGACTTCCTACCGGTATTGCGTGCAACTAGCTCTATTATGTCCTGGATGTTTGCAGTTACTACATACATTCTGATGGCCTGGACGTTCCCATTCAGAAGGTATTCTAGTGGTATTAATTCTACCTCTTCTTGGAGCTCCACTGGCATCAGGCGCATATCTCATATTAGGCACTCTGACTTTCATGTTTCTTACCGCCTCCGGAACATCCCAATCCTCCCTGTTAGGAACTGGATATATGCTACCCATGTAAATCTCCTTGAAACATTCAGCTCTATAATACCGTGAACGAGTTCGGGTGGACTAATTACGTGTGTTCTTTGCGCGGTCGTTATAGCATGCGTACATGGTATTTCCATTTTCTCAAAATAACCACAATAACACTTCCTCTCTCGTAGATTTACCACCCCATGAAGCAAGTTATTTCCATGAACCTCAAACTCATCGGGGTTAATAGGATTAATGATTGACGTGATCAGTCAAGTGTTAATAAAATACTCGATCACCATAAACCAATACTAGCAAGAGGACTAGGTCCATCGCAGTATAGCTATAGCGAATCAAGGTCGATCCCACAGGGAACCAATTTGTGAATTATTTTATATATAAACAACTAATTAATCATGCCAAGAACACATAAGCGGTCTATGACCAACAAATGACAAGAAAAGGTAAAAGACACGACTCGACACAACACATAAATGTACAAGTAATTAACCTCCCCAATTATTAAGTTATCGTTTGGAATTAATGAACCATATAATTAAACAATACTTCACAACTATCAACCCGATTCGTATTTCTCTTATATTGGCTACGAGAGTCATCCCCTAAACTAGATCTAGCTCCGGGTAGGCCATCTAGATCACTGTGCTACATTACGTGACTTCGCTTCGTAGGCCTCCATCTCATATTACTCGCACGCTTACAAAACTAGGGATGCCGATATTAACCGTATTCCTCACCTAGGCAACATTCCTGTGGTTAGGCGTACTTCCTAGGCGATCGCATCAGTCTCCGTCCCTTTAACACTAACTTTTTAGGTATCATGTTAATCTACGATGTACGTATAACTAGGTGCTAGCAATTCCCAAATATAACACAGATCTAGATCTCGCTGAAATTCCCAGAAGATCAATTCATGAGCCGAACTAGGAGTACTATATTGGTATTTCCTAATAATACGCTAATTAAAACAGACGAGCAACGTAGCTGTAGTCATACCTACTAAGATAAGAAATTCTAGGTGGACAACCTCACCATAAAGACGTGGCTAGATTGACGCGGCGAAAACCTAAATCTTAGCGTTTCTACATACGTAACGGATAAAATAGAGATTCATAAAGCAATTATATAGATCTACTAAAAACACGATTGTCGATCATACCAAAGTCATCTATAGGTCACCGGATAACAGATCTGGGCGTGTGGATCCTTATAGACAAGGAATCCCCACTGCCTCATATCGTACCCTTAGATCTACATTGTTCGGTGAAGAACGAACAACCTCAAACGATAAACAATAATTGGGGGGGATTAATTACAACATAGAAGAAAGAAATAAATACAAATGACTCACATAATTACTGCTGGAAATATGTACTAAAACTGCTCTGAAAAACTTATAAATTTGTTATGAGTCGATGTGCACAATTTGACTAATGAAAGGGAGTTTATATAGAAGCCGGGGCAAAACAGTCAACTCGCTGGCAGCCAGAGCAGGGCTCGCTACCAGCGAGCCAGAGGATATGCCTGCGCCTTCTTCTGCTTCGCCTGGTCCGTTTTGGTGCTTTTATCCACTCCGAAGTCCAGCTGAATCGCTTCCGAATCAAGCCCACTATAAATAAACCATAAAACAAGGCTTGTAATATCAAATAATATAATAAAATGGCTAATTACATAATAACGAGTCGTAACTCGGTTCGGGTGTAATTTATGCACGAGACGACTGATTATTAACCACTTAAAGCACATTTAAGCTAGAATTGAGGGCAATAAATTGATAATTAATGGTTTAAATTGACTGTCATCAACTACCCCCCACTTCGCCTTTGATCGTCCCGAGCAAACACAGAAGGCGAAAGAACCACCGAAACATCATTTACTAATTGATGGCAGGCTCATTCAAAATTCCAAAGTAAATAAAATAGCAAACACGTTTGTCAGTTAGGCATTAACCACTATTTCATCATTGAGTCAACGTGTGTGTGAAATAACCGTCATGCAGAGTATTTGAAATAGAGAGATTCAAATTATAATGTCCTCTGGATGCAACTTTCACCACTCAAAACTTTGTGACGCCTCCTTATCGTTAACAAATAATACAGGTGTAATACTAGATTCTAGTGAAGCGGGGCGGATTTGGAAACCAAGAAATTTTTCTCAGTTCACGTTTGTTTCTTTGCCAGGGCCGCGTAGATTCTAGGGACAGTAACTTGCAATGGTGGGTGCCTAGCAAGCAACTACCTTCAAATCTCCACGAACTTGCTACCATACTGCCTTGTTTTACAACCGTGCATCTTATGCTCCATCGGTTTAGCAGTCTCTAACCTAAATGCTCATAATTTCTCTCTTTTTTTTAAATTTATTTATTTATCAAATCCTGTTTTTTTTTCTTGCCCGGTTTTGCATCACTATCATCGATATTAGCCTAATCGAAAGTATGACAAGAAGAAGTAATCACAAAGTCAAGTAGTTCCTGTTTCAACTTTCCGGAAAAAATAATTTTTCATCTAACCTTTCAGACTTAGCATTTAAGTTATACGTGCTTAAAAAGGCTGATTCAACGACAAAGTATATGTTTAATACAAAACTACGCACATAGCGTGATATGATATTTACTAAGCAGTTCTGAAGTTAGCATGGCAAAAATAAGTTATAACTATGCTTAAGAGCTTCTTTCATCATCTATACCTGCTCGGTTTTCACAAAAGATAAATGCGATTCAAGCTTAAAATTTTAAAATTTAGTCATTTATTAATTATTCTATATATGGAAGCTAAGTGACTCATACCCCCCACTTAAACGATGCATTGTCCTCAATGTATAAAACAAAATAAAGATAGGAACTTAGCTTCGGTCAAGTGCGGATGTGGAACAAGTCAGTGAACTTCGGGGCACTCCAGAAACCATGGAACGAACAAGAAATACAGAACTGCTGCCAAACAAATCTTCAACAAAGCTCGAAACTTGTTACAGCATTAGCCCAGATAAAGTAATAATCGAAAAAAAGGACCGTAAAAGGAACAAAATAAACCTTAAACATTTTTAAGTCCTGGAAACGATTACATGGAAAAATTAAAACTACTAACCAGACATGATTTAGAACCTCATTATTATTCATGAAACAGACTCCAGACGTACTCGACTCAATCCTAACTTAGACTCAAAAACAAGGAAAACATACTAATTTCGACATACAAAGATACAGTCAATCTCCTCCATCAAAAGATCTTCCAGAACCCGGAGGATAACGAGGAGTATGGGGCTCAAATCCCTCAAAACCAGGTGGTGGTCTAGGCCGATGTTCACGTCGGAACCGAGAAGTGTCATCTCCATCCATATTTCTCACAATTCTCCCGACCATGTGATTCGTCTCAGCCACCGTCCGATCCATTCCATTGATACGAGCAAAAAGTTGCTGCAAGTCTCGCCCTCGTCTGGCGGCATTGCCTTCACCGCCATTCCTTGCTTGTTGGGGTCGAGGCGGTGGTCTTTGATGTGGGTTGGTATTGGTGAGGGCCGGAACGGATGTTCTTGACAAAGGGGCCTCCGGGTCAACATAGATATCTGCCTCTAACACTGAGCAGCCATCCACTAGTGCAAGATTTGAAATCACAGAACCGTAGGGCAGAATAGTCCTTTTCTTCCTGGCTACATCGGTCATGTTTCCCCGTATGAGTGTGCCCAAGTCTACCGGCCGCTATAACCATAACCAATACATCAAGGCGGCATGAAAGTCATAAACTATGGATGTATGGTCAGATGGAAGTAAATCAGAACAAATGAACCGATGTAAAAGCTTGTCATCCCAAGTGGATAATGCGGCCTCCTGAAAATTTCGAGCATAACGACAAACATACCACTCGATGTCAAAGTAGTTACCGATTTCTGCTAACAGATCGTCAGAATGGTCATACACATTAGCAAACTCCTCAGGGTGATCCACTAAACTTCCTAAATTGAAATAATCGTTGATAGTGGTGGGCGATATAGCAAACGTGCAGCCTCTAACTGTGCCAGTGTGGGAATGGGGATGCACCGCTAAATAGGCATAAAAATCTCTTACCAGGGACCCGTTACAACGAGTAGGTGGTGCTACCACGTACTCCCAATTGTGATAAGCGATAAGATCTGTAATGAGCTCCCTGCAATCCTCAAGATCTATGCCCCTTCCTCGATGCACCGTCGCATTGCTCCAATGGGTACGAAATGCCTCGTAGACTGCGGGGCTAACAAATTGTGGCACCCCGTCAATCACCGGTACAGCATCACCATCGAGAACAAATTGCGCTCCAGCCCGATGAATCTGTGGTTGATTCCTTCTACTCCGATTGTTCCGATTCATCCTGCTACGCTAGAACAGCACCCCAAATCAGCTTCTGCCTTAAGCAGGGACTCGCTGGGGACGAGCTAGGGTCTCACTGGGGGCGAGTTGCCCAGTCCTGGCTCGGCTCATTTCGTTTTTCCAATCGTCACCTTGATCGATTTGAAATGTGTATTTTCCAGAAATTTAAGAGCCAAATTGAATGAGAAATGACCTCATTGCAATTTATAAAATTTGGAAAAAGGTAGAAAGTGATTAAATTTGGGTAAAAATTGGTATAAATTGCCAAAGATAGCACCACAACAAATTTTCTACATAAATTGGGTGTTTGGGGAAAAATGGAGGTTTAGAATGTGATGGGTTTAGAAAAATGATAGAGAAAGAATGAGAAGAGTGGAGTAGGTGTGAGAAAAATGTGGATAGAAGAAGGGTTTAAATAGAGAGGGGAGTGAAAATGAGAAAGATGGTGATTGGTGGGTTTAGGAAGGGGAGGATTGGTGAGGTGGAAAGTGATAAAGGTGAAGGTGGAAGATTGGGCTATGTAGAAGAATTGTTGACCACTTTTTACTTTTTGACCCTCAAAAATTTGAATTTTAAAAATAGGAGGGTAAACCAAAATTTTCTAACTTTCACACTTTACCAAAAATATTGCTCTAAAAATAATCCGGATACTGCCTAGTGAAAGGGTGGTTTCGCATGGGCAAAACAACATCTCACCGGGGCGGTCTGACCAAACTGTCTCCGATTAAATCCATCCTGCCTCCAGTCAGTTTCACTTTAAAGCTCATGCTTTGCCTCCGCCTTCTTCTTGGTTTGAATGTATGCTTTTTATTCCTAAATTAGGATGCTATCCAAGACACACCTACGGAACTCTATTTCACGTTTCAACAATTTGAGTAAAAAAGCTTTTGCACATCCTTAACCCAACGGTCATCGGAACATGGCAAAAATAAAAAACCTCAATTTTTTTAACGTTACTTTTATTTTGACTCAAAGAAAAGAAAAGGAAAAAAGATACGAAAACTAAAAACCTAAAGAAAACTACGAAAAACCTAAGAGATAGAAGTATTTCTGAGTTTTGAGTCCTCAGCTCGACTTTCCAGAAAAACTCATTCTATTGAGCTACCCTTTTTCGCCTTCCAGATTTCCACCCGGTTAGCCTTCACTGAGGTCTGCTTGCCTTCTTTACGAATGAGCGCCTTTCCCTTAGTCGTGAGACCAAAGAAAACCCAGTCATCTTGACCATCCAAACGGGCACCGACCTCAGCCACTGTCTCAGAAACCAGAGAGTTTGTGACAGATCGAACTGTACGAGTTCGCTTTCTAGCTCGCCTCCATCTATCTTTAGCACTCAAGCTCTCCCGAGTCTCAGCGTCTTCTTTGGATGAGGTTGCCCCACCCCCGTACAGAGTATCTACCTCATCAACCAGAAGCATAGAGGTATCTGCTCGTACCGTACTCTGAGACTGAGCGTCTCTCTCCTTCCTTAAGATAAACAGGAATTCTCCCTCACTACTCTCCTTAACAGTGTCAACACCACCAACTTTTCCTTGGCCTAGAATCAAGGCAGCTTCCTCCGCACTATGGACTATGATTACTGATACTCTAGGCGGAATAGGATAGTTAGGTCTCATAATCCCACGGACTTCCGAGCCCTTAGCGTCGGAAAGAGTAAGCTCGAACTTGTCCATGTTGATCTGGGATTTGGAGGTAGCCATAAAAGCTCTGCCCAATATGATTGGGCAGCTCAGGTCCTCGTCGATTTCCATCACGACTACATCTATCATAAAACGGAGCTTTCCAATACTGATGGTCATGTTGGGCATCGTCCCAGTTCTGACGACACGTATGCTATCCGCACAACGAATAGTCATCAACGTGTTCGTAGGAGTGAAAACCATCATCCTATCACACAAACTCTTTGGAAAAACATTCAGGCTCGATCTAGAGTCGATCAATGCTAAGCCTGCGTGTTCACGTTCTAAGGTCACATCCACAATGAATGCACCGAGGTCTCCTAGCTTGGGCAGTAATCGTGCATTGTTCTCTATGTCTACTGCCTCTCTAGAACAAGGGACGAGGGGCAAGTCATCTAGCTCTGACTCAGAACTAGGATATTCAGGAGAAGGGGAAAGGGATGGTAAGTGCTCGGGATCGAAGTCAGATTCAGACCTAGAACTAGAATCAGAATCTGAAATAATAATAGGGATACGAGCAGTCATACCTTGGAAAAGATTGGAATTTCTAGCTTCCCTTTGCTCATGCCTCCGTCTTATCCTATTTTCTTTCACTTTTGTGTGTCTGACCTTAATGGCGTTGTCTTAGTGCGCAAGACTTTGGTTTCTTCATTCATGGCCTCAGAAATTGGTTGGTTGGCATTTTGTCTTGGCTCAAATAATAACTCAACGCAATGATGTATTGCTCTGGCTTTCTACAAACATAAGAAAAAAACAAACAAATGTCAGTAAAACTAACAGTCAGCATGATTACTCATGCTGCTGCCAGACCTACAGACTAACAAACAGGGTAAAAACGACACAATTGAAAAACCCAGAAATTGAGAACAGGTCTCGCTGGCAGCGAGCAGGGGGCTCGCTGGGAGCGAATCCCACTTCTGCAATTCTGGCAATTTTTCACACAGGCAGATTGCCAGAGGGACTCAAAAAACTTATAAAAAGAACCTGAAACAGATAACTGGACATGAATAAAAAATTATTTATATATAAAATTGATTTTTGGCTCCCCGGTAACGGCGCCAAAAACTTGATTGACGTGATCAGTCAAGTGTTAATAAAATACTCGATCACCATAAACCAATACTAGTAAGAGGACTAGGTCCATCGCAGTATAGCTATAGCGAATCAAGGTCGATCCCACAGGGAACCAATTTGTGAATCTTTTTATATATAAACAACTAATTAATCATGCCAAGAACACATAAGCGGTCTATGACCAACAAATGACAAGAAAAGGTAAAAGACACGACTCGACACAACACATAAACGTACAAGTAATTAACCTCCCCAATTATTAAGTTATCGTTTGGAATTAGTGAACCATATAATTAAACAATACTTCACAACTATCAACCCGATTCGTATTTCTTTTATATTGGATACGGGAGTCATCCCCTAAACTAGATCTAGCTCCGGGTAGGCCATCTAGATCACTGTGCTACATTATGTGACTTCGCTTCGTAGGCCTCCATCTCATATAACTCGCACGCTTACAAAACTAGGGATGCCGATATTAACCGTATTCCTCACCTAGGCGACATTCCTGTTGTTAGGCGTACTTCCTAGGCGATCGCATCGGTCTTCGTCCCATTAACACTAAATTTTTAGGTATCATGTTAATCTACGATGTACGTATAACTAGGTGCTAGCAATTCCCAAATATAACACAGATCTAGATCTCGCTGAAAGTCCCGGAAGATCAATTCATGAGCCGACCTAGGAGTACTATATTGGTATTTCCTAATAGTACGCTAATTAAAACAGACGAGCAACGTAGCCGTAGCCATACCTACTAAGATAAGAAATTCTTAGTGGACAACCTCACCATAAAGACGTGGCTAGATTGACGCGGTGAAAACCTAAATCTTAGCGTTTCTACATACGTAACGGATAAAATAGAGATTCATAAAGCAATTATATAGATCTACTAAAAACACGATTGTCGATCATACCAAAGTCATCTATAGGTCACCGGATAACAGATCTGGGCGTGTGGATCCTTATAGACAAGGAATCCCCACTGCCTCATATCGTACCCTTAGATCTACATTGTTCGGTGAAGAACGAACAACCTCAAACGATAAACAATAATTGGGGGGATTAATTACAACATAGAAGAAAGAAATAAATACAAATAACTCACATAATTACTGCTGGAAATATGTACTAAAACTGCTCTGAAAAACTTATAAATTGTGTTATGAGTCGATGTGTACAATTTGACTAATGAAAGGGAGTTTATATAGGTTGTAGACCGACTTAGAATAGCCGTCAGCCGACCTAAATCACGTTTCCTAAATCCTAACGAAATCTAAAACGCGTCTGGAGAAGCAGGGGCAAAACAGTCAACTCGCTGGCAGCCACAGCAGGGCTTGCTGCCAGCGATCAAGAGGATATGCCTGGGCCTTCTTCTGCTTCGCCTGGTCCGTTTCTGGTCCGTTTTGGTGCTTTTATCCACTCCGAAGTCTAGCTGAATCGCTTCCGAATCAAGCCCACTATAAATAAACCATAAAACAAGGCTTGTAATGTCAAATAATATAATAAAATGGCTAATTACATAATAACGAGTCGTAACTCGGTTCGGGTGTAATTTATGCATGAGACGACTGATTATTAACCACTTAAAGCCCATTTAAGCTAGAATCGGGGGCAATAAATAGATAATTAATGGTGTAAATTGACTGTCATCAACTAACCCTGAACTTCCTTCTAGCAGTAACATTCGAAGCCACTATTGTATCGATCTCCGGTGCTAACACAGTCGCACAATCAAGCGCATTCTATCGTCTATCATTATACCATCTCTGCAGTGTAGCTCTAATGAATTCCAAGAGGCTAGGAACAGGTCAACGACGAGCTCCTCTTATCGCACAGTTGAAACTTTCAGCGTAATTGCTTGTCATTAAGGCGTATCTTTTCCCAGGAAATTTGGCACGCGCCCACCGTTCAACACCTATTTCTTCTAGTTTTAGATATGCGCCAAGACATTGTGCCTTGATCGGGCGTACTTTCGAGAAAAATTCAGCCTCTGAGAATGCATAGGCTGTTTGATAGAATGTGTCTTCACAAAAACCGTAATCCTTCCATTTTTTTGTTAGATTGCCCTTTAAATGATGATAGCAAACACCGTGATATGCATTGGGAAATACCTGACCAACCGCATTTCTAATAGCCTTGTGTCTGTCAGATATAAAGCTCAAATTTTCAGCATGGATACCTCCAATGGCCACCCTCAATTTTCTGATGAAATACCCCCATGAATCGTTGCATTCTTTTTCAACAATACCGAAGGCTACATGGAATAGGTGGTCACCGGCATCTACAACAACAACAATAAATAGTTGCCCTGAGAAACGGGTTTTTAGATGAGTGGCGTCCACACACAAAATAGGTCGACAATACTTGAACCCACGACGACTTGCTCCCAAAGCCATGAAACAACTACCGAACCTTCCCAGATTATCAAGCTGAAAGTCAACATAGGTCCCTTCATTGGCCTCACGCACCATCCACAGGTACGAGGGTATCGCATTGTAACACTCCGTCGGTGAACCTCTAACCAAAGCATTCTCATCATCTCATGAGCTCGGTATGCTTGGTCATAAGTCAACTGTACACTGTAAGTTGTGAGAATGTCCTCCATAATATGTCTGGGTTTATACTCATTGCCGAGTTCTTCCATTTTCTGACTTAGCAGACTCGCAATAACAATAGGTGTTGCTTGTCGATTGTCATTATCCGCATTCTGAGAGGCAAAAGTATGCACATCATTCAACGTTGTGATCTCAAATGTATGTGAGACATTTGTATTCGTCTTCACTCTTTTCGCCCTTACATGCCATTTGCATGTATCGTTTAGACATGTGTAATACAAGCAACGTGTGTCCGACCTACCCAAGCTCATCTGAAAATTATTGGCAACCGCATACAATTTTATTTTCAAATTAAAATCTTCATTCGAATCATATTTCTTCCCAATGAACAATTCATTCACGTCATTCATATGTAACGTACCGGTAGATAGACACTACGGTAAATCATCATCTTCAAATGTGGGAATCCTCCATGAATAATCTTCTCGGACACTTACCCTAGCATTGGCACCCTGATTATTGTTGTCATCCCTGCCCGTTTGATCAGTTTGAATATGAGGTGCAAACGGAGAAGCCAAAAAACTAGTGACTGATCCACCAAACAAATTATATGGCTGTTGGATAGGTTGAGCACTATTACTTGAAGGTTGGTTAGGAGGATACTGAAACGGATTATGTGATTGGCTATTTATAACATTATAACTTGGAGGACCGAATTCAAATGGAGCAGTGTATTCACCAACCATTTCAACACGAACATGACTACTTGAAGGTTGATTTGAAAGATTATGACTTGGTCTGATTGTTTGATACTGAAACTGTTGGTCCGAAGCTTCACCAATCCTTTGTGTAGAAACATGGTTTTCAAACCCACTACATCCATACTGTTGCTCGAATGGATTAAAATTTATATCTGTAGCAAGTTCTTGTTCCGGAGAAGGGAAAATACCAAGACTATAATCCGAATTATTGTTATCATCCGGGGCATTGCAATCTTGATTTAAATCAATGCCATCATCCTCACATATCGGTTCATTGTTTGCCTCCATTGGTGTAGCATTCACGCAAAAAAAATACATTTTTATTGTCAAAGGCCGCTTCGATGAAACCATTTAGTGTCTCGTCGTCTAAGATATCATCAGGTGGTATATTCCCCACACTACCGTAAGTAAACAATGCTTTTACGCCGAGCTTTGAATCAGACCGATCAATACCAAGCCTCACATGCAATTTATCCAACAACGCATTCAATCTTATGTTCTTTCGGACAAATAATGAGAACATCGATCCATTTACACGATTCCACCGGTTATAGAGAGGATCGTACGTAAATTCTCCGTTGAACGAGACAACAATCATAGTGTTGCGATTATCTGTTTTTTTTATAAAAACAATTCAAGTCATTATTAAATCATTCAATATCAACTTAGATAACAACTTAAAATTCATTATAGACATTCAATATAGTAATTCAAAACCATACCTAAGCAAATTTATCACAAATAGAAAACAAAACATACTTACACTAAACCCTACTAATTAAACACCAACAAGGAAACAAAGACTATTTTCCCCTTTTAAGATGTTTCAAACAAAGAAACAAAGACTTTTAACACTTAATCTCTTTCACTCTAAGTTTAAGTGTGATCAATATTTCCAATAACAATGGTCTCTGAAACAGAGCCATTTTCAGTACCATTTTGGGTAGGAACAACACCCTTATGCACGATCAAACCATCAATATGGACAATTACATTACTACCAACAACAAATTTCCCAACTTCTCAAAACTACAATACCAAATCAACAATACCAAAGTTTACTACAATCAAACAATACCAAAGAATTAAACACACTACTTAGATGTATAAA
This sequence comes from Gentiana straminea, assembly GCA_036785695.1. Taxonomy (NCBI): domain Eukaryota; kingdom Viridiplantae; phylum Streptophyta; class Magnoliopsida; order Gentianales; family Gentianaceae; genus Gentiana; species Gentiana straminea. The sequence continues at coordinate 3,354,553 of JAVUPR010000239.1, read as the reverse complement.
CATTACATAAACAACCTACTTAAAACACACTGTTGGACTAATTTTAAGTTTTAGTGATGAGTGCCAGACTAGCTGTTATAGAGCAAAGGCAAAAATATGTCTATATCAAATGTATAGGCTTATTAGAGTTTGATCTTTGTATAGGTTTTATCAAACAAGCACTGTAAATGGTCACCGAGTTTTCATCGACGGACTTCGTCTATATCAGTAGGGTACCTGAGTCAGTAGACTAGTTTAGGAACCTACTGAAGACTGAAGGCTGAGGGCTCAAACTTAGTTATTGAAGGCTTAGGGATCAAACTTAGTATTTAAAGTCAAGGATATGAAGTCAGAATTTAGGGAAGTCTGTGATGACCTAAACTGATTGCATATACCTTGTGTACAAGGTCTAAGTTCCATAAGTTAATTGGTGATTGGAACTTGGTTATGATCAAAATGGTGTAATCTAACTTCACAATAAAAAGTTAGATATAAGAGAAGTCAGCTGTAGTGTTTTTATAAACACAGCAACTTTGGATCAGCTGACTGATATGTATTTCAACAGACTGACATTCACAGGAACCTGCTGAACACATATTTCGATTTAAATAAAAGGTTACAATGGAAGATTACAAGGATTAGGACAGATAACAACTTCTGATTTTGTCAAACAAATCAATGGCTATGATTAAAGGGACGTTGGTAAGAAACAAAGGTTTATCCAATGGATACAAGTCAAAGGGTGAACAGACTGAAAACTGTCAAAAAACATTCGACAGTGTCAGGACTATGTACAGGGACAGAAAGCAAGTCAAGATGGGACAAATACTGAGAGGAAGAACTACTGAAACAGTTGCTTCCAACATTACCTCTACTCAATATGCTCTTGCTGACCTTGCTCTAGATGTAAAAGGAATTAGACAAGGCAATACAATGAAGGAGAAGTTTCTGAAAGAACAATTTCCATCTATTCACCAGAAACTTGACAAACTTGCTGAGGCACCAAAGCCTGCTGTGGCTGAATTTGCTGGAACATCTCACCCTGCTAGATTGGATCCTAAGATTACTGAGATGATCAATCTACTGGAGCAAACAATGGAGGGAAGGATCACTACAGTTGATACTAGAACTGAGATAATGGAGGGTCAACTGAATAATCTAATGATCACACAGGAGAGTGTTCATGGCCTGCTGTCCCGTTTTGTTGATGATGTCAATAAGGGGGAAGAGAGCCAAATAGCTGTAGCAAAAGAGGCTGCCAGATTTTTTGCACAAAAGAGATGGGAGGCTGATACAAATGCTTTCAGAGAACTAGCACCTGGTAGACTTCCACTGACTGATGATCTTTTCAATGAATATAAGAAACTTTACTATAACAAGAGAAGACCTTACCATGACAAGGGTTTCCATGAGGGACTAAATTCCTTTTTGGGACTTAAGTTTTGGGAAGCAAGAGTTAAAGTCTTAAGATCTTCACACAGAGGTGGAAGAGGTGGAAGATGTGGTAGAGGTGGAAGGAGTCTACCTACTACATCAGCTAAAGATTCACTGAATGAATTCAAAGAGTTATAAATGCGGTTAGGCTTCAGAGTACATCAGATCAACATTACTCTACCTGAGGCATGGAAATGGTGGAAGGAAGTGAATCCCCATATTGATTTTTCCCTTATTGAAAATCAGTGGATGAGAGAAATGGTAAGAGATATAAGGGCATATCAAGAACAGCAAGAGAAGGAAAGGCAAGAAATAGAAAGAAGAAACTAGATCAGCATACTTACACCTGTTTTTGTTTTTGCTGAATCTAGCTTGTAATACTTTTGAACAAATATGATTATAATGAGAAATGACTGAATTTGTTCTGTTTTTGTTTTTACTCTTTTTGCTTTGCTGTAAGGAGGGTATTGGCATCATCACCAAAAATGGGGAAATTGTTGGACTTATTTAAATGTATAGGCTTATTAGAGTTTGATCTTTGTATAGGTTTGATAAAAAAACACTGTAAATGGTCAGCTGACTTTCATCGACGGACTTTGTCTATATCGCAGGGGTACCTGAGTCGGTAGACTAGTTTAGGAACCTACTGAAGACTGAAGGCTGAGGGCTCAAACTTAGTTATTGAAGGCTAATGGATCAAACTTAGTATTTAAAGTCAAGGCTATGAAATCAGAATTTAGGGAAGTCTGTGATGACCTAAACTGATAGCATATACCTTGTGTACAAGGTCTAAGTTCCATAAGTTAATTGGTGATTGGAACTTGGTTGTGATCAAAATGGTGTAATCTAACTTCACAATAAAAAGTTAGATATAAGAGAAGTCAGTTGCAGTGTTTTTATAAACACAGCAACCTTGATCACTCGATCGATATGTATTTCGACGGACCGACATTCACAGGAACCTGCTGAACACATATTTCGATTTAAATAAAAGGTTACATTGAAGATTACAAGAATAAGGACAGATAACAACTTCTAATTTTGTCAAACAAATCAATGGCTAAGATTAAAGGGACGTTGGGACGAAACAGATGTTTATCCAATGGATACAAGTCAAAGGGTGGACAGACTGAAAACTGTCAAAAAGCATTCTGACAGTGTCAGTACTATGTACAGGGACAGAAAGCAAGTCAAGATGGGACAAATCTGAAACGGCTATGTTTGAATTTCAAACATAAGTCACAAGGATTCCTACCTATAAATAAAGGACTCCTAATTCAGATACATATGATGATTTTTTTGAAGAAAAACAACAGATAATCTTGAGCTTCAGATTCTTTTCAAGAAATCACCCTGCTGACCCTACTGAACTTAAAGCTACTGATCTAGTAAACTACTTCAAGTGTAATATGTTATCAAGCTACATCAAGTTTACACACTTGAAGAATCCAAGCTTCTGATCATATCATACTGATCAAGCTGCTGAAGGCTGAATCACTTACTTGATTCAAACTTTCTTTTATAAGGAACCTGCTGAAGACAGTGAAGCATCTTTGGGTGTCAAGGGCTGTTGTTTGTGGTGGAGCTGGTGAAGAGGCAATCCTACCCTTCAAGGACCAGTGGAAGACTTTGGAGCAACAATTCTACCTGTTCCAAGTGTTCAGTTTGTGAAGCCATAGTTATTGGTGAAGGACAAACAACTTAGGGATTTTTGTAACTGCTGCCTCAAGGATCTCTAGTGAATTACCTCCAACATCACAGGAGAAGAGTGGACTGACAGGATCACACCACCTGGAACCACTATAAAAATTGCCTACTTACTTTCTGCATTTACATTCTGCATCTAGTACTTTTAGCACATCAATCTACTGAACTAGCAACTGAATCACACACATACACTGCTGAGTATCTAATACTTGGTATCATATTTTAACAACAAGTAATAAGGCTTAAATTCATTATATTCCGCTGCAACAAATTCAGTAAAGTCAATAGTCGACGACTATGCGAGTGTCGACGGACTATCGAGGTATCGCGAGCCGTTGAAGTTCCTGAGTTTGTTAACTCCAAAAGTTTTAAGTGTAAAGTGTATTCAAGGGACCAACAATTGGTATCGGAGCAATGCTTCTGTTCTGAAGTAATCCTACTTGTTGTGCGTGTGAAAATACTTTGAAAACTTTTCCAAGTTTCTGATTTTCAAAGCTTTGCATCATGGATAGAAATCAGTATGCTAGAATAATGTTGATGTGTTCTTTGGATCGTTTTGATGAGTATAAACGTCGTATGCAAGCTTATCTAGCTGCAACACATGATGAGATGATGGATGTGCTGACTGATGGACCACTGGAAATCACAAAAGCTATAACTGTAGATAATCAAACTCAGTACATTCCAAAGCCTAAAAGAGAATGGAATGCTGAAGATAGAAAAAGAGCAAACCTCAACAATATTGCTATTGATATCATTTACAGAACTTTGGATAGCAATATGTATATGAAGGTGAAAGATTTCAAGACTGCAAAATAACTTTGGGACAAGTTACAGTTAATCTGTGAAGGCACTGATGCTATCAAGAAGAACAAAATCAGTGTTGCAAAGAAGTAGTTCCAGGAGTTCAAAATGAAACCAAATGAAACTATTGAACAAATGGAATCAAGATTCAATTCAATCAAGGATGAACTCACCCTACTGAGTGTGAAGTACTCACAAGAAGAAATTAATTCAAAAATCTTGGAAGCATTACCTGCAAAAGAAGTTTGGGAGATGAAGGTGACTGCCATAGAAGAAATGAGAAGTCTACATGAAGAGGACACCTTCAAATTGTTTTCAGATCTCAAAGCCTATGAATTCAGTAAGAAACTTGTACCTGAGACTAAAAAGGAAGAACCAAAGACCACTGCATTGGCTGCTACACATCAAGAAGAAACATCAGGAGCTCAAGATGATCTACTGGATGAGATGCAAGAGCAAATTGCCCTACTGAGCAAGAAAATCAGAATGATAAAAACTGGAAAGGGTTCTCCTAGGAACTTCACAAAGAAATTTAGTGAAAAGAAGAAGGAGGAATCCAAGAAAGACAATGATTACTTGTGCTATCAATGCAAGAAACCAGGACACTTCAAACCAGACTGTCCTGAACTAAAACAGAAAAAAGAACCTGATTATCTTTGCTTCAATTGCAAGAAGCCTGGACATTTCAGACCTGATTGTCCAGACCTACTGAAAAGCAAAAGTCAGCAAAGAAGATCTGGCAAGAAATCTATGGTTGCTGAAGATGAATCAGGATATGAAGTTGAATCAGAAAAGGGAAATGAATCTGATGATACTGCACTTGTTGCTGATATGGATGATTATGCTTTAATGGCAAATATGGATGAAACAAAGGAGGTATACAATTTTGTATCTATTAACACTTCTGCTGGAAGTGATTGTGAATCAACTTGTGGTTCAAATCCAAAAAATTCTGACAATGAAGAAACTTTGGATACCATCCTTAATCAACTGAGGATAATACAATCTGGTAATGAGATTGTGAAGGCTGAAAAAGAAGCTCTTCAAACAGAAGTTGAATGATTAAAAGATGAATTAAGAATTCTCAAAAGAAAAGAAAAAGAAGTTGGACAGAATCAGCATAAGTCTGCTGTACATTCAGTAGCTGCTGAATCTGCTGAACAATCTTGTTCCTCCACTGCATTCAAATCTGGAAAGCCTTATGGTGATAGAACATGCCTTGGATTTGGAACTCAACAATCTAATAAGAGTGGATCAAGTAAGGTCACTGAGTCTAGTGCCAGAATTGGTCCTAAGTTTGTGCCTGCACAAGATCCAACTCCCAAAAGGGTTGCTGAGGCAATGAAGCCTACTGAGAAAACTTCAAGGAAGCAAAATCAGAAGTCAAAAAGGTCAACAGCACCTAACAAAAGAAATAAATCCAAAAGTAGGGCTGTTGTACCTTCTAGACCTGCTACCAAGTCTGCTGGACCACAAAAGGGTAAAAATCTGAAATATTCCAAGGATAAGAATCCTAAACCTAAAAATGTCAATCATTCAAGGGATACTTATCTCAGGGGGGAAAGGTAGACTATTCCCTACTGATGATGATTGGAATATTCCTTCACCTACTGCTAGAAACAACAGGTATAACCATGCTGCTAGGGTAAAACCTAAGCAATGGAATCAGCAGAGGACTCAGCAAAGGACTTATACAAGACCTCAGCAGAGACCTCAGCAGACTCCACATTACGAGGTACGTTCCTAATCGACAGCAAACCTATGGTTATACTAGTACTTCTAACAATAGAATTCACTCCAAACAACATTACATACCAAAAGGCCAGAAAGCATATGTGAATCCTACACAACCAACTGTTAAACCTTATGGATGTGTAGAATACATGTATGAACAAAAGTATGACACGTTTCAGAGAAGACCTTACGGAAATTTCCCTAGGGTCATGCTTACCACTGACCATTGTGGACCCAAACAGTTTTGGGTACCTAAAATGCATTAACTTTGTTTTGTAGGGTGTCTGTGTTAGGTGTAGTGCCCGAAAGACAATTTGTGTAATTGTTTTTTTATAACAGAATTTATCTCACCTTATTACTTGCTTTGTGCTTGTAAGTAATACACAGCTGCAAACCCTAAGTATATCAGTATGTATCCGCTTAACTCAGTGTATGGCATGCACATGAGGATTGAGTTAGTGGTGATATACTTAAACTGTTTGTCCGTGGTTAACTTAATCAGAGTTTAGGGTCTTTTGATTAAAACACCAATAATGCGCCCAGAACACCTTAGGGTGTGATAGTCTTATCCGGATTGTCGGTAGAGGGTACCTACGTGGGGCATTTATATATGATGGCATTCATATACGACTGGACCGATTTAATCTGAATTTCTCGATATAATTCCGTAATCGAGGAATCTTATTAAATCATTAGATGATCATATATGGATCAACCTTAATCTTGAGGTGATCACAGGGTGCTACTTGTCTCGGGGTAGTGTTTGATGTGTTAGTTACGGTTCGCTTAAATATGTGTTCCAAGTCACTTCTCATTGGCACTATCTCCTGATGAGTGAGTAGTTCTGATTTTCGCAGACAAGGAATTCTTTCCTTCCTGTGGGAAGTAGAGAGACAGTCCCCTTATTTGTTAGCCCTAAGAAAATGACCGATGGGCCCAATTCATGTTAGACTAATTAGCTACTAGTCAGATATGTGAACTAATTGATCACTAGGGGGTTAATGGTAAATAAGGATAAGATATTCTGAATTGGGTTCACGGAGACTTCCCACTCATAATGGACAGTCTATGGAGGGTTAGTCCGTATGTAGTCATTATATCAGTGGACGCTTATTTACTCATAGGGTTGAGTGTAAGTATATATTTATAATTGGTAGAGTTCAGTTTCTGGTTTATGGTGGCGTAATCCCGGAATTAATAATTTAAATATGAATATTCTGTTCGATGAATATTTTACTTAGTTATTGGAGCTACTGGTTATAGGTCCATGGTCCCCAATGTGGCTCCTGTAATTCGGGTGTTTTTCCTGTTATTGGGCCTCAGTGATAATTAATTGGTTGGGCTAATTAATTGATATGCGAAATATTATTTAGTTGGGCTAAATAATATAACACACAAAAAAGACATTTTCTGTGGGTCTAAACCCTAGTGTGTGGCGCCATTTACCTCCTTAAATGCAAGATTTGATTTTCTTGTGTGATTAATTATTTACTTGGTAAGTAATTAATTAATAAATGATAATTGATTTGTAATTGATTGATTGATTAATCACAATCTTTTATAAATGGAATTATCCTTTATTGTGATTTCTTTTTAATTAATTATTTAATTAATTAGAAACTTGAAGGCCAAGGATTTACTCTCCTATATAAATAGAGTTCTTCCAAGACATATGAGCAATGCAAATTTCGCCCCATACACACAAATAATGAGAGAAAAACTTGTTTCTTGTCTTGGGTTTCTGGTTGAAGAAAAACTTGGAGTTTTTCTTGGAAGCATATCAAGGATGTTTCAATTCCAACGATTGGTGTCCACCAACCACCGTTTGAAGAACATATTGGAAGATCTTGGCTTCTCTTCCTACTATTGGTAAGATAAACTTAACCCCCTTGTAGGATTTTAGATCCTTTATTTATGTATTGTAGTTTATAGATCGCGATCCATCCACTGCGAAAAGATCTATTCTGTACAGATCTGAGCTCCTACATCCTTCAGTCTGGTACTTTGACAGTGGATGTTCCAGACATATGACAAAGAATAAGCACTGTTTGTCAAATTTTGTGGCAAAGGATGGTCCAAGAGTGAATTTTGGAAACAAGAACACACCAGGATACACAAGAGGATATGGCACACTTGTGAGAAATGGATTAACAATCATGAATGTTGCATTTGTAGAAGGACTGGACTACAACCTACTGAGCACTGGACAGTTTTGTGACATGGGGTAAAAGGTCAATTTTGACAAAAACACATGTATTGTCATTAGTGAAAATGGTGATCAAATTGTGTTGGCTGGAAGAAGACAACAAAATATGTATGTTGTGGATTGGTCTACTGCTGTTCCAGAAACATGCCTGATTGTGCATACTGACGATACAGGGTTTCACTCCCTCCACGTGTCGTCATTCGGTTGGTCATCACATTATGAATTAACTCCAAGGCATTTGTATCGACATCCATATTTGGTGCAACGACTATCGACATCGAGTAGTGTGAGACGACAAGTCCATAAGGACAGAGTCCACACCAGCTAGCAGTGTAGACAACGAGTCTAGAGTCGATCACCGCAGGTCGGAGGTATCGACATCGAGGACAGGGTCCGCACCAGCTGTCCAGGCCCATTAACAGTAATGGCTTGGGCAAGGGTTAAGGCCCATTAAAGGGTAAAGATGACAATAATATAAGCCGACTTAACCTTAGGGTTTAGGCAAGTGTTGTCATTATAAATACCCCAATCCAGGAACTACATAAGGCTTGATTCCTGGAACCTAACAAGATACGTAGGCAATCTAAGATACAGTCTTAGACTCAGCCGCAAATACTAAAATCCACCACCACATTCTTTTAGGCATTAGGGTTTTACGTGTGTTCATCATTAGATTCGATTAGGGCCCGGATTATTTAAGGTGACATAATTTGTCATCGTCATTGGTGCTAGAAGGAAGGCCGTCTATTGATTGAATACGCAAGAACACGATGCCTCCCAGAAAAGCTGCATCCAAAGCTGCAGATCAAGGCTCACAGCTTAATGAGCCGTTCGATCCCGATACGCAAGAAGAAAAAGATCCAGCTTTGGATCTCGTCCAGCAAGATCCTCATCAGAAGCATGGAGGAAATGATCCAGTCTTGGATCCCCTCCAGGAAAACCCCCAGCAAGAAAAGCAAGGTCTTGCTCCAGAATATCGAGCGCTGGTGGATCAATTAGCAGGGGCGGACCTAGAGGTAATGTCCAGGATTATAGCAGAGGCAGTTACGGCACAAAGACAAGCAGCCGCAGGCCAGAAAGACGCCACGGCAGAAGGCAGTCGGAAAGATGCTGGGGACAAGCCCAAGCAGACTCCTAGAGACGAAGTCAGTGCGTCCTCTAGCTCAGTCGAGAGAAAGAGGCGTGAGATCCATCAAAAACACCAGAAAATGGATGAAGACAGCGTCAGGGAGGAATTGGATGTTATTCTGGGGAAGAATCAGGTTTCGCTATGGTTAGAGTCCCCCTTCACGAAGGAGATCGAAAGCTTTCCTAAACCCAAGGGGTTTAAGATACCGAAGATAGAGCCATATGATGGTACCATCGACCCCGCGGACCATCTTCACAGGTATCTATCTCAGATGAGGCTAGATGGAGCACCCGATGCAATGCGATGTCGGGCGTTCGAGACGCTACTCGTAGGTCGAGCAAGAGAATGGTTTATGAAGCTACGACCAGGGTCGATATCCAGTTTTGCCATGCTCGCTCACAAGTTTCGGGATGCGTTCATAGTGAACAAGAAGTTTCATTTAAGTGCCACGCACCTCATGAACATGAGGCAGCAAAAGGATGAAACTGTAATGGAATATTTGAAGAGGTTTAATCTTGAGGCCATGCAGGTCAAGGATGCAGATGATCGACTTCTGATCACGTCATTCGTTGGGGGGCTGCGTAATACAAAGTTATACATGAAGTTGAGCAGAGACGTCCCCCACACCATGGACGAATGTGTCAATGTGGTGCACCGTTTCTGTCAAGAGGAAGAGGCAGTGCGAAGGCACACCCAATCCGACTGGATGGATTCCAAGAAGGACAATCGAGGTCCGAACCGGAACCAATCCAAAAGACAGGATGTTGAGAGTAAGCCGTCCGTCTGGGACCATATCGAGACACCCGCCTCGGATCGTGGGGGCAATAAAGGACCCACGCGTAATAAGGATTTTATTCCGCTTAATCGATCTCGAGCCGAGGTGTTATCGATCATGCTCTCAAAGAACTTGGCGAGGAAACCGCCACCGTTGAAGAAACCTCGAGAAAAGAGGAATGCAAGCAAGTACTGTGACTTTCATGAAGACATAGGTCATACAACAGAGGATTGTATCGACTTGAAAAAAGACATTGACGTCTGCATCCAGGAAGGGAAGCTAGACGAAGTTGTTGACAGATCTCGCTATGATGGGCCCAGAGGGCGTGGAGAATTTAAAAGGAAAAATTCTGATCAAGATAGGGGTCGAGGTCGAGATGCTCAGAGACAGAGAGACCGATCACCTCAGAGGAATTGATCTTCAGGTCGGGATGGAAATAACAGAGACAACTTTGACGAGACAGATACGAAGATAATCGACCAGTTAATTATGTTAATACGATCTTCGGTCCTGGGGAGAGTGACATAGACCAAACCAATGAAGAGCCAGCTAGTAGCTCGAGAGAGCGTAAGCAGCTTAGATTTACGACAGAAGTCGGGTACGGCCCTCGCGATGATATCCCAAAGTCTAGGAGTCATAGTGTAGGGTTAGTTATCGAGGCCATGATTAGCCGAGCCCGTGTATCGAGAGTCTGTATCGATAACGGGAGTGCAGTGAACATCTTATACTACTCGGCGTTTCAGGCGATGAAGTTGAAAGAGAAAGACTTAGCTCCTATAGCATCTCCTCTGTTCGGATTCACGGGGCAGGCAGTTCATCCTATAGGATCGATAAGACTACTCACCACAGTTGGAGATGGGGAGAAGGGAAGGACTCTCGAGCTGAATTATGTGGTGGTCAAAGCTCCATCTGCTTATAACATTATTCTAGGGCGACCTGCGCTCTTCGACCTGCGAGCTATCATTTCCACATTCCACAACAGCATGAAGTTTCCAACCAGGAACGGTTCCCACGAGGTGAAGGGGGATGTTGAAGCCGCACGAAGTTGTAACTCCGTTGTTATGAATGGAAAGATGGCAGTCCAACAAGTCTTAGTTGAGGAACTGATTCCAGAGGAAGAAGAGGAAAAGAACTGGATCTTCAGTGATGCACTTGAGAATGTCCGACTTTGGGTTGGTGAGGACGATCAGTGTGTGCAGGTTGGGATTTGGATCCCATCGAAAGAAAAGCAGTTGCTCATAGATTTGCTCATCGAGTTCAGAGATGTCTTTTCCTAGAAGGCAACCGACATGCCAGGGCTATCTACAGATATCGCAGTTCACAAGCTCAAAATTGACCAGGCTAAGAAGCCAGTCAAGCAGAAGAAGAGAAATTTTGCGTCTGATCGACTTGAGGCCATAGAGTTGGAAGTCGAAAAGCTACTAGCAGCCCAGATAGTGAGAGAGGTGTTCTATCCAGAGTGGCTAGCTAACCCAGTATTGGTCAATAAGCCCGATGGCAGTTGGCGTATGTGTGTGGACTTCACTGACTTAAACAAAGCATGCCCAAAAGACTCATATCCGTTGCCAAAAATTGACAGGTTGGTAGATTCCACCATCGATTTCGAAGTGTTTGGTTTTTTAGATGCGTATAAGGGATACCACCAGATTCTAATGGACCCTCGAGACGTAGAAAAAACGGCGTTTATCACGAAATTCGGCACCTTCTGTTATGTAACCATGCCATTCGGACTGAAGAATGCTGGGGCAACATATCAGAGGGCAGTCAATAAGATCTTTGCGAAGCAAATTGGTAGATGCATGGAGGTGTATGTGGACGACTTGCTCATCAAGAGTCGATCTATGAAACAATACTTGGTCGACGCTCGGGAGGTTTTTGAAGTATTGAGGGAAACGCAGATGAGATTAAACCCGAAGAAGTGTACATTTGGGGTCAGGTCGGGTAAGTTCTTGGGATACATGATTTCGAAGGACGAGATTCGAGAAAACCCGGACAAGATCGACACTTTGAAGAATATGCCCGCACCTCGAAATACAAGGAGGTACAAAGGCTAACTGGTCGGATGGCGGCCCTCAACAGATTCTTATCGAGATCCGCACAACGTGCACTACCATTTTTCAAGATTCTCCGCAAGGCCAGTCCTTTTCATTGGGATGACGAATGCCAGACAGCCTTTGAGGAGTTGAAGACTTATCTATTAGAATTACCTACTCTTACATCACCTCGAGAAGGGGAAAGGTTGTTAGTTTATTTGGCAGTATGCGAGGAGGCAGTGAGTGCGGTTCTAGTTCGAGAGGGGGTACATGGCCAGGTGCCAATCTACTTTGTCAGGAAAGCATTACATGGCCCCGAGGTCCGGTACTCACCAGCCGAGAAGTTAGCACTATGTCTTGTTCATGCCTCGAGAAAGTTGAGACCTTACTTCCAAACTCATCCTATTATGGTGGTCACTGACCAACCACTAAAGCAGATTTTGGCAAAGCCCGACACCTCAGGTCGATTGGCGAAGTGGGTGGTTGAAATGGCCCAGTACGATATCGAGTTCGTCCCTCGAACTGCGATAAAAGCACAGGCCTTGCCAGATTTTTTAGCTGAAGGAATTTCCATCCAGCTCGATCAAGAGAAGCAAAGTCTAGAGGAAAAATGGACTCTCCAAGTCGATGGAGCGTCGAGCAAGGAAGGGGCAGGAGCAGGGCTCCTTTTAGTAAGCCCAAAAGGCGAAGAATTCCCATACGCCCTTCGATTTGATTTTAAAGCGACGAACAACGAGGCCGAGTATGAAGCTATGATAACTGGTCTGAAACTTGCTCTGAAGCTGGGTGTCGAGGATCTGTTGGTATACAGCGACTCCCAATTGGTGGTAAATCACGTGAAAGGAGAGTATGAGGCTAAGGAAGAAACCATGAAAAATTACTTAGCAGTGGTCCAAAGCCTCATACCTAAATTCAAAACAGTTCAGTTCGAGCAAGTTCCCCGAAGTCAAAACAAAAGAGCAAATGCACTCTTTAAGCTTGCATCGAACTTCGTGTCAAGTAAGAAGGTTCTAGTTGAGTTATTGACCGATAGGAGTTACATCGAGACGGAGGCCCAGCCGATCACTCAGCAGGCCACGTGGATGGACTCGATCGCTCTTTACCTCAAAGACGGAATTCTACCATCCGACAAGATACAATCCAGGAAAATTCGACTCCAATTAGCTCGATACGCGTTCTTCGACGACATCCTTTATCGAAAATCCTTCGTAAGCCCATGGTTGAGGTGTGTTTCCGAGACGGAAGGCGAATATCTCTTAGAAGAAATTCATAGAGGAGCCTATGGGAATCACTGTGGGGCCAGGATGCTGGCTCGAAAATGTAAGTTAGCTGGTTACTTCTGGCCGTCGATGCAACGAGATGCGAATAATCTTGTCTACAAATGCAACTCTTGTCAGATTCATGATAACGTCTCTCATCAGCAAGCGCAAGACATGAATGTCATCTCGCCAGCATGGCCTTTCGATCAGTGGGGAGTCGATATTGTTGGACCTCTACCCCGAGCCCCGGGAAATCTCAAATATGTAGTCGTTGCTGTGGACTACTTTACGAAATGGGTAGAAGCTAAGGCTTTACCCGACTTCCGAGCTGCAACCATCAAAAAATTCTTGTGGGTCGACATTCTATGCAGGTACGGAATTCCGAAGGCTCTGATCTCGGATAATGGTACCCAGTTCGAAGATCGAAAAGTTAGAGAATGGTGCAGCGAATATCATATCGACCAGCGATTCACCTCAGTAGCTCACCCTCAGGCAAACGGTCAAGTTGAACAAACTAATCGACAGATCAAGCTGGGTTTAAAAAAGAGACTAGAGGCAGAAGGTCGAGATTGGGCAATACAACTTCCGAGCATCCTATGGTCGTATAGGACAGCTCCTAATTCATCGACAGGAGAAACTCCTTTCTCTTTGGTATATGGGTGCGAGGCGGTGATTCCCGCCGAGATCGGTGTCCCTTCTCCTCGAGTTATGGCCTACAATGTTGAGACAAATGACCCCGAACTCCGACAGGAGAGGGATAACGTCGAAGAACGAAGAGAGATAGCCTCAACCAGAATGGCGAGGTACAAGCAGAAGATCTCTCAGTATTACAACTCGAGGATCAGACACAGATACTTCAAAGTCGGAGATCCGGTTCTAAGGAAGAACGAAGCAAGTCGGCAGCAAGCGATCGGAAAATTGACCCCGAATTGGGAAGGCCCATATCAGATCCTGAAGGTTCACCCCAAAGGGTCATATCAACCTGGGCGAGCAGATGGGACCACGGTTCCTCGACATTGGCACGCCAACAATCTGAGGAAATATTATGTTTGAGATAAGCTTTGATGAACTTGTTTACTTTTCAGTTTTAAGCCTTGTAATAAGTCCATGAGACAATTTTATGAGTATTCTAATAAACTTTTGTGTTCTCGAGATGTTTTCTGTGTTTGTTAGGATTTATAGCCAAAACAATACAAGTCTTATAATACCCTACTCCCGACCCCTAGGTCCACTGGGGTCATTCTAGGAGGGGTTGCGAAGCTCTCGCCGCGACTTCATTAACTAGACTTTAATTCTAAAAATATTTCAATAAAAATACAATTATATTTACAAATATTCACTAAGTGTTTCAATTATAAAATTACAACAAATGAAATACTACAATTGTAATTAACATAATTTATATAGAATGTTCTAAATCCTGGTCCATGTCATCCCTTTCATCCTCATTACATCTCCTTTGAACCATTACCTGATTTTATTTATAGAAGAAAACAGAACAAAGAAAACAAACACACAAGAAAACGAGTCGTCAGCAAAAACGCTGGTATGAGCATGTGCGAGAGTGTTATATATTTTTTAAAAAATGTTGTAACAAAATATACATTTTCTAGAAATCTTGTTCGAGTATTTATGTAATAATATACTTGTTTAAAATTTATATATCAAGTTCAAGTCGAGCAAGCTCATTCGAGATCCGTCAATTCATCAAGTTCCCTTACTAGACATCGATACAGCTGATACGATTGTCTCTGCCTTATGACTCCCGTTTCACCACCTTATATCCACAACAAGTAATTTTTATAGTGAAGTCCGTCCTTCCGACACCCAATCTCCTGGGGCTTCCGGAGAGTCCACTTGCCTCGGATCCCACAACCGCGGTTACAGGCCCAATGCTCAGCTAACCCGACTGCGAAACCCTCAGCGGGCCCATCGAGCGAGAACGAGAACGAGAACGAGCGAGAAACCATGCCGCCGGAGCGGGAACTAGCCATGCCACCGAAGCGGGAAATGTATAAGTACGATATACCATACCGCGCGTAGCGGGTAGTACGGTACCATGCCATTAAGATAAGACATGCAATGTCATTTGTACAAGATTTGTTTTATCATGTTATTATCATTAAGTCGAGAAAGTTAATAAATCGTTTTTAACAAGATACATATTATTTATCTATATCAATAATATATATTAAATTAAAATACTTTGAAAATACTTGAAAAGAACACACTTGACTTTTATAGAAAATAAAATTGAACTCACCTTTAACAAGTGTACCTAACTCGACTGTATAACCGTTCCTCCTTTAATAGGCCTCATGTCTATTGTATAAGGCTAAACCACGCACAAAGCCGAATCACTTGTAAGACAAGTATCAATCATAAAAGTGTTGAGCATAAGTTTCTGTTCTCCCGGTATTCCCCTTAGCTCACCCAAATTTCAATAACAGAATTTAAAAGCAACAAGAAAAGAAGTCTAACTAGTGGAGAATGGTCCCTGAAAGGAATGGCGGCCAACAGGTTGATCAATGTATGTCATTGACGGTAGTTTCCTATGGTGAATTACAACAACTTTGTTTTTCCTCATTTTCTAAATTATTGGAATCGCATAGCCAAACAATAAAGATGTAAGTGCTGAGGAAATGGATCAATATGGTTGGCTGTATAATTTTGGAAAGAATGTGCTGTGGAGGATATATATAAATAGTGCATGTGAAGAAGAATGTAATGCAGTATATATATATATATATATATATATATATATATATATATATATATATATCGATGAATGGCAAAGAATAATGAAAGTAAAGTTGAAGAGCACCACATATAACTGAAGCTAATTAATCCTTAGTTAAATATATCACTCAAATCATGTAACGCACTTGTCTAGCATTAATACACAACTTAAATAAAATTTATGTGTATTCATTTTATACTTCAATTAATATGTATGCATGAATACAATTAGGCTATATTTAATATCATGACAAGAATTGAAATGTAAAAGTATATATAAGGAAATACATATAGAAGGGGCATGTCGACCTCAAACTAATTAGAAGATTTCCAAATGATGGTAATAGTAATAAAAGTACTAAAAATAGTAATTGTAATAATAGTGACTGATGATATTAATAATAATAATAATAATAATGATAGTATGGAGTATTAATAATAGTGAGTGATAATAATATATGAGTGGATAATTATTGACCTACTCACCCTAAATAAAACTTGGATAACCATAAATTGTATTTCATTATTATTTTTATTCTTATTTTGACAACTATACCCTTATCGCTTTATGGCATAAAAATCGGGGCGTTACAAGTCCAATGTGATAGAAAATGTTAAAGGCAAAACAATCGACAACGAATAGAGAAGTCCGCAGGTCGGACATCTCGATAAAGCCAAAAGCAAAGTTAGCCTAAAGGGCAACGAAGGCAAAGGCATAGAGACGGTTCGCAGGGTCGGGCCAAAGGTCCAAGCTAAAAGCCGAACGAGCCCAAGAGGCGAACGAGGCTAAAGCAAAGGACGGTTTGCATGGTCGGGCCAAATGTCCCAGTCGAAAGCCAAATGAGCCTGAAAGGCGAAAAAGGCCAAGACAAAGGACGGTTCGCATAGTCGGGCCACATGTCCCAGTCAGAAGTCGAACAAGCCTAAGAGGCGAAAAAGACCGAGGCAAAGAACGGTTCGCATAGTCGGGCCACCTGTCCCAACCGAGAGCCAAACGAGCCCAAAGGGCGAAAAAGGCCAAAGTCAGGGGACAGTTCACACAGTCGAATTAAAAACGCTCAGTCGAAGGTCGAGTAAGCCTAGGGGGCAAAAAGACTAAGGCAAGCGAGTTGATTGTAGTCAAACTCACAAGTGTAATAAGAACCTGAGGTTCATAATACACTTGGGGGGCAATACAAACACCAAACAAAGTAAGTAGCGAACAGAGCCAAAGGCTCGACAGGCGAAAGACCAAAATATCAAGACGAAAGGAAGGAAGTAAAAACATTGCAAAATCAAATGGCAAAATCGAATCAAAATTCGAAACAAAGTCATTAAAGATAAGGCCAGGTCAAAAAGACCCGCCAAAGTCGATTCCAACTAATATCATTACAAATTTTCAAGTTCAGATTACAAATCAACAAAATGGTCAAGGGTCGGCCTCAGGAGTCGGCTCAGAAATGGCAGAAGTCGGATCGACTGCAGTCGGATCAGCATCAGGAGCAGAAGTGGAAGGACCATACTTGATGGCCAAAGACTCTCCCTGTTGGAACTCTTCGAAGTACCGATCGTATATCGCCTCCGAGTCGGGATTGTAGAATATTGGTGTCTCGAGGGTCGACATGTCGAATTCCGGGATGACAGCCCTCACTTGATCCACTGCCAGAGTGTAACCACCCATCATCGAGGCGCGCATGAGCACCTCCAGGTCGGCATCAAGGTTGGCCGACTTCCGATACTCTATGATCGCATCCGTCTTAGCTGTCTCGACATGCGCGCGTGCCCGATCCAGTTCATCTTGAGCCTTCACCACGTCTTCCAATGAAGCCTTGTGCCACCCTTGCACCTTCTCATAGTCTTGAGCCAGCTTGAGCAGCTCCCGGCCCTGGTCGTGCCTTTCAGCCTGCAGACGGGCCAGTTCCTTCTCAGCAGCCGTCAGCTTTTCCTGCCAGTTCTGGCATTCGCCAGACGCCTTTCAGCCTATCGGATTCTGTGGCACTACTACTATTGGACATGGATAAATCAAAGAAAAGATGAACAACACTAAGAGAAAAGAAGCTTACTTGGTGCTTGGAATTTGGAGTTTGAGAAAA
Organism: Gentiana straminea; assembly: GCA_036785695.1. Lineage (NCBI taxonomy): Eukaryota > Viridiplantae > Streptophyta > Magnoliopsida > Gentianales > Gentianaceae > Gentiana > Gentiana straminea. Next base: position 3,336,682 of record JAVUPR010000239.1, on the reverse strand, counting down.
GAAAATGGCAAATAGGCTCTGCTGCAATCTCCTCTCCTTTTATGCTTGCAAAATATTGTAAATGATTTGAAGAGACGTGGGTGTTGGGGGTTATAACCCCTGGAAATCGCGACAATCAAGGCCGTGACGCGTTCTGCGGGATACGAAGCGTTTGTGTGCCAGGATATCGCGCCACGTGGCCATAGGCAGTTAGGGTTGTGAAAAGGTTGGCTTTTCCCGCCCAAAGGAAAACCCAACTCGAAGACGATTCATGTGACAGACCCGACCTCGGATAACGGGAGTCGCCTCTCTCAAGTCTGGGGGCTTATGACGATACATGGTTTCACTCCCTCCACGTGTCGTCATTCGGTTGGTCATCACATTATGAATTAACTCCAAGGCATTTGTATCGACATCCATATTTGGTGCAACGACTATCAACATCGAGTAGTGTGAGACGACAAGTCCATAAGGACAGAGTCCACACCAGCTAGCAGTGTAGGACAACGAGTCTGGAGTCGATCACCGCAGGTCGGAGGTATCGACATCGAGGACAGGGTCCGCACCACCTGTCCAGGCCCGTTAACAGTAATGGCTTGGGCAAGGGTTAAGGCCCATTAAAGGGTAAAGATGACAATAACATAAGCCGACTTAACCTTAGGGTTTAGGCAAGTGTTGTCATTATAAATACCCCAATCCAGGAACTACGTAAGGCTTGATTCCTGGAACCTAACAGGATACGTAGGCAATCTAAGATACAGTCTTAGACTCAGCCGCAAATACTAAAATCCACCACCACATTCTTTTAGGCATTAGGGTTTTACGTGTGTTCATCATTAGATTCGATTATGACCCGGATTATTTAAGGTGACATAATTTTTCATCGTCACATACCAAGTCAGAACTAAATTGGTTATTGCATAAGAAGTTGAATCATCTAAATTTTGATGATATCAATCAGTTGGTGAAGAAGAAACTGGTGATTGGTTTACCTGAGATCACATTCAAGAAGGTTGCTATATGTGATGCCTGTCAGCAAGTTAAACAGACAAAATCAAGCTTCAAATCAAAGACTAAGCAATCAACAAAAAGAGTCTTGGAGCTGATGCACATGGATTTATTTGGGCCAGTAACACCAATAAGTGTAACAGGAAAGAAGTACACTTTAGTAGTTGTGGATGATTATTCAAGATACACTTGGGTAGTATTCATGAACAAGAAAAGTGAAACACTTCAAAAGATGCCTGAACTTTTGAAGAGATTGCAAAATGAGAAAAGTTTGACAGTAGTGAAGCTCAGATCAGACAAGGGTACTGAATTTCTCAATAAAGTTATAGGAGAATATTGTGAGCAGAATGGTGTACTACATCAACTAGCTGCTGCTCGTCGGTACACACCTCAGCAAAATAGGGTTGCTGAAAGAAGAAACAGAACTTTAAAAGAAGCAGGAAGAACTATGATTTGTGAAGCTTTATAGCCTGGAAGATATTGGGCTGAAGCAGTTAATACAGCATGCTATACACAAAATAGAACCTCAATAAACAAGAAGCTGCTGAAGACACCTTATGAGATCTGGAATGGAAGGAAACCTAATATATCTTACTTTCATCCATTTGGAAGCAAATGTTTTATTTTAAATCATAAGGAGCAATTGAAGACCTTCCAAGCAAAATCAGATGAAGGAATCTTCTTAGGATATTCTTCTGTCAGCAAGGCATTCAGGGTACTGAATAAAATGACACTGAAACATGAAGAAACTATGCATGTTGTATTTGATGAACCTAAATTCACCGGAATGGAAGATGAAGCTTTAGAACCTGCTGAGAATCAACAAGTCACTGATCCAGAATGTGTTGATGTTTTGGAAAGGATAAATGACTTAAAGGTTTCTAACTCTGCCCCTGCTGAACACCCTGCTTTGGTAACACTACTGATGCAACAACTGAAGCAGTTCAAGTCTGTTGAACCCCCTGCTGAAGAAACAGCAGACCCTACTGAAGATGATGTTCCTGAAAATCAATCTAACCAAAATCCACAATTGTTAAGGGATCACCCTGCTGAGTAAGTTATTGGCAATATACAGCAAGATGTGAGGACTAGAAGACAATAAGAAGCAATGTTTACATATTTTCTATCTCAAATGGAACCTAAAGTTGTTGAAGAAGCAATATCAGATCCAGATTGGATAATTGCTATGTATGAAGAATTGAATGAATTTGAAAGAAATCAAGTTTGGACACTAGTGGAAAGGCCTAATCATGCAAACATAATTGGCACAAAATGGGTATACAGAAAAAATTGGATGAATCTGGTACCATTGTGAGGAATAAGGCCAGACTAGTAGCAAAAGGCTATTCTCAAGCAGAAGGAATAGATTTTGATGAAACATTTGCCCCTGTTGCAAGATTGGAAGCTATAAGATTATTCTTAGCATATGCTGCTTACAAAAACTTCAAAGTATATCAGATGGATGTCAAAAGTGCATTCTTGAATGGCATTCTGGAAGAGGAGGTCTATGTTCAGCAACCTCCTGGTTTTGAAGTTAAAGATCAAGAAGATAAAGTGTACAGACTCAACAAAGCACTTTATGGATTAAAACAAGCACCAAGAGCATGGTATGAGACCCTATCTCAATTCTTGGTGGACAATGGTTTTACCAAAGGTACCATTGACAAGACTCTTTTCAGAATCAATGAAGGAAACAACACCCTGCTGGTACAAATTTATGTTGATGACATAATATTTGGTTCTGAAAATGAATTATTATATGAGAAGTTTGCTAATCTGATGAAAAGTAAATTCCAAATGAGTATGATGGGAGAAATGAACTACTTTTTGGGATTGCAAGTCAAACAAATGAAAGATGGAATCTTTATTCATCAAACCAAGTATACCAAGGAGCTGCTGAAGAAGTTTGGTATGGAAAATAGCACCAAGGTATCAACTCCTATGAGTACAAACATTAGATTAGATGAAGACAAAGAAGGCAAGGATGTTCATCAGACTTTATACAGAAGGATGATAGGCAGTCTGTTGTACCTTCCTGCCAGCAGACCTGATATATCCTTTGCTATAGGTGTTTGTGCAAGATTTCAATCAAAACCTAAGGAAATTCATTTAGCTGCAGTCAAAAGAGTTCTCAAGTATCTAAAAGAGACTTTGGATGTAGGAATTTGGTATTCAAAAGATGGAACCTTCAAGGTTATATCCTACTCAGATTCTGATTATGCTGGTTGCAAGATTGATGGAAAAAGCACCACAGGAACTTGTCAGTTGATGGGAAATAGACTGGTTTCCTGGTTCAGTAAGAAACAGAATTCTATATCAACTTCTACTGTTGAAGCTGAATATATTGCTTCTGGAAGCTGCTGTGCACAAATACTTTGGTTAAGACAACAATTAAGGGATTATGGAATTGAAGAAAGAGAAATTCCTATAATGTGTGATATCACAAGTGCAATTGCAATCACAGAAAATCCTGTTTTGCACTCAAGAACCAAGCATATTGATGTGAGACATCACTTTATAAGAGATCATGTTGAAAAGAAAGATGTGGTGGTTCTTTACATCCCTACTGAAGATCAACTTGCTGATATATTCACAAAACCATTAGACAGTGAAAGATTTGCTAAGTTAAGGACTGGACTTGGAATTATAAGAGTTGACTGATACACCTATGATCAACAATGTACTGGAATTCACCAAGGGGATTAGTCATTGCTATGTTGGGTGAGCTCACTTAGCAGATTAGTCATTGGTATCGACAATTCCATGTACCTATTTATGTTTGGACAATTGAGCAAATGAAGTTGCCAAAGGGATTGGTCTTTGTCATGTTGGGTGAGCTCACTTGACAGATCAGTCATTGGTATTAAACTTCATCTTGTATTATCAGTTGGACAAAACAAGAAGAATTGAAGATCAGCAAAGTGACTTTGTCAGCAGGCTGCTGAGACATTATGTCAGCAGGCTGCTGAGCCAAGTCTACTGATGGCAAAGTCTGCTGAGGCATAACAGTCAAACTTTAACAAAAGTCAAAAAGCAAAAGACCGGGGTATTTATTCTATCTTTATAACCGCAGTTACACGATCTGACGCTTACAACTCTTTATGGATAAGTTATGGGCCACGTGTCAAGATCTCATTTATTCAAATTTAATCATGGTTAATGCTACAGTACGTGGTCTGACAGATTCTACCCACCACTCTCTGATATATATACAGACATATACACAGAGGATACTTACAAATTTTCAGATTGCTTTTCTTTGCAAATATACCGTGTGAACACAGATTTGAAAGCAATCTTCTTCATATTTTTCTTTAATAATGGCGGATAAGGATGATGTTCACATTGGAACGAGCCAAAGTGTGAGAGGGTTCATTGTTGATGCTAACAAGACTGAGTTAGCTATCAATATTGGTCGTAGAATCAGAAGATTTGAAGGATTGGAAGATGTTTTGAATATAAGACTGGAAAGAATAGAGAGGCATTTACTACAACAATGAATGGCCAAGAGATTGAAGTTTCCTCAAACCTGCTGAGGGAAGCTTTTGGTTTTGGACCTGGAAACAATGCTCCAACTAATCCTGAAGAAATGGAGCTGTCAAGATTGGATTTTGTTGACAGAATAAAGACAAATGATGCTATCAAATCATCTCTGGGAATCAATGTGAAACACATTGGGATGGAATACAATCTGCTGAGCAAGATCATAGCAAAGAATATTTTGGGATTAAGTGGAAGCCTTGACACATTGTCTGGACCTAAGATTGATCTACTGATCATCATATGTAAAAGCATGAAGTTTGATTGGGCTGGGTTCTTTGTCCAGTACATGAAGAAAGTGATAACTGATGAAAGAGAAGGGACAAGGAAATCCAAGGCCTTACCTTTGGGTTTGATGATTCAGGCCCTGTTGAATCATTTGGGGATTGCTGATGTTGCACCTGAGAAGATAAACAAATCCAGATATAAGAAGGAGATTGGCCATCTCATCCCTGGTTTGGATGATGATGAAGATGTGGATGCTGAAGCCACAGAAAGTGATTATGATGGAGATGATGGTGCTGGTGGTGAGCAGGTCAAGCAAGTTGTTAAACCTGCTGCACCCCAGAAAGTTGCTGAGAAGAGGAAGGCTGCTGACACCAGAAAAATCACAGAAATATTACAGCCTAAGAAAACAAGGAAGCAGACAGCAGAGACTTCTGAGTCTACTGAGGGTCCAGTTGAAATTGAAGTTACTGACCCTGTTGTAGTTACAAAGAAGAAGTCTGCTGCAGAAATATTGAAGGAGCAACAGAAAGAAGACAGTAGAAAGAGGAAAGCTACTGAGGTTGAAGCTGAACAACCTTCCAAGAGGATGAAAGAAATAGCAATGAAAAAGAAACATGGTAAAGGAAAACAATTGAGGATTCTGGAGGCTCAAAGGGAAGAAGAAGAAGAAGAAGAGGCTATTGAATCTGAGCCTTTAAAAATTGTTAGGCCTACTGAGACTGGAGAGGTGGTTATTGAACAACCCACTAAAGAAGTTATAGAATCCTCCCCTTCAAAGGCTGTTGAGCCTATTGAAGCTACAGAAGTTGTTGTTGAGCAAATTACAGAAGAACCACAACAGACTACTGAGTCTGCACCTGCTGTGGATATTGATACAACTGAACAAGACCCTGCAAATTCTACAATAGTTCAGGGGGAAGAGCAGTCTGCTGCTAACCCTGCTGATGAGCATGTAAGTCTGGGGGAACCCAGTGTGGAACAGATGGAGGTAGTAGGCACTAATGTACAATCTGAGCAACCTACTGACCTAAATGCATCTATTGAAGAAACCTTAAATCTACTTGTTGAGACCTTTGGAGGTCAGCAAAGTGGACACACAGCTCCTATAAAGCCAACTATGCCCTTTGAAAGGAAGGAGAAAAAGAAGAAAGAAGGGTATGTTGATCCTAAGCTCCAGCTGGTGGCTGATTATTTTCAATGGAAGTTTGGTTTTTACAAAAGACAAAAATCAGCTGCTGAGCCAATGATAGATTTTGAGGAGTGGGCTTTTGGAAAGTTAGGAGTAGAAAACCTACTTGATCTGGTTGATACCTCTTTGCTAGAAATGAGACTGATGGAACTCATTGATGAACAAGGAAAGGAAGAATGTATCAAATTCAGGGATCCTAGAGATGGATCAGATAGTGATGACTCATCATCATCTGACTCTGATGATGGTCATCCCCCACATCAAGGAGAGACCAGTGGTACTGCATTGTTAAATGAACCAAGTGTAGAACAATCCACTGATGTTGGCAAGTCTGCTAAGGGCCAGCAGACTGAACAAATGGATGAAGATTTGGAAGATTTAACCATAGATGGTCTGGAAGCGTTAATAAATGATGTTATAAATCTTGGAGGGAACATGCTGGTTGGTATATCAGATACTTTCTTTGTTGAAGAACCTGCTGAACATATTAATGATCAGTAGACTGTAGATTTGGATGAGGAGAATGTTACTGATCATAGTGAGCCTGATATCAGTTCTAGGGATTCAGCTCAATATCAAGAATGGATTGATACTCAGGACACTCTATTCAAAACTGCTAATACTCTACGAAAGATTGCTAATGTTAGAGGGTTTCAAAAAGAAAATATGGTTGAATTCCCTACAATTCTTGTACAGTGAGTGTTGATCACTGAGGACAAACAGTGATAGCACAGAGATTGGACATGGTGATAGGATTTGAGGGATCACCATTACTTGTTGAGGAGGTTCAGGCTGCTGAGGATCAAACAGCACCTGAACAAAGGTTGGAACAGGTGGTACAGGTTGTTGAGGATCAAACAGCACCTGGACACAGGTTGGAAAAGGTGGTACATGTTGCTGAGGATCAAACAGCACCTGGACAAAGGTTGGAACTAACTATGGGTTTGGAGGACACCCCTGGTGTTATTGAAGAACAGGCTGCTGTAGTAGAGCCTACTGGAGGAAAGGTGTCTAAAGGGAAAGATAGTCAGCAGACTGTTGTTATTGATGAGGATGAACAGCTGCTGGACTATGACTAAAATGATGAGGAGTTTCAAGTGCCTGAGGAAGAACCTATAAATGATGAACCACAACAGGAATTTGTACCACTCTTTGAGGAACCTGCCCTAGATCCAATCCTGGAGGAATTCCAAGGACCTGCCCCTGCTGGAAGGGACATGAGTAGAGCCATGGTTGTCAGCTGACAGAGGGCACAATACAGTGTAGAAGAGCCTACTGATGAAGCTGCTGGACATATGGCTGGAGGAATGGCTGGTGGGGTACCAGTACAAGTGATGGATGAGTTGAGGGCAGTCAGAAATGACATCACAAGATTAAGGACTCAACTTGACAGACAAGAGCAAAGGTTTGAAGATTTGCTGAACTTGGTGGAAAATAGAGGAAGAACTACTGAAACAGTTGCTTCCAACATTACCTCCACTCAATATGCTCTTGCTGACCTTGCTCTAGATGTAAAAGGAATTAGACAAGGCAATACAATGAAGGAGAAGTTTCTGAAAGAACAATTTGCATCTATTCACCAGAAACTTGACAAACTTGCTGAGGAACCAAAGCCTGTTGTGGCTGAATCTGCTGGAACATCTCACCCTGCTGGATTGGATCCTAATATTACTGAGATGATCAATCTATTGGAGCAAACAATGGTGGAAAGGATCACTGCAGTTGATACTAGAACTGAGATAATGGAGGGTCAACTGAATAATCTAGTGATCACACAGGAGAGTGTTCATGGCCTGCTGTCCCGTTTTGTTGATGATGTCAATAAGGGGGAAGAGAGCCAAACAGCTGTAGCAAAAAAGGCTGCCAGAATTTTTGCACAAAAGTGATGGGAGGCTGATACAAATGCTTTCAGAGAACTAGCACTTGGCAGACTTCCACTGACTGATGATCTTTTCAAGGAATATAAGAAGCTTTACTATAACAAGAGAAGACCTTACCATGACAAGGGTTTCTATGAGGGACTAAATTCCTTTTTGGAACTTAAGTTTTGGGAAGCAAGAGTTAAAGTCTTAAGATCTTCACACAGAGGTGGAAGAGGTGGTAGAGGTGGAAGGAGTCTACCTACTACATCAGCTAAAGATTCACTGAATGAATTCAAAGAGTTATACATGTGGTTAGGCTTCAGAGTACATCAGATCAACCTTACTCTACCTGAGGCATGAAAATGGTGGAAGGAAGTGAATCCCCATATTGATTTTTCCCTTATTGAAAATCAGTGGATGAGAGAAATGGTAAGAGATATAAGGGAATATCAAGAACAGCAAGAGAAGGAGAGGCAAGAAAGAGAAAGAAGAAACTAGATCGGCATACTTAAACCTGTTTTTGTTTTTGCTGAATCTAGCTTGTAATACTTTTGAAAAAATATGATTATAATGAGAAATGACTGAATTTGTTCTGTTTTTGTTTTTACTCTTTTTGCTTTGCTGTAAGGAGGGTATTGGCATCATCACCAAAAATGGGGAAATTGTTGGACTTATTTAAATGTATAGGCTTATTAGAGTTTGATTTTTGTATAGGTTTGATAAAAAAAAACACTGTAAATGGTCAGCTGACTTTCATCAGCAGACCTGTCTATATCAGTAGGGTACCTGAGTCAGTAGACTAGTTTAGGAACCTGCTGAAGACTGAAGGCTGAGGGCTCAAACTTAGTTATTGAAGGCTAATGGATCAAACTTAGTATTTAAAGTCAAGGATATGAAATCAAAATTTAGGGAAGTCTGTGATGACCTAAACTGATTGCATATACCTTGTGTACAAGGTCTAAGTTCCATAAGTTAATTGGTGATTGGAACTTGGTTATGATCAAAATGGTGTAATCTAACTTCACAATAAAAATTTAGATATAAGAGAAGTCAGCTGTAGTGTTTTTATAAACACAGCAACCTTGGATCAGCTGACTGATATGTATTTCAGCAGACTGACATTCACAGGAACCTGCTGAACACATATTTCGATTTAAATAAAAGGTTACATTGGAAGATTACAAGGATAAGGACAGATAACAACTTCTGGTTTTGTCAAACAAATCAATGGCTAAGATTAAAGGGACGTTGGGAAGAAACAGAGGTTTATCCAATGTTCTAAAACTCGCTAGGCGAAGTCGGTACGCTACAGGGGCGCCTAGGGCCTAGGGCGCCTAGGCGATTTAGGGTTTTAAGGGGGGTTTTAGGGTTTTTACGGGGGGTTTTGGGTTTTAAGGGCGGTTTTAGGGTTTTTACGGGGGGTTTTAGGGTTTTTACGGGGGGTTTTAGGGTTTTTACTGAGGGGTTTAGGGTTTTAAGGGGGTTTTAGGGTTTTATGCCTCTTTCTTGTGTAAACACTTGGGAAAACTTGGATGTTCACCCAGATGGAACCCTAATTGCCTAGAAGGGCCTAAGAGCGCCTAGAAAATCGCCTAGCACACTTGTCGCCCAGATAAATTGCCTAGAGCCAAGTCGAGACGCCCTAGGGTCGTCCAGGGCCTAGGCGGCGCCTAGGCGATCGCCCAGGGCGATTTTTAGAACACTGGGTTTATCCAATGGATACAAGTCAAAGGGTGGACAGATTGAAAACTGTCAAAAAGCATTCTGACAGTGTCAGTACTATGTACAGGGACAGAAAGCAAGTCAAGATGGGACAAATCTGAAACGGCTATGTTTGAATTTCAAACATAAGTCACAAGGATTCCTACCTATAAATAGAGGACTCCTAATTCAGATACATATGATGATTTTTTTAGAGAAAAAAAAGATAATCTTGAGCTTCAGATTCTTATCAATAAATCACCCTGCTGACCCTACTGAACTTACAGCTACTGATCTAGTAAACTTCTTCAAGTGTAATATGTTATCAAGCTACATCAAGTTTACACACTTGAAGAATCCAAGTTGCTGATCATATCATACCGATCAAGCTGCTGAAGGCTGAATCACTTACTTGATTCAAACTTTCTTTTATAAGGAACCTGCTGAAGACAATGAAGCATCTTTGGGTGTCAAGGACTGTTGTTTGTGGTGGAGCTGGTGAAGAGGCAATCCTACCCTTCAGGGACTAGTGGAAGACTTTGGAGCAACAATCCTACCTGTTCCAAGTGTTCAGTTTGTGAAGCCATATTTATTGGTGAAGGACAAACAACTTAGGGATTTTTGTAACTGCTACCTCAAGGATCTCTAGTGAATTACCTCCAACATCACAGGAGAAGAGTGGACTGACAGGATTACACCACCTGAAACCACTATAAAAATTGCCTACTTACTTTATGCATTTACATTCTGCATCTAGTACTTTTAGCACATCAATCTACTGAACTAGCAACTGAATCACACACATACACTGCTGAGTATCTAATACTTGGTATCATATTTTAACAACAAGTAATAAGGCTTAAATTAATTATATTCCGCTGCAATAAATTCAGTAAAGTCAATAGTCAGCAGACTACTGAGTGTCAGCAGACTACTGAGCTATCAACAGGCTGCTGAAGTTGCTGAGTTTGTTAACTCCAAAAGTTTTAAGTGTTAAGTTTATTAACCCCCCTCTAAACTTAACAAAAGCCTTTTCAAGGGACCAACACACACATTTCGGTTAAATACATATCATTACTACAATATAAATAACATAATCACTACTTAAAACACACATTTCGATAAATACATATCATTACTACAATATAAATAACATAATCACTACTTAAAACACACATTTCGGTTAAATACATATCATTACTTACACTAAACCCTAGTAATTAAACCCTAAATAATAACACTAACAAAAGACTTAAACACACTACTTAAATGTATAAACATTACATAACAACCTACTAAAAACACACATTTCGTTTAAGTACATTTCATTACTAGCATAAATAACATAATCACATTGAGCACTTGAATTAAGACAAATTACATAGCAAAAACTTACCCATTTGAGCACTTGAATGATGAAGAAATTGACTTGAAAGATGAAGAAGTGGATTGAAAATGTATATTAACATGAAAGACTCTGAAGGAATGAGAAAAATAGTCCGTTAATGTGGTGTATATTGAACAAGTACCTTACAACAACATTAATTGCCATTTACCACTTCCAAACGTAGATAATAGCTATTTAAACATAGAAATAGTACGTTTAAACATAGAGAAATGCGTTATAACTTACATTTAAACGTAGAGAAATACACATTTATTGTAATTTCCTAATTTATTGAATTACCCTACGTTTAAACGTAGGTTCCTTACGTTTAAACGTAGGTTCCTTACGTTTAAACGTAAAGATCCTTACGTTTACAGCTATGAGGTTGTGTCAGACGGATATTTGAATTCCTTACGTTTAAACGTAATGATCCTTATCTTTACCTGAATTTCCATGTCAGAAAAAGCCCGACCTGATTTTCAAATATCATGACTGACACAACCCCATTTTCCAATTTCTGATTTTAGTAATGTGGCTGACAATAATAATGCTGCTGCTTCCTCATTGATTTATTAGCTCAGGATCTCAGCTTTTTGTTCTCTTTCTTCCGCTTTCTTTGTCCTTTAATGGACATCGGTTTAGCTCACGCGCTAGCACTTTTTAATTCCTCTGCAGAAATATATAAATGAGTAACAGAAGAAGGTGAAATCTGCTGCACAATTCGCCAGAGATTTGCTACGAATTGTTTGCCAGAGTTGGTGATTATTATTTGTTTTTATCTATTTATTTACCTTCCCGTTTTTAGTGCACTTACAGTTACAGGTTTCACTTTTTCAGATATTAATTATTAAGAGTAAAAAGGACAAGTGTAAAAAGATAAATTCTGGTGAAAAAGGAAGGAGTTCTCAGTTTCACAGACAGCCGGAGGTGGAGGTGGAGAAATATTCCGGCGGAGAAAATTATGGCGGTTGTTGAAAATGGTGGGATCACCAAGCTAGGTTCATCAGCTAATCATGTTGACACGGTTGCTGGTTTACAGAACGATGTTGACGCCGGCGATCATCACCACCACCGCCACCATCAGTCAGCAAAGACGATGACGTCCGCCATGACGACAAATCATCAAAGGTCAACGGAGAGCTCGGTATCCAGCGATCAGAGCTTCCACATGAAACACGTTGTTGCTGCGGAAGCGGAACAGCAGCAGCAGCAGCAGAAGATCATGACTCAGCAGAGTGGTGCTAGTCATCATCAACCACTGAACAGGATGTTGCAAGGTAAAGGTAATCCTCAGCAAAGCTTTAATGGTGTAGAAATGCAGAGGAATGCTGGAGTGGACAAAGGTGTTGCGAAGTTCGGCAGTGAGGATTTTAAGAGGGAGATGAGGGACTTAGAGGAAATGCTCTCCAAGCTGAACCCTATGGCTGAGGAATTTGTACCACCGTCCATGTCTATGGTCATCGGTAATCATCACTGGCCGCTTCCACCAGTTGCTGGCCACTTTGGTTACAGTGCTAGTAGCTTTCTCATGTCCAATAATGCTGGATTTCCCAGCGGAATCCCCACTAGACGGGTACTTCTACTTCCATTTCTAATATTTTGTTCATTTTAGGAGTCCTTCAACTTTTCCCAAATTTTTTTTTTTTTTTTACTTCACCAATAAAAAATTGCCATCTTTCTTTCCTTTAAAGACCATACCGTTGTTCTACAGGTTCCTTAGACTCTGAGAATGGACTGTCTTGTTAAAATAGCATTACTCTTTATTTCTGTGCATTGTTATTATTGTTGCTTAAAGATATACTAGTTGTGTGATTATTCTGGAGATGTTTTCACTAGGAGTTGATGATTATGTTCCCTCTGGCATAACTTATTTATTTATCTTGGGCCATTTGTCGATCTTGTTTGCGTTGATGGTTTGTGCTTGGAATGACATGCACAGAAAAAGAGTGGCAGTGGCAATGGCAATGGTAAGCGGAGGATGTACAGCCGAACTGGCATGGCACAGCAAGAAGAAGTAATTAAACGAACTGTTTATGTATCTGACATTGACCATCAGGTGAAAGAACAATTTTTTTTCTGCTCCTTTATGTTTTTGGTTATGTTGTGTGTTATAACATTCTCGTCTTTCTTGTTTGTTTGGCAGGTTACTGAAGAGCAACTTGCTGCTCTCTTTCTTCATTGTGGTCAGGTAGATTAATCCCCTAACAGGCTACCTAGCCATACTTATCTTGCTTTTGCTACATTCTTCATTATGCCTCTGAAACTATTCACTGGACTCCTTTATTTCTTGCATAAAGGTCGTGGACTGCCGGATTTGTGGCGATCCTAATTCTGTACTCCGCTTTGCTTTCGTCGAGTTCACTGACGAGGGTAAGTTCATTGTTTTTTATCCATTTGTTCATTGTATCTAGTTTGGCCCAACGGATACACTTTTTGTATGTCGTGCAGTTGGTGCAACAAATGCATTGAATTTGGCTGGCACCGTGCTTGGTTTCTATCCTGTTAAGGTCCTTCCTTCAAAAACAGCAATTGCGCCTGTGAATCCTACCTTCTTGCCACAGGTGATGCATAATCTGAACTAGTGAATGTTGTGATGCTTTATTATGAACTTATTCTTACGCTTTTAGTTGTTACAATTTGAATGTTCAATTGGCCATACTCATTAATCTGGTCTTGTGTTGATCTTCAGTCTGAAGAAGAAAGGGAGATGTGTGCCAGAACAATTTATTGCACAAACATCGATAAGAAGGTACGTTTGGTACTCTTCCCACATGCCAATTTGGTTTGAAATGTGTTTTGTTATCTTTTTCAAAATTTCCTAATTGATGCAGGTAACTCATGCGGAGGTCAGACTCTTCTTTGAATCCCTCTGTGGCAAGGTATGTAGTTGTTTTATGCTGTATGTAGAGCTGCTGTTTGTACAATCTGGGATTTCAGTCATGGGATGATGTATCTGTCGCAGGTGGAGCGCTTGAGGTTGCTGGGTGACAATCATCATCCCACCCGGATAGCATTTGTTGAATTTGTGATGGTAATTATTACATCTTACTCAATTTCTAGCTGATGTGTTACTATAATTCATGGAATGCTGGGCTCTATTATAATTTATTTCACTCTTATTGATATTTCTTTATTGGCCTATAACCATTTTGTTAATGGGATTTCTTCAAGTAAAGTTTTTACGGTTTTACATTATGAATTGGAGATCAAATGTCAAACCTGCTGAGTAGGTTTTGGAGTCCATGCACCTGTGTTGCTACATATTAAGGACTGCAGACAGCTCCTGGCCTGATGAGTTATCTTGAGACGCTCTAAGAGAGGAAATTTGTGGCAGATTCCATGGCCAAACGCTAAAACATGGATTGATGGATGTCTGACGACGTTTTTTGTTTGTTTGTATGGAGCCATGGCATGGTGTGACATAACGTCAAAATGGGAGTTTTGATGGATTCCTCCTATTGCAGGCCAAGAAACAAAAATCCGGAAGGCTCTAACCAAAAGAGTTTTGTATGTCTTGTGTTTCAGATGCCTGTATGTTTCACGCAAAAATGAAGATTAAGTTTCAAAACGACAAATTCTTTTCTTCATAAGAAGAGAAAACTTGTGGTTCTGCTATTGTTGGCCACAGAGGTGCAATTGTAGCTTGTTATTTCTCACTCTCGAATTCCGTTTCTTTCCCTCCTCTACACCTGTTTTCTCTGGTGGATAATTCGCTATCACAGCAAACTATGTTTATCCTGATTTGTGCCATTGTACTGAATATTCCTCAACAAACCGTGGGTCGCCTGCAGTATTGGCAATGTTGGGTAGAATCTGTCAAACACCACGCCTGTGCCTTAGGAGCAGTATAGAGGGTAAATAATAAAGCACCTTCTGCATGCTGTAGGAAATCCAAAACCATTGCAATTATTAGAATATATGGCGATAGTACGTAGTCTAAGATAGCATCATCTTGATCTTGAATGGAATGGTTTTTGTAAAAAATGGAGTTTCTTTGAATATCCCTTCCCATGAAATCCCTGGAGATACTTTACTGGACAATAAGATTTGATACATTATGATGCAATAGCTAACAATCCTGTCGACTCGAGTGGACTGAAACCAACCTGTGTAATAATTAAGGTTGGTTTAAAACAAAAGTTTTTCATCCTCTCTAAGGAGCTTTTGGGTACATATTTATTTGATCTGTAGGTAGACATTGAAAGTGGTGGTTGGTTCCTGGAGTATGGCTGGCCTGCTGCTTGATATATTCTATGAATTCCTAGGCGGGCGTTCCTAGCTCATACATGAGCCACATTCCTTAGTAGCGTAATACGTACATTCATTCTTGAAGCATGCTTGATAGACACGTGTATTCCTCGAGTCTTGTGCTAACCGACAAATTAACTTGTGCCTGCCAATATATTGTGAATGCATTTGTTTTCAATGACAAGATATTTATGCTCTTCAATGGATGGGCTTCCTTTCAATCTGGATAAAATTGTGACATTACTTGAGACATGCGATCTTAATGTTGTTTGCATGCATCTGAATTCTACACCGTTGAATCATCACATAATTAGAGGGTCGATCGATGTTTAGCATTAGCTTTTCTGATGTTATTAATTTTCTGTTTTTTATTTCTTTTCTTCTTTTGGTAGGCTGAGAGTGCAATTGCGGCATTGAACTGCAGTGGTTCGATCCTTGGATCTCT
Source organism: Gentiana straminea (assembly GCA_036785695.1). Lineage (NCBI taxonomy): Eukaryota > Viridiplantae > Streptophyta > Magnoliopsida > Gentianales > Gentianaceae > Gentiana > Gentiana straminea. Next base: position 3,321,095 of record JAVUPR010000239.1, on the reverse strand, counting down.
TCCATTAAGGTGGGGTATTTGATTGAATCGAAAAATTATATAAATTGCATGGAGTCTGCATTGTTATTTGTTGGATGTGTGACAATTTTATGTAGAATAAGACAAAATGTTACAAGCTTGTCGTCACACCTGATCAAACGGTGTGCTCTGCCCGATTATATCATATATATATATGTATAATAGTAATAATAATAATAATTAACAGTGTTGTAGCATATTCGTGCGTGCAGGATAAGCCCATCGAAGACACCTGTTCGACCAGGCCATGTTCGACAATCAATTCGCTGAAGATGTTGAGATATATGGCATCGATCTAAGGCTAGCTAGCTTATATTATATGGCATGAAGAATTGAAGATCATATATATATATATGGAAATATCATCAGTACATACATCTGTGTCTGATACCAGATGGATGCTTTTGAGGTTGTCTAGTTTTTTTCTTGGGATATGTAGATGCCTGCCAACATGCAAGTGTATATTATTCATTTTCTTCTGCCTTCTAATATTACTTGTAAAGTTGGATGAAATTTCCATATCAATATGAAAAAGAGGACTATAATATGTATGTTTGCATGCTGTGTTTTGTGTCTCTTTCTCTGAAAACTCAGGCAGGACTGGAGCCTGGAGCCTGGAGCCTGGAGCCTGTTATTTATGTTTTATATTATGATTTTAAAAAGGAAAAAACCCTCAGATGGTGTACTATTCCTATTATTATTATTATTATTATTATTATTATTATTATTATTATTATTATTATTATTATTATTATTATTAAGGACAAGGGTTCAAAAGGACACAAAATAGACTTAATTAGGCAAATAGGACACTAAAAAATCTTTTTTGATTCAAACAACGCTGTTCAAGTTGTTTGTGTGTGTTTTTTTTTATTTTATTTTTTTAATTATTATTATTTTTCTGGACGAACATAGTTGTTGTTTTTTTTTTTTTTTTTTTCTTTTTTTTCTCCTTTCATGACGTTGAAAGTTGTTAGGTTTTTTTTTTTTTTTTTTTTTTGTATGGTGAAATTTTTTTTTTCATTGACCGCCGCGATACATTAACTACCCCGATGCAGTGACTAGTGTGATGCATTGAATACCCTAATGCATTCACCATCGCGATGCAGTTACCACCCCGATGCAACGACCACCGCGATGCAGTGACACTGTGACCACCCCCGATGCATTGACCACCGCAATGCATTGACCACTTCAATGTAGAGACACCGCGCTGAAGAGACACCGCGATGCATTGACCACCGCGATGAAATGACACCGTATTGCAGAGACACCGAGATGAAGAGACACGGCGATGAAGTTACATCGCGATGCAGAGACACCTCGATGAAGTGACACCGTGATGCACTAACAACCGCGATGCAGTGACCACCCCCGATGCAGAGACATCGCGATGCAGAGACACCTCGATGAAATGACACCGCGATGCATTGACCACCCCAGGTCCATTGACTACCCCGATGCATTGACCACCGCGATGCAGTGACACCCCTGATGTAGAGACGCCGCGATGAAGAGACGCCTCAAGAAGTGACACCACGATGCATTGACCACACCAGATCCATTGACCACCGCGATGATGTGGCCATCCCGATGCAGAGACACCATGATGCAGTGACCACCCTCGATGCAGAGACACCGCGAAGCAGTGTCCACCCCGATGCAGAGACACCGCGATGTAGTGACCACCTCCGATACAGAGACGCCGCGATGCAGAGACGCCTCGATGCAGAGACACCGCGATGCAGAGACACCACGATAAAGTGACACCGCGATGCATTGACCATCACGATGCATTAACCACCGCGATGCAGCGGCCATCGCGATGCAGTGACCACCCCTGATGCAGTGACCACCGTGATACAGAGACACCGCGATGTTATGACATTTGAAGATGCAGAGACACCGCGATGCAGAGACATCGCGATGCAGAGACACCTCATTGACCATTTCAATGCAGAGACACCGCATTGACCATCGCGATGCAGAGACATCGCGATGAAGTGACACCGCGATGCATAGACACCGCATTGACCACCACGATGCAGAGACACCGCGATGCATTGACCACCGTGATGAAATGACACCGTATTGCAGAGACACCGCGATGAAGTGACACCGAGATGAAGAGAGACGGCGATGTAGAGACACCGCGATGCATAAACGCCGCGATGCAGAGACACATCGATGAAGTGACACCACGATGCACTGACAACCGCAATGCAGTGACCACCCCCAATGCAGAGACCACCCCCGATGCAGAGACACACACGATGTAGAGACGCCTCGATGAAGTGACAACGCGATGCATTGACCACCCCATGTCCATTGACTACCCTGATGCATTGACCAATGCGATGCAGTGACACCACGATACATTCACCACCCCAGATCTATTGACAACCGCGATGCAGTGACCACCCCCGATGCAGAGACACCGCGAAGCAGTGACCACCCCAATGCAGAGACACCGCGATGCAGTGACCACCCCGATGCAGAGACGGCTGTAGAGACGCCGCGATGCAGAGACACCTCAAATGCAGTGACCATCGCGATGCATTGACCACCCCCAATCTATTGACCACCGCGATGCAGTGACCGCCCTTGATGCAGAGACACCGCATTGTAGAGACACCTTGATGAAGTGACCACCCGCGATGCAGAGACGCCGCGATGCAGAGACACCTCGATGAAGTGACACTGCGATGCATTGACCACGCCAGATCCATTGACCACCTCGATGCAGTGACCATCTCTGATGCAGAGACACCGCGATGCAGTGACCACCCCCGATGCGAGACACCGCGATGATGTGACACCACGATGCAGAGACATCGTGATGTTATAACATTTTACGATGCAGAGACATCGCGATTAAGAGACTCCGCGATGAAGTGACACCGCATTGCCGAGACACCGCGATGCAGAGACACCACGATGAAGTGACACCACAATGCAGAGACGCCGCATTGCAGAGACATCGTGATGTAATAACATTTGACGATGTAGAGATACCGCGACGCAGAGACACCGCGATGCAGTTACCACCCCGATGCAGAGACACCCCCGATGCAGAGACACCGCGATGCAAAGATACCGTGATGAAGAGACACCGCGATGTCTCTTTACCGTTTAAAAAAAATCACATCCAGGAAAAAAAATCACATCCAGAAAACGTCCAGAAAAAGAAAAAAAAATTGTGAACACCATTGTAGTGACATCAACATTTTATGCAGTGACACCGACAATCATAGTTGCAATGACATCAACATTTATGCAGTGACATCGACAATCATATATGCAGTGACATCAACATTTTATACAGTGACATCGACAATGGTGGGAATGAGTGCGTAAATTTCTAAACCCTATTAGTCATTGTAAGATATTGTATATATCCACCAAAAGGAAGGCCGTAGGCCGACCATTATTTGTTATTGAAAAAAATAATAATGAGGAAGAAGTAGATGTGCCTATGAATAACAAAGAATGGTGCTTGAATAACAATGAGAATTATGACACATGCGGTTGCAAGAAAATTGCATATAGTAAACAAAACTGTTCAATAAAGAAAACAAAACACACATACAAAAGAAGGCAATATAGCGATCAAGCATAAAAGAACCAATATGCTGGAAACATGCCAAAACATGTAATAGCATAACATTTCATTGAAAAAAATGCCACATTACACGGCACCAGTAGAATTAAGATCACCACTACAAAGTGAGCATACCAAACCCCACACAAATCAAAAGAACATATTAAAGATCTGATTCAAAAATATATGCAACTCTTCATCACATTAAAATTGAAGAAGTAGTCGAATTGATTCTTGTTAACAAGTGTTGTATCCAGAAAAATCATCCAAGTAAATGCCCAATGAAATGCCACTTTATATCATCCGGAAGCTGCGGAGCTTTTTCGAGGATTTCTTGGACGTAATTCTCGCCGAAACAGTAGTGACCGGCATCGTAGACTTGGCGTAAAACGGAAACTGGCTTGGTGCCAAGAGCTACCTCCCTTATCCAAAAAGAATGTGTATCTCAATGAACCAATAAACATCGTCAAGCTTGCGGCCGGAGCTAACATCAACCAACTGATTCCCAATCTTGGGGGCAATGAAAATAATGAAGACAATGTCCCAATCAATGCCTCAAAAGTAAATGTGTTAAATCTAAATTGCTTTTGTTTTAACAAAATTGCATAACACCTGCTTCTGTTAAGAAGCCGGAACAATTTGCTCGGAATTTAGTCACATTTACTCGCACAATAGCACCACCCCCTTCATGACGATGACAGACATGACAAAATGCACTAAGTTGGTGGATGCAAAATGTAGTTACAGTAGGAGGAAACCGACACAAATTTTCTCCCAACCATGATTTTGTGTACAAAGGGATACCCCACTGTCAACTGCCACGGCCAATTCCAGTAGAACCATTTTGTTGTTCAGGATCAAGTTGCGGTGTCTGATTATTATCAGAGGTCTGAACAGGACGAATAGCCTCTTGAGAAGTGTTTGGTTGTGCTGACAAATAACGCCGATTTCTCCACAACTTCATCAACTCATAAATAACTGTAGTTCCACACATTGCACCTCCAAACCCAGTAAACGATGCAAGCATAACAATTAAAATCGCCTGTGTATGTACCTATATATTTAGCTCCACCAGAAAGAAAAAAAGAAATCAGAAAATTCCATAAAAACGCAGCAGGATCAAAGTTCATTTCTTTTTCAAGAGGCTCAGTATTTATCATTTTGCTTTGGTTAATGATCACTGGATTGTCAAGATTAACCGTAATCATACGTCATTGGTGAAAAAGAGAATTCTTGAAATAACCTACCTATAGAGACTAAATATATAGCATTGGGCTTCTGAATGGAAGATTGTCTTACCTTTGAATAAAAAATATGTGCAAATAGAACCACCATAGCAAACTGAGTGGATGCATATATCCAAGAATACTGCTTTTTTACTGGTAATCAAAAGCCAATGAATTATTAGCAAAACTCACCATTTTTTGAAAATCAATCATCGATTCCTTCCATTCCTTTCTCAGCCAATTTGTCACCGCCGATCGTGCCCGGTCCACCGGAGTCCCTTGTCTGTAACCCGAAAGCCGCCTGCTAATTGCATTAGCTCTATCAATTTCTTCCAACTGCAATTTTATACGTCCATGTCCGGCGCTGACTTTGCCTCTCTTCTTCCGATTCATCTTGTTGCTCGAAGGTTTTAGGGATTTGGGGAATGGGATACTGCTGCAACGAGCTGCTGCTATTGTTGGTTTGATGTGAGAAAAAAATTAGAAGAAAAGGGTAATTTAAGAAAGTTAAATAGAATGTGTCCTAATAAACAAATAAGATTTAAATGTGTCCTAAATGTCTATTAAGTGTCTAAACCAATCCTTATAAACAAACCATTATTATTATTGCTTTTTTGACTTGCGGCTTTGCAGTTAATCATGATGTTGTGTGTATGTATGTAATTACTTGTGATAAAACATTATTTCTTTGTTATGTAGTACAAGTCGTTTATTAATCAATCGTGCACCATGCTTATTAGATAGAGATAGACGTCATTTTGGACCTTTGCGTCAAATATTTACTAAAAAGTACCTGCTCCCCATTTTCTCGACTCTTTTATGCTAAACAAAGTCTAAGGGCATCTCTAACCGTTTCTTCGTTTTTTCACATCATTACATCAAAATAGTGTAAAATTACACCATTTTTTTTCAACAATTCTACACCAAATTTTACACCAAAAGGAATATTCCAAGAATATTCCATATTAATCTCTTTTTAAAAAATAAAAATAAAAATATTCTTTCATCAAATAACAAAATACACATTTAAAAATTAATGTATGATGTATGAATAATATATTAGGTTCGTAATACATTTATTTTAAAATAAAAAAATTGTCCTAAATTTATTTTTATTCAAAACAAGATTAAAATACAAACATTTATTAATATTACGGAATCAAACATTTAATTGGACTACCGAAATACGAACATTTAATAATACAAAGGAAACGAAATAGAAAAATTAAAATTACACAATGATAAAAGATCAATTAATTTTCCGAGTTAGAGTATTCCTCCCACACATGATTAATCAAGGCATCACGAAGTGCAAAATGCGCGTCTCTATCCTTGATACGCTTATGACGCTTGAGAAATTGCTGAAATCGTGTATTTTCATCCACCATTTCGATGTTCGGTGCAGGCGCTTCCATTGCTTCTTGAATTGGTGCATCTAAGTCACGCTCATCCTCAACTATCATGTTATGCATTATTATACATGCGGTCATTATATTGTGTATGCTTTGTGAGTTTAACGTTATTTCAGTACTTTTTTTGTCGCTATGTAATTCGGTGTGCTTGTATTCCTAATGTCAAATAAATGTATGATTTGTATTTTTATTAATATTAAAACAACTTAAATAATAAAAAAATTGAATTAATTAATTATAATAAAATATCAAGTAAGTAATGTAATTTAATCAAATTAATGATACACAATAAATATTATATACACATATTTCTCCTTCTAAATTAAATAAAACCAAAAAGAAGGGAAAAAAAAGGGAAAATGGGTTTTGATGTTGGGTTACCCGACACCATTTTCGGTGCAAAAAGATGGTGCAATAGTGCAATGCGAGAAAAATACACCTGTATGGAGCTACCCATTTCCCTATTTTGGTAAAATGGTGCCGGGTCTGTTGCGTTGGAGTTGCCCTAATGCATTGAGTCAATTAGTTAGGGGAAAGTCTCCGCATGTGTGAAGATACCTTCATTCTGTATTTAAACAATATAGTTCTGATCGTTTCACTTGTCACTATACCTTAAAATTCCATTTCTACACTAGTATTTTCCATTAGCTAGGCCGTATGTTAAATTATAAATTGTGTTTTTTATTTCTCATTGATAAATATATATATATATATATATATATATATATATATATATATATATATATATATATATATATATATATATATAATGTTTATAGGCGCTTATTATAGTCATCTCTACTAATCTACTATCTTTGACATCTCACTTTGTGTTATGTCCAACCTTTTATAAAGTCGAATGTTTATTAATAAATTTAAATTTCTAGATATCAAATGTCATTACGGTACCTTGAAAATAGGAGATTTTTGTGGTATATCCACATGCATCGAAGTGATGTGTGGATGAATTAGAAACACACCGTCGATATGCTGGATATTATTATTATTATTATTATTATTATTATTAGGGAAGTGTCTTTGTCATTTGTCAGTTACTTTTTTTTTTTTTTTTTTTTTTTTTGGAAAACGATTTTTTTATTACTTCAAGGTCATCAGACAATAGAGACATAGATATTCAGTGTTACATCAAAAAAAAAAAAAAAACCACTATCGAATCTATCAATTCAATCTATCTCCCAGGCTAGCCGGGGATTCAGTCACCCGTTTTAGTGATGTATCATCATGTGTAAGAAAGAAGAGACAAAGGGCTCCATATTTTTTTGCTATTAATTTTGCCCTTTGTTACCTTCAGCTAAGAGCTTGAGCAATGGCTCTAAAAAATGCCAAAAATTTGACCTCGAAAATTACGCCAGCTCTCTTTCTCCTATCACATGTTGACCAGCTTTTACATAATCTAAAAAAAAAGTAAATTACTACAGGATAAACTATAATATTTTTTAATATTTACCACCTTGTTTTTCCGAAAGCCATTATGGCAAATTTGATATGGTTTCTTCTTAATGTCCTTCATGCTAGTCATATAGGTGGGACACCTATGACTTTCGATGCCATTTTCTTCATAAACCATTACAACTGCTCTTAGTTGCTATCACGAATTCCCCAAGGCCTCCAATGCTCTCCTTCCACTCAGTGGCGGACTTACATATAGTTGAGGGGGAAGGGGGCAACTGCCCCTCTCAATCCGAATTTTTTTTACTAATATAATATACATCTTGTTTGCCTCCCTTAATTTTTTTATTTGTCTCTTTAAAATTTTGTTACTCCCTTACCTGAGATCATGCGTCTGCCGCTGCTTCCCCTCCCCACCTAGTACCTACCACTAAATGTACGGATTGCTTGCTTTTTGATTGCAATAATAAGATAAATATCTTACCATTTCATTATGTCATGTTGACGTGTTTGAGTATGAATGAACTAAATAACTTGTAATTACAATGAAATGAAAATCACAAGAGGACCTGTTATTGTAATAGAATACGAGTTACTTGTAATCAAATATTATATATATATATATATATATATATATATATATATATATATATATATATTTTTTTATATATTTATTTTATTTTTTTTTTCTTAAAACCTAGAGACCACTAAGTTTTGGATACCTAGGTTTTAAGAAAAAAAAATTATATTATATATATATATATATACTAGTCATTAACCCGTGCATTGCACGGGACTGTTGAATGTCACTGTTACAATAACGCATGCAACATAATCACCAAAATGTACAACATAACACTATTTTCCCTCTATTTCTCAAATTGAATTAAGTAAAAAAAATAATAATAATCCACCCCAGAAGATATCCAAAAATATAAGAATGGAGGATGATGTGTTGTATGTAGAAAAGTTTAAGCATGATATGGATATGGTGATTTAAGTCACTCAAATCATCCATGCACCAATTTTCTTCATGCTTATAGTCTGGTGATTGTGCTTATTTACTTCATGCTTGTAGCCTGGTATGATGATCCAACAGAGAAACATCCTGCTATTGATAAAAAGAATAAGTGATTCAAACCTTCAGCCAAAGTTGGAATTATCACAGCAAAATGGTAGGTTAGTTACCCGCTTTTTTATTATTAGCACCAAAAGCACACTCCCAATGTAATTTCATGAAACATAAGTGTCAAATTTCTCATTGGTATGTGATAAATCAAAATGACAAATGTTTTCAAAAGTGTAGATTGCTAGAATTATTTATACAAAACAAAATAAACTAATGAAATCCAAACCGTCACCGAATGGAAAAGTCAGGAGATGATAAATGCAAATATAGTGATAAGTATATGAATTCACTTTCTTTAGTTGGAAGAAGTAAGAAGTCTACATGATTATAGGCTTAAGGATAATCTATTTTTCAGTAATAGATTTGACGAACATTTTTAATCTAATAAAGATCCATCATCACATTTGTGGATAATACACCTCAACCAAAACACATATTTACAACATGCCCCACCCTCCCCTCCCTTGGAAATAAAACTCTCACAACACTTCAAAGCCAAACATGTATAGTATAGGTCCGAATGAAATAGTTACATAGTTGAACATTAAGTTGCTTAATCCAGTAATGCGATCCGGCCAAACAGAGAAGCACATTCTCTTTCATCAGTAATATGATCCAATAATACTATATTCTTTTCTCGGTCCTTCAGGTTCATCATCACTCCTTCTAACTCGATCTTAAGAACAACCATAGTCCACCTAGGCCACCGGAATGGAACTATACATAAACCAATCTGAATTGTATATGAAACGCATGAATAACACAATATGTAAAGAGATGATATAGATAAAAAAAAAACAACATAAGCAAGGCGAGGTAACCTGATTTCCCTTCACCGTGGTTGTTTGTGCCTCTTCCCAACATTATTTTTGTCCAATGTGAACCGCGACCTACTCTTCCTATTCCTATATAAAAGAAGATAAATGTCACAAAATGACGGAGATGAAAATCATGAAAGAAATCCAAAAGCTAGGAAGCCACACATTGCCGGCAACAAAAAAAGGAAAAGAAAAAAAAGCATCCTTTCTATAAAAAAACTAATGCATAACAAACATTATGAGTCTCACCGATTCCTCGGCCTCACTTTGGAAAGTCACAATTGATGACCATCATATCAAGCCCAACAACTATTTCACAACCCCTGTCTCTACTGTGCACAACCCTTTAAAAATCTCTCTCCTCACGCATCGTCATTATAGCAAGGAGATTCCTTTAGATCAGGTTAATGTCATAGAGTAACTGAAACAACAAAAAAAGAAAACATCAAAAGAGTATGGGTTAGAGGAAGATTTCCGATGTGAGTTCAAATCACAAACATAAAATGAAATAGTTAAATCATTTCACAATGTTCAAAAATGGACGAAGACTTCATTAGATATATATCTCACCATCCCGTTATCATTAGGTGAAATTTCACAGCTACTTTTTATGCATCGCGTCATGTATTATTGGCCAAGAGAAGGCCGAAAATCAGTTCAGCCAATTGTCGGAGGAGAATGTTCACAAAGAATGGTAACGGAAGGGAGAGGAAGAATGGTGGGTGTTATTTTGTCCGATCATTAGGACCATTTCGATATGTTCTTCTATAAAAAATTTGGAATTTTTTTATTAGTGAAGAAATGCATAACATTTGTTATACAATGGATACAAAAATCTGGGTTGTCAAATGATTCTTAAATATATGGAAAACAAATTAGTAAGAGTAGATGCTCTCGATTCAGCTAGTATAAAACTACAACCGTATGCACGAACAATTAAATAAGCAATGGAAGCGCTTTCTAACAGTCAACCAAATTAGAGTAAGTATGGAGGCATGCTAGTGACGATTTACCTCAAAATCATGAGTAAAAAAGAGGAACAAAATCCAAAATGAGACCAATATTTTGTAGCTAGTGAAATCAGATAATACATAAACGTGTAAAAACTCCCACTTAGAGCAGCCCTAATGGTGATCGGGAGATAAGACCATTGATTGGTGTTGTTTGGGTGATGTGGAGAAAGATGAGTGGAAGATAAATATAGAAGGATTGTAGGGATAAATTGTGTGTGATGTGATGTTGTAATGGTGATAATATAAAAGGATGATAGAGATTAATTGTGTGTGATTAGATGTTGTAGTGGTGATAAAAATATTGTAAAAATTACCACAACCTTTAATTCCTCCTTCCACCACCATTCACGTAGCCACCCCTACACCACCTCCTTCCAGGCTTCCACCATCATTGACTCAGCATCTGGGATTAAAATGACCACAACCTTTAATTCCTTCATTTTCTTTTTCATTATTTATTCTTCTAATTTGATTCTTTATCCTTCAAATGAGTCAATTTGGAGACCACCATATGCAAAGGTGCTGTGAGAAAAGCCAAAAAAAAAAAATTAAAAAAATGGGTTTCATCAACAGAGGCCATTGTTGAACATGTTTGAGCTTTTAAAGTTGCAGGTTTTTTACAAGAAGACAAAAAATAAAAACCAATTTGAAGCTCACTAATACCTCTTTTTGCCTGTGATTTTCTATTTTTTTTTTAATTTCCCAGCAAGAGAATACTCTCTGCCATTGTCTAAAAGAAGATAATAGAATAGACAATCTCTAAAATTATCTATCTATTTTCTCCTTATTATTTTACTTTTGAAGAATGAAGTCTTCTATTCTGACAAAAAGAAAACAAAAGCTCTCCACAAAAGACCCACTAGGGTTGCTCTTAGCAGTCAAGAAAGTATAAATATCATCGAGAAAACCTAAGTATTATGTAATCATTTGAAAGCACAACTTAGCATATGAGAAAGTAGACTTATAGATTTTCTAATATATATAAGCCTACTAAATTACCAAATTACCAAACATGAACCTTTTTTTATTGAAATGTTGGATTTAGATGCAAAGAAAGGAACTGATTAAAAACCGATTAATTAGGATGACAGAATAAGAAGTCTTACCGATTATTCATTTTTCATGCTTTTGCAATTGGCAACCTGCCATGAACTTTAAAATGCACCAATTAAAAGATGTAAGCAACAACACACTTGCAGAAGAAAGTTAAAAAACAGAACCATGTGGCCATTTCCAGATGAACGAAATTCAATAGACAAATGTAAGGGCAAACATCCACCAAGGCACCAACCTCACTGGAAAAGAAATGAATAATCTAAAATAGTTGATCTGCATCCGATCTGATAGAGATCTTCAATTTCAGTTTTGACAAAATAACATCAATTTTTAGATCCTCAATTTCGGTTGTGACAAAATAACATCAATTTTTTTTGCAAATGATGTGCTATTCTATGGGGACCGAAATTTATGATATTGTAAGGAAAAAATGTACCTACTGATTTATATCGAAAGCATCACGCTAGCCTACAAATTCCACCAACAACCACCACCAAAACCAGTGACAACCACCGTCCACCATCCCTTCCCCATCACCCGCCACCGACCCCGGAGCCTTTCTAAAAAAGGACCAAACATCCCTTTTCTAACCACCAGGCATTTTATTTTAATCAATTTTGTCAGCTATCCATCGTGTTTGGCAACAAAAATAAAAAAATATAAAGGTATTCTTGAAGTTCTGAGATCCTAAATTTATATGCAATTGACTCATCAATTAATTTGTTTAAAAATACCAAGATAGAAGTCCTTAAAAACACTCATCATCTTTTGCCTCAACTTTTGAAAATCCATCATCAATTCTTGGAGCTTCTTGCTCAGCCCATTAGTCACCGTTGATTGTGTCCGACGTGTCGGAGTGTCCTTTGTACAACCTGAAAGCCACATGTTCATTGCATTAGCATTATTCATCTCCTCCAGGTTGTCCTGCTTCAAGAAAGACAGAATATGAAAATGAATATGGTTGCTCAACCAATTTAAATCTTTTGACGTGTGCAAACTTTTGATCTCCTTTCAAAGGCTCTGATAAATACATTATCACTAAGCCAAGGAGAAGAATGTACTTTATTCACATTATCTCTTATAATTCGAGTCCAAAATACCAAGTTTAGAATGTCACGCTCAATCGAACACAAAAAATGATCGTTTCACATCTCATCTCTGAAATCCAAGCCCGAAAAAAAATTAAGAAGAAGAAGAAAAACAATGAACCTGCAACAAAACTGGGTTATGGTTGCTCAACCAATTTAAATCTTCTGACTTGTGCAAACTTTTGATCTCATTTCATTGGCTCTGATGGGCACATTATCACTAAGCCGAGGAGTCCATGACAATGTACTCTTTTTCACCTTATCTCTTATAATTCAAGTCAAAAATACCAAGTTTAGAATGACACACTCAATCGAACACAAAAAATGACATAATCGTTTCACATCTCATCTCCGAAATCCAGCCCCAAAAAAAATTAAAAAAAGAAGGAAAACAATGAACCTGCAACAAAACTGAGTTTTTGACTGTGAGTATGTCTTGAAGCAAGCGACGAAACCTGAAATCCACAAAAGAAGAAGAATTAAATAAAGTAATATTATTTGAGCAGGGATTGTTAACGCGCCATCGATGACCCTAGAAAATCATGTGCGTGATGGTCTAAGACTGAACCACCCTTCTGCAACTCACCATTCCTATTCAAGACGACAGTGCTGCAATTGTTAAAGCGAAAGAATGAAAGCAAATATCAGATCATGGAGAATGAGGGATGAATCAGTTTTGTCGGATTGAGAAAATGGGAAGAGGGGGCTTTTTTTTTTTCCTAGCGTGTAGTTTTTCTGTGGGAGTAATTTACGGGAAGATGGGATTTTGGAATAGCCATGGTAGTATTTTTTCCGGGTTTAGGTCGGGTAATTGAGGTTAAACGGGTTAAATCCCTTCCTATATATATATATATATATATATATATATATATATATATATATATATATATATATATATATATATATATATATCAAATATCAAATATTAGTAATTTTTTACTCAAATAAAAATCAATTGATCGCGAATTCACAAATTTTCAAATATCAAATATCTCATTAGCTATAGACTCTTAAAAGTGATACCATGTTAGTTCTAAAAAAATGATACCATATTACCATGTTAATTAAATGAAATTTAATTGGATTTTCGATAACCACTTGAGTTTATGAACCGCGTCACTCAAATCAGTTTCAAGTATTGTAGGAGCGAAGTTAATCATGCTTGTTAGAGCACTTGTAGTAGAATATGTAAATGATGTTGAATCTGAATTTTAGATATCCAAACGGCTCAGATCTATAAAAAAAAAAGGGGAATGAGGGAGAATGACATAAATATTTTATCAATTGAGTAGAATGACAGTCTTTTGAAACTTTTGCATAAAGGACAAAACTATTTATTCACTGTCAAAATTCACTTGTGTTCGAAATTCACTGTTTAAATTCACTGTCGAAATTCACTGATTTTCAAAATTCATTGTCGAAATTCACTAATTTTCGTGATTCACTGTTTGTCCTTCTCGCTATAAAAATTATGCAGTTGTCCTTCTCCCTATAAAAAATATGTAGTTGTCCTGTTACTTAAAAATATTCCAGATTGTGTCCTTATCCCTAATTTCCCATAAATAAAATGCCTATGCAGTAGTGTCTCTTCACTCGATCTGTACACAACATATTCTTAAATGAGTCGGGACATCCAGCGCAAAAATGTGATATGCTCTAGATCCGTCCATTCTATTCCTCTCACCTTTTGTGGGCCCGTTTTCCATTTCTTTTTATTTATATTCATTTTTTTCATTTCTTACTCACGTCTAATACTGTTGAGCATTATTATCAGTCTCCCTATCTCTATCTCTATCTCCAAAAATACTATTAAAAAATACATATCCATACTTTACAGTCAGCTTCCCTATCTTTGTCATTACACCATTAAAATATTCGTACTTTATCTATAAACAATTTTTTCAAAATTAATTTTTGTTAGAAAGAGAAAGAAAGAATTAATAATAAATATGTATGGTGAACTACAGTACTACCCTACATTTGGGTGGCACTGTTCATGGTCCCTATTGTAGGGAAATGATGGGGAGGCTGATGGAGTGTGTTTTTGGCTGAATCCCTACATTTTATCCTTATCGTAGAGATAAAAGAAGATGTAAGGAGTTTGATGCTAATGCTCTAAGACAAGTGTCCATTTAAATAATCCATCTCATGCTACTTGTTCATTTGCATGTGACATCTTGACACCTAAGGGTACATGTGTCATCATTCTCTTTCATATGTGATGACTAAGCACTCTACTATTTACCTATAATTAGGAAAAGACATTGGGCATTTGTAAATATATGGTGAAATCAAATTTCTTGAGAAAAGAAAAGATAAACGTTTACATTATATGTGGCAGTGAAAAATTGATCGAAGGCTTCAGAAGAGCCACGATATTTCTCTCTGGGAGAACAAAATTTATGCTCGATCATGCTTTATATTCTCCGAAATCCCGAAGAAATTTATTGAGTTTTAAAGATATTCGCCGGAATGGATATCATATTGAGACAATGAATGAGAGAAATACTGAATATTTGTATATTACAGTAAATGTCTCAGGGGAGAAAAATATATTAGAGAAACTCCATTCTCTGTCATCGGGATTGTATTACACTAAAATAAATGCGCTTGAGACGCATCTTGTAGTAAACCAGAAATTTACTGATGATAATTTATTGAGAATTTGGCATGATCGACTGGACATCCTGGATCAGTTATGATGAAAATAATCATTGAAAACTCACATGGCCACGTACTGAAAAACCTGAAGAAAAGTAGTAAAATGGCACTACATCTTTCTTTGCCTTGTAATAACATCTTGTCCTATTAGAGATATAATACATATAAAATATTATATATTATACAACACATTATCAGCACGAAAGTGGTAATTGAATCGCCGGTATAGTTAGAGCGGATTCATGGCGACATATGTGGACCTATACATCCACATAGTGGGCAATTCAGATAGTTTATTGTCCTAATTGACGCATCCAGTAGATGGTCATATGTATCATTGTTCTCAACTGGCAATCTGGCATTTGCAAAATTACTACCACAGATAATCCGATTACGAGCACAATTTCCGGATTATCCGATTAAAAGTATCCGTTTGGATAATGCTGCAGAATATTCATCACGTGCTTTTGATGATTATTGCATGTCTGTGGGAATTAGTATGGAGCATCCGGTTGCTCATGTTGACACACAAAATGGTCTAGCCGAGTCATGTATTAAACGATTACAGTTAATTGCTAGACCAAAGTTAATGAGAACAATTTTACCCATATCTGCTTGGGGACATGCTATTGTACATGCAGCAGCGCTTTTGCAAATCAGGCCATCGAGCTATAAGAAATACTCCCCGATGCAGTTGGCTATGGGTCATGAGCCCAATATATCTCATCTAAGAATATTTGGTTGCACGGTATATGTACCAATATTGCCTGCAACAAAATGCACTAAGATGGGCCCCCAAAGAAGATTGGGAATTTACGTGGGATATAATTCCCCGTCTATTATTAGATATCTCGAACCCTTGATGGGTGACTTATTTACTGCAAGATTTTCAGATTGTCATTTTGATGAGACTGTTTTCCCAAGATTAGGGGTGAGGAAATGGACCTGAAAAAGAACTGTTACAAGAAGAAATCTCTTGGAAAACACCATTAAATTTTCTTGATCCTCGTATAAGTCATAAATCTTATATAGGAGCCGCGAATGCTCTGGCTCGTGTTTCAGTCCCATAAGGACTTGAATAGAATAATATAGCAAATGAATCATACCACGCTAGAAGCGTGGTAGGTCGATGTTAGGAAATCTACGCGGGAACGCAGCGGAATTCAAAAATTTATTTCCTTTAACCAGGATCGACTTCGTTTAAGCAATAAACAAATAAGTTAGTAGACGGTGGTTACCTTGGTTGATCTAAAAGATCGACGCTTTGACCGTCTAAGGAGAGTATTTCTGCATAGAGCCGCCCAAGTGTTCGGCCTCTACCGCTAGTCCACACGAACAGCCCGCCGGAATCCCATCATGGATTGCTATTGGAAAACTCCGGTTGCTAGACCGGCCTTTTTCCCCTCTCTCCAATTCTCTATGTGTTAGGAACATTTTATTATGTTTTGATGATGGCCATACTAGCTGTTATAGCAAGCCTGAAATAAGTTAGAACTCTCTCGTATAAGTCTTTACTTAGAGTCCGACATGTTGTATAAGTTAGGTCGACAAGTATTGTACTAGTTGGTAGGACGGCAAAGCAAAAACGAGATATTCGGCAAAGTGAAGCCAAAAGCACCAAGAGAGAAGTAATGAAGACATTATGGTCGACTTATAACCAAGGAAGTCCGTGATGACCTTGGATAAGTCTAAGTTATGTTTTTAAGTGATGAAACTCAATGTTCATATATGGTGTACACTGGTCTCACCCAAATCAAGGATCAGTGAAGTACAAAGACTCTCCTAATACTAGAAGAAAGAAGGAAACAATGAATCGGCTGAGTAGACTGACCTTCGGCAAAGTGAAAACAAAACAGCGAAGAAAGAACTAACGGCTAAGTCAGAAGGCTCACTCGACCGTTCTAAAAACGGCGAAGTAACACTTACCTAATCAGATTCAATATACGTTGAAGATAAAGAAGATCATGCATTAAATGCACAATCAATAGAGGATCAATCAAGGACGGATTTTCTGCTATCGTTTGAAGAAAGAATCCGATCACTGAAATCAAGGAGAATACAATTAAGGGGGAATCAAGAATAAAATCAAGGATTATTCCCTCATTAATATAGCCAACGGACGGAATTTCAAAACCAAAGTTACTCAAGGCTATAAATAGAAGGCATTGACAGAAAAACAAACAACGATTGAAAAAAAGAAAAATCAAGCAGAAACTCTGTCAATTTGAAAAGCCCTCTCCCTGAACTTACAAGGATACATCTAGTGATCAACTCAAATATCAGAACTACAAAGTCATACTCAGAACTGAGATTGATCAAGCAAGTGTGTGAATCACATTCACATCAAACTGAAGCAACTGAATCAGAGGCAATCTGAGAAGGAGTTGAATCTGTGATATCCGTTGAAGGATCTTGATCTTAAGGAGCGAAAGAAAGGGAAGACGAATCACCGAAGTCATTGCGGTCAAGGAGTGATAGTCTTGTAGATTGTGAAGCTTGGGAAGCCAAGGACAATCATACTATTGTATCAGTGAAAACAATAGTGAATTCCTCCAATCATCACAGGAGAAGAGTGGATTAAGGGATTACACCACCCTGAACCACTATAAGCCTTGTGTCAATTTAATTTCAGCAATTTACTTTATATCATTCATTTAATTTGCATACATCAAAATTTACATCTGTGACTGTCTAAACAGATTTGAAAACAATATAGTAAGAAGGGACTTATCCGCTGCCCAAAAGCTTTTAAACAAAAGAAAAGTTTTTGAAACTCGACTATAGTCATTCACCCCCCCTCTGACTATAGTCTCACCCTTCTCTGGGACCAACAATTGGTATCGGAGCAGTGTTCCTAGTATCAGAACCTGTTCAGATCTAAATTCTGGTAACAAGGAGATCACATATTTTCAAAGTAGTTTTCAAATCTGAGTTTTTCATACACTTACATTTATATCTTCAATTGCACTGATGGATTCCTCAACCTTCTTGTCAAAAGTACCTGTGTTTAATGTTAACAATTTTGATGAATATAAAATAAGAATGCTATCTCATCTTGCAAAGAACTCATGAAGAGATGCGGATGTAATCAATGATGGACCAATCAAAATCACTACGGTGGTAAGCACAGAGCGAGATCAAGGAAAGGAAATTGACAAACCTAAAAAGGATTGGACCAAATATGACAGGAGAAGAGCAAATTTGGACTTTGTTGCAAAAGACATGATCTTGAAGACCCTAGACAGCAACATGTTCATGAGAATCAAAGACGCAAAACAAAGAAAGGAGATGTGGGACAAGCTATCATTGATAAATGAAGGATCCAAGCGAAGAAAGAAAACAAATTATCTGTTGCAAAACAAATTTGAGAACTTTAAAATGAAGGCCGGTGAATCCATTGATCAAATGCACAACGCATTCTCAAGCATCATCGGTGAATTACAACGGCTTGGACACATATATCCCCGTAAAGAAGTATGCTTGAAGATCTTGAGAGGACTACCCGAAAGATGGAAGATCATAACATCGAATCGAGGAACAACAAATCTTGCAAGCACTGACACTCTGACACTGATGTCCCAATTAAAAGCTCATGAATTCGAATTGAACGGCGAAGATGGTGCTCCGGCAGAGACACACAAAATCACTGCATTAGCTGCATCTCAGCAAAGTAACTTTGCCGAATGCATCAGCAAAGAGACACATGAACTAAAAGAACAGGTAGCTTTATTAGTCAAACGTTTTGACAGGTTTAAAAAGAAACCATTCAAAGGAAATCCTTCGTCAAACAAAAAGTCAAGCTCAAACAGAGACATGAAGAAGAAAGATGAAGAATACAGATGCTTCAACTGCAACAAGAAAGGTCACTTCAAGGATGATTGTCCTGAAGAGAATGACAAAGATGATGATAAGAAGAAATATAGAGCATCTGAAAAGAAAAAGAGCAAGAAGGCACTTAAAGCAGAATCCAGCAGTGAAAAGCACGAAGAATCATCTGATAATGACTCAGACGACAGTGATGAAGAAGACAGCTCAAAAAATGAAAAAGCATGCCTATGCCTCATGACCAAAAAATTGGATGAAGATAAAAGTGATAGCTCAGACACTGAGGAAACAAGCCTATGTTTAATGGCTAAAGAATCAGATGAAACTGAGGTAACATCTAGTTCCTGTTCTTCATCTAATGCATCCATATCTAACACTGCACAATCCTCTAGTCTCGCATTAGATACAGCAGACCTAGTCCAAAATCTCATGACTAAATTTGATGAAATTGAAAAGAATCATGAAATTCTGGAAAAGGAATGCAAGGATCTAAGAAAAGAGAATAAGAGGTTAAAGAAAGAACAGGATAAAGCAAAAGCTGAATTAACTAGTAAGGAGACCTAATTAAATGATCAACAAAAAACAGATGATCATACATCTGTAACTAACAGATCAGTTAAGAAAATCTCCTCACCAGTGAAGGTATCCACTGTACCACTAAAAGCACCAGCTTACAAACCCTCAAAAAGGTTTGGATCCGATCTGGTCTTGGCTACAACGATCGGGATGAAAGTAGGAATAATGGTCAACACCATTCTAAATTCGAAACCACTAGTGGACCAAAATTTAGAAAGGGACGGACAATGATTCCAACATCATCCCGTTCCGGTGAAGTCAAAACCCAGTGTAGTGAAACAGCAAATCAAATCCTCATTCCAGTTCAATCAAGAACAACACCATCTAAAAGGTAAAGGCAGACTTTACCCCTCAGAGGATGATTGGAATGTTGCACCTCCAAAATACAAGAGGAAACCATTTCACAAAATGCATCATATGTTTAAGAAAAACCAATCTGTTCCTAGACACATGAAGCAAGAAAGGTTTCCTACTGCATATTGGAAAGTGAAGAAGGATGTAAATGCACCAAAAGGTGGAGAAAAGTATCAGAATACCTTCAGTAAAAATACTAGGAGTTATTCTGCCATGCCTTACACATATGAAGTTGATGACTTCAATTATCCAAAAAGAAGACCTTTTGGATACACCTTTGGTATGGGAGGCATGATTGCTAACAGGTATGGACCCAAACAGTGTTGGGTACCTAAACTTAATTAATGCTTTTGTAGGATGTCCGGTACATAGACAAAGGATGTTCCGGACACATGACAGAAACAAGAAATGGCTCACCGATTTCAAAGCTTTTGATGGACCCAAAGTCACATTTGGAGGTAAAGAAAACCCTGACAAGATTAAGGGGGAAGGCACAATACTCAAGAACAATCTAAAGATTCAAAATGTGGCATATGTCAAGGGACTTAACTTCAATCTGATGAGCATGATGGGAGAATTAAACTACTTCCTTGGCCTTCAAGTAAAGCAAATGAAGGATGGCATCTTCATTAGTCAAGCCAAGTATACAAGAGACTTGATACACAAATATGGGATGGATACAAGTGGCACAATGAGACACACCAATGTGTGCCGAGTCATACTTGGAAAAGATGAAGGAGGAAAAGATGTTGATCGAGAAAATGTATAGAGGAATTATTGGATCATTATTGTACTTAACTCGCTAGCGTACGACGACATAGCATTTGCGGTAGGAGTGTGTGCAAGATTTCAAGCTCAACCAAAAGAATGACATCTTCTAGCGGCTAAAAGGATAATCAAATACTTGAAAAACACTATAAATGTTGGTATTTGGTATCCAAAAGATGGAGGATTTAAATTAATATCATATTCGGACTCGACTATGCTTGGATGCAAAATAGATAGAAAAAGCACCTCCGGAACATGCCAAATGCTAGGAACCGAGACTAGTTTCTTGGTTCGGTAAAAAAGCAAAACTCCATATCTACATCAACAAACGAGAATATATAGCGACGGTAGTCATGTTGTGCACAAATACTTTGGATAAGACAACGGCTAAGGGATTATGGAGTGGAAGAGAAAACAATTCTAATCATGTGTGATAACACAAGTGCAATATCTATTACGTAAAAATCCAAACATTGCATTCAAGAACAAAGCACATTGATGTGAGGCATCATTTTATCGAGACCATGTTGAAAAGGGAGATGTCATCCTAAAACACATACCCACTGAAGATCAATTGGCTGACATCTTCACTAAACCACTCAGTTATGAAAGATTCAGTAAGCTAAGAACTGAGTTAGGAATGATTGAAATTGAATAAGTATCAAATAGCGGCTAACTGGAGTAATCGGCTAAGTGACTTCATTAACTGGTACGACCTTTGCCGTTACAGGAGATGCAGCAAGTAAGGCACTGGTATCCAGCGAAGGTAACTTAACTGATTGTTAGGAACAGTTAAATGGAGCAGCTCAGTGAAGAACTTATTGGATCGGCTAAGTAACCAGCCAAGGCACTTCACCGAAATAAAGACTTAGATAAATTAAAAGTGTGAACAAAATCAATTCTGATTACACGTGGAGAATAAGGAAATTATGGATGATTATTCTGTACACACGTGGCGATCAACTTATGATCATGGAGGTAATTATATTATTTTTTGAATTATAAACTCCTCGATTCCCGGGCTCTATCATTACTTACCTTAAACCACTCCCCCATTCCACTCGAATATCGCGATTTGCATACACAAAATCACGCCATTATGTCACAAAATCCTTCTATTTTCAAAACCACGTTCACACTACCCAAATCACACTATATAAACAAGACTTAGAGATTTTCAGAAATCTTTACGCTTTCTTGGCAATTACAAACCTTACTCTTGTTACTTTCTATTACAAACTCAAGTTCATTTTCAAACCTCCTCTCCTTTTAAAAAAAAATGGCATCATCCTCCTCAAACACCCAAGCTAGATATGAAAAATCGATTGCCACGGGATCTTTCTTTCAAGAAGAACACTACTTGAAACTGTGCGGAAATGACGAAGATGCCAAACGATTGGCAGCAGGTTGCAAAATCCTAAAACTATCAACCTTTCTCAATCCTCCCATAACCGAGGTTTGCTATGAAAGTCTGATTTCCTTCTGGAAATCTGCACAATACGTGCCTGGGCTCCCTGCTGAAGAAGGTGACGAGTGGGAAGAAGACAAGATTGTAGCATCTGTCAACGGAAAAGAAGTGGCGATTACAGAAAAGGTAATTCACAAACATCTTAAACTTTCAAATAAAGGCCAAGCAAAAGTGACATCTGTGTCACAAAACTTGGATGATTTCTGGGCAACCATTGCCAAAACGGCAAACCCAGGATCTACAAAGGTCAATTGTTTGAGATCTGCTTTAAAGAAACCATTCAATGAGTTCGGTGCCCTAATTGGCAAGACCATTGAAGGAAAATTGGGAGCAAATAATGCAATGACAGAAATCAGAATGAGGCTGATGGGAATCATCTACAACAATCTGCAATTCAACTGGGCAAAATACTTCTTTCTAAGACTCAAAGAGCAAATCCAAGGTGAAGAAAAAGCGGCAAATAAGGGGACAGAAGAAGGAAAGACAAAGAAAGGACAATTCTGGGTGAAAAAGTCATATGGGATTCAGTTACACTATATGTTGCAATGTCTCAAAGTCCCCACAGTACAACTCCACAAACTGCATGAATCCAAAGTCATGTTCATTTATGTTAAACAACAACAGAAGGCAGGAGAAGGAAAGAGGAAGAAATCCACACGCAGCACCACCAGTCAAAGAAAGAAACAAAAGATTCAGCGAAGTCTGGAAAAGACAGACTTTGGAAAACAGATTGATGAAGAAGAAGAGGAAGAAGGTTCGACACCGAGGCGAAACGGCAAGAAGAAGGAATTCAGTGCGGATGACCAGCACCCTAATAAAGAAAACACTGGAGAGGATGAGGAATCATCTCCAGAAGAAAACTGCACAATTGTCGCAAACGATATAGATGATCAAATTGCCAGATTATCTTGAGTGGAAGGAAGGCGATTCCAAACAACAACTTCAAGACTCAGATCGCATGCTTGATGAAGAAGCATGGCTATTTGACTTTCTGGGAATCACAACTCTGGTAGGTGTACTTGATGAATCACCTCTATGGGACTTGGTTGATGCAGCCAAGGCAAAACTGCCCCAGACCTCTGGGAGACAAAGTGACGACTCAGAAGATGGTGGAGATGATCATCAGGATGATGGTGATGATCATGATGACAATGATGATAATGATCATCATGATGATGATCTTGGTCAAGACAAAGAAGAGGACTCTCCTGCACCAGATGCAATTGATGATACTACTCTTCTTCGTACATTTTTGAAACCACAAGCATCCGGCAAGTCTACAACTCCAGCAAAGACAGCCACTCAACCGTTGTCTATCAACGTTCCAGCTAACAGCACAAACATTGTGGACACTGGTTCAGCTGCTGCCACTCCACTCAAGACAACCCCCGGCATAGAGATAGGGGGAACAAGAGCTCAAGCCACACCAAAGATATACATCTACCCAAATTCTTGAAGATCTAGATGTAAATGTAGATGTCACTCAACATCAAGACAAGGGACAAAACGGATCCGTAAACAAATTGAAACAAGGCACGGACTCTCTCACCGAACACCGGCATTACAAATGAAACTTTTGAGAAAGCGGCGGACTTGTCGGTCGAAGAATTGGAACGACAAGCAATGTATCTCAGATCCATGACTTCAGCTTTTAATGACAAAAGCTCCTCCATTGAAAACAAGTTTCAGGCCATTGCAGAATACATTGATGCATAGAATATTGTTGTTCAACAACAAGGAGATCTGATGAAGCAACTCAACATCAATATCACTAACAGTCTTGCAGGCCTCAGGCAACACATTTCCCAAGAAAACGAATCACTGGCAGTAGCTTTTGGCACTAGACTTAGGAGTGTCAATGAGAAATTGAATGATCATAACAAAAGATTCACATCTATTGAATCAAAACTTGATTCTCTGATTGGAACGGCAGAGGCCACCAATAGCATCCTACTCCAGCAAAGGGATGATGCTGCCAAAAAGGGGGAAAACCTGGATAAGCCTGAAGGATCAACAATCAGACCCCTAAATTTCACTGAGGAACAACTGAGAGCAAGAGACAGAGAAATAAGAATCAGAAATGAAGCAAAAGAACAGCAAAGAAGGGTCAGAGAAGAAAGGGAAAAGGCCCTAAAGGAACCCTGCATTGGATTTCCTCACCCTATGCAAAGAAGAGATGATGATAGAGACAGTCCGGCGACGGCAAAGGCCCGGATCTAGTCGAAAGAGGATCCGTCGGTCAACACGGACTCGGCACCGGAGGAAACACCGGCGAGAGGTAGCGAAGCAGCTCCAAATATACTGGTGAGCACAGAACTTACACTGGTCACCAAAGCAAAGCAAAATATGATGCAGATGTACTGGACCATGTAAGAGAATTTTTCAGAGTACAGGAAAGACTTTATCCTCACTCCTCACAAGATGAAGCTTGGGCTGATTGGCTAAGCTATCAGGATGAAAGGATGAGAACTGATATGGCCAAACTCTACAATGAGGTCAAAAGAGAATTTGCACTTCTCAAACAAACCAACAACAAACCAAGCTCAGCCATACCACTATTTGCAAAAGGACCAGAAGACTTGCCAGCTGAACAACAAGAAGATTTCAAATATATGGGAAAATTCTTCAATCCTATGGGGAGAATGGAGAAACAGGAACAGTGGAGTCTCTACAAAAGTCTCAAGTTTGCAGATTCACATATTGCTGAGGCTAGGGAAAGACTTGAAAAATATTTTGGAGAACCTAAGGCAAATGAGACCATGCCTGATTTCAACAGACTTTTTGCCAAAAGAGTTTTCCAAGGTGTATCTGAATACACAGCTTTGGCTTACTGGAAGTGGAAGTTTCCAGAAATTGATTGGAAAGACATAGAAGAGGTTCAGAATACAAAATTCAAAAGGTACAAGGCTGAATTGAGCAAAATATAGTTTGTAACACTTGAATAAAGTCTTAGAACTTATTACCCTAAGATGGATGAATAAAATTGCTAAAGTTTTTATTCAGTTGTTTATTATGAAAATTTTTGATTACTAATGTTCAGGCTTATGAGGGTTTTGGCATCATCAAAAAGGGGGAAATTGTTAGGAACATTTTATTATGTTTTGATGATGGCCCTACTAGCTGTTATAGGAAGCCTGAAATAAGTTAGAACTCTCTGTATAAGTCTTTACTTAGAGTCTGACATGTTGTATAAGTTAGGTCAGACAAGTATTGTACTAGTTGGTAGGACGGCAAAGCAAAAACAGATATTCGGCAAAGTGAAGCCAGCAAAGCACCAGCAGAGAAGTAATGAAGACATTATGGTCTGACTTATAACCAAGGAAGTCTGTGATGACCTTGGATAAGTCTAAGTTATGTTTTTAAGTGATGAAACTCAATGTTCAAATATGGTGTACACTGGTCTCACCCAAATCAAGGATCAATGAAGTACAAAGACTCTCCTAATACTAGAAGAAAGAAGGAAACTGTGAATCGGCTGAGTAGACTGACCTTCGGCAAAGTGAAAACAAAACAGCGAAGAAAGAACTAACGGCTAAGTCAGAAGGCTCACTCGACCGTTCTAAAAACGGCGAAGTAACACTTACCTAATCAGATTCAATATACGTTGAAGATACAGAAGATCATGCATTAAATGCACAATCAATAGAGGATCAATCAAGGACGGATTTTCTGCTATACGTTTGAAGAAAGAATCCGATCACTGAAATCAAGGAGAATACAATTAAGGGGGAATCAAGAATAAAATCAAAGATTATTCCCTCATTAATATAGCCAACGGACGGAATTTCAAAACCAAAGTTACTCAAGGCTATAAATAGAAGGCATTGACAGAAAAACAAACAACGATTGAAAAAAAGAAAAATCAAGCGAAACTCACAATTTGAAAAGCCCTCTCTCGAACTTACAAGGATACATCTAGTGATCAACTCAAATATCGAACTACAAAGTCATACTCGAACCGAGATTGATCAAGCAAGTGTGTGAATCACATTCACATCAAACTCGAAGCAACCGAATCGAGGCAATCGAGAAGGAGTTGAATCTGTGATAGCCGTTGAAAGGATCTTGATCTTAAGGAGCAGCAAAGGGAAGACTGAATCACTGAAGCTGTTGCAGTCAAGGAGTGATAGTCTTGTAGATTCTCAAGCATCATCAGTGAATTACAACAGCTTGGACACATATATCCCCAGAAAGAAGTATGCTTGAAGATCTTGAGAGGACTACCTGAAAGATGGAAGATCATAACATCGAGAATCGAGAGGAACAACAAATCTTGCAAGCACCGACACTCGACACGATGTCCCAATTAAAAGCTCATGAATTCGAATTGAACGGCGAAGATGGTGCTCCGGCGAGACACACAAAATCACCGCATTAGCCGCATCTCGGCAAAGTAACTTTGCCGAATGCATCAAGAAAGAGACACATGAACTAAAAGAACAGGTAGCTTTATTAGTCAAACGTTTTGACAGGTTTAAAAAGAAACCATTCAAAGGAAATCCTTCGTCAAACAAAAAGTCAAGCTCAAACAGAGACATGAAGAAGAAAGATGAAGAATACAGATGCTTCAACCGCAACAAGAAAGGTCACTTCAAGGATGATTGTCCTGAAGAGAATGACAAAGATGATGAAAAGAAGAAATATAGAGCATCTGAAAAGAAAAAGAGCAAGAAGGCACTTAATGCAGAATCCAGCAGTGAAAAGCACGAAGAATCATCTGATAATGACTCAGACGACAGTGATGAAGAAGACAACTCAGAAAATGAAAAAGCATGCCTATGCCTCATGACCAAAGAATTGGATGAAGATAAAAGTGATAGCTCAGACACTGAGGAAACAAGCCTATGTTTAATGGCTAAAAGATTCGATGAAACTGAGGTAACATCTAGTTCCTGTTCTTCATCTAATGCATCCACATCTAACACTGCACAATCCTCTAGTCTCCCATTAGATACAGCAGACTTAGTCCAAAATCTCATGACTAAATTTGATGAAATTGAAAAGAATCATGAAATTCTGGAAACGGAATGCAAGGATCTAATAAAAGAGAATAAGAGGTTAAAGAAAGAACTGGATAAAGCAAAAGCTGAATTAACTAGTAAGGAGACCTACTTAAATGATCAACAAAAAGCAGATGATCATACATTTGTTACTAACAGATCAGTTAAGAAAATCTCCTCACCAGTGAAGGTATCCACTGCACCACTAAAAGCACCAGCTTACAAACCCTCAAAAAGGTTTGGATCCAGATCTGGTCTTGGCTACAACAGTTAGGATGAAAGTAGGAATAATGGTCAACACCATTCTAAATTCGAACCACTAGTGGACCAAAATTTAGAAAGGGACGGACAATGATTCCAACGGATCATCCCGTTCCGGTGAAGTCAAAACCCGGTGTAGTGAAACAAAGAAATCAAATCCTCATTCCAAATCAATCAAGAACAACGACCATCCGAAAGGTAAAGGCGGACTTTACCCCTCGAGAGGATGATTGGAATGTTGCACCTCCAAAATACAAGAGGAAACCATTTCACAAAATGCATCATATGTTTAAGAAAAACCAATATGTTCCTAGACACATGAAGCAAGAAAGGTTTCCTACTGCATATTGGAAAGTGAAGAAGGATGTAAATGCACCAAAAGGTGGAGAAAAGTATCAGAATACCTTCAGTAAAAATACTAGGAGTTATTCTGCCATGCCTTACACATATGAAGTTGATGACTTCAATTATCCAAAAAGATGACCTTTTGGATACACCTTTGGTATGGGAGGCATGATTGCTAACAGTATGGACCCAAACAAAGTGTTGGGTACCTAAACTTAATTAATGCTTTTGTAGGATGTCCGGTACATAGACAGTGGATGTTCCAGACACATGACATGAAACAAGAAATGGCTCACTGATTTCAAAGCTTTTGATGGACCCAAAGTCACATTTGGAGGTAAAGAAAACCCTGACAAGATTAAGGGGGAAGGCACAATACTCAAGAACAATCTAAAGATTCAAAATGTGGCATATGTCAAGGGACTTAACTTCAATCTGATGAGCATGATGGGAGAATTAAACTACTTCCTTGGCCTTCAAGTAAAGCAAATGAAGGATGGCATCTTCATTAGTCAAGCCAAGTATACAAGAGACTTGATACACAAATATGGGATGGATACAAGTGGCACAGCAGACACACCAATGTGTGCCAGAGTCATACTTGGAAAAGATGAAGGAGGAAAAGATGTTGATCAGAAAATGTATAGAGGAATTATTGGATCATTATTGTACTTAACTGCTAGCAGACCTGACATAGCATTTGCAGTAGGAGTGTGTGCAAGATTTCAAGCTCAACCAAAAGAATGACATCTTCTAGCAGCTAAAAGGATAATCAAATACTTGAAAAACACTATAAATGTTGGTATTTGGTATCCAAAAGATGGAGGATTTAAATTAATATCATATTCAAACTCTGACTATGCTGGATGCAAAATAGATAGAAAAAGCACCTCTGGAACATGCCAAATGCTAGGAACCAGACTAGTTTCTTGGTTCAGTAAAAAGCAAAACTCCATATCTACATCAACAGCTGAAGCAGAATATATAGCAGCAGGTAGCTGTTGTGCACAAATACTTTGGATAAGACAACATCTAAGGGATTATGGAGTGGAAGAGAAAACAATTCTAATCATGTGTGATAACACAAGTGCAATATCTATTACAGAAAATCCAGTATTGCATTCAAGAACAAAGCACATTGATGTGAGGCATCATTTTATCGAGACCATGTTGAAAAGGGAGATGTCATCCTAAAACACATACCCACCGAAGATCAATTGGTGACATCTTCACTAAACCACTCGCTTATGAAAGATTCAAGTAAGCTAAGAACGAGTTAGGAATGATTGAAATTGAATAAGTATCAAATAGCGGCTAACCGGAGTAATCGGCTAAGTGACTTCATTAATCGGTACGACCTTTGCCGTTACGGGAGATGCAAGAAGTAAGGCACTGGTATCCAGCGAAGGTAACTTAACTGATTGTTAGGAACAGTTAAATGGAGCAGCTCAGTGAAGAACTTATTGGATCGGCTAAGTGACCAGCCAAGGCACTTCACCGAAATAAAGACTTAGATAAATTAAAAGTGTGAACAAAATCAATTCTGATTACACGTGGAGAATAAGGAAATTATGGATGATTATTCGGTACACACGTGGCGATCAACTTATGATCATGGAGGTAATTATATTATTTTTCGAATTATAAACTCCTCGATTCCCGGGCTCTATCATTACTTACCTCAAACCACTCCCCCATTCCACTCGAATATCGCGATTTGCATACACAAAATCACGCCATTATGTCACAAAATCCTTCTATTTTCAAAACCACGTTCACACTACCCAAATCACACTATATAAACAAGACTTAGAGATTTTCAGAAATCTTTACGCTTTCTTGGCAATTAAAAACCCTACTCTTGTTACTTTCTATTACAAACTCAAGTTCATTTTCAAACCTCCTCTCCTTTTAAAAAAAATGGCATCATCCTCCTCAAACACCCAAGCTAGATATGAAAAATCGATTGCCACGGGATCTTTCTTTCAAGAAGAACACTACTTGAAACTGTGCGGAAATGACGAAGATGCCAAACGATTGGCGACGAGTTGCAAAATCCTAAAACTATCAACCTTTCTCAATCCTCCCATAACCGAGGTTTGCTATGAAAGTCCGATTTCCTTCGGAAATCCGCACAATACATGCCCGGGCTCCCCTCGAAGAAGGTGACGAGTGGGAAGAAGACAAGATTGTAGCATCTGTCAACGGAAAAGAAGTGGCGATTACAGAAAAGGTAATTCACAAACATCTTAAACTTTCAAATAAAGGCCAAGCAAAAGTGACATCTGTATCACAAAACTTGGATGATTTCTGGGCAACCATTGCCAAAACGGCAAACCCAGGATCTACAAAGGTCAATTGTTTGAGATTTGCTTTAAAGAAACCATTCAATGAGTTCGGTGCCCTAATTGGCAAGACCATTGAAGGAAAATTGGGAGCAAATAATGCAATGACAAAATCGAATGAGGTCGATGGGAATCATCTACAACAATCGCAATTCAACCGGGCAAAATACTTCTTTCTAAGACTCAAAGAGCAAATCCAAGGTGAAGAAAAAGCGGCAAATAAGGGGACAAAGAAGGAAAGACAAAGAAAGGACAATTCGGGTGAAAAAGTCATATGGGATTCGCTTACACTATATGTTGCAATGTCTCAAAGTCCCCACAAGACAACTCCACAAACCGCATGAATCCAAAGTCATGTTCATTTATGTTAAACAACAACGAGAAGGCGGGAGAAGGAAAGAGGAAGAAATCCACACGCAAGACCACCGAACAAAGAAAGAAACAAAAGATTCAAATAAGTCCGGAAAAGACAGACTTTGGAAAACCGATTGATGAAGAAGAAGAGGAAGAAGGTTCTGACACTGAGGCAGAACAGCAAGAAGAAGAAATCAGTGCGGATGAACAGCACCCTAATAAAGAAAACACTGGAGAGGATGAGGAATCATCTCCAGAAGAAACTGCACAATTGTCTGCAAACGATATAGATGATCAAATTGCAGATTATCTTGAGTGGAAGGAAGGCGATTCCAAACAACAACTTCAAGACTCAGATCGCATGCTTGCTGAAGAAGCATGGCTATTTGACTTTCTGGGAATCACAACTCTGGTAGGTGTACTTGATGAATCACCTCTATGGGACTTGGTTGATGCGGCCAAGCAAAACCGCCCTGCACCTCCGGGAGACAAAGTGACGACTCGAAGATGGTGGAGATGATCATCGGGATGATGGTGATGATCATGATGACAATGATGATAATGATCATCATGATGATGATCTTGGTCAAGACAAAGAAGAGGACTCTCCCCGCACCGGATGCAATTGATGATACTACTCTTCTTCGTACATTTTTGAAACCACAAGCCTCCGGCAAGTCTACAACTCCAAAGAAAGACAAACCACTCAACCGCCGTCTATCAACGTTCCAACTAACAAAGACAAACATTGTGGACACTCGGTTCACCGCTTGCCACTCCGATCAAGACAACCCCCGGCATAGAGATAGGGGGAACAAGAAATTAAGCCACACCAAAGATATACATCTACCCAAATTCTTGAAGATCTAGATGTAAATGTAGATGTCACTCAACATCAAGACAAGGGACATCAAACGGATCCGAAACAACAAACAAGGCACGGACTCTCTCACCGAACACCGGCATTACAAATGAAACTTTTGAGAAAGCGGCGGACTTGTCGGTGAAGAATTGGAACAACAAGCAATGTATCTCGTATCCATGACTTCACTTTTAATGACAAAAGCTCCTCCATTGAAAACAAGTTTCGTGCCATTGCGAATACATTGATGCACGTAATATTGTTGTTCAACAACAAGGAGATCCGATGAAGCAACTCAACATCAATATCACTAACAATCTTGCGGGCCTCGTGCAACACATTTCCCAAGAAAACGAATCACCGGCGTAGCTTTTGGCACTAGACTTAGGAGTGTCAATGAGAAATTGAATGATCATAACAAAAGATTCACATCTATTGAATCAAAAATTGATTCTCTGATTGGAACGGCAGAGGCCACCAATAGCATCCTACTCCAAAGAAAAGGGATGATCTTTGCCAAAAAGGGGGAAAACTCGGATAAGCTCGAAGGATCAACAATCGGACCCCTAAATTTCACCGAGGAACAACCGAGAGCAAGAGACAGAGAAATAAGAATCGAAATGAAGCGAAAGAACAAAAAAGAAGGGTCGAGAGAAGAAAGGGAAAAGGCCCTAAAGGAACCCCGCATTGGATTTCCTCACCCTATGCAAAGAAGAGATGATGATAGAGACAGTCCGGCGGACGGCAAAGGCCCGGATCTAGTCGGCAAGAAAGAGGATCCGTCGGTCAACACGGACTCGGCACCGGAGGAAACACCAAGCAGAGGTAGCAGACGGCTCCAAATATACTTGGTGAGCACGTAACTTACACTTGGTCACCAAAGCAAAGCGAGATATGATGCGGATGTACTTGGACCATGTAAGAGAATTTTTCGTAGTACAGGAAAGACTTTATCCTCACTCCTCACAAGATGAATCTTGGGCTGATTGGCTAAGCTATCAGGATGAAAGGATGAGAACTGATATGGCCAAACTCTACAATGAAGTCAAAAGAGAATTTGCACTTCTCAAACAAACCAACAACAAACCAAGCTCAGCCATACCACTATCCGCAAAAGGACCGGAAGACTTGCCACCGAACAACAAGAAGATTTCAAATATATGGCAAAATTCTTCAATCCTATGGGGAGAATGGAGAAACAGAACAAAGTGGAGTCTCTACAAAAGTCTCAAGTTTGCGGATTCACATATTGCCGAGGCTAGGGAAAGACTTGAAAAATATTTTGGAGAACCTAAGGCAAATGAGACCATGCCCGATTTCAACTGACTTTTTGCCAAAAGAGTTTTCCAAGGTGTATCTGAATACACAGCTTTGGCTTACTGGAAGTGGAAGTTTCCAGAAATTGATTGGAAAGACATAGAAGAGGTTCAGACTACAAAATTCAAAAGGTACAAGGCTGAATTGAGCAAAATATAGTTTGTAACACTTGAATAAAGTCTTAGAACTTATTACCCTATGATGGATGAATAAAATTGCTAAAGTTTTTATTCAGTTGTTTATTATGAAAAATTTTGATTACTTATGTTCAGGCTTATGAGGGTTTTGGCATCATCAAAAAGGGGGAAATTGTTAGGAACATTTTATTATGTTTTGATGATGGCCATACTAGTCATTATAGCAAGCCCGAAATAAGTTAGAACTCTCTCGTATAAGTCTTTACTTAGAGTCGACATGTTGTATAAGTTAGGTCGGACAAGTATTGTACTAGTTGGTAGGACGGCAAAGCAAAAACGGATATTCGGCAAAGTGAAGCCAAGAAAGCACCAAAGAGAGAAGTAATGAAGACATTATGGTCGACTTATAACCAAGGAAGTCTGTGATGACCTTGGATAAGTCTAAGTTATGTTTTTAAGTGATGATACTCAATGTTCAAATATGGTGTACACTGGTCTCACCCAAATCAAGGATCAGTGAAGTACAAAGACTCTCCTAATACTAGAAGAAAGAAGGAAACAGTGAATCGGCTGAGTAGACTGACCTTCGGCAAAGTGAAAACAAAACAGCGAAGAAAGAACTAATGGCTAAGTCAGAAGGCTCACTCGACCGTTCTAAAAACGGCGAAGTAACACTTACCTAATCAGATTCAATATACGTTGAAGATACAGAAGATCATGCATTAAATGCACAATCAATAGAGGATCAATCAAGGACGGATTTTCTGCTATACGTTTGAAGAAAGAATCCGATCACTGAAATCAAGGAGAATACAATTAAGGGGGAATCAAGAATAAAATCAAGGATTATTCCCTCATTAATATAGCCAACGGACGGAATTTCAAAACCAAAGTTACTCAAGGCTATAAATAGAAGGCATTGACAGAAAAACAAACAACGATTGATAAAAAGAAAAATCAAGCAGAAACTCAGTCAATTTGAAAAGCCCTCTCTCTGA
This sequence comes from Gentiana straminea, assembly GCA_036785695.1. Lineage (NCBI taxonomy): Eukaryota > Viridiplantae > Streptophyta > Magnoliopsida > Gentianales > Gentianaceae > Gentiana > Gentiana straminea. The sequence goes on along the minus strand of JAVUPR010000239.1, from coordinate 3,287,053 downwards.
ACTTACAAGGATACATCTAGTGATCAACTCAAATATCAGAACTACAAAGTCATACTCAGAACTGAGATTGATCAAGCAAGTGTGTGAATCACATTCACATCAAACTGAAGCAACTGAATCAGAGGCAATCTGAGAAGGAGTTGAATATGTGATAGCTGTTGAATCAGAGGCAATCTGAGAAGGAGTTGAATCAGAGGCAATCTGAGAAGGATAATTACACAACCGCCACATAGTGTGACACTTAACCGTGTAAGTGGGCCGTCTAACGTACGCATTCTCTAATACACGTCCACGTATAGTCCAAGTGTCTCTACACTTCGATAGACGAGATCTATCCCTGCCCTTAAAGACAGAAGACATCTAATACATGCTAGCCTGTTCATACTATCAATACCCCGTTTAATAGTACATCAGCCTAGAGACATTTAAGTATCAAACTTATTAAAGTGATTAGAGATCTCATCTACCATAATCGCCTATCATGGTTTCTCTATCACAGTTTAATACCAAGGACGTTATCATATAACAATTTATAATTGGTTCTGAAAAAGAACATATATATATGACAACAGAAAATCCATCTTATATATGTATAAACATAAAGAAATAGTATAAATGATCCGACCCGGTCGGATCCGTTCCAACCCGATTGGGTTTAGGACACTATTTCAACAGTCGATTGGTGCGAAAGATAAAAATCCTCAAAATAAGAGAGGACAAAACGACCAAAGTGATCAAGTCGATGATTCTAAAATTGATGATGAGATCCAAGAGAACGAGAAAATTACAAATCCCGAAAGCGGGATAAATGATTTGATCTAAGAAAAAAGTATGGATTATTGTGAAACTCCTGAAGAGTTACAAAAGATAATTGAAATGATTAATTGGCTTATATTATAAAGATCCATTACATGCACAAGAAAGATATCTTTTGGACCCGAAGACCAATGGTTGTATTTTTTTTCCCTTTAACCAAGTTTTTCCCACTGGTTTCTTAGTTAAAGGTTTTTTACGAGGCAACCAGTGCAATAAGAACGCATATGTCATGAATCTTTTTCACTTGACTGGTTTTTTCCCACCGGGTTTTCCCAAGAAAGGTTTTTGGTACATGTCATATACGTTATGCAGCCCAGATCAAACAAAAGCAAGTCGGGGACTTGTGTTGGTTAGGTAGAAGCATGATATTTATATTGTCCCCTCAAAGTAAGGTTTTTTGTACATGCCATCTGTGTTATGCAAATCAAATCAGAACAAAATCAAGTCGGGGACTTATTGGTTACATGGATGATGGATATTTTTGGCCTCCACAAAGCAAGGTATCAAATCTGGGCAATTATTTACTAGTGACGGTACATCAAACTTCATGGTGCTCGACTATATGCAATTCATTGGTCTCTATGTCTTTGAATCATTTGATTATTATCATTGACACGTTATATCCAAGAAACTTGTGGCTTATTCGTTGAGAAAGAGAGGCCAACTACATTATATGAAGACAGTGCAACTTGTATAGTTTAGTTAAATAGAGGCTACATCAAAGGCAATCGGACAAACTATATTTCGCCAAGATTCTTCGTCATGTATGATCATCAGAAGAAATGTGACATAGCAAACGACAATTCAACAGATTGGTCATTAAATCACCACATGTCACTACATTTGAGAGATTAATCTAAAAGACCGGAATGCAGTAATTTAGAAAGCTGAAGAGATGCTCAAATCAGGGAGGGTAGTACACAAATGAATATTGTACTTTTTTCCCTTCATTAAGATTTTTTCCCACGTGGTTTTTTCTTAATGAAGGTTGCGGAAAACCAAGTTCTGAAGCTCATCAACTTGGTATTAAACTCAAGAATTTCAAACAACTAGTAAGCGGGAAAGTAACATGAAGAAGAAGAAGGTGAATTTCATTAATCATCTGAAAAGTTAAGTTACAGAATGTTTGTAGGCCACTTATATAGTGTTAAGCTATTGCTAATTGTATAGAATGGCAGTTGCAACTGAATGAACCAACTCTAACAACCTTCAACCGCTTATGGTTGAAGGTGTTTGACAAAATGTCTCAATGACACCTTTGCATCAGTTCATGTTGCTACTACTGTTATTAACTTCAACTGCCTTGTGATCCTTCAATCTTGTGATCTGAACTCCTCCTTATAATCTCAATAGCCCCTCTCAAGCTGAGTTTGGGGAAGCTTGACCCTGTGATCCTTCAAACTTGTGATCTGAACTCTATGTTGGTGTGGAATGTTGAAAATGGAATGAACCCCTATTTGGTGCAGAAAGTAGTGAAATAGGGGTGCATCTAAGGCTTTAGTAAGGATATCTGCTACCTGGTGATTTCCTCACAGGCATAAGTTTAAGGAAACCAAACTGTACCTTAGCTCTAGTGATATGACAATCCAATTCTATATGTTTAGTTCTCTCGTGAAATATAGGGTTCTTTGCAATATGGATTGCACTAGCATTGTCACAAAAAGTAGCAGGGGTAATGATACAGGAATTTGCATATCCTTCATGATGTAAACTAGCCAGTGTGGCTCACAATTTGCACTAGCCATGGCCCTATATTTTGTTTCTGAAGAACTTTTAGCTATGGTAGTTTGCTTCTTAGCTTTCCAAGATATTGGTGCTGCACCTAGGAACATGATATAACCATAAATTGATTTCCTTGAATCTGTACATCCTACTTAGTCTGAGTCTGTATAACCTTTTAGTTGTAAATCATTGTTTGCAGGGAATAGTAAACCTTGTCCAGGATTTCTTTTGATGTATCTTAGCAATCTGTGTGCAGCTTGCATATGATTGATAGTAGGATTGGGGAAAGAAATTGACTTAATTTTTGCACAACAAAACTTATATCAGGTCTTGTGAAGGATAGGTATGTTAACTTTCCAACTAGGGTTCTGTAGGAAGAATTATTAGTCACAAATCTGAATCCCCTGTGGTCAGCTTCTGTTTAGAATTTAATGGTGTTGCTGATGGTTTGGCATTAGTGAAACCATACTCCTCTAGGAGATTTAAAGCATATTTCCTTTGATTAATGGATATGCCATTCTTAGTCCTTGCCACTTCTACCCCCAAGAAATACCTTAAAGATCCAATGTCCTTAATCTGAAATCTATTGTGTAAAACTTGTTTTACCTCATTGATAGGTTCCATGGAGGCACTTGTAGCTATGATGTCATCAACATATACTAAAAGAGATATAAAAGTATCCCTTGATCCTCTTGTGAAGAGACTATAATCATGTTTTGATTGTACAAATCCAATCTCTGTTAATGCAGTGGTTAGTTTGGTATTTGACGGTCTGCTTGCCTGTTTAACGCCATACAAGGATCTAGTCAATTTGCACACTTGATTAGGTTTGTTTGTGTTAAATCCTAAGGGCAAGTCCATGTAAACTTCCTCATCAAGTTCTCCATGGAGGAAAGCATTGTTGACAACCACTTGATGAATGTGCCACTGTTTTGATGCAGCTAGGGCTAGTAAAGTTCTGATGGTAGTGACCTTAGCAACATGAGAGAAAGTTTCTTCATAGTCTATTCCATAAGTTTGTGTATAGCCCTTTGCCTCTTATCTTGCTTTGTATCAGTCTATTAAACCATCAGCATGATACTTGATATTGTAAACCTATTTACATCCTATAGTCTTCTTGCCAGAGGGGTAGAGTTACAATTTCCTAGGTGTGTGTAGCTTGTAAAGCATCCAACTCTTTCTTCATTGCTTCTTGCCAACATTCATGCTTCACAGCTTGATTATATGTCTTTGGCTGTGTCATGTTTTCTGTCAAATAGAGTAACTTCTTGTAGTTGTTGACAATGTGATCATATGTAACCACATTGTTAATAAAATGTGGTGACTTATTTTGTGGGATGATGTACTGATCCAAATATGTTGGTTGGTGCCTGGTCCTACTGGATCTTCTAGTAGCTGGTTGAGGTTTGTTATTAGGAGCACCTATAGGTATGGTAAGAGGCAAGTTTGCTAAGGTAGGAACATCAGCATTAGGATGAACAACTTGCTGATCTGGTGCCATGAAATACTGATTGCTTGCTGATGTGTCTATGTATGTCATGTAAGGAACATGTAATGGAACTGGTACAACAGATGGAACAACACTAAATGTTTCTAAATCATGTAAAGGAAACACATTCTCGTAAAATCTAACATCTCTAGATATAAAAGCTTCTCTAGTAGACTTATCTAATAAAAGATGACCTTTAGTATATTGTGGTATACCAAAATAGATACACACCCTAGCTCTAGGGTCAAATTTTGACCTATTATGAGCTGGAGTGGAAGCATATACCAAGCAACCAAACAATTTTAGATCATTGTAAACATGAGATTTATCATACATCAATTGAAAAGGTGTTTTATTACTAATAACTGGGGAAGACAGCAAGTTGATAAGATAGACTGCATGACACACACAATAACCCCAGTATTTCAAAGGTAAATTTGACTGAAACTTTAGTGACCTAGCCACATTAAGTATGTGTTGTTGTTTCCTTTCAACAATCCCATTTTGTTGTGGAGTATCAACACATGAAGTTTGATGTATAATGCCCTTTTCTCTATAGAATTCTGGCATGTTAAACTCATGGATCTCAAAAAATAGATCAAACCTGTAAGTTATCTGATCTAATAATCTTGACATTCTTATTAATCTGCACAAAAACATACTGACAGAAATATTTTATAAGATCTCTAGCCTCAGATTTGTTTTTCATTAAAAAATACCATGTGAACCTTGAAAAATCATCAACTATTGTAAGAAAATAGGACTGAGCATTGATGACGGTCAAATTGATATCATATTTTACTATCAAATTGCCCCGTATTTGTATTCTCAATGGGTTTATTATGTATGAAATCATGTGTTAATTAGCTAAATATGATTAAGCCACGTCCGGGGTGACTAAATAGGTATTATGAGTATTAACAGTGTATTTTATGCGTTATTTGCCATAAATGGAAGCTACTATGCGTGCTATGGTTTTATTGACAGATGGACAAGTGTACATAGCATCATTTGGACTGAATATAAGATTCAATTGATAAAGAAGTGAACCGTGCTGAAGGTTGAAGTGTTTTGAACGGATATTGGACAAGAATCTGATTGGTGATATTGAAATGCTGTTTCCGAAGCCTTACAAGATTAATTGGGATTGGACTTACACATGAAAGTTGTAGGTCTTGAAACTTGGATTCCAACACACTTTGAATCACCCAAATCGGAGTTACGTAGGCCAAGTTATGGTCCAAATACCAAAGTGTGCATCGGAGACTACGAGGCCCACTTTGGCAGCCGCGAGCCCAGCGAGAAGCCATAAACGCGTTTTCTTGCCCTCCAAAGATTAGGTTTTACCTTAAGTCGGTTTATACACCTATATAAGCCCATAGAGGGCTTCCATCATTCAATTCCTCATCTTATTCATTCATCCATCAACTAGATACAATGTAGTCTTTTGGGAATAAAGTCTTCTTTTATTTTCTTCTTTTCTTCTTCTTGAAAATAAATCGTGAATCTTTCATTATTGAATTTTGTTTGGTTTATATTCGTCACGGATTAATTATGATCGCCGAAGAGAGAGAATTGAGGAGTGGATCTGTTCTTTATTATGGGTAAGATCTATTCCAATGTTTTATTTCTTTTCTTAGATTCATGATTGTTCTTGTGATAGATTTAGATTATGCTTGCATCTAATAAACTATTGTTGGTCCCTTGAAAAGGATTTGGTTAAGTTTAGAGGGGGGGGGGGGGTGAATAAACTTAACACTTAAAACTTTTGGAGTTAACAAACTCAGCAACTTCAAGCGGCTGGCGATACCCGCATGTCCGTCGACCTCAAGTAGTCTGCTGACTATTGAACTTACTGAATTTGTGCAGCGGAATTATATAAAAAATTAAGCCTTATTACTTGTTGTGAGATATGATACTAAGTATTAGATACTCAGTAGTGTATGTGTGTGATTTCAGTTGCTAGATTCAGTAGGTTGATGTGTGTGATAAACTAAATGCAGAAAGTAAGTGCAGAAAGTAAGTAGGCAGATTTTATAGTGGTTCCAGGTGGTGTAATCCTGTCAGTCCACTCTTCTCCTGTGATGTTGGAGATAATTCACTAGAGATGTTTGATGTAGCTGTTACAAATATCCCTAAGTTGCTTGTCCTTCACCAATAAATATGGCTTCACAAACTGAACACTTGGAACAGGTAGAATTGCTGCTCCAAAGTCTTCCACTGGTCCTTGAAGGGTAGGATTGCCTCTTCACCAGCTCCACCACAAACAACAGTCTTTCACACATATGTGCTTCACTGTCCTCAGCAGATTTCTTGTAAAAGAAAGATTGAATCAAGTAAATGATTCAGTTGCAGCAGCTTGATCAGGATGATATGATCAGCAGCTTGTAGTCTTCAAGTGTGTAAACTTGATGTAGCTTGAATGCAGATTACACTTGAAGATTTTCTCTGGATCATTATCTTTAATCTCAGTAGGTTCAGCATGGTGTTTTTCTTGATAAGAAAAAGCAGCTCAGAATTATCTCTTGTATTTCCTTAATTTTTCATCATGTTTTTCTGAGTTGGAAGTCCTCTATTTATAGGTAGGAGTCCTTGTGACTTGTATTTGAAATTCAAATATAGCTGTTCCAGATTTTGTCCCATTTGACTTGCTTTCTGTCACTGTTCATAGTATTGAGACAGTCAGACTGCTTTTTGACAGAATGCAGTCTGTCCACCTTTTGACTTGTAACCATTGGATAAAGTCCCGAATCATCCCAACGTCCTTTTAATCTCAACCATTGATTTGTTTGATAAATCAGAGGTAGTTAGCTGTCCTTATCCTTGTTTTCTTCCAATGTAATCTTGAATAAATCGAGATATATGTATCAGCAGGTTCATGAGTCTGCTGAAGTACACATTAGTAAGCTGAACCATAATTTGCTGTGTTTAAAACACAATGCAGCTTACTTCTTTTATCTAACTTTTATTTATGAAGTTAGATTACACCTTTTTGCATATAACTAAGTTCCAATCACCATCCAACTTGTGGAACTTAGACCTTGTACACAAGGTATATGTAATCAGTTTAGGTCATCACAGACTTCCCTAAATTCTGATTCCATATACTTGACTTTAATCACTAAGTTTGATCTCTTAGCCTTCATTAACTGAGTTTGAGCCCTCAGCCTTCAGTCTTCAGCAGGTTCCTGACTAGTCTACTGACCTAGCTACCCTACTGATCTAGACCAGTCTGCTGACTGATATAAGTCAGCTAACCATTACATTGCTTGTTTGATCAAACCTATACAAAGATCAAACTCTAATAAACCTATACATTTGATCTAGACATCTTTTTGCCTTTGCACTATAACAGTTAGTCTGGCACTCATCACTAAAACTTAAAAATAAGTCCAACAATTTCCCCATTTTGGTGATGATGCCAATACCCTCTCCTAACAGAAAAGCAAAAAGATTAAAACAAAAACAGAACAAACTTGGTCATTTCTCATTATAATCATTTGTTCAAAGTTATTACAGTCTAGAATCAGCAAATGATAAAACATATAAAGTGTGTTGATCTACTGTCTTCTTTCTCTTTCTTCTCTTGCTTTCTCCACTTGTTCTTGGTAAGCTCTTATCTCTCTGATCATATCTCTCATCCATTCATTTTCAATCAGAGAGAAGTCAACATGAGGATTCACTTGTTTCCACCAATGCCATGCTTCAGGTAGAGTTAGATTTATCTGATGTACTCTAAATCCTAACCGCATGTAAACTTCTTTAAACTCATTCAGTGACTCCTTTGTATTTGTGGTAGGTACACTCCTTTCACCTCTACCACCTCTTCCACCTCTCTTTGAAGCCCTCATGGCTTTAACTCTTGCTTCCCAAAATTTTAGTCCAAGAAAGGAATTTAGTCCCTCATGGAAGCCTTTATCATGATAAGGTCTCATTTTGCTGTTGTAGACTCTCTTGTATTCCTTGAGAAGATCATCAGTGAGTGGAAGTCTGCCAGGTGCAGGTTCCCTAAATGCATTAGTATCATCTTCCCATCTTTTCTTGGCAAAAATTCTAGCAGCCTCTTTTGCTACTGCTGTTTGGCTCTCTTCCCCTTATTGACATCATCAACAAAATGGGACAAAGCGAGGCCATGCACACTCTCCTGTGTCAACACTAGATTGTTCATCTGACCTTCAATAACTTCAGTCCTAGTGTCAATAGCTGTGATCCTTTCTTGCATTGTTTGCTCCTGCAGGGTTATCCTCTCAGTGATTTTAGGATCCAGTACAGCAGGTTGAGGTGCAACAGCAGATGCAGCAGGTCTATGTACCTCAGCAAGGTTATCTAACTTCTGATGAATAGAGTTAATTTGATCTTTCAGAAATTTCTCCTTCGGTGTATTGCCCTGTTTGATTCCCCTCACATCTTGTGTTAGATCAGCAATGGCATACTGAGTAGATGTGTAACCTGAAGCAACTGTCTCAGTAGACTTTCTATTGTTATCCACCAGATTCATCAGTTCTTCAAATCTCTGTTCCTGTCTATCAAGTTGAGTTCTTAACTGTGTTATGTCACTCTTGACAGCCCTCAACTCATCCAGGACATGTGCTGGTACCTCACCAGTCATTCCTCAAGCAGCTCCATCAGCAGGCTCTTCTATATTGTATTGTTGCCTCTGACTGCTGGTCACCAAGGCATAGCTCATATCCTTACCAACAGGGTGAGGTCCTTGGTATTCTTCCAAGATAGGATCAATAGCAGGTTCTTCAAACACTGTTACAAATGCCTGTTGTGGTTCATCAGCAACATGTTCTTTCTCAGGCATTTGAAACTCCTCATCACTGTAGTCATAGTCCAACAGTTTCTCCTCCTCATTAATTGCAGCAGTCTGCTGACTATCTTTATCTACAGTGGTCTTGTCTCCTTCAGTAGGCTCCACTACAGCAGCCTCTACAACAACAACAACAACAACAGGGGTCTCCTCCAGACCCAAATATGGTTCCAACCTTTGTGCGAGTCTTGTTTGTACCTCAAAGAACTTTGTACCTCCCGTTCCAACTCGTGTCCGAATCGTTTTTGATCCTCAGCAACCTGTACCTCCACTTCTTTCCTTGGTTCTGGTGAAATTTGTGCCACAATGACTTGATCAGGGAATATATCCATATTTTCCTTTTGAAATTCCCCAATGTCATCAATCTTTCTCAGAAAATTTACAGTTTTGGTTAGGGTGTTCTCAGTGTCAACCAGTCTTGATATTGAATGGAATCCTCAGAACTGACACTGGGTTCACTGTGGTCGGTACCCTCTCATCATCCAAATCTACTGTCTGCTGATCATCAACATGTGCAGCAAGTTCTTCAACAAATAAATTGTCAATCTCACCAACCATCCTGTTTGCACCAAAAGATATTCCCTCATTGATTTGTGCCTCAATATCATCTATGGTGAGATTTTCCAAATCCTCATCCATTTGTCCAATTTGCGGTCTTTCGGTAGACTGACCAGCATCAGTGGACTGCACCACTCTTGGTTCATTAATCATTGCAGTCCCACTGGTTTCTCCTGGACCTGATGGATGATCATCTCCAGAATCAGAAGATGATGAGTCATCACTATCACTTCTTGGATCCCTGAACTTGATACCCTCCTCCTTCTGTTTTTCATCAAATAAATCCATCAATCTTGATTGCAGTAAGGTGGTATCAACCAGATCCAGCAAACTTTCCACTCCCAATTTCTCAAAAGCCCATTCTTCAAAATCTGTCATTGGTTCTGCAGCTGGATTTTGTCTCTTATAGAAACCAAACTTTCATTGGAAGTAATCAGCAACCAGTAGGAGTTTAGGGTCAACAAACTCCTCTTTCCTTTTCTTCTCATGCCTCTCAAATGGCATGGTTGGTTTCCTGGGAGCTTTTTCAGTACCTTGCTGACCTCCAAAGGTCTCAACAAGTAAGTTCAAAGTCTCTTCCACGGATGCTTCTAGGTCAGTAGGTTGCTTACATTTGTTCCTACTACCTCCATCTGTACCACACTTAGTTCCCCCTGACTTATATGCTCATCAGCAGGGTTAGCAGCAGACTGCTCTTCCCCCTGAACTATTGCAGGATTTGCCGGGTCTTCTATCAACTTTTCCACTTCCACAGCAGGTGTAGACTCAGTTGTTTGCTGTGGTTCTTCTACAACTTGTGCAGTTTCAGTATGCTCAGCAGCCTTTGCAGGGGAGGATTCAACAGCTTCAACAGCAGGCTCAGGGTCAGTAGTCTGCTGTGATTCTCCAGCAGGTTGCTCAGAAACAACCTCTACATCCTCAGTAGGCTTGATAATAGTTAAGGGCTCAGCCTCAATAGCCTCTCCTTCTTCTTATTCTTCTTCTCTTTGAGCCTCCAAAACTTTCAACTGTTTACCTTTGCCATGTTTCCTCTTTTTGGCAATTTCTTTCATTCTTTTTGAAAGTTTCTCTTCTTCTTTTTCAATTTCAGCAGCTTTCCTCTTCCTTGTGATTTCATTTAAATCAACAACTTCAACTGACTGCTTCTTTGTCTTCTTAGGCTTTAATATTTCTGTGATTTTCCTTGTATCAGCAGCCTTTCTTTTCTCAGTAACCTTCTTTGGTGCAGCAGGTTTGACAGTTTGCTTAACCTGCTCACCACCAGCATCACCATTGTCACGGATTTTATTAATACAGAATAAACAAGTAATAAAACCGGTTAACCTCAAGTGCAAGGATCGTAGTATAAAGGCTATGCCGGGTCGATCTTACGGGGAACTAGACAGTTGTAAATCCTAGTTGTTGTTTTAACTACCTATGTCACGAACTACACGAAACAGTGAATTAATCTAAACAAAGATGCAGAAAACTAAACTAGACAGAGGAGATTATCCAATGCTAGGAAGGATACGGGTAACGAACTTATTAACTAAACTAAACTACGTGCAAAAAGGTAATTAACTAAGCAAGGCAAGACTCAAGTTGCAAGGATTTAAAATCAAATTATAAAAGGCAAACGAGGATTGATCCACCTATCAACATGTATTGGTCTCCTGTCTCGATTATATGTGGTATTTATCTAGGTTGTGATTCACCTTACCTAAACATGAACCCTAATTCCTTAGGTAATTCATCTTTTAACCTAGTATCTTCCAATGCTAGATTAACGCGTTTTAAGATCGAAGGTGTTAACTTTTACGTTCAAATCTAGTGATTAGACTTACTAACTTCCGTTATTATAAATCTAAGGACTATTCTTATCTATGGTGATCTAAAGGTTTATCATGACTTCCATCAATCATAAACATAATCATACATGCAAATCTTCCGATATAAACGCAATTAAACGAGATAAAACATAAATAAGAAACAACCTTAAATAAATAACTCACAAGATAATCGAAATACGTAAATCAATCCAAGTTGATGGCTTCACAATTCTCGTTTGATTGAAGCTTTAGCTCCCGAACATCCTCAAAGAACACGCTTTTGCGTAAAAAGAACATAAAAACTCGCTCTAAACTAATCTAATTTAAAGTTGCATAAAAGTGAAAGAAAAAGAAGTAAAAACGCAGCCTTAGCCGCCCCTAGGGTTTAGGGTTTGTATGATGTCGAATTGTTGTTTTTAGGGTTGAGAAACACCGCTTATTTATAGATTTCGAAGTCGGTTTCACTAAGTCGGCCGACGGACGCTCGTCCGCTTAATCAAACGCCCGTCCGGATAACCCTAGATCGCCGTACGCCCGTTCGTACGGCGTTCAAACTCTCTCGTATCAAAATCGCTCCTCGGGACGCCCGTCCGCTTCATCAAACGCCCGTCCACTCGGACGGAGTATGGACGCTCGTTCAACACGACTTGAAGGTGATTTCTTCATATTTATCTCTTTTTCTTCACTCCATTTGATCATTATCTCTTCCTTCAATCACTTAGCTCGAATTTTAATCTCTTTAAATCATCATTTGAGCCTTATAATTGCACCTATAACACATGGAAAATATCGCAAACTGTAATAAAGTCCATATAATCATAATTTCACCATAAATCCACATAATTATATCAATATTGCGATTAAGCCGTTAAAAATATCGTTTGCTCAATATTTTAATATAAAGACCAATTAATATGCAAATTATACAATTAAGAGGGAAAATATCATAAAATATACTCTTGAAAACCATAGAATTTCACCCTTAACAACTCCCCCACACTTAGCTTTTGCTCGTCCCGAGCAAAACAAAATGAAAATTAGGGCTCGAGGAAGGAAAACAGGCATCTAAACAGATATAACATATAGATAATAACTTAGAGGTTCACCGGTGTGTGTGCATAGCCATAGAAAAATTCCACTAAAACCAAACTTGAGAAAGTCAAAGTAAAACTAGCTAGTACCCCCTCGTAGAATAGCAATAAATGACACTCATAAGATGTACCCTACAAACGTGACATATCCCGAAAAAGAATGATAGAAGGCATCTAGGACCTTTCTGAAATACTCGAGGATAATCCCTACAAGATATCTATCAGCTTTATACTCGGGGATAAGATAGACGATAACTTAGTCTTATATTCAATTCATAACACATTTCTCATAAGTTGATTTAATTATTCACTTTAAACACACATTAGAATGAGCTATTGCCCTCATAGCAGAATAGGACATTTCGAGATAATCCCTACCTTACTCCAATCATAAGGCAGCTTTTCCTAACTTGTCGTGAGCTTTTAGTCATCATGGTGGAATAGGACATACGTGGTACACCCTACCTCACTCAAATCATCGACTAGCTTTCGACACACACAATTAATTCATTAATTCAACTTTTTCAATTTGGAAAATATTTACGTGTACTTATCACATTCAAACTTCTAGATATTCACAGTATATCATACTTCGGAACTAAATACAAACGATCATAATTCGCGAGATATATACGTAGCACTAAGCACATGACTTATAAGAAAATCAAAAATCACTAATCCAAAACGGGGTATAACTTTATAAGTTAGCTCATCGTCACTATGGCTCGTGAAAAGTAGTGTCAGGTGAAACAACTAACTTATCAAGTACATGAAATATCGCATAGATGACTATAAAAACAACGAACTTCAAATTGAATTGCCTACTCGAGACCAAACAAAGACCAAAGTGTCGGAAAATTTTGAAAAATTACGCTCATTTTGCATAATAAAAACAGTCTAACGTATTAAACAAACGATTATAGATACATAGTCGACCATTCCCCTCCCTCACACTTAAAAATCAACATGTCCTCATGTTGTGCAGAAAGTAAAAAGGATAAGAAACTTAGCTGAATTTGCGTGGAAAACCGAGCCGTTGGTCAGGCTGGAGCATGAAAAGGCCAACGCTCACAAAAAGCGTGGAAAAACGTCCCAAAACTAACTCAATCGGATCTCGACAAAAACTACCGCTACAACACTCGAGAAACAGAAAACTCGGGGGAAAACGGGGTATAACATGGCGGTAGAGATAATAAATCAAAAACGAAATAAAAAGAAAAGGTCATCGATAACTATGTCAATACAAGTCAAAGAAAAAGAGTGCGGGGGTGCCTTACGGCTTACATGATCATCCAAAATAGACGCCTATGATAAACAACAAGATGTAGCGTAAAAACTAGAAAGTACAAGAATCATGAACAAATACCGAAAGGTAGCAATAGTCAAAATACAACCGTATCGAATAAAAGTATACCAAAAAGTGCAACACCGTAAAGAATAACAAGAAACAATCAAGATGTCCCCGGAGTCGTCTCGCCGTCGTAGAAGGATCGCCAGCAGAGTCACCAAGCAGGAGCGTCAACCGGAGGAGGATCCGAAGCGTGCGGCCAGCCGTAGACGTCGTCCGTGAAGGTGCCGGCCGTGTAACCGGGGCGAGCGCGGTCCCCAGGAGGTCTCTCCTCCGCCTCCTCATCGTCGTTCTTTTTCCGCCTCGATCACATCGGCAATAACTTGCTCGATTGCATCGGAAAAGACGAACTCCGTATCACTCTCTTTGAAAATCTGCATATCCCTCGGTTTCTTGCCCTCCACAATGCACTTCAAAGACGTACATCATGTTCTTTTGCGTCTCCCGGATATCCGTCATCCAATCTCGCATCGTTGGCCATGCCGTACCGTGCCCTCTCCGCGAGATAAACTAGATAAAGCGGGAACCGGAAGTGGTGCCGAAGAAGAACCAGTGCTCACGGGCTGCCTCGGCTCACCCGTTGGCGGAACTTTCTCTCGTTGAATACCTCTCGGGTTCTTAGGCTTGTGATCCTGCCTATATTCCGGCACTCCGGCATCGATGCATATCTGATGAATCAAGTGGGGGACAATCAGGCTCCGCTTGTAATTCTTCTGACTAGCCACCAACTCATCATATATCGCTTGTCTAACATCGACATTCAACTTAAAAACCAAAGCATACATCATCCCAAGATCGCCTATGTGAAAGTGCGTCAAATTGTTCTTCGACAATAAACGACTCGGATGAAGCGGCAATAGACTCTCCAATCTTCAGACCATGCCGTAGTAACAATCTCCTTACGGTCTCCACCCGGTCTGAGCGTCCAAGCAACGTCGGGGCAAACTAGTAATCGGAGCTCCTCCAAGGGATCCTGTCCCGAATCTTGTCTCCGCTTGATTTCCTCCTTATAGTCCAAACCCTCAAATGCCTCCAACCCATACCGCGCATTAATCACTTGCGGTGTAAAGGGAACCGTAACGCCTCGAACCATAACCACTCCCGTGTCGACGTCGGTTTCCGAGAAATTAGCATAAAACTCCCTAACCAACGAATCATTAACCGGGGTAGGCGGTATCTTCATTAACTTCTCCCATTTCCTACCCCTCAACAATTGCACAAAAGCGGGGTCCACCTTCGTTTCTACCACTGCCCGCTCAACCAACATATTTCTAGCAAAATAGTGTTTGGTGTAGACCTCGTGTGCTTTAGAATTTACGAACCGACGAGGCATAGGGAGAGGCACAGCTGGTCTCACTTTCTTTCGAGGTCTCTCAGTCCTAGGTTCAGGTTCAACTTCCTCCCTAACCACATCATCAACATTCGCCTCTCGAACTTGTTCAAATTTCTAGATGACGCACCTTTCTTAAAACTCGGGATTTCTAACCAACGGAACATCATCCCGTGTATCCGAATCGGAGGAGGATTCATCTCTCAAATCAGCTCGGGCTTGTTGAGATACCCTGGGGGTTGCTCACGGAAAATTACGCCTCGGTTGGGGTCTAAATCGGAGGGCTCATCGGCCAAACGTTTCCGTTTACCCGATTCAACAACCTTCTCTTTACCAGGCCTCTCGCTTAGTAACCGCTTTCTTCCCCATATCAACCTAAATGTCTAAACCAAACGATTCACAAGAACAAGGGTTACCCGTTTAACATCCAAAGCGGGGTTTCAAGCAAACCGTCCAAACCACCAACATCAACAACAAACCATCACCATCACCACACCACCACAGCAGAAGGAAGGCAGAAAAGAACCAACAAAAACGAAAGAAAATCAACAATAGTTGATAATTCAAGAAAATGAGCCGACTCGAAAATCGAACTCACAAAAACGTGAATTAAAACGAGAAAAGTTGTAGCAAGCTTACCAAACACTATGAGGGGATGATGATCGAACTGGTTTGACGCCCAGAAACACGAGGATTGGCCACCAAAATCCGAGCTTTTGTCGAAATGGCCGCACTGAACAATCTCTGATTCCACAATTTTTGTTGATTGTTGGGGGAAATGGATTGGATAAAGGAAAAGAGGGTGCAAAGACCGTTCTTTTGCAACAAGAATCGCTGAATTTGGTTCAGAAACGAGGATTTTAGGGTAAAGGGGAGAAGAGAAGTCGGGTAGCGGTTTGAGAATTCTGAAAAATGAAGGTTCATGCGTTGAAGGTCTTTATATAGATGCTTAATGGACGCTAGTCCATCCTGACGGACGGGCGTTCACCTGGAGACAGCATGACCTGGACGGGCGTCCATTATACCGGACACTCGTCCAGAGGGTAATTTTTAAAACAGGATTGGAGGGAATTTTCCAGACGGGCGTCCAGACCTTGTGGACGAACGTCTGGTTAAAAAGATGAATACATGAGTGAAAACCTTGTCTCCAGACGGGCGTCCAAATACTTGGACGGGCGTCCATGGAAACAGAGGGTCGGACGGGCGTCCAGAAGCACTAGACGGTCGTCCAAGATAAAAAATTGCCAAATTTTATAAAATTTTCATATAAACCAACTAAATGCAAATTTTTTTTTTAAAATAAATTATTGATAATTTAAAATTCAAAAGTAAAACCGGAAATGCTACGAACATAAAAGAGTCGAAAATAAAATAAACACGAATAAAACAGTGGGTTGCCTCCCACCAAGCGCTTCCGTTTTACGTCGGGGCTCGACGAAACAAACCTAACTAACGCTAGTCTGCATAAATCTCGTCCCAATCCACCAAACGGATGAGACGACGAAGCATATCAATAGCAGGAGGGAAATCATAGTCGTCTTGTACGCCCCAGTCATCACCAGCTACCTCTAAACCCCTAAAATGTGAAGCCCGTAGTACCGGCGCTAGATCCGTCGATAGGGTCATTTAGGACCGTATATGGACGTCCGATAGCTTCCCGTAGCTCCTCGCAGTGAAGTCACTACCTCCCGAACAGCGGGGAACAATGAGAACATAGGTGATGGTCTTCGTACGGGTACTAAGCTCAAAATCTACGTGCAAGACTATAGTGCCTCCCGGTCCATCGCCCATCGTAATCGGTGGGATCCGACTAATGATGGGGAACTCCTCGGGAAGAACTCCGTAATCCATATCTAAAAAGCAAACTAACTGACAGATGTAAACATAAAAACTCAGTCAACTAAAACTTAATTAAACTAAAACTTAAATAAATATAACACTAACAGCAAAAAAAAACAGAATTTAACTAATATGATACGGGATATCTAGGATGCCTCCTAGTAGCGCTTTTGGTTAATGTCGTTAGCTCGACAACGTTTAAAACTCAGCCTAGATCAGGCCATTTGACTTTTCTGCCAGCCACTACCTCGTGTAAACTCGATCGCAGTGTGGCCGCGTAAACAAGATCTCACACATGGGGTGAAATCTTTAATGGCTTTCCATATACGCTTGAACTTCCCCATGGGTGATCTCTTCACTCTCTGAGCCCTCTGATGACGCTTCAATTGACGCTCCCTCTCCAATTCTTCCATATCCCAACTACCGCTAGAACTTCTTCGAAGGACCACTACAACCATCCTCTCGAGAACAAAGTTGAGTGAAGATTCGTCGAATTCTTCGACTTCCGTAGCACCACACCCGAGAATATCGAGGAATTTAACAATCAAAGGCTTATCCTTAGGTTCACCGATATAGTACTTGCACCTTTGGCCATTCACTCGAAACGGGTCGCCACTATAACCACGAAGTTCTAGAACGCCTCCAGGGAATGATTTGGAGAATCTCGAAGGGGCCGGACCAACGTGTCCTCAACTTTCCAGAAACAAATGCAACCTAGAGTTGTATAGAAGAACTTGTTCGCCGACATGGAATTCTCTCTTCTTAATCTTAGCATCGTGGAGTAGCTTCATCCTATCCTTACTAATCCCGGTACTTTCGTAAGCCCGGAGTCCGAATTCGTCTAGCTCATGTAATCGCCGTAGTCGATGTTTTCCACAAGATTGGGAATCAAAGTTCGAAACTTTGTAGCCCAATAAGCTCTATGCTCTAACTCGACAGCGGATGACATGGTTTCCCGTAGACCATTTGATATGGAGATGTACCCATAGGAGTTTTATAGGCGCTTCGTAAGCCCAAAGTACATCATCCAATTTCAAACTCCGATCCTTTCTATGACTCGTTTACCGTTTTCTCCAGGATTTTCTTGATGCTTTGGTTGCTCCTTTCAACCTGACCACTAGTCATCGGATGATATGGTGTGCCAGTTTTATGACGAACACCATACTTTTCAAGGACTTTCTCTAGGGGTCGGATGCGTCCCTTCATCACTGATCAAGGCTCGTGGACATCCAAACCTCACAAAGATATTTTTCTTAAGAAATTTCATGACCGTCTTATGATCATTGTGAGGAGTGGCTTGAGCCTCCACCCATTTAGAAACGTAGTCTACACAGACTAAGATGTATTTGTTACCGCAAGATGATGGGAAAGGTCCCATAAAATCGATACCCCATACATCAAAGACTTCACATTCTAAGATGGGTTTCAAAGGCATGTCAAAACGCCTTGTCAGAGTACCGGTCCTTTGGCACCTATCACAAGCTTTACAGAAAGCCTCTGTATCTTTAAAGATCGTAGGCCAATAGAAACCGGATTGAAAGATCTTAGCAACGGTTTTCCACGGACCAAAGTGACCTCCTGTGGGTCCACTGTGGCACTGCTCAATAATATCTCGTTGCTCGGATTCTGGAACACATCTCCTAAGCAACCCATCTTTACAGATCTTGAAAAGATAAGGTTCATCCCAGACGAAATACTTCAAATCAGAGAAGAATTTTTTCTTCTCCTGATAAGACATTTCGGGATCGAGATAACGGGCATGAAGGTAGTTCACAATGGAAGAATACCATGGAACATCAGGAGGACAACCGTCTATCAACATAATGTTTTCCAGAGGAAAGTAGAGATCTATATCATCCGGTTCATCCTTTTCCTCATTTAACATTCTAGAAACGTGATCCGCCACTACATTTTCACCGCCCTTTTTGTCCTTAATTTGAACGTCAAACTCTTGTAGGGTCGGTATCCAACGCAAGAGGCGCGGTTTAGCCTCTTTCTTAGTCATCGATAACGCAAAGCGCGTGATCGGTCCACACGATCACTTGGGCTCCTAACAAGTAACTACGAAACTTGTCCATAGCGAAGACTACGGCCGTAGTTCCTTTTCGCAGTAGTATAGTTAACTTGAGAGGGGTTCAATGTGTGACCGGCGTAATAGATAGGCCGGAACTTTCCCTTGATCTTTTGCCCTAGAACAAAGACCAACAAGATAGTTTGATGCGTCGCACATAAGCTCAAATGGTAGGTTCCAGTTAGGCGATATAAGAATTGGAGCAGATATTAAACGATCCTTGAGCTCCTCAAACGCTTGCTTGCAGTTATCATCAAAGGCGAACTCAACGTCTTCCTTAAGTAAGGTAGACAGGGGCTTGGCGATCTTTGAAAAGTCCTGAATGAATCTCCTATAAAAGCCGACATGTCCGAGAAAACCTCTGACTTCGCGAACATTCTTAGGATAACTCATCTTCTCGATAGCTTCCACCTTAGCCCTATCTACCTTAATACCTTTGGCGGACACTTTGTGGCCAAGAACTATCCCCTCATCTACCATAAGTTGGCATTTCTCCCAATTGAGCACCAAGTTCTTTTCCACACACCTAGATAACACCTGATCAAGATTATCGAGGCAATCATCGAAGGATTGACCAAAGACCGAAAAGTCGTCCATGAAAATCTCCATGCACTTTTCAACTAGCCCGTCAAAGATAGCCATCATACACCTTTGAAAGGTGGCTGGGGCATTACAGAGACCAAATGGCATCCGCCTGTAAGCGAATGTACCATAAGGGCAGGTGAAAGTGGTCTTCTCTTGGTCAATAGGATCGATGGGTATCTAGAAGTATCCTGAATATCCATCGAGGAAACAGTAGAAGGCATGCCCCGCCAGACGCTCAAGCATCTGGTCAATGAAGGGAAGGGGGAAATGATCTTTCATTGTGACCTCATTGAGTTTCCTGTAGTCAATACAGAATCTATAGCCTGTAACGAGCCTCAATGCTATCTCTTCTCCCTTCTCGTTCTTCTCAATAGTAATCCCTTCTTTTTTGGGGACTACTTGAGTAGGGGATACCCATTCACTGTCAGCGATGGCGTAAATGATACCCATATCTAGAAGCTTAATGATTTCCTTCTTGACTACCTCTTGCATGTGAGGGTTTAGCCTCCTTTGGGGCTGTCTTACACACTTGGCTCCCTCACTAGTCTTGATCTTGTGCATGCAGATGTCAGGAGGTATTCCTCGGATATCTCCCACCTCGCCATCCAAAGGCTCTTTCGTTTTTTCGCAAGACGTTTAACAGCTTTCACTTATCTATTCGAGATAGCTTGGCGGATATGATCAAGGGAAGCTTGTCACCTTCCCGTAGGAACACATACTTAAGATGTTTAGGCAACGGCTTCGTAACTAGATCCGCGGGGGGATTCTCTAAACTCGATTTAAGCCCTCCACTTTTCAACTCAACATCGCCGAGCTTACTTAGTGGCTCCACCGCCAAAGCTTCTTCTCTTAATAACCCATCTTCAAGGTCACCGTCAATTGATCTAGATTAACCACACCATGACTATTCGATTATCGATCAATCACTCATATTCCGCCTCCACAAACCTTGACTTGCTCTTCCATACGATCATTGAAGTCATTAAATGTTTCCTCAATGGAAAAGCCGGTTGGAGAACCGGAGGGTACGTGAATAGATTTAGAGACACTATAGCTCACCTCTTGGTCACCAACTCGAATAGTTACTTGCCCACCATCACAATCGATGAGGGCCCTAGGCCGTAGATAGGAAAGGTCTTCCAAGAATCAGGGGAACATTTTCACCTTTCTCCATATCTAAGACGTACCAGTCAACTGGAAAGGTAAACCTATCAATTTGAACTAATACGTCTCTCAGGATCCCTGAAGCTTTCTTGGAAGATCTATCGGCGAATTGAAGGTTCATGGTGGTGGGTTCTAGAAGATCTTGTAAACCAAGCTGATTGCAAACAGACAACGGCATCAAGCTGATGGATGCACCCAGGTCACATAAAGAATTTGGGAAGACTAGGCCTCCCATCTGCAATGTGAGCACAAATTTGCCTGGGTCACCCCTCTTGGTTGGTAAGTCTTGATGATTTATCAAGGAACAATCCTCACCAATTTGCCTTTCCATGCCTGCTAATTTCTTTTTCGAAGACACAACATCCTTGATGAATTTTGTATACTTAGGCATCTCGACCAAGACCTCGGATAATGGCGTATTTACCCGAGTATTTTTCAAAAGGTTAAGCACCTTTTCATATTTCTTATCTTCACTCGTAGGGATGTTGCTCTTCCTCGGTGGAAATGGAAGCTTTTTAAGGTCACTCTCGGAAAATACTTTCTTTGAGGATGCACTTACGGCCTTGTCTTCCAGATCTTTCCACCTCACAACTTTTTCAGACGTCTTATTAGCCAGGGGATCAGCCACCTGACTCTCAACCGAATCCTCTTTCCTCAGGGGTTCAGCCACCTGAGGTGTTTCAACGCTTTCATCTCTCGGGGGATCAGCCACCCGAGTATGCTTTTGCAGGACAAGGGATAGTGGTTGCTCAACTTCCCCTCCTGCCTTATCAGTGGCAGGAGGGGCTAGTGGTTTCCCTGGAAGCCGGGGGACCACTCACCGAGTGCCACTTCTCGGACTCATTGCACCGGCCTCCTCTTTTCCGTATTGCATTGTTGGCACGAGGTCGGTACATTGGTTGTTGCTTAAATCGGCCTGAGCAACTTGACCGCCCTTTGGGTTTTTCTTAGTAAAACTAGGCAGATGTCCTGGGGGTCTTGAAGCTAACTGCTCAGCCAGTTGCCCTATTTGCCTCTCAAGGCTCTTGTTCGTATTCATTAGAAGTTGAATACTTTTGCTTTGCTCCTCCAACTTAGCTTCGAGATTGTTGGACTAGGAGGGGCCTTGAGAGTTTTGGGGATTTTGAGAGTATGGCTGGCTGGGCTGATTCTGAAATTGAGAGTTGGAATTGGCGGGCCAATTCTGATTGAACCTCTGAGTATTATTTGAAAATTTTGAGTTCTGGTTCTGATTGAACCCAGGGTTTCTGTTGAAGTTTGGATTCTGATTAAAGCTCGGATTGAAATTTAGATTTGACTTAAAGCTCGGATTCTGGCCGAAGCCCTGGTTTTGAGAATTATTCTGGCCAGAGAATTGGTTATTGAACCTTGGATTGGACTGGCCAGAAAAAGCATTCACTTCGCATTCTCGTCCAAATGGGACATGGGACGAGCGAGCGTGTGCACCGGATCATCACATACTTGGCATGTGATTTGATTACACTGTCCATTGTTATGAACAACATTGACTTGATGAACAGAGGGGGGCTGAAATTGACATTGGCCAAACATGTGACCGGTCCGACAAAATTTTCGCAATAGTAACCCGAGGGTTCTCGCGGAAACGAAGGAGTCCGATTAATCGGGTTTGGAACTTGAGGACTTGCCATCTGCTTTTGCAGCATGGCAATCAACTTTGGACGTTTACTTCCTCCACCTTGGGAGGAGGAGGCGCTTGGATGGCCTGATAGGATGGGGCATAGTTATATTTGGCAATGTCTTCAAACAGTGCCCATCCTTCATCAGGTGTCTTTTTTAGGAAAGCCCCACCAGAAGAGCTGTTGACCATGCCTTTAGTAAGCTCGGTCAGTCCACTGAAGAAAGTGTTGACTTGCTGTTCGGTAAAAACGTGTTTTAAATTTATAAACCGAAACACCCCAAGTATAAGGTTCGTAGTATAGGATGTTAACGGGTCGTCCTAAGGGAGTGGAATGTTTATCGAATTCAAGTATAAATCTATGTCGATTATGTCACAATTATCTATCTAAACTAAGGCTGAAACTGACTAAAACCTAAACCTAAGAATTAAAACTAAAACAGGAATAAAAACAAGCAGAAAATACGAAAACAGAAAGATGGACGAGCGTTCACTAAAGTGAACGAGCGTCTGAAAGTATAAACTAGTGGACGGGCGTCTGCTATTGCGGACGAGCGTCTGATTACGAACTGAAGCAGAAAAGTGCAGAAAACAAAGCGGGAACTTAGGGTTTATTAAACTAGAACTTAAGCTAAAGAATAAACTAACGATTCGATTCAAACAATTAAAGGAAAACACAAATGAGGCAACGAATCCACCCATCAACCAACAACCCCCAACTAGATGGTGATCTAAAGATGTAGTTTTTAGTAGTGATCTATTCACGAATTCAATTAAATTTCTTCAACCAAATTCTAGGGTTTCGTTTATCTTTTTCAAGTAAACTAAACATGCAATCAAAACGAAATCACGAGATTGTTTCCAAGCTCTTACTCAACTAAACATGCTTAATCTCTTACAACATGATTAGATGCATTACTTTGAATGAAATCAAACTTAAATAACATACTTTCATATATTGATTCAAGCATCAATAAAACATAGATCGTTTCATCAAATCTTAATTCAACAAAACTTAAACAATACAAAATAGATCCAAAGTAATGAAAAACTAAATCTTTTACTCACTAAACATAGGCATAAAATCTCTAGTTGGTTGTGTTGATGATGGGCTTCCTCCGTCGACTCACTGCAAGGTTTCTAGCCAACAATCATGTTGAATATGATTGTTGGGTTGGAGAAACTCATCTCTATGGAATTAGGGTTCTGGCCGCAGCTTTTTGGTGTGAAAGTGCGATCTCAATGATGTGTAAAAAAGGTGTCCCATTAGGGTTGGGGCTGCTGCTGTATTTATAGAGCTCTAAGTCGGTTAGGGTTTAAGTCGGCACCGGACGCCCGTTTGGTCTTGTGGACGCCCGTCTGGTGGATCTTGACTTTGCTCTAGACGTCCGTCCATGCTGCGTCCAAACTCTCTGTATGTGATTTCCTCTCCTGGACGCTCGTCCATGCAATCGACGCCCGTCCAGACGGGATGCGTACGCTCGGGCCGGATCGCTTTTGGTCGGATTTCATCATCTTTATCCATTTTCTTCAAGCCAATTCCAACTCTATCTTGAATAATTCGACTTGAGCTTCATTTATCCTCTTTAGCACTCGAAATTAAGCCTCCTAAAGGATAAATAAACATTGCAAAAATGTAATAAAGTCCAAATCATAATAAATCAATCAATTCAATACTTAAAATAACCAATTTTGCAAATAACCATACTAAAATCATCCTTACTAAATAATTGCACTTAAACCCTTAATTCTTATATAAATTATGCAAATGTGGGGAAAATAATAATGAAATACACCCTTAATAATCATATAAATATGGCCTTAACAACACCCCCACACTTAGCTTTTTGTACGTCCTCGGACAAAACAATTAAAACTATAGCTCAACTTTCATGCAATCCACATAGATCTCTAACTCACGTAACAAAAGATACAACAACTATAGCAAACAATACCATCACAGAGATAGATTCAGTGTATGTGTGACAAGCCCTTTTCAAATTCAACAAGCCTTTCAAAGAAATATCCTCTCAAAAATCCAATGATTATCCTAGACATAGGTAGTAATAGCTCCACTCAAAGCCTTCCCACGCACTCAGTAGGATAATCCCTACAGCATATCATGCGGTTCTACTGGGTATAAGATCCATGATAACAAAGACTTCACTTTATTTTTACTCATCATTTCCAAAATTTCCAAATTTGACGCATATCAGAATGAGCTTTTACCCATCATAGTAGAATAGGACATTTCGAGATAATCCCCTACCTACTCAAATCATAAGGTAGCTTCTTCTAACTGGTCGTGAGCTTCGGTCATCATAGTGGTATAGGACATACGTGGTATACCCTATCGCACTCAAATCATCGACCAGCTTCCGACAAACGTATTTATTATGATTGCTTATTCATTCTTTTTTTCAAGACATAAGTTACATCTCACTTATCACATTCAAACTTTATGATATTCACAACACACGGTCTAACTAAGGTGTTACTATACTGACCTTCCTAAGATAAATCACTAAAACAATGAAAGGATATAGTTCAAAAATCTTGCTTCAACATTAAAGGCTTCCGTGAGTGAAAAATGAATACTATCTCCATGACAGTAAAGACATGCTATAATTATCTCACTAAGTCACATACTATCATCGTTAGAAAACTACAACTAGTAAGCATTTAGTTTCAATCATATGCTCGAGATTCACAAAAAAAATTTAAATTTCGTGGAAATTTAACATTCACTCATATTTCAAAGGATATAGCATGAAAACATACCCAATTTACCCCCCCACACTTAAATCACATTATGTCCTCAGAATGTGCAAAATAAAAGAAAAAGAAAACTTAGCTGGTTTCAACAGTGGTTGTCGGATGAAAGTTGGCAGAGGTCAGGCCGGAGCATGAACGTACCGCTACAACTCGAATAGACAACACTGGTCATAAAAGCTTGCGAACCTGCTCAAAAGTATCTGCCACACTCGACATACCATATAATCTCGGGGTACACGGGGTATATGAGCAACACATAACACAAAACACTTACAACAAGAGTAAAAGGAATAACCATCAACACGCCACTAGAGTACTATTTCTAAAAACAAGAAAACAAAACAACCTAAGAAAAGAAAACAAACAAAGAAAACTAGGCTGCCTCCTAGGAGCGCTCTTTTAATGTCAATAGCTTGACACAGATTTCAAAAGATCAACCCGGATCGGGCCACTTTGGTTTAACAAATGCCGCCACCTCGCATCGGAATCGAAGTACTGGGGCGGAAATGATTTTCACCACAACAACAAGTCAAGTGCGCAATAAGGTCATTAAACTTTTCTCTCCAAACTACACCGACTCTCTTCTTCTTGTTCTTGCGGATGATAGGCATAGGTGTGCTAACATGCTCGGGAGTCTTAGAAGAAGGTTCCTCACGTGTAGAGGTAGGAATGTCATCATCGACTCAAAGAAATAAGATGGAATCTCTTCACAAATCGGACATCCGTACTCTCATCTCTTCTTTGGAAATAAAGAGTCTCGTGCTTCTCCTTTGGTTGCCCAAAATATTTCTTAAGTCGATGGCCATTCACTTTAAAAGCTTGATTACCGTACCCGTTCAAAGTAATTACTCCACTTGGATTAACCTCGAGAATCTCAAAGGGACCGGACCATCTAGACTTGAGTTTACCCGGAAACAGTGAAGTCTAGTATTATAGAGTAAAGCCATTTCACCAACTTTGAATTCTCGGTCCTTGATCTTAGCGTCATGGAGTATCTTTGTTCTTTCCTTGCTAAGCTTAGCATTCTCGTATGCTCTGAGTCTGAATTCATCGAGCTCGTTCAACTGTAACAACCGTTTCTCCCCACAGAGTTGGCTATCGAAATTCAAGAATTTAATTGCCCAGAAAGCTCTGTGTTCAAGTTCGACAGGTAAATGACAAGCTTTGCCATAGACCATTTGGAAGGGTGACGTGCCCATCGGGGTTTTAAATGCAATACGATAAGCCCACAATGCGTCATCCAACTTAAGACTCCAATTAGATCGATTATTGTTCACGGTCTTCTCTAAAATTCTTTTCAAGCTCTGGTTGCTTACCTCGACTTGGCCACTGGTTTGGGGATGATATGGTGTACCAACTTTGTGTTTGACACCGTATTTTTCAAGGATTTTATCAAGCGGCGCATTGCAAAAGTGGGTACCCTCATCACTAATGAGTGCTCTCGGACAGCCGAATCGGTAAAGATATTCTTTTGCAAGAATTTCTTCACGACTTTATGATCATTAGTTTGGGTAGCTATGGCTTCAACCCACTTGGAAACATAGTCGACACGACGAGGATATATTTATTACCGCACGAAGATGGAAAGGGTCCCATAAAATCTATGCCCCAAACGTCGAAAACTTCGCATTCAAGAATGGGCTTAAGTGGCATTTCCATCCTACTACTCGCCGTCCCGCCTTCTGCGGCACTTATCACAACCTTTACAAAAGGCTTCGCATCTTTAAAGAGAGTCGGCCGAGAATCCAGCTTGAAGGATCTTTGCAACCGTCTTCGGTGTTCCATAGTGACCTCCAGTGGGACCGCTGTGGCATTGTTCTAGGATATCCCACTGATCATGCTCCGGAACACACCTTCGAAGCAATCCATCTTTACAGATCCTGAACAAATAAGGATCTTCCCATACGAGATATTTAAGATCAGAAAAGAACTTTTTCTTCTCCTGATACGTCATGTCTTCTAAATGACCACTCGCTAAATAGTTGACGTAGTCAGCATACCACGGCCTAACCGTTTCAAGCTTCATCAATTGCTCGCCGGAAAATCAATGCCTATATCATTGTGATTCTCTCGCACCCTCATTTACTAAGCGAGATAAATGATCAGCCACAATATTCTCACTACCTTTCTTATCTTTAATCACAAGGTCAAACTCTTGTAGTATCAAAATCCATCGAAGTAACCTTGGTTTTGCATCTGCTTTGTCCATAAGGTAGCGTAAGGCTGCATGATCGGTCCATACAACAACTTGAGACCCTAGAAGATAACTTCTAAACTTGTCAATGGAAAAAACAACGGCTAAGAATTCCTTCTCAGTTGTGGTATAATTGCATTGAGCCGGGTTCAAGGTGCGGCTCGCATAATAAATGGGCCTGAACCTTTTATCAACTCTTTGACCTAAAACTGCGCCTACGGCGTAATTAGAGGCATCGCACATCAGCTCGAAAGGCTTGGTCCAGTCAGGTGCAACTAAAATAGGGGCACTGATAAGCTTGTCTTTCATACAATTGAAGGCTTCTTTGCACTTCGCATCGAACAAGAAATCTACATCATCTTTCAAAAGATTTGATAAAGGCTTGGCGATGGTAGAAAAATCTTTAATGAAACGCCTGTAGAAGCCAACATGACCTAGAAAACCTCGTACCTCTTTCACCGTCTTAGGGTACGTCATCCTTTCAATGGCTTCGACCTTAGCCTTATCAACTTGAATACCAAAGCATTGGACACCTTATGTCCCAAAACGATTCCTTCGTCTACTAGAAAATGGCATTTTTCCCGCTTAAGCACCGATTTTTCTCAACACACCGTTGGAGTACCATATCTAGATTCTTTAAGATTTCATCAAAGCTATCGCCGTAGACTGAGAAGTCATCCATGAAGACCTCCATGCATTGCTCCACAAGTCCATCAAAAATGGATAACATGCACCGTTGAAAAGTCGCGGGTGCATTGCATAGGCCGAATGGCATTCTCGCGAAAAGCAAAAGTACCGTATGGACACGTAAAAGTTGTCTTCTCTTGGTCATTAGGATCAATGGCTATCCGGAAGTAGCCGAATAGCCATCAAGGAAACAATAATACTTATGACCACTCGCCGTTCAATAAGCCGGTCAATGAAGGGTAGGGGAAAGTGGTCCTTGGCGTAACCTCGTTAAGTCTACGATAGTCAATGCGTACTCTATAGCTCGTCACGAGTCGTAAGGCAACTTCCTCCCCTTTTTCATTCTTTTCGACTGTGATTCCGCCCTTCTTTGGCACAACTTGAGTAGGGCTGACCCACTCGCTATCGGCGATTGCATAGATGATGCCCATGTCAAGCCACTTTATCACCTCTTTCTTGACAACCTCCCGCATACGCGGATTCAGCCTTCTCTCGAGGTTGTCTAACCTTTTTAGCTCCCTCCTCCGTTCGGATTTTATGCATGCATACATCCGGGCCGATTCCTCGATATCACCCACTTGCCATCCGAACGCGAGGATATTCTTTTTAAGCACTTCTATCACCGTGCTTCTTGCTCGTGGTCAAGTTTCGAAGAAATGATCAAAGGCAATTTATCTCTATCCTTAAGAAAGATATACTTAAGGTGTTTCGGAAGCGGTTTGAGCTCTAAATCGCAGGTGGTTGCTCAATACTAGACTTTAACGGGCCACCTTTCTCTTTATGAGCTTGGAGTGGTTGACTAAAGAATAACTCATCTTCCCGAGGCTCAACCCCAGAAAGGTACTGGATCAACTCATCCATAGAAATCCTCCGGTCAACACTTGCTTCCTTTTTCTTGTGATCGATCATTTTCTTAACTCTTCATCTTTAAGCTCTTCTGCCAACTCTTCCCAATCATCTACTTCCCAATGAGTAGCTTCTCTCCAAAATTCTACCTCGTCCCAACTACCCATCAGAGCTTCTTCTTCACCAGGGATGAAGTCTTCCTGACTCAGTTCTTTGAGATCATCGTTTGTTGCTGGGCATCTCCATGCTTCTAACCCACTAACAGGCTCAGTGTGAGCGAGTGAAGATGACTCGTCAATGCCTACGGCTTGAAATGAATTAGAAGATGGTCCGCAGTCCGCTTGATCTTCAATGTCCATGACTTCAAAAACACCTATCTCTGTCAACTCCTCTCGCTTCTTCGAGTAGGCATCTTTTTCGTCCTCATAGATAGCTTCGACAAACGATATTTCATCAATTACGGCTCTTTCGGGATGTGTCCCTCGTGTGAAGGTGACGGATGTGTCATCGACTCTAAGAGTAATCGTCCTTTGCGAAGTCGATGAGAGCGTTAGAAGTGTCTAGAAAGGTTCGGCCTAGAATTAGAGGCATCTCCTTATCGTGGATAGTCTAGAATAACCCGGTCGGTAGGGAAGACTAAATGTTCAACTTGAAGGAGAACATTAGCTACACAACCGGCTGCGGTTCGGCTAGATTTATCAACCATCCGAAGAGAAATAGGGCGTTCCCGCATCCTTTTATCTAACCCGAGCTTTTTGCATACGTTTAATGGCATCACATTAATAGAGGCCCCTGAGTCGCATAAGACATTTTCGAATAAATGGCCTTCGATCTCACAGGAGATTGACGGTCTGCCAGGGTCACCTCGCTTAACAGCGACTTTCTGTGAAACCATAACGCAATCTTCACGTAGCACTTCTTCAGCCATCCCCTGAAGCTTTCTCTTACTCCCACGTAACTTTTTAGATACTTAGAGCATTTAGGCATTTCGCTAATACCTCGGCTAAAGGCATACTAACTTGAGTGTCTCTAAGCATCCTCCTCACTCCATCATACTGCTTGTCATTAGTGAGGGCTTTCTCTTTCCTTTTTGGGGGGTAAGGAAGGGCTTTATCATTCCCTGTGGCCTGGTTCTTTATCGCCTCATCCTCCTTATCCTTCCATCTCACGAACTTTTCTTCCTTTTTCTTAGTCAGGGGTACCACCCTTTGACTTTCCTTTCTTTCCTCATCATCAGAATTATTTTCGTCCTCCGAAGAATTGTCACTAGGCTCCTCATCGTTGCTTTCTTCGGCATGTGGTTTCTGATTTCCCCCTCCTGAACTCATGGCGTCAGGAGGGGCTACTCGTTTCCCGACATCTTGCCGGATTGAGCCTTCTTACCACTTCTCAACGTTACTTCATTCAACTCCTCTTCTTGTCCATACTCCCATTGTGGTGTAATGGCGGTGCAAACATTCACATCAGCTTTTGGGTTTCTCTGGTATAACTCGGAAGTTTACCGTGAGGTCTGCTTGCTTGCTGGTCTGCCATCTGACCAACTTGTCTCTCAATAGCTTTAACACTAGTAGACAGAGTCTTCACCATGTCTACCAGCTCATCAAATTTATGTTGAGGGACACATGAGGTGGTATGATTTTGAGTTTGGTCCCATCCACCTTGAGGCCTTTGGGAGTTAGGAGTCGTCCTTTGATAGTTTGAGTTGAAAGAATTCGAATTTGAAGGGCCGGTGGTAACTTGGCTTGATTGAAGTTTTGTCGTGGAAATCCCGAGTAGTTCGATTCTCGGTTAAAGTTTCGGAAGGGTTGGTTTTGATTATCCATTAGATTTACTTCTTCCGTCATCTCCGTTCCAACCTCGCATTCCCGCATCGAAGGTGCGTCCGAAGATTGGCCACCGCTTGCTTATCAATTCCATCCGAGCAACCAACAGCTTTGTATCGGGGCCGCTTGCGCATACTTCTTTCTTAACAACATTGGTCTTCTTGGGAGTCGACCACATATTGTTCTTGGCGATGGTCTCGCCACTCAGTAGCGGCTCATCACCTCCCCTAAGAAGGATCCATGAGCCGTGTGGAGTCAAGATAGTCTCTATTAGGTTGAGAGACACCTCTCGTAGAACAGTTCCAAAGAACTCATGTCCGTCATATCCGTGATTGGGGCATTTCCTCATCAAGAGATTCAATCTCTCCCAAGCTTTGCCAACAGCCTCATCCTCCAACCGCTCAAACGTAGCTATTTCCCGTTTCATCTCCATAATCTTGCCTGGTGAAACCCACTTAAGAGCGAAGGCTCTTTTGACATCATTCCACGTATGGAGAGAATGATGTGCCAACGATTTAAACCACCGACTTGCTTCACCTTTCAAAGCAAAAGGAAATAGCTTTAACTTAACTATCTCGTAATCAACACCAGGATAATGGCCTCGCTTCACGATTTGTACGAATGTGGACAAGAAGTCGTGTGGATCTTCCCGAGCGCACCATGGAAAGAGCTATTCGAACTGTAGCAACTACTCCGTTCTTTAGATCAAAGTTCACTCCTCCCATGTCGGGAGGACGAATAGGTCTATGCCCCTCGAGAAAGTCTTGATTTAGATATGGGGTGTAGGGGTCCTGGTTCAGTTGATTAAGCTGGTTCTGGCGAAATTGTTGAAGTTGTTGATTTATGCCAGCTTGTTGATTCTGTTGTTGCTGCAGAGCTTGCATCTGCTGAAGGAGTAAATTTAATTGAGCTTGGGGATCAGGATTTGGAATTGGTGGATCTTGATCTGCCATTATGTCAAGATCAGGAAGAAGCCTCCTTCTAAAATTAGATCGTTCAGGCTCGGGATCGAAGATTAGAGGTCCCTTCTTACTTCTCGTTTGCATAAACTAGAGAAGCAGAACAGGAAGAAATCAACCTTAGGGTTGATGAGAACGAGTTTAGAGAAGATTGGAGGATTTAGAAGTGTAAAAAGATAAAGAGCGAGAGAAAAGAAAAGTGGAATTTTCGGGGGCGGGAACGGCGTTCGGTGTACGTGGACGCTAGTTCAGAGAGGATTCAGGAAGTGAACGCTCGTTCAGAGCACTGAACTGGCGTTCAGAAGACAGATGGGGGCAGACGGGCATTCAGTATGGGTGAACGCTCGTTCAAAAGGCTTTTAGTATTTTTTTAATTTTCTTATTTTAGAAAATATAAAGAAACCGAAACTGGAAAAGAAACCTACCTACGAAAAGTTTAAAAACAGGAAAAACACTAAGACGGTAAAAAAAAACGTGTTGAAATCTTCTAGGGCCAAAATAGAGGGGAAAACAGTGGATTTTGACCTCGAAAACGACACTGAACGGCCTACGGCGTTCACCACGTCGTCGGCGTCGGAACGAGCTTTCCGAATTGGGGTCCTGCGTTCCAAACGGACACTCGAGCCGAAAGTTATGGTCAAAATACTACTGCGTGTCCTAACGACCCCTTTTTGACACAGAAAATTGTCCTAAATAGAATCCGACAACCGTTACCGACTCCCCGGCAACGGCGCCAAAAACTTGTTCGGTAAAAACGTGTTTTAAATTTATAAACCGAAACACCCCAAGTATAAGGTTCGTAGTATAGGATGTTAACGGGTCGTCCTAAGGGAGTGGAATGTTTATCGAATTCAAGTACAAATCTATGTCGATTATGTCACAATTATCTATCTAAACTAAGGCTGAAACTGACTAAAACCTAAACCTAAGAATTAAAACTAAAACAGGAATAAAAACAAGCAGAAAATACGAAAACAGAAAGATGGACGAGCGTTCACTAAAGTGAACGAGCGTCTGAAAGTATAAACTAGTGGACGGGCGTCTGCTATTGCGGACGAGCGTCTGATTACCAACGGAAGCAGAAAAGTGCAGGAAAACAGCAGGAACTTAGGGTTTATTAAACTAGAACTTAAGCTAAAGAATAAACTAACGATTCGATTCAAACAATTAAAGGAAAACACAGCGAGGCAACGAATCCACCCATCAACCAACAACCCCCAACTAGATGGTGATCTAAAGATGTAGTTTTTAGTAGTGATCTATTCACGAATTCAATTAAATTTCTTCAACCAAATTCTAGGGTTTCGTTTATCTTTTTCAAGTAAACTAAACATGCAATCAAAACGAAATCACGAGATTGTTTCCAAGCTCTTACTCAACTAAACATGCTTAATCTCTTACAACATGATTAGATGCATTACTTTGAATGAAATCAAACTTAAATAACATACTTTCATATATTGATTCAAGCATCAATTAAACATAGATCGTTTCATCAAATCTTAATTCAACAAAACTTAAACAATACAAAACAGATCCAAAGTAATGAAAAACTAAATCTTTTACTCACTAAACATAGGCATAAAATCTCTAGTTGGTTGTGTTGATGATGGGCTTCCTCCGTCGACTCACTGCAAGGTTTCTAGCCAACAATCATGTTGAATATGATTGTTGGGTTGGAGAAACTCATCTCTATGGAATTAGGGTTCTGGCCGCAGCTTTTTGGTGTAAAAGTGTGATCTCAATGATGTGTAAAAAAGGTGTCCCATTAGGGTTGGGGCTGCTGCTGTATTTATAGAGCTCTAAGTCGGTTAGGGTTTAAGTCGGCACCGGACGCCCGTCTGGTCTTGTGGACGCCCGTCTGGTGGATCTTGACTTTGCTCTGACGTCCGTCCATGCTGCGCGTCCAAACTCTCTGTATGTGATTTCCTCTCCTGGACGCTCGTCCATGCAATCAGACGCCCGTCCAGGACGGGATGCAGACGCTCGGCTGGACTGCTTTGAGGTCGGATTTCATCATCTTTATCCATTTTCTTCAAGCCAATTCCAACTCTATCTTGAATAATTCGACTTGAGCTTCATTTATCCTCTTTAGCACTCGAAATTAAGCCTCCTAAAGGATAAATAAACATTGCAAAAATGTAATAAAGTCCAAATCATAATAAATCAATCAATTCAATACTTAAAATAACCAATTTTGCAAATAACCATACTAAAATCATCCTTACTAAATAATTGCACTTAAACCCTTAATTCTTATATAAATTATGCAAATGTGGGGAAAATAATAATGAAATACACCCTTAATAATCATATAAATATGGCCTTAACACTTGCCTTTCATTAGGCAAGCCATGGTGGGGGCATTTTCTTAAAAGAGATTTGAACCTCTTCCAACATTCGAAGAAGGATTCATTCTCCTTCTGGTAGAAGGTAAAGATCTCATTCAGACATTGGGCAGTCTTCGAAGGTGGGAAGTACTGACTTAAGAACTCTTGTTCGAGTTCTGCCCAGGTTGTGATAGATTCAGCTGGGAGAGAGCTGTACCACTCTTTAGCCTCTCCCTTTAAGGAAAACGGGAATAGTTTTAACTTCACCGCATCTTCACTTACTCCCTAGATGCGAGTGGTATCGCATATCTCCGTAAATGTATGTAAATGAGTATGCGGGTTCTCGATTGGTACCCGTGAAAGATCGATGCATGCTGCATCATTTGGATGAGTCCCGGATTAAGCTCAAAATTCTGAGCAGCAATGGCAGGGATAACAATCGTAGGGTTGACTTTGACTGCGCCAGGCATGGCGTAGTCTGCCAACGTTCGTTGATTGTTAGCAGCCATTACTACAAAATCAGTGATTTCCTCAGCTAACCGTTCCTCGAGGTCTTGCTCGGTTCTCGTCTTCCAAAACCGCGAACGGAGAATCCGCCCGTTTGGCCGAACTATGCTTTGCTCGGGGTCGGGGGTGTATATCAACGGTCCCTTATGACTCCGGGTTTGCATAAACCGGACCAAAAACAAGTTTAAGAAATCTAAAACTAAGGACTAAAACCTAAACTAAGAAATTAAAAGCCTAAAAGAAAGTTAAAAACAAGATTATTTGAGAAAAGAGGGGTCAGACGGGCGTCCAAATATTCGGACGGGCGTCCGCCTAGAATTGGGACTGGACGGGCGTTTGGAGGTCCAAACGCTCGTCTGGCCTTCAGAAATCTTGGACGCGCGTCCAGAATCTATGGACGCTCGTCTACTATGAAAATTTGATACAGGTTTATAATTTTTTTTCAGCGGACGGGCGTTCAGTAGTTTGGACGCTCGTCTGAGATGCGGGAAGAACAAGAAAAGGACAGAAAAGTTGCAGAAAATAGGGAGGAACAGAAACAGAAAGATAAAAAAACAGGTAGAGGGAGAAGGAGACTAATCACCAAAACTCAAATCTTTAAAACCCTAAAAATCTAAACATGATCAGAGAAGAGACAAGAAGAAAAACAAAAGAACTAAAACAGGAAAACTTAGCTACAAGCTATAAAAACTAACTACTAAAAACCCTAATAAACTAATTTATAACCAACTAATAGCAAAATTAAAACGAGAACAAGAGACTAAAAACGATAACTACGAAAACAAGAAAAACACATAAGCTAGGGAAAGGAAAATAAATTTGCCTAGTAGTTTACTAGAAACGTAAAGGAGAGTAGATAAGATTTAAAACTAGAAAGATTAAAAATTATGCAAAACACGATAAACTAAACTACAACCTAGCCAAAAAGGAGGACGAAAATTATAACGAAAGAGAGAAAACAAACCTGGGACAGCAGCAGGACAGACGGGCGTCCAAGAAGGTGGACGGGCGTCTGCCTGAAGAACTGGACGGGCGTCGGGATAACCGGACGCTCGTCCACTCGAGCGGGTGAAAAAGAAACAGAGCACGAAAACAGAAAAACAGAGACTAACTTACAAGCAAAATCTATACTAAACTATTGACTTAGATAGAAATTAATCAACAGAAGACAGAAGATGACTAAACACTAAATCACTAACGAAAAAAAAACAGAAAATTAAAACAAAACAACAAAAAAAACTAACCTAGATTACTAACTAAATTAAACAACAAAAACTAGGCAAACCGTCTGGTTCCCCGGCAACGGCGCCAAAAACTTGTCGCGGATTTTATTAATACAGAATAAACAAGTAATAAAACCGGTTAACCTCAAGTGCAAGGATCGTAGTATAGAGGCTATGCCGGGTCGATCTTACGGGGAACTAGACAGTTGTAAATCCTAGTTGTTGTTTTAACTACCTATGTCACGAACTACACGAAACAGTGAATTAATCTAAACAAAGATGCAGAAAACTAAACTAGACAGAGGAGATTATCCAATGCTAGGAAGGATACGGGTAACGAACTTATTAACTAAACTAAACTACGTGCAAAAAGGTAATTAACTAAGCAAGGCAAGACTCAAGTTGCAAGGATTTAAAATCAAATTATAAAAGGCAAACGAGGATTGATCCACCTATCAACATGTATTGGTCTCCTGTCTCGATTATATGTGGTATTTATCTAGGTTGTGATTCACCTTACCTAAACATGAACCCTAATTCCTTAGGTAATTCATCTTTTAACCTAGTATCTTCCAATGCTAGATTAACGCGTTTTAAGGTCGAAGGTGTTAACTTTTACGTTCAAATCTAGTGATTAGACTTACTAACTTCCGTTATTATAAATCTAAGGACTATTCTTATCTATGGTGATCTAAAGGTTTATCATGACTTCCATCAATCATAAACATAATCATACATGCAAATCTTCCGATATAAACTCAATTAAACGAGATAAAACATAAATAAGAAACAACCTTAAATAAATAACTCACAGTATAATCGAAATACAGAAATCAATCCAAGTTGATGGCTTCACAATTCTCGTTTGATTGAAGCTTTAGCTCTGAACATCCTCGGAACACGCTTTTGCGTAAAAAGAACATAAAAACTGCTCTAAACTAATCTAATTTAAAGTTGCATAAAAGTGAAAGAAAAAGAAGTAAAAACGCAGCCTTAGCCGCCCCTAGGTTTAGGGTTTGTATGATGTCGAATTGTTGTTTTTAGGGTTGAGAAACAGCCGCTTATTTATAGATTTCGAAGTCGGTTTCACTAAGTCGGCCGACGGACGCTCGTCCGCTTAATCAAACGCCCGTCCAGATAACCCTAGATCGCGCGGACGCCCGTTCGGACGGCGTTCAAACTCTCTGTATCAAAATCGCTCCTCAGGACGCCCGTCTGCTTCATCAAACGGCCGTCCACTCTGGACGGAGTATGGACGCTCGTTCAACACGACTTGAAGGTGATTTCTTCATATTTATCTCTTTTTCTTCACTCCATTTGATCATTATCTCTTCCTTCAATCACTTAGCTCGAATTTTAATCTCTTTAAATCATCATTTGAGCCTTATAATTGCACCTATAACACATGGAAAATATCGCAAACTGTAATAAAGTCCATATAATCATAATTTCACCATAAATCCACATAATTATATCAATATTGCGATTAAGCCGTTAAAAATATCGTTTGCTCAATATTTTAATATAAAGACCAATTATTATGCAAATTATACAATTAAGAGGGAAAATATCATAAAATATACTCTTGAAAACCATAGAATTTCACCCTTAACAACCATCATCTCCACCATTATCACTATCAGCAGCCTTATCAACACCTTCTTCATCATCATCTAGACCAGGGATAGGATAGTCAATCTCTTTCTTGTATCTGGATTTATTTATCTTTTCTGGAGCAACATCAGCAATTTCCAAATGATTCAGCAGGGCCTGAACCATTAATCCTAAGGGTAAGGCCTTGGATTTCCTTGTCCCTTCTTTTTCTTCTTTTGCAACCTTCTTCATGTAGTGGATGAAGTATCCAGCCCAATCAAACTTCATACTTCTGCAAATAATCATCAGCAGTTCTATTTTGGGTCCTGATAGTGTATCCATGCTTCCAATGAGCCCTAAGATATTCTTTGCAATAATCTTGCGCAGCAGGTTGTACTCATAACCAATGTGTTTCACATTAATGCCTAAACTTGATTTGATGGCATCATTGGTTTTGATTTTGTCAACAAAATCGGTCTTTGACAATCCCATTTCCTCAGGATTTGTTGGAGCATCTATTACTTCTGCAAAACCAAAAAATTCCCTCAACAGGTTTGAGGAAACTTCAATCTCCTGGGCATTTACTGTTGTGGTGAATGCCTCTCTTCCTTCTCTTATCACAATATTCCTCCAGAAGCTGACAACATTAGTGTATGATATTGTTTCCAATCTTATATTGAGTACATTTTCCAGACCTTCATATCTTCTTATTCTTCGACCAATATTGATGGCTAACTCTGTTTTGTTAGCATCAACAACAAAACCTCTCACACTTTGAGTTGTTTCTATTTGAACATCATCCTTTTCGGCCATTGTTATAAGAAAAAGATGAAGAAAAGAGTGTTTGAATCTGTGTTCACACAGTGTATAAGCAGAGAGAATCGATCTGAGATTTTGTAAGTAGCCTTTGTGTATAGGTCTGTATATATATAGACAGATGTGGTTGAGAACTGTCAGAGCATGTACTGTGCATTAACCACGATTAAATATGAATGAATGCTGTCTTGACACGTGGCCCATTACTTCTCCATAACGTTTGTAACCGTTAGATCGTGTTAACTATGGTTATAAAGGATAGAATAAATATCCCGCCATTTACTTTTTGACTTTTATAAGTTTGACTGAGTAACATTTCATTCAGCAGCCTTGTCATCAGCAGGGTTGGCTCAGCAGCCTGTTGACAAATATGCCTCAGCAGCCTGCTGACAGTGTAACTTTGCTGATCGTTGATTCCTTCTTGTTTTGTTCAATTGATAATACAAGATGAAGTTTAGTACCAATGATTGATCTGTCAAGTGAGCTCACCCAACAAGACAAAGACCAATCCCCTTGGCAACTTCATTTGCTCAATTGTCCAAAAAAATAAGTACATGGAATTGTTGATACCAATGACTAATCTGCTAAGTGAGCTCACCCAACATAGCAAAGACTAATCCCCTTGGTGAATTCCAGTACATTGCTGATTATCAGCCAACTTTAATAACTCCAAGTTCAGTCCTTAGTTTAGCAAATCTTTCACTATCCAGTGGTTTAGTGAAAATATCAGCAAGTTGATTTTCAGTAGGGATATAAAGAACCACCACATCTTTCTTTTCAACATGACCTCTTATAAAGTGATGTCTCACATCAATATGTTTGGTTCTTGAGTGCAAAACAGGATTTTCTGTGATTGCTATTGCACTTGTGTTGTCACACATAATTGGAATTTCCCTTTCTTCAATTCCATAATCCCTTAATTGTTGTCTTAACCACAGTATTTGTGCACAGCAGCTTCCAGCAGCAATGTATTCAGCTTCAGCAGTGGAAGTTGATATTGAATTATGTTTCTTGCTAAACCAGGAAACCAGTCTATTTCCCATTAACTGATAGGTTCCTGTGGTGCTTTTTCTATCAATCTTGCATCCAGCATAATCAGAATCTGAGTAGGATATAACTTTGAAGCTTCCATCCTTGGAATACCATATCCCTACTCCCAAATTCTCCTTTAGATATTTGAGAACTCTTTTGACTGCACCTAAATGACTTTCTTTAGGTTTAGATTGAAATCTTGCACAAACACCTACAGCAAAAGGATATATCAGGTCTGCTGGTAGTGAGGTACGCAGACTGCCTATCATCCTTCTGTATAAGGTCTGATCAACATCTTTGCCTTCTTTATCTTCATCCAATCTAATGTTTGTACTCATAGGAGTTGATACCTTGGTGCTGTTTTCCATACCAAATTTCTTCAGCAGCTCCTTGGTATACTTGCTTTGATGAATGAAGATTCCATCTTTCATCTGTTTGACTTGCAATCCCAAAAAGTAGTTCATTTCTCCCATCATACTCATTTGGAATTTACTTTTCATCAGATTTAAAAACTTCTCACAAAGCAATTCATTTTCAGAACCAAATATTATGTCATCAACATTAATCTGTACCAGCAGGGTGCTGTCCCCTTCATTGATTCTGAAAAGAGTCTTATCAATGGTGCCTTTTGTAAAATCATTGTCCACCAAGAATTGTGATAGAGTCTCATACCATGCTCTTGGAGCTTGTTTCAAACCATAAAGTGCTTTATTGAGTCTATACACTTTATCTTCTTGATCTTTAACTTCAAATCCATGAGGTTGCTGAACATACACTTCCTCCTCTAGAATGCCATTCAAGAATGCACTTTTGACATCCATTTGATATACTTTGAAGTTTTTATAAGCAGCATGTGCCAAGAATAATCTGATAGCTTCCAATCTTGCAACAGGGGCATATGTCTCATCAAAATCTATCCTTTCTACTTGAGAATAGCCTTTTGCAACTAGTCTGGCCTTATTCCTTACAATGGTACCAGATTCATCAAGTTTTTTTCTGTATACCCATTTAGTACCAATGATATTTGCATGACTAGGCCTTTCCACTAGTGTCCAAACTTGATTTCTTTCAAATTCATTTAATTCTTCTTGCATAGCAATTATCCAATCTGGATCTGAAATTGCTTCTTCAACAACTTTAGGTTCAACTTGAGATAGAAAACAAGTAAACATTGCTTATAATTGTCTTCTAGTCCTCACACCTTGCTGTATATTTCCAATGACTTGTTCAGCAGGGTGATCCCTTAACCATTGTGGATTTTGGTTAGATTGATTCTCAGGAACCTCATCTTCAGTAGGGTCTGATGTTTCTTCAACAGGGGGTTCAACAGATCCTTGAACTGCTTCAGTTGTTGCATCAGTAGTATTACCAGCAGGGTGTTCAGCAGGGGCGGTATCAGAAACCTTTAAGTCAATGAATCTTTCCAAAACTTCAACACAATCTGGATCAGTGACTTGTAGATTCTCAGCAGGTTCACAAGCTTCACCTTCCATGCCAGTGAACTTACGTTCATCAAACACAACATGGATTGTCTCCTCATGTTTCAGTGACCTCTTGTTCAGTACCCTGAATGCCTTGCTGACAGAAGAGTATCCCAAGAAAATTCCTTCATCTGATTTTGGTTGGAATGTCTTCAAATGTTCCTTATAATTCAAGATAAAACACTTGCTTCCAAATGGATGGAAATAGGATATATTAGGTGTTCTTCCATTTCAAATCTCATAAGGTGTTTTCAGCAGCTTCTTGTTCACTGAGGTTCTGTTTTGTGTATAGAATGCTGTATTAACTGCTTCAGCCCAATATCTTCCAGGTAGCAATGCTTCACAAATCATAGTTCTTCCTGCTTCCATTAGATTTCTATTTCTTCTTTCAGCAACCCCATTTTGCTGAGGTGTACCAGCAGCAGCAAGTTGATGTAGTACACCATTTTGTTCACAGTATTCTCTTATAACTTTATTGAGAAATTCAGTACCCTTATCTGATCTGATTTTTACTACTGTCAAACTTTTCTCATTTTGCAATCTCTTCAAAAGTTCATGCATCTTTTGAAGTGTCTCACTTTTTTTGTTCATAAATATCACCCAAGTGTACCTTGAATAATCATCCACAACCACTAAGGTGTACTTCTTTCTTGTAACACTTGTTGGTGTCACTGGTCCAAAAAGATCCATATGCATCAGCTCCAGGACTCTATTAGTCGATTTCTTAGTCTTTGATTTGAAGCTTGACTTTGTCTGTTTACCTTGCTGACATGTATCACATATAGTGTCCTTTTTCAATGTGATCTCAGGTAAACCAATCACTAGTTTCTTCTTCACCAACTGATTGATATCATCAAAATTTAGATGATTCAACTTCTTATGCCATAACCAATTGAGTTCTGACTTGGTATGCACAATCAGGCAGGTTTCTGGAACTGCAGTAGACCAATCCACAATATACATGTTTTGTTGTCTTCTTCCTGCTAATACAACTTGATCACCTCTTTCACTAATGACAATACAATTGCCTTTGTCAAAAGTGACTTTGTATCCCATGTCACAAAATTGTCCAGTGCTCAGCAAGTTGTAGTCCAGTCCTTCCACATATGCAACATTCCTGATTGTTAATCCATTCCTCATCAGTGTGCCATCTTGTGTATCCAGGTGTATTCTTGTTGCCAAAATTCACCCTTGGACCATCCTTTGCCACATAGTTTGACAAACAGTGCTTATTCTTTGTCATATGTCT
Source organism: Gentiana straminea (assembly GCA_036785695.1). Lineage (NCBI taxonomy): Eukaryota > Viridiplantae > Streptophyta > Magnoliopsida > Gentianales > Gentianaceae > Gentiana > Gentiana straminea. The sequence goes on along the minus strand of JAVUPR010000239.1, from coordinate 3,245,268 downwards.
GGAACATCCACTGTCAAAATACCAGACATCCTACAAAACAAAGTTAATGCATTTTAGGTACCCAAAACTGTTTGGGTCCATAATGGTCAGTGGTAAGCATGACCCCTGGCATGTTTACATAAGGTCTTCTCCTAAAAGTGTCATACTTTGGTTCATACATGTATTTTACACATCCATAAGGTCTAACAATTGGTTGTGTAGGATTCATATATGCTTTCTGGCCTTTTGGTATGAAATGCTGTTTGAAGTGATTTCTGTTGTTAGAAGCATTAGCATAACCATTGGATTGCTGTCTGTTAGGAACAGCTCTGTAATATGGAGTCTGCTGAGGCCTTGTATAAGTCCTCTGCTGAGTCCTCTGCTGATTCCATTGCTTAGGTTTTACCCTAGCAGTATCGTTATACTTGTTGTTTATAGCAGTAGGTGCAGGAATATTCCAATCATCATCGGTAGGGAACAATCTATCTTTCCCCCCTGAGATAAGTATCCCTAGAATGATTAACATTTTTGGGTTTAGGATTCTTATCCTTGGAATATTTCTGGTTTTTCCCATTTTGTGGTCCAGCAGACTTGGTAGTAGGTCTGCTATCAGTAGGTCTAGAAGGTCCAGCAGTCCTACCTTTGGATTTACCCTTTTTGTTAGGTACTGATGTCCTTTTAGACTTCTGATTTTGCCTCTTTGAAGCATTCTCAGTAGGCTTCACTGCCTCAACAACCCTTTTGGGAGTTGGATCTTGTGCAGGCACAAACTTAGGACCAATTCTGGTACTAGGTTCAGTGACCTTACTGGATCCACTCTTATTGGATTGTGAGTTCCAAATCCAAGCCCTGTCCTATCACCATAAGGCTTTCCAGACTTGAATGCAGTGGATGAACAAGATGGTTCAGCAGACTCAGTAGCTACTGAATGTACAACAGGCTTATGCTGATTCTGTCTAACCTCTTTTTCCTTACCTTTGAGAATTCTTAATTCAGCATTTAATCTTTCAACTTCTAATTGAAGAGCTTCTTTTTCAACCTTCACAATCTCATAACCAGATTGTATTATCCTTAGTTGATTAAGGATGGCATCCAAAGTTTCATCATTGTCAGAATTTCTAGGATTTGAACCACAAGTTGATTCACAATCACTTCCAGCAGGAGTGTTTATTGATACAGTATTGTATACCTCCTCTTGTTTCATCCATGTTTGCCATTAATGCATAGTCTTCCATATCAGCAACCAGTGATGTGTCATCAGATTCATTTCATTTTTCTGATTCCACTTCATAACTTGATTCATCTTCAGCAACCATAGCCTTCTTGCCATGTCTTCTTTGTTGACTCTTGGTCTTCAGTAGGTCTGGACAATCAGGTCTGAAATGTCCAGGTTTTTTGCAGTTGAAGCAAAGATAATCATGTTCCTTACTTTGTTTTAACTCAGGACAGTCAGGTTTGAAGTGTCCTGGTTTCTTGCATTGAAAGCACAAGTAATCATTGTCTTTTCTGGAATCATCCTTCTTCTTTTCATTGAATTTCTTAGTGAAATTCCTTGGAGAACCCTTTCCAGATTTCATCATCCTGATTTTCTTGCTCAGTAGGGCAATCTGCTCTTGCATCTCATCCAGCAGATCATCTTGAGCTCCTGATGTTTCTTCTTGATGTTTGGCAGCCAATGGAGTTGTCTTTGGTTCTTCCTTTTCATTAGTAGGAACCAATCTCTTGCTGAATTCATAAGCTTTAAGATCTGAGAATAATTTGAAGGTATCTTCTTCATGTAACTTCCTCATTTCTTCTATGGCAGTGACTTTCATCTCCCAAACTTCTTTGTCAGGTAATGCTTCCAAGATTTTTGAGTTGATTTCTTCTTTTGAATAACTTACACTCAGTAGGGTAAGTTCATCCAGGATTGCATTGAATCTTGATTCCATTTGCTCAAAGGTTTCTTTGCAGTTTTGCAATCTTTCACCTTCATATACATATTGCTATCCAGAGTTCTGTATATGATATCAATAGCAATATTGTTAAGATTTGCTCTCTTTCTATCTTCAGCATTCCATTCTCTTTTTGGTTTTGGAATGTACTGTGTCTCTTCACCCACTGTTACTGAATTGGTGATCTCCAGTGTCCATCTGTCAGCACATCCATCATTTCATCATGTGTTGCAGCTAGATAAGCCTGCATTCGACGTTTATACTCATCAAATCTATCTAAAGAACACATCGGATAGTTCTAGCATACTTGGTTGTTATCCATGATGCAAAGCTTTGAAAATCAGTAACTTGAAAAAGTTTTCAAAGTATTTTCACAAGCACAACAAGTAGGATTACTTCAAAACAGAAGCACTGCTCCGATACCAACTGTTGGTCCCTTGAAAAGGCTTTGGTTAAGTTTAGAGGGGGGGGTGAATAAACTTAACACTTATAACTTTTGGAGTTAACAAACTCAGCAACTTCGACGGCACTCGTCGATACCTCGCAGTCCGTCGACCTCCGTAGTCCGCCGACTATTGAACTTACTGAATTTGTGCAGCGGCATTATATAAAAAATTAAGCCTTATTACTTGTTGTGAGATATGATACTAAGTATTAGATACTCAGTAGTGTATGTGTGTGATTTCAGTTGCTAGATTCAGTAGGTTGATGTGTGTGATAAACTAAATGCAGAAAGTAAGTAGGCAGATTTTATAGTGGTTCCAGGTGGTGTAATCCTGTCAGTCCACTCTTCTCCTGTGATGTTGGAGGTAATTCACTAGAGATGTTTGATGTAGCTGTTACAAATATCCCTAAGTTGCTTGTCCTTCACCAATAACTATGGCTTCACAAACTGAACACTTGGAACAGGTAGAATTGCTACTCCAAAGTCTTCCACTGGTCCTTGAAGGGTAGGATTGCCTCTTCACCAGCTCCACCACAAACAACGAGTCTTTCACACGATGTGTGCTTCACTGTCCTCGCAGATTTCTTGTAAAAGAAAGATTGAATCAAGTAAATGATTCGGTTGCGGCGACTTGATCTGGATGATATGATCAGCAGCTTGTAGTCTTCAAGTGTGTAAACTTGATGTAGCTTGAATGCAGATTACACTTAAAGATTTTCTCTGGATCAGTAGCTTTAAGCTCAGTAGGTTCAGCATGGTGTTTTTCTTGATAAGAAAAAGCAGCTCAGAATTATCTCTTGTATTTCCTTAATTTTTCATCATGTTTTTCTGAGTTGGAAGTCCTCTATTTATAGGTAGGAGTCCTTGTGACTTGTATTTGAAATTCAAATATAGCCGTTCCAGATTTTGTCCCATTTGACTTGCTTTCTGTCACTGTTCATAGTATCGACACGGTCGGGATCGCTTTTGACGAATGCGTCCGTCCACCCTTTGACTTGTAACCATTGGATAAAGTCCTGAATCATCCCAACGTCTTTTTAATCTCAACCATTGATTTGTTTGATAAATCAGAGGTAGTTAGCTGTCCTTATCCTTGTTTTCTTCCAATGTAATCTTGAATAAATCGAGATATATGTATCAGCAGGTTCATGAGTCTGCTGAAGTACACATTAGTAAGCTGAACCATAATTTGCTGTGTTTAAAACACAATGCAGCTTACTTCTTTTATCTAACTTTTATTTATGAAGTTAGATTACACCTTTTTGCATATAACTAAGTTCCAATCACCATCCAACTTGTGGAACTTAGACCTTGTACACAAGGTATATGTAATCAGTTTAGGTCATCACGAGACTTCCCTAAATTCGATTCCATATACTTGACTTTAATCACTAAGTTTGATCCCTTAGCCTTCATTAACCGAGTTTGAGCCTTCGACCTTCGCCTTCGGCGGGTTCCCGACTAGTCTACCGACCTAGCTACCCTCGATCTAGACCGATCCGCCGATATAAGTCGGTGACCGACCATTACAGTGCTTGTTTGATCAAACCTATACAAAGATCAAACTCTAATAAACCTATACATTTGATCTAGACATCTTTTTGCCTTTGCACTATAACAGTTAGTCTGGCACTCATCACTAAAACTTAAAAATAAGTCCAACAACTATGAATTAATTAAACGAACATTAATCTTTATTATTCGATTCATTAATGTTAATGAATTAATTGTTGCGTTCTCCCACAGTCGCGGCAGTCTTACTGCAACTGCGAGATACCTAGTAAACCCTAATTTGGTGGTTCGGCGTCAGCTACGTTGATCGACATGTTTAATTAACAGTAGGTTAGATCGGGCCAACCTGCTTATTGTATTCGTAAATTAACATGAAGGACTTGCAAGGTGAAATGTTAGTTAGGACATAGTCTGATCAATCCCTAGGAACGTGCTAGTCAATCCACGATAGCTGCTTAAAGAGGTTCTCTATCTTTAGCCGGCACTTTCTAGAACTTATTGCGTGTGGGTTAATACAACCAACGAAGGAGGTTAACTGCACATAGACGTCTACTGTCCTTTCAATGGAAGTAGATAAGGTTAGGAGACTGCACCCGTAGCTTAATTACACATACGAATCAGATATGGATTAAGGGGAGATTAGTTGTGAATAGTTTGGTTAATGCCTTTTCAATATATGATTGACCATGGGTTTATTTGAATCTCTTTTATTTAATTTTATCTTATGTTGGTCAATGACCACCCTATCCAGTTGACTTATGAATTGTGGTTGTGTTTAACATTATTAAATAATAGTCTCTGTGGGATCGACATTGACTCGTCCTTGCTATACTACGATTGACCTAGTCTTCTTGCTAGTATCAAGCGACTTACACACGATCAAGCATGTATTTTCTACTATCTAGCAGGTCCCCGGATATCGATATGAAGCAAATCAAAAGTGCTATTTACAGAGGAAGTACTCAAAGGAAAAATAGATCTTTTGTGTTTTGCTAAATGACAAACATGACAAGGTTTTGTTACAGGTGCATTAGCAGAAATAATATGCAAATCTAACAATCTGTTATGTGACAAAGGGTCTAATCTATAGTGCCATAGGTCTGAATCAGAAATAGTACTAGAGGTTGCAAAGACTATGATCTCTTAAGTTGGGAGCAGGCATGCCATCTAACACATAAAGCCCTTTGGATTTACTAGCTGATCCAATCAGTCTCACATGCATCTTGTCCTGTATCAAGCATTTATTTAGCACAAACACTGCTGATAAAGAGGGGTTAGCAGTTAGTTTAGCAAGGGAAATTAGATTGAAATGGAAATCAGGTATGCACAAAACATTATTAAGGACTAAATCAGTGGGCAAATAAACTTGTCCTAGATGTGAAACTCTGAAATTAGTGCCATTAGGCAGGCCAACAACCATCTGATAAATAGGTTTAGGATCTACTAATAGATCTAACCTATTAACTATGTGGTCAGTTGCACCAGAATCCACAATCCAAATACCCAAAGATTTAGACAAACTTGCTGCATCATATGCAAGAACAAAGTTAGCTGAAAGGACAGCTGCTTGATTTACCATATGATCAAAACCATCCACTCTAGGATTGTCCAATAGCCTCAATAATTGCTGATACTGTGTTTTATTCAAGTTGGAATTCTCATTATCTGAACTAGAATTGACAGGACCAGCAGAACTGTTGAAACCAGAATCTTCTCCACCAGATTCCACAATGTTTACCCTACTTCTTGGTTTAAAACCCGGAGAATACTCATGCTTTTTGTAACGTTTGTCTATACTATGTCCTGTGAAACCACAAATGGAACATTGCATCTTCCTTTTATCATGATTAAAACCACCCTTCTTGGAAGGACCATTCCTAGAATTGCCAGAATTAACAGCCGATTTATTGAAAACCTAGTGATTTTATGAATTACTATTATTAAAAGACCTGTTATACAACACCTGTGAATGACTTGAATGTGACATCTCATATTCCTTTTGTACTTCAACCTTTAATGCCATGGCAAAAACAGTTTGATGATCAGGCACTGGTACTATTAATTGTGCCTGTGTTAACACTTGTGAAAATTCTGAGTTTAAACCTTTCACGAACCTCACTACTTTCCCTATTTCTTCATAGCCAGCAAAGATTTTCAAGACATCACAGTGGCATCTAGGTTCACATTTGCAAGATGGTTAAGGTTTCATAAGAGCTATTTCATCCCAGAGTGTTTTTATCTTAGTATAATAACTTGTGACATTCAAATCCCCTTATTTCATAGTATTAACTTCCTCCAACATATCAGAAATTCTGAATACATCAAGCCTGGAAAACCTGGATTCAAGATCTAACAACATATCTCTAGTTGTAGCCTTATACATAGTGTATTGTGCTACTGAGGAAATGACAGAATTGATGATCCAACTGACAGGACCTTTACTAGTGCTATTACAATCCTTAACCGGCAGTGTACCGGGTCAAATTGTAGCGTAATATGGTGAATCAGGTGTCGAATCCTCAAGGAACAAAATGTAATTCAGAGTGTTGTTAAACACCAAGAAGCTGTTATTAACTCAATCTAAGTCGCAGTTTTTCCTTTTCCTTTTTAGTAACCGTAAAACAGTAAATAAAATTAAAACAGTAAATAAATGCATAAAACTAAAACAGATATATATATAGATACATATATATATATATATAGGTACCAATACAATATATAGGATATAAATACTAGTAATATTATTAGAAACTAGCCAAGAATATGTCACTGAATCAGTATCTCTTTTTAGTAGAAATAGATGTGCTTGATCTTTCCTTATTTTAAGGTTAATCAATTATATATAAACCGGTGTACTCCTAAGCTAGACAACTCCTCCTCACACGAGCGTATGAAATTGTCATATGTCAAAAGTCCTTTGTCTAATGTCATCCTCAAGCTCGGGAACTCCGTTTTGTCATACGGCCGGTATTTTGAGTATTGCTCAATTAAACAGGTGATTTTAACGTGATAATATCTTGAGTCCAATTTTCAATAAGAATTTTTTTTCTAGGACAAATCTGCCCCCGGGTAGGAAATAGGATTCCGTTTGTCAGGCGGCCATTTTTACCCTCCGGTCTTTCTATTCGTGATCGCGTATCCTAACTTCTCTGGTCAGTTCATCATTAGGTTACGATTCTTGTTAAATCGAGTAGCTAATTCAATTTTAACTTTTCATTAAGCGCAAATAGAAAGAGATTCATTATAATCGATTTTAATTCAATTTTAACATAGTGCTATTACAATCCTTAACCGGCAGTGTACCGGGTCAAATTGTAGCGTAATATGGTGAGTCAGGTGTCGAATCCTCAGGGAAACGTGTGGTAATTCAGAGTGTGGTTAAACACCAAGAAGTTGTTATTAACTCAATCTAAGTCGCAGTTTTCCTTTTCCTTTTTAGTAACCGTAAAACAGTAAATAAATACATAAAACTAAAACAGATATATAAAGATATAAATATATATAGGTACCAATACAATATATAAGATATAAATACTAGTAATATTGTTAGAAACTAGCCAAGAATATGTCACTGAATCAGTATCTCTTTTTAGTAGAAATAGATGTGCTTGATCTTTCCTTATTTTAAGGTTAATCAATTATATATAAACCGGTGTACTCCTAAGCTAGACAACTCCTCCTCACACGAGCGTATGAAATTGTCATATGTCAAAAGTCCTCTGTCCAATGTCATCCTCAAGCTCGGGAACTCCGTTTCGTCATACGGCCGGTATTTTGAGTATTGCTCAATTAAACAGGTGATTTTAACGTGATAATATCTTGAGTCCAATTTTCAATAAGATTTGTTTTTCTAGGACAAATCTGCCCCCGGGTAGGAAATAGGATTCCGTTTGTCAGGCGGCCATTTTTACCCTCCGGTCTTTCTATTCGTGATCGCGTATCCTAACTTCTCTAGTCAGTTCATCATTAGGTTACGATTCTTGTTAAATCGAGTAGCTAATTCAATTTTAACTTTTCATTAAGCGCAAATAGAAAGAGATTCATTATAATCGATTTTAATTCAATTTTAACATAGTCATCATCTATTTCTCTAAAAAGATAAAACTAATTCAATTTCATATCTTGGCTAGATATAGAGTTAGCCTAATATCATTATAACTAATATATAGATACTAATATAAATAAACAAACATAAATACATTAAAAAGTTACCAGATTACAATTGTAGCGTCAGAGCCGTATTCTCCGGAAATAACAACTCCTTTAGCAACAACGAGCTTTGATAATCCTTCTAAGTATTACACGAGACTTATACTACATTATTATTTCGGCAGAATGCCTTTTACGGTATTTACATAACTAGAAACTAGATTAAGATAATAATATATATATATATATATATATATATATATATATATATATATATATATATATATATATATATATATATATATATATATAGAAGATATATATATATATATATATTGGTACACTCTAAACACCGCAATTGAGCTGTATTTATAGGCCAGGGCAGTAGGCCGGCTCGGGCCGGGTCAGTACCGGCTCGGGCCGGTGCTACAGTGTATATTCTTTGGTGTCAGAGCCCATGTGCTGTTTGCAGAGAGATTCCGGCTCGGGCCGGTTTTTTTCGGTTCGGGCCGGACTTTGAAAAATATCTGTCTTCGGTTTTCTACTGTTTCGATCTTAATTCTTCAGTTTTTCATCATACGTACCCTGAAACAGTCAAAAACACGAGCCACAGTAATTCTGACCACAAAAACCATAAGTTTTACTAAAATTATAACGATAATATCTATTTATAACGATTTAGATTTGTATGAGTTTTTAGATATATTTTTATAAAATTTATACGATATTATCGTAAATACGATATAAAAAGTCATATAATATAGTTATATTTTTATCATACAACAACTACTCCCCACTTAGCTTTTGATCGTCCTCGAGCAAAATAAGCGATAATATATAAAATGTTATAATGCAAATAATATAATTCTTCTAGACTAAATTTCTAACTTAGTAACGTATGCTGTCAATATTATAATTATATTAATTTTATCTATCTAAGATTATTAAAAAGCTAAAAGTGTGTATAACTTAATAAATTAGTTATAAAATATTATCTAAATGAAATTTTACATGAATTACTTAATAAATATAAAATAAAACTTAGAATAACTTTGTAATCGCCACTATATGAGATTTCGGAATCAAGGACTAAGTCAAGTAGTTGGCAAAATGGCTTATAACGTTCAGGCTCAGGGTGTTTGGCTAATCGAAAGGATAACAAAGGAAAATCAAAAGAAATAGAAGCAAGCCGTACGTACTTACACCTTCAACTTTTGATCAAAAATATCTTGATCAGTAACATCCTGACATTGTTTTCAAAATTTAATTCTAATAACCATATTTTTTTCTTTTTCTTTTTTTCTTTTTTTCTTTTTTTTATATTTAGAATACTAACATATCCGAACTTATTGCCAGAATCGACTATCTTTCAAGCGTCATGAGGTGAGAACGAATACATCAGCACCTAACTATTCCAACTTTTTCTTTTTCTAGAGAATAACAATATTTGATAAAGGATTGCCTTCCAAATGATATTTATTCCAATCTCAGCATATACCACTATTGAATTTCGATGTCGTCACCGCTATCCATAAGCACATACTAAACTTGCGGGATTTCAAGGAAATGTAGACCATTTTAAGTTAAGGGTCGGTTATATCTAGTTAATCATAATGACTAATTTCGAGTGAGGTCTTGATCACTCTACAAGGCTGAGATCGGGACAAAAATTGGAAATTACGTTCGGGTAGGCTTATTTGGCCATAGTTAGTCAAAGTAATGCCAAAAATCTCATCATTCCTAATCCGATTCCAAATTCATATTTGTCTTGAAAAGAAAATCATTCTAAAATTTCATTATAATTATAAGTAACTTTTGTCTAATTTCAAAAAAAAAATTTTATTTCATACTATTTATCTAGATATACATACTTAAAATCTTGATAAGAATCTAAAATAGATATAAATAATAGAAATAATATATCGAGATTACTTTACTTAGTTAAAAAAAATTATTCTATCCAAATATACTATCCATATTATAATAATTATATATTATTTCGTTTATTTCCTTAAGAATAATTAAACTAAGTGTTTAAGCATTTGATATATTAAATTCAATTTATTTACTAACCAATCTCTACTCCCCACTTACGAATTGGCATCGTCCCGTTGTCTAATGGGTAGTAAACATTTGGTTTAGAAAATAAAATGAATTTTATAACGGTTAAATATTTTACGTGTCATATAGACGAGCGTTTATATAATATAGCATAAAGGCAAACATAGTAAAATAACACACAAATATATTACAAAATTAAAAGAAAGTACAAGTTAACTACTAAAATACTACTTTAAACTAGAGAAACTGAAACTAAGTTAATTTATTCTTTCTTAAACTAACTTACTCTTACTTAACTCAACTTACTTCTTCGTCATAAAACATCTAATTTTCTTCACTTGATGAACCTCCTGGGAAACCGACTGGTAAATCATATATATGATATAAAAATAAGTTTATCATAAAATTTTTATGAAATCTTTGAAAATTATATATATATATATATATATATATATATATATATATATATATATATATATATATATATATATATATATATATATATATATATATATATTGAAAAAAAAAACATAACTTAATCTAATTCTACTCCTACCATTCTTAAATCTTCAAGATTTCTATAATAACGGTCCATCAACCTAATTCCTAGAAATGATGCGTTTGAATTCTCTCTTTGTTGTCCATCGGGATTTTCGGATAACCACCTAGTCGTTCCCATCTTAATTACCTTCAAACATTCATCCTGGGATTTGGTTGTGCTATCTCCACATTTTCCATTATGTTCACTTTTTCCACAGATTCTACATCTCATTAGAAATCTTGCCCTTCTCTTTATAGCACTTCTCGATTTTCTATTACAAAGATCTATTTCTCTGATTTCGCTTATTAGCTCCTTGTTTAAATTAAAAACTAAGGCTTCTATTCTAAAGGCAACATCTTTATCTAAACCTAATTTTAAAAGTAAAATAAAAACTTCTATTCTATCTATAAAAGGCATTCCAGTTCTTTAACGTCTATCCGGTAAAAGACGAAACTAATTAAATTGCATATTAAAATGTGAATTAAAAAGATAGTACCCGTAATCGGCTGAGTTTAGAATTCCGGCTTCCTTAATCTGTTGGAGGGTCATTAAGCAATAATATTTCTTTTGTTTTCGGTACCCCTTCAGTTTCCACAAAAAGCTTTACCCTGTGACCATTGGCTATGAAAGTTGTTTTTCCATCAGTTAGTTCTACAGCTCCAGACTTATAGACTTTAGTTATGTCATATGGACCTGTCCATCTTGATTTAAGTTTACCTGGAAATAACTTTAAACGTGAATTGTATAAGAGTACTCGATCACCTACATGGAACTCACGACGATAAATTTTCTTGTCATGGAAAGCTTTCGTACGTTCCTTGTAGATTCGAGCATTTTCATAAGCATCGAGGCGAAATTCTTCTAGTTCATTTAACTGAAGTAATCTATGATCACCGACAGCTTTTGGATCAAAGTTTAGAAATTTAATAGCCCAGAAAGCTCGGTGTTCTAATTCAACTGGGAGATGACAAGATTTACCAAAAACTAATTTATAAGGGGAACAACCAATTGGTGTTTTAAAGGCTGTTCTATATGCCCATAATGCATCATCTAGTCTTTCTGCCCAATTTTTACGATTTGAGTCCACTGTTTTCTCCACGATCCTTTTGATTTCTCTATTTGACACCTCTACCTGTCCACTAGTTTGCGGATGATAGGGTGTTCCAAGTTTATGAGTTACACCATACTTCTCAATTATCTTAGTAAATGGTCGGTTACAAAAGTGTGATCCTCTATCACTAATGATAGCCCTTGGAATGCCATATCTTGTAAATATATTCTTTTTAAGGAACCTTAGCACAACCTTGGTATCATTAGTGGGAAGAGCTTCAGCCTCTACCCATTTCGAAACATAATCAACCATTACTAAAATAAATCTTTTTCCAAAAGATATAGGGAAATGTCCCATGAAATCTATGCTCCATACATCAAATAACTCACATTCTAAGATCGGTTGCATAGGCATTTCATGTTTTTTAGATATGTTTCCCCATTTTTGACATGATTCACAAGATTTTGCATATTTGTATGCATCTTTATATAGAGTAGGCCAATAAAAACCACATTGTAAAACTTTGAAAGCAGTTTTCCATCCTTCATGATGACCTCCTGCCTCACGATCATGGCAAAACGATAAAATACTTAAAATCTCATTATCGAGCACACATGTTCGATTATCCCATCCGAACATTTACGGAAAAGGTCCGGTTCTTCCCGGTAATAAAATTTTAAGTCATAAAAGAACTTCTTTTCTCGCGCCAAGTCCAAGTGAGACGGAATGTAATTACGGGTAAGGTAATTCACAATATTCCCAAACCATGGTGAATTTTCCTTTGATGGTTTTCTATTTTTTAATAATTGCATGGTTGAGGGAGTATCGATTCTAAAAAGTTGTTCATCCGGAAAGGAATCTCGTATTTCATTTCCTATTCCCTTATCTTTCTCCATTCTACTTAGATGATCCGCCACTACATTTTCACTTCCTTTTTTTCCTTAATTTCAACATCAAATTCTTGAAGTAACAGAATCCATCTAAGAAGACGAGGTTTAGCATCTTTCTTAGTTAAAAGGTATTTCAGAGCTGAATGGTCTGTATAAATTATAACCTTAGACCCAACAATATATGATCTAAACTTATCTAAGGCAAAAATTACAGCCAACGGTTCTTTTTCTGTAGTTGCGTAATTTAGTTGAGCTGCATTTAACATGTGAGATGCATAATAGATTGCTTTGAGTACTTTGTTATATCTTTGACCTAAAACAGCTCCTACAGCTAAATCACTTGCATCACACATAATTTCAAACGGTAAATCCCAGTCTGGTGATACCAGAACTGGTGCAGTAGTCAACTTCGCTTTTAGGGTCTTAAATGCTTCCATACATTTATCATCAAAATTAAATGGTACTTCCTTTTCAAGCAAATGACTTAGGGGCTTTGCTATCTTTGAAAAGTCTGCAATAAATCTTCTATAAAATCCATCATGTCCAAGAAATCCTCTTAGAGTTCTTAGATTCACTGGTGGAGGTAACTTTTCAATTACTTCGACTTTAGCTTTGTCCACTTCAATACCTATTTCAGAGATTCTATGACCTAGAACAATTCCTTCTGATACCATTAAGTGACATTTTTCCCAGTTTAAAACTAAATTGGTATCTTCACAGCGTTGTAACACTCGTTCCAAGTGCAATAAACATTCATCGAAGCAATCTCCGTATACACTAAAGTCGTCCATAAAAATTTCTAAAAACTTCTCGACCATGTCAGAAAATATAGCCATCATACATCTCTGAAATGTAGCTGGTGCATTATATAAGCCAAAGGGCATTCGTTTATAAGCAAAAGTTCCATAGGGACAAGTGAAAGTAGTCTTTTCTCTATCTCCTGCTGCAATGAATATTTGTAAATATCCTGAATAACCATCTAAGAAACAATAATACTTATGTCCACTTAAGCGTTCCAACATTTGCACTATGAATGGAAGTGGATGATGATCTTTCTTAGTATGATCATTCAGTTTCCGAAAATCAATACATATTCGATATCCTGTAATTTCCCTTGTCGGAATCCATTCATTTTTATCGTTTTCCTTTCCGTGAAACCTCCTTTCTTTGGTACCACTTGAGTTGGACTTACCCATTCACTATCAGATATAGGAAAGATTATCCCCATTTCTAATAGTTTAATAACCTCTTTCTTAACAATAGTTTGCAAATTTGGGTTGAGGCGGCGTTGTGGCTAAATACAAGGTTTAGCTCCCTCATTTAGAATAATTTTATGAACGCATATCTCAGGGCTAATTCCTTGAATATCTGTCACTGTCCATCCAAATGCTTTCTTATGATTTCTTAACATTCTTAGTAATTGATCTTCTTGTTCAATTGTTAAGGTTGATGAAATAATAATCGGAAGTAGATTATTATTTTTCAGAAAAGCATACTTAAGATTTAAAGGAAGTGTTCTCAATTCCAGATTCCTGGGTGGATCTTCTACTGAAGGTTTTAGAACTGGTCCTTCTAGTTCTAATTCCAAATACTTATGCCATGGATGCTTAGAAAACAGTCCCTTATTAAGATAAAGGATTACTTCTCTCATTTCAATATCTTTTTCATCTTCTTTATAGATAGATAATGCCAAACATTCTTCTAGTCTATCTTCATAATCTTGTAATTTGATATCATAGATAGTAGATAATTTATCTATAAAAGAACATGATTATGGTGATTTTTATGGATGATTCATAGCCTTAAAGATATTGAAAGCAACTTCGTCTTCATTAACTCTTAGTATTAGTTCTCCTTTTTGAACATCGATTAACGTTCTTCCTGTAGCTAGAAATGGACGACCTAGAATAAGTGGCGCTGAAGATCCTTCTTCCATTTCCATAACCACGAAATCTACTGGAAAGTAAAATTTGTCAATCTTAACCAATACGCCCTCGATGACTCCTTTAGGATGTTTAATCGATCTATCTGCCATTTGCAGGGTCATTTCAGTATTTGTAAGCTCTCCTATACCCAGTTTCTTATAATCCTCATAAGACATGAGATTAATACTTGCTCCAAGATCACATAGCACTCTTTTAAACAAAAATCCTCCAATTTCACATGGAATTGTAAAACTACCAGGATCTTTAAGTTTAGGAGGTAACCTATGTTGTAATATTGCGTAACATTCTTCATTAAGGCAAATATTCTCATATTCTTCTAACTTTTTCTTGTTCGATAGAATATCTTTCGAAACTTTCCATAGGCAGGCATATTAACTAGAGCTTCGATAACAGGGATATTAACATGAAGATGACGAAAAGTATCAAGGAAACGAGCATACTTCTTATCAGTTTTTATTTTTTTAATTTGATCTTTAGGTGGGTAAGGTAAAGATTCCAAATCTATAACCTTTGGTTCTGAAGTTATTTTCTCTTTTCCTTTTTCCTTAAATCTTTGAGCGTTACTTGGTTGCCATGTTTCATTATCATACGATCTTTTCTTTGAAACATCTTCTATATCAATTTTTCCTTTTTCGGTTATTGGCAAATCTTCCTTCTTTTCTTCAGTGTTGTTTTCTCTAACATGTTCCTTAAATAAGGTTCTTAGGTCTTTATCCATTGGATCTTTTAGAATCCTCGGGACTTTAACCCATTCCTCATTCTTACTTTCAGGTTCAACATTTCTATTTTGTCTTAAGAAATCTTCAATAATTTCTTCTTCCTCATCAGTAAATTCAAGTTCGTTCTTTTCCTTTATAAAGTTACCATTTAAATCATTTTCTACTTCATTATTTCCTGAATTTTATGCTTCAGTATTCCCACAGAGTTTTCTACTTCTGGTAACAACAGCGTTCATCTCTCTCGGGTTTCTTTCAGTATTACTTGGTAATCCTCCTGGAGGTCTACTGTTTTTACGTTCTCCTTCTCTACTCAAATGATCTTCCATATTTCGAATTGATGCTTCTATAGTTCTCATTCTGGTATCATGTCCACTCATGGATGTTTTCAACGTACTCATATCCTTAGTGACTGTACCTATAGAAGTTATCATTGTTTCCATATTTTGAGCTTGAGTAGACACTACACCCATCATATTTTCCATTAGTTTCTCCCATTTATCAATTCCTTCAGGTTGAGTTGAACTTTGGGTGACTGGTATGCTTTGAGTAGTTTGTTGTGGATACGATCTAGGTAATGATTGTAGATTTTGATTTGCGGCATCTCCTTGATAAACAGGATTACTATACGAATTCTTATACTGAATTGGATACGGTGGTTGTCCTTGCTTACTAGGGTTTTCAGACCAACGAAAAGTAGGGTGATCTCTTTTAATAGCATTAAAAGAGTTTGAATACGCGCTGTTCAAATTCCTATCTTTGTTGAAGAAAACTTACCTCTTCCCTCGAATAGCCTTTAACTTCTGGTTCTTCTATTCCTAACGACACATTATCATGATTCGAGTATTCATTTGTTATGATAGTTTCTGAGTTATTCTTACTGGCTTGTAGGCCGTCAAATTTCCTACTCAAATTCTCCAAGTGTGCTAGAACTTCCGTATTCGATGAACATTCTCCTGCAAAGGCTACTTTTCTGGTGCTAGAACCCGTTTCCCACATTCGATTATTTTTGGAAATCTTTTCAATAGCATCGTAAACTACTTGGGCTTCACTCATCATTAAAGAACCACCACATGCATGATCTACATCTACACGTGAGTCTTTCCTTAGTTTACGACAGAAAAGTTGGATTTGCATATCTAGGGAATAACCATGATCGGGACAAGCTCTTAATAGCTTCTTAAATCTTTCCCAAGCATTCCCGAGCGTTTCTTCAGATCCTTGTCTAAAGTTAGCAATCTCGACTTTTAATTCTAAATTTCTACCAGGAGTAAAATACTGCTTTAAGAACTCGGTTTGAATCTCCTCCCAACTAGTCAATGAATGATGTGGGAGGGACATAAACCAATCTCATGCTCTTCCTTTTAAAGAAAAAGGAAACATAGACATCCTTGTTAATTCACGATGAGCACCCTGACTTTTGGCTGTATTACACAATTCTTCGAAAAGATAGAGATGATGATGCAGATCTTCATCATCTTCTCCTAGAAATTGGGCTCTTGTGTCAATTAAACCAAAAAGATGAGATTTAATTTCGAAATTGTTCGCTCCTTCATTAGGTAAAAGAATAGGATTATTAGTCTGATTTCTCCTTACGGTTTGATCACAGATAGGTCTCGGGTTTGGTATGTTAGGATTATTATGATTATTCTGGTTCCGATTAAAATTATTTCTATTATTAGGATTCTGGTTATTTGGTATTGGTAGATTCTGATTAAGGTTTTGTCCATGTCCTTGGGCATGAACAATCCCTTGTTCAGGTGTTTCATCACTAGTTTCGGCCATTCTCGTTTCTCGATTTGATGATGATTCGTCAGGATTTCCCTGACTAGTATGACCTCGTTTACTCTCTACTCTTAACTACCTTTCGTAATTGTTTATGTCAGGCTTATAAGGAGTGAGTGGGGCCTTACCGCTTCTGGTCATCAACTATCGAAAAAAGAAAATAACTCGAAATTGATAAAAATAAAAATTAGTAACTTACCTATAAGGTAAGTTCCAACGAAAAATAAAAAAGAAATGTGATAAGAAGAGTGTTGACTTATCCTCGAGAATTTTGAGCTAATACAAGTAGTAACCATAGACACAATGAATTAGCATCGTTCCCCGGCAACGGCGCCAGAAAGCTGACAGGACCTTTACTAGTGCTATTACAATCCTTAACCGGCAGTGTACCGGGTCAAATTGTAGCGTAATATGGTGAGTCAGGTGTCGAATCCTCAGGGAACAAAATGTAATTCAGAGTGTGGTTAAACACCAAGAAGCTGTTATTAACTCAATCTAAGTCGCAGTTTTTCCTTTTCCTTTTTAGTAACCGTAAAACAGTAAATAAAATTAAAACAGTAAATAAATGCATAAAACTAAAACAGATATATATATATATATATATATACATAAATATATATATAAATATATAGAAATACATATATATATATATATAGATATAAATATATATAGGTACCAATACAATATATAGGATATAAATACTAGTAATATTATTAGAAACTAGCCAAGAATATGTCACTGAATCAGTATCTCTTTTTAGTAGAAATAGATGTGCTTGATCTTTCCTTATTTTAAGGTTAATCAATTATATATAAACCGGTGTACTCCTAAGCTAGACAACTCCTCCTCACACGAGCGTATGAAATTGTCATATGTCAAAAGTCCTTTGTCTAATGTCATCCTCAAGCTCGGGAACTCCGTTTTGTCATACAGCCGGTATTTTGAGTATTGCTCAATTAAACAGGTGATTTTAACGTGATAATGTCTTGAGTCCAATTTTCAATAAGATTTGTTTTTCTAGGACAAATCTGCCCCCGGGTAGGTGTTAACGGTGATTTTTACGGTTTATATGACTTTATTTCGTAACAATTTCCTTCGTGTTTTACTAATTTTTATAGAAAATTAAGTGTTTAAATGAAATATTGAAAGAATGGGTGTGGAAGATATTAAAATGCAAAATCGAGCTATTTACGTGATTTTATGAGTATTTTTCTATCAATATATATGGTTCTATATTTTGCATGTTTCTATCACCTTGTAGGTACATTTATATGGCATGGAAGGAGTTAAAATGATGTTTAATTGAAGATTAAATGGAAGGAAGAAGAAGCAAATCAATTCAAGGAGGAGAGATTTTACCTGGACGAGCGTTCAAAAATGCATGGGACGGGCGTCTTGTCCAGCTCGGCTCGACTCGAAGAAATTTACTTAAAGTGAACGAGCGTCCAACCAATCAGATTTGCGTTCAGAAGATCAGAAGGGATAGACTTGGAATTATCTTTATTTTTATTTGTTAGGGTTTAGCTTTTCTAATAATTACCCTAAGTCGGCTAGAACAAGTATAAAAGGAGCAGGCATTCGACAGAACAACGCAGAACTTACCTGGAGACGAACACAGCACAGAAACCGAGAAGCCGACTACTCGGTCGACCGAGTGCTCCTGCTCGGTCGACCGAGCCATATTTTTATTTTTTTTATTTATTTTGTTTGTTCGATCCTGGAGATGAGCTGAGCAAGTCCTGAACAAGCATGTGAAACCGATCGTGCAGCGTTTTGATTTCGAATCTTGGATGTTTTGTGAGTTTTAAATAAAGTTTGTATCTTTATTATGCTTTTACATTGATTACGCAATTATATCGATGGATTGTTGCTTATTGATGCTTAACGTTTGATGAGAATTGTTGTTAGACCTAGATCACCATAGTAAAGATTGGACTTTTAACCTATAAATAACGAGAGTTGCTAGGTTAAATTTCTAGGTTGCTAGATTGAATAAATCTTACACCTTGTTATGGAAGCGTTAATCTTTAAGATCGAGAGATGAGAGATTAATAGGCGAATTATCTACGAGAGTAGGAATTCATACCTTTGATAGGTGAACCACATCTTTATTAAATCTTCACTAAACGATCTAGGGTAGAAATTGAGAATTGCGAGATAGGTGGATCATTGCTTGTTCCTCGTTAACTTAATTGAAAGAATCATTGTGCCTTGTTCTTCGTTGCTAGCTTAGAATTTTATTTTCGTTTTAGTTTATAGAATAGAATTAGTTATTTTAGGTTCGTAATCATATTTCTTGGCTTTGGATTGGCAATCCTCTGTCCAGTTTATTGTTTTCGTTTTCCTTTAGTTCTGTTTTGTTTTCTTTTTCGTGACAACCTTTAGAAAAATTAAGAACTAGATACCCCGATTCCCTGTGATCGACTCCGGTATTAATCGCTATACTACGATCCCTACACTTGGGGAATACCGGATTTATAAATTTTATTACTTGTTTATTTTTTCATTGCATAAAATCCGTGACAGTAGGAAATAGGATTCCGTTTGTCAGGCGGCCATTTTTACCCTCCGGTCTTTCTATTCGTGATCGCGTATCCTAACTTCTCTGGTCAGTTCATCATTAGGTTACGATTCTTGTTAAATCGAGTAGCTAATTCAATTTTAACTTTTCATTAAGCGCAAATAGAAAGAGATTCATTATAATCGATTTTAATTCAATTTTAACATAGTCATCATCTATTTCTCTAAAAAGATAAAACTAATTCAATTTCATATCTTGGCTAGATATAGAGTTAGCCTAATATCATTATAACTAATATATAGATACTAATATAAATAAACAAACATAAAACATTAAAAAGTTACCAGATTACAATTGTAGCGTCAGAGCCGTATTCTCCGGAAATAACAACTCCTTTAGCAACAACGAGCCTTGATAATCCTTCTAAGTATTACACGAGACTTATACTACATTATTATTTCGGCAGAATGCCTTTTACGGTATTTACATAACTAGAAACTAGATTAAGATAATATATATATATATATATATATATATATATATATATATATATATATATATATATATATATATATATATATATATATATATATATATATATATATATAGTGATATATATATATATATTGGTACACTCTAAACACCGCAATTGAGCCGTATTTATAGGCCGGGGCGGTAGGCCGGCTCGGGCCGGGTCGGTGCCGGCTCGGGCCGGTGCTACAGTGTATATTCTTTGGTGTCAGAGCCCATGTGCTGTTTGCAGAGAGATTCCGGCTCGGGCCGGTTTTCTTCGGTTCGGGCCGGACTTTGAAAAATATCTGTCTTCGGTTTTCTACTGTTTCGATCTTAATTCTTCAGTTATTTATCATACGTACCCTGAAACAGTCAAAAACACGAGCCACAGTAATTCTGACCACAAAAACTATAAGTTTTACTACAATTATAACGATAATATCTATTTATAATGATTTAGATTTGTATGAGTTTTTAGATATATTTTTATAAAATTTATACGATATTATCGTAAATACGATATAAAAAGTCATATAATATAGTTATATTTTTATCATACATCACCAACCAGAAACAAAAGCGTTGCACTGTTGCCATACCTGAAAATCAAGGGAATCAACAGCTGGCTTGGCAATCGATCCATCTATAAACCCATTTTATTCTTGGTGATTAATTGACTCTTGATTGACCAGCTCCATGGATGAAAGTTCTTGTTATTGAGTGGTGGCTGAACAAGAATCAATGAAGGATTCTCACTATGATGCAAATACAATGGATTACCCGGCAAAATCTGTTGTTGGTGTGCAACATGCATTGGAAACGCGTCCAAGAAGAAACAGCAACAGGAAAACAATCAAGAAGAACTAAACAAAGTACAAAATTCCAAAAGAACAAAGATGAAACGCTTCAGAAGCAATTATTGCTCTGATACCATGTGGAAAACCAAGTTCAGAAGCTCCTGAACTTGCTATGAAACTCAAGAATTTCAAAAAAACTAGTAAGGCGAGAAAGTAACATAAAGAAGAAGAAGGTGAATTTCATTAATCATCCGAAAAGTTAAGTTACAGAATGTTTGTAAATCACTTATATAGTGTTAAGCTAATGCTAATTGTATAGAAGGGCAGTTGCAACTGAATGAACCAACTCTAACAACCTTCAACCGCTTATGGTTGAAGGAGTTTGACAAAATGTCTCAATGAAACCTTTGCATATGTTCATGTTGCTACTGCTGTTAATAACTTCAACTTCCTTGTGATCCTTCAATCTTGTGATCTGAACTCCTCATTATAATCTCAATAAAGATTTTAACGAAGCATATGTATTGTGTAATGGACATTCAAGAAGAAGTGTTATATACACGCGTAATATGTGGATGTCGATTATATGATGCTACATCATTATTTTATTCCTCATAGCCATGTGGCATTTTGCATGTTGTACTACTAAGACAAATGTTCATTTAAATAATCCATCTCATGCCACTTGTTCATTTGCATGTGACATCTTGACACCTAAGAGTACATGTGTCATCATTCTCTTTCATATGTGATGACTAAGCACTCTACTATTTACCTATAAATAGGCAAAGACATGGGCCATTTGTAAATATACGGTGAAATCAAATTCCATGAAAAGAAAAGTTCAATTCTCTCTCATTCTTATTTTATTTTATCCAATTGATACATGAATTTTCGTTTACTTTCTTGAAAAGCAGTAAAATGGTAGTACATCTTTCTTTGCTTTGTAATAGGGGTGTAATCGAGCCGAGTCGAGTCGATATTTTTTAGAGCTCGAGTTCGACTCGATTTAAAAAGTTCAGACTCGAAACTCGGCTCGAGCTCGATCGAGCCATAAAAAATCAAGATCGAACTCGACTCGTGAAATACTCGATATAGCTCGACTCGGCTCGTAAGCTCGATTATTTTTCTAGAATTCATTAATTTTTAATGAAATATGGAAAGATCGAGCTCGACTCGTTTAATACTCAACTCGTTTAATACTCGACTCGAATAATATTTAATAAATAATATTTTATAATAAATTTAACTAATTTAATTAATTAAATAATTATTTGATCAAGCTCGATTAAGCTCGCGAGCTACTCGATTAATATATTTTAAAACTCGAGCCCGGCTCGGTTAATTATTCGAGTAGCACGACTCGAGCTTGAACTCGAAAAAAACCGAATCGAGTCGATCTCTCTTGCGAGTCGAGTACGAGTAGCTCACGAGTAGTCCAACTCATTTACAGCCCTACTTTGTAATAACATCTTGTCCTGTTAGAGATATAATAAAAGCATAAAAATTGTATATTATACAAGAATTAATTATTTACATTACAATACGATAAAAAAGAGTCACGTTCAAAAAAAAAATTTAAAAAGAGCCTGTTTCAAAAACAAAATCATATAATAATTGCAATACATGACTTAGCATTATTATATAGTAACAATACTCAAATATGCTATTCAATAGAATTATTAAAATAATTCACCAATTAAATGAAAATAGTTGAAAATTTTATCATTAATTGAGGATATGAAAGTAGAGATTCTGATGCAATTTATGTTGTGTTAGAGCACTTACATCACTGTCTCTTAACATATTCTCTATTTTACAGACTCAAACCCCACTTTTTCCAATTTCCCAGAATCTCTATAAGAGGTCAACTGCATCAGCATCTTAACTTACAGATTCTCTATCCAGAACAAACTACATTAGAATCTCTATTTTCATATTCTCTATTAATATTTTCAATTATTATCATTAAATTTGTGAAATATTTATATATAGTAATTCTTGATAATAATGTGATTGAGTAAAACTTCATCTCAATTTCTAGTTTTTTATTATTATACAGTAACAACATTTCAATTTTATTGTAATTTTTAGCTTCTTTTATATTGTAATGTTAATTTTCTTTTCAAAGACTGTAATGTTAATTAACTTATTTATACACAAGGAATTGAATGAAAAGTTGTTATGCTCTTATATACATTTAAAATAGTTACTTTAATGACATGTTCTTAGAAATTAACCAGAATCATGACCCATAGTGACATGATTTTTTACTATTTTAAATTTGAAAAGAGATTGTTTCCAACAAGTATATTTTTAAATGTAAAACGAAACCAATGACTCTGTGTTACCGACAAAATTCCTTTCATTCAAAATATAAAACCACATGTTTCTGAAAAGTTACAAACCGTGCATTTCCGAAAAGTTAGAACACTACAATGTAATTAAAAATAAGAAAAAAAAACTAGAACCAACAATGCAACTAGTTGTACTCAATCATGCTGCTCAATATGATTACTATAAATATTCCACAAATGCTCTATGAGGTCATTTTGGAGTTGGAAATGCATTTCTCTATCTCGAATGCGGATATGTTGATCAACAAAATCCCGAAACTGATTATCATTTAGGTGCTCCATAACAGGTGATGGAGGTCCATCTTCAACTTGATCATATACATGTGCCACGTCCGGTTGAACATGCAATTGACGCTCATCTTCTACGATCATATTATGTAGTATTATGCATGCCAACATTATATTCGTAAGGGTTGATCGTTTAAAGTAACGAGCTGGCCCGCGCACTATAGCAAACCTTGCTTGAAGTACACCAAAAGCACGCTCAACATCTTTTCTACAAGCTTCTTGCATCATTTTGAAATGTTTAGCCTTATTGGATAGTGCCACAGGGATTGTCTTCACAAACGTAGCCCAAGACGGGCATATACCGTCAGCCAAATAGTAACCCATGGAATATTGATTGCCATTAACCTGATAGTTTACCTTTGGAGAACGCCCTTCAGCTAGGTCCCTAAACACAAACGAACAATCCAATACATTGAGGTTATTATGTGCCCCCGGTAAACCAAAGAATGCATGCCAAATCCAAAGGTCGTATGAAGAAACCGCTTCTAATATAATTGTAGGTTCACGAATAGGGCAATTTTTCCATTTCCAATGCATGCAGTCAATGCTCCCAAGCATTCTGGGAAAACCCCGGCTTTCACCAATAGCCATCATTCTCGCAAATCTTCATTATTTGGAGTTCTCTAATATTCCTTTCCGAAAATAGAAATAACCGCCTTCACAAATTTCTTCATACTCAATAAATCTGTACTCTCTTCTATTCGCACATACTCATCCAAAAGATCAGCAGAAACACCATATGCAAGCATCCGAAATGCAGCAGTAATCTTTTGAAGAGATGAAAGTCCTAACCTTCCCGTTGCATTCATTTTTTGTTGGAAATATGGTTCGTGGGCTTCTACTTCTGACTGGATACGAACAAATAGTTCCCGTCTCATCCGAAATCTTCTTCGAAAGCGATCTGGAGGGTAAACTGGATTCTCAGAAAAATAGTCATTGAAAAGTCTTTCATGGCCTTCCATAAAACCACGATCAATGTAGTTACATGGGGTACGTGATGCTAAAGCCCTCCTCATCGTCAAATTCTCTTGCTCTGTAGCGATCATTATCATCTCTTCGACCTCTTCGTCGGATGAAGACTCAAAAATGGATTCCTTCAACCAATTTTGACCGTAAGAACCCATTGATGAAGATCAAAATACAAAATGCGTTGACAGGAACTGAAATGGAATCCGGGGTAGCCAAGCCGTGAGGACAACAAAAAATCACACCTGCAACAATAAGGTAGAGTCCAAAATAAATAATAATCAACAAGTTGTTTCTTGAATCAAATAATACAAAAACCAAAAGCAATAAGAAGGTTGAAATGCAAATTGATACATAAAACAAATTTTGTCATGAAGCAAATAATACATAAAACATATTTAATCTAACATACATGACAGTCCAAGAATAGAATAACTTTAAGAGAAGCTCTGAACTTTCAGAGAATTCATAGAGTAACACAACATAAGATATATTAAGGAATCAATACGATATACTTTTCAAATAAATGTATCATTTCAAGATTCAGGATTCAAGATTAAACTAAACATTCATTTTTAGGAAAATTCAAAGCTGATGGGAATAAATCTCGTGACTATTTAGAATTTCGGATGAAATTGGTGCCAAAAAAATGTGCGCAAGTTTCAAATTTGAATGCACTGCTACTATCTATCTAAATTTATAGCTAAAGATACTTAAAAGGTTGAACCTAAGCCAGAATACTTGCATAGAGGTCGTCAGTTTCATCAACAATATTCTTTCAAAACCAATGAACTTGATATACTTGAAAGGAAAAAAAAGATTTATGGTAGGATCACATAGCTGCAGGTAGACTTTAATCTAACAAGTCAAGAAGAAAAGAAACATCATCATGGTCTTGTAAATCCTATTTAAATCTAGAGGCTAAAGAAAACTAGTCGAAAAAAATGTATCTAGTAACCAAAGTAGCAAAGTGAAATTTCATCAAGTCATCATCACACCTTATATTCCTAAACATGAAAATGCTCTCACCGAATTGAACGAGGCATAACGAAAAACACGATCCTCATACAGAATCTCATCGTCTTCTTTGCCAAGTAACATACCCTCATTTTCTTAACCAACCCTCTCCGAGAAATAATATCAACAGAGTCTTACCTTACATCATCTCCAGGTTTTCGAACATCACCATTCGAATCCCCAACCTATGATGAACCACTAACAACATCCTCTTTATCATCTATGATCCAATCCTCCCACGTCTTATTCTCCTGATTCCTAATTCCCTCTTGAGCTTCTATCATCTCAACAATCGCCTTAGCCCTCTGTTTCCATGCCTCGAATTTTTCGTCTTCCGTTAATTCCTCATCACCAGAAGGCTCAGTTTCTAGGTTTTCATCATCAACCATATCCTCATCCTTCAAACCAAGCCAGTTGCCCTTATCTTCAAAGAAAAACTTCCTCCACCAACTCTTTTTCTTTTTAGAGTGCTTTTTCTTTGCTTTGCGCAACAACCCACAAAATTTCCTCCTACCAAAACTTATCTGAACCAATCTAGTAGATGAATTATATAGATACAACGAACTCTTATAGGCATTTCCATGGGAAAATAAGAAGTTATCAGTGTATCGAAGAATCCAGCATTTTTCGACCACATAAAAACAGTAAAGTTACAATATTTCTTCAATGCATAGCATCAAATCAAACAAATGTTAATACTCTCATCCCAAAATTCAAGCATTGAGCTCTGAAATAGCAGACATTTTCGAACTTTGCTATTCCTGAATGTTGTGCAAGATAAAATGGGTATTCCAGACAAATTTAAACTACTAAGCCCACATAGTAATGGAAGCAAAGATTCTACAAGTAAAGCGATTACTATATTTAAAGAGCTTGGCAGAATGAACACATAAAGGTTCTTGGGACACAACTTCCTCTATCATCATTACACCTCCCAATTTCGCAAATACATGAGAAGGCAATAAAAAAGAGAACATTTTTTGCCCTAAATTGAAAATGCGTAAAATTAAGTTATCATAATACCTGTAACTTGAATTTTTCAACCATCCAAATCACACAAGAATATGAGGCAGAGAATGACATTAAATCACTTGGATAAACTCTGGCATGGTCAATCAATTGCAGAAAACGGAAAGCTTCTTTCTTTTTGACAGGGAAAAAAAACCTAATCTTCAACCCATACTACCTGAAACGTGATTTGGCTATGCTAGATCCTGCATTTTGTCTTCGAATGGAGAAAAAAGATGAGAAAATGAGTAGAAAGAAAAGAAAATTAAGGCTGGAGACAGGTGGAAAAAAGCGAGGTTGGAGAGAGAGCAGGCAAGATCTGGAGACTTACCCACTTTTGCGGGAGGTATAGCGTATGCTGGTTCAGATTCACGAAATCTGTCATATTCAAATTTGTTTTACAGACACTGATGTGTGTCTATTTTACATAAATCTTAAACGTTTAGATCTGTAAAATACAGATTTATTACCATTTACAGATTCTACTGCGAGTTCTCTTAAGATGCTGTAAAATATGAAAAAGTGTTGTTTGAAACTGCAAAATAGAGAATCTGTTTAAAAACACTGATGCGAATGCTCTTACAACTTGGAAGGTATCTGATTCTGAGTTCAGAAGCTGAGTCGAATCTGTTGCATATATGTAGATAATTTACTTTAATCATACATGTTATAACTTGATGCAGTGAAAGTTGAGTGACATGTGAGCTTTTTAACCAGAGTGAAACTCGAGATTTGATGAGTATCAACTCGATTAAAGCCTTAATTAGCCCGTAAAAAGTAAAAAAAACACTTAACTGATATAGTCGGATATATCAGGTTTGCGGTAACAGTTATACTGTCAGAATATATGGTTGTTTACGTGTGATTTCTCAAGTGAGAAGTAGTGGATATCACGAAGACTGGTGGACGGACTGCTGCTTATGAAAGGAACACAAGTAAGTAGACAAATTGACATAGTAGGTCTATGTATATTAGTTCTTCGATCAATTTCTATTACATTGTTCACCCATATATATAGGCCAAGGATAAGTCGGTTTAATCTAAGCATGACAAGACATTTAAAAGCATATAATTAAGAGTAATTATACATAAGTGGACCGGACAGCTATCAGGATAAGATCGTCGGACAACGGACTTGATAGTAGGTCGGACTCATATCTTCCTTGGTCTTGATGTCATCAACTCGAAGCTTAGCCAGCCTGGTAATATGGATAGCTTCCACTGTGTCTGAGGTGTCGGAGTGGAGATGAGTCCGGCTTATTGACCGCGGACAAACGGGATGGAGGCCCACAATCTGTTGTTGGGCTTGGATTCAGGCCCAATCTAGATACTCGGGTTCTAATCCGGATTGGGTATATCAATGGTCCCCTACTCTGTGCCTTGCGTGTCCGTCGAGGCGGAGAGTAGAGTTCAAAGAATCGGTAGAGAATTATTGGTCCCAGAGAAGGGTAAAAGTATAGTCAGAGGGGGGTGAATGACTATACTGGAGTTTCAAAACCTTTTCTTATAATTATAAGCTTTTGGGCAGCGGATAAGTCCCTTCTTAAAAATTGTTTCAAAGTAGATTATGCACACACAGAGTATGAATAATATGCAATATGTAAATGCTGTAAAGTAAAGTACAGTAAGTAAATGAACACAAAGGTTTATAGTGGTTCAGGGTGGTGTAATCCCTTAATCCACTCTTCTCCTGTGATGATTGGAGGAATTCACTATTGTCTTTGACCAATACTATAGTAAGATTGTCCTCGGCTACACAAGCTTCACAATCTACAAGACTATCACTCCTGGGCTTCAAAAGCTTCAGTGACTCAGTCTTCAACACACTGCTCCTTGGGAACAAATCCTTCAGCAGCTATCACAAAAGGGTGCAACTCCTTCTCAGATTTCTCTGATTCAATTGCTGCAAACTGGTGTGAATTGGATTCACAGATTTGTTGATCAATCTCAGTGCTTGATGTGGAATTGTAGCTCTGAGTTCTGAGTTGATCACTAGATGTATTCTTTTGAGTTCAGATAGAAGGCTTACGATTTTGACAGAGTTTTTGCTTGTTCTTGTATATTCCAATCGTTATTTTTTATGTCTATCAATGCCTTCTATTTATAGCCTTGATAATCCCTTGATTTGAAATTCCGTCTGTTGGCTATTTAATGTGGAGAATAATCCTTGATTTAATTTTTGATTCCTCATGATTGTATTCTCCCTGATTTCAGTGATCCAGATTTTCTTCAAACGTCCATCATAAAATCCGTCCTTGATTGGTTCTGTATTTAATGCTTGATCTTCTTATTTTCACATGTTCTGAATAAGTGTAGATGATATATCTTACTCAGTTGTTCCTTCACTTGACTGTGGTGTCATCAGTTGAGTAGATCTGCTCACTTAGCTGATGTGCTCTTTCTTCACTGGTATTCCTTACTCGGCCGATCGAAGATTTACTCTGCCGGAATACTGTTTCCTTTGTTTCTTGATTTTCCAAGAGTTTTTAACTTCACTGATCCTTGATTAGTGTGAGATCGGTGTACACCGTATTTAAACAATGAGTTTCATTACTTGAAAAAAAAAACTTAGACTTATCCAAGGTCATCACAGACTTCCCTGGTTATAAGTCAGTCCATATGTCTTCATGCTTCTCTGCTGGTACTTGGCTGCCTTTACTCTGCTGGATTTCTGTTTTACTTAGCCATCCTACCAACTAGTACAATACTTGTGATGACGGTCAATTTGGTATCATTATTTACCATCAATCTACCCCGGATTTGTGTTCTCAATGGGGATAATATGTATGAAATCATGAGTTAATTAGCTAAATGTCATTAAGCCACGTCCGGGGTGACTAAATTGGTATTATGCGTATTAACCGTGTATTTTATGTGTTATTTTCTTGAAATAGAAGCTACTATGTGTGCTATGGTTTTATTGACAGATGGACGAGTGTCCGAAGCATCATTTGGGCTGAAGGAGAGATTTAATCGATAAAGAACTGAACCGAGCTGAAGGTTGAAGTGTTTCGAGCGAAGATTGGACCCGAGAATCTGATTGGAGATCTTGCAATGCAGTTTACGAATTCCTACAAGACGAATTGGGCTTGGACTTCTTCAAAACCGCTGTAGGTCTTGAAACAAGGATTCTAACACACTTTGAATCACCCAAATAGAAGTTGCGTAGGCCAAGTTATGGTCCAAATACCGAAGCTGGTCCTAGGGAATTCCAGAATAAGTCGGCAGCAGAAAAAAGATGAAAATGCCCTCGGTAAACCGGGAGTTATCCATGGTTTACCGAGGCCCAGAATCTTCCAGAAATGCGTTTTCTTGTCCTCCAAGCATTGGGTTTACCCCTAAGTCTTTATACACCTATATAAAGCCATTCAGGGCTGCGAATTTGTAATCACATTTTCTTTTATTCATTCCAAGATCTATTAGATAACAATGTAGTCTTTTGGGAATAAAGTCTTCTTTTATTTTCTTCTTTTCTTTCTTGTAAATAAGTCATGAGTCTTTCATTATTGAATTGTGCTTGGTTTACGATCATCATGGATCGTCTTGAATCGCCAGAGGGAGGGAGAATTGAAGAGTAGATCTGTTCTTCGTTATGGGTAAGATATATTCCAATGTTTTATTTCTTTCTTAGATTCATGATTGTTCTTGTGTTAGATCTAGATTATGCTTGCATGTAATCATCTATGAATTAATTAAACGAACCTTAATCTTTATTATTCGATTCGTTAATATGAAACGCAGAATTATGGGTTGCGCTCTTCAGATCTGCGACGGTCTTTATCGCTAGATCTGAATACTAGTAAATCCTAATTTTGTGGTTAGGCGTCAGCTACGTTGATCGACAGGTTTTATTAATAGTAGGTTAGATCTGGCCAATCTGCTTATTGTAATCGTAAAACTAGAATGAAATATGAATAGTGAAGTGTTAGTTTGGACATAGTCTTGATGGACCCTATGAACGTGCTGATCAGTGTCGACAGCTGTCTAGGCGGGCTAGCGGTATGAGTTAGCGCTCGATACCGGCAATTATAGTTCTTTATGCGTATGGGCTATAACGGAGCAATTAAGGAGGGTAGCTGGCGTATATATTGTCTACTACCATTGTCGGAATAGATAGGGTTAGGAGTTGCACCCGTAGCTAAATTACGCACACGAGTCGAATACAGATTAAGGGGAGATTAGTTAGGAATAGTGTGGTTAGTGCCTTTTCGATACATGATTGATGATCGGTATATTTGCATCTATGTTATTTACTTTTTTATTATGTTGGTCAATGACCACCCCTATCCGGTTGACCAATGAATTGTGGTTGTGTTTAAAACTATTCAATAATAGTCTCTGTGGGATCGACCTTGACTCGCCCTTGCTATACTACGATTGACCTAGACTCTTGCTAGTACGTCGTGTGTATTAGTGAATTGCACACGCGATCAAGTTTTTGGCACCGTTGCCGGGGACTATTTATTTAATTGTTAGGCATAACCATTAATTTATAGTTAACCTTTTTTGTTAAAAAAAAAATTTCTCTTTCTTTTCGATAATTGAATAAAAGTGTGAAGGTTTTTTTTCATCGTCATGTTCCTAAGGCTTTTAAGCAAGGGATGTGCGGGAGTTTTTTTTTTACTTCACCTTATTATTTGATTATTATTTTGAGTCTTGAGTTTTTTTATTTTTATTTGGAGTCTGTAATAGTTTTGTTGTGTTTAAGTAATTAAGTTGTTATGTATTGGCTTAATTTGTTTATTGCACATCTTATTTGTAGTTGTGCTATTTACTGCCACATGACATAACTATTTTATTACTTATTCGCGTCTCACGGTACTAATGGCCTTTGTGCAAGAATCATTTGTATTAGCTGACCTAGTGCAGATTAGTCCGTTGGAGAAGACAACTTTGGTTCCAGTTCAGTGATATGATTTGCTTCAGACAGTTAGCCGAGTTCTTCTATTTTTCAAAGCTAAGTGTTCTTCTTCTTCCTACTTTTTTTTTGCTTTACTTTTCACATTGAAGACAATGTTGAGTTTTAAAGTGAGGGGTAGGCATAACACTTTGTTTAAAAACACTTACACTTACTTTTGTGAATTTCGATTTTTTGAATTGAATGAAATAAAAACCTTAAATCGTTGAAATTGCTTAATTACATACTTAATTAAATAATGATGAATAAGGGGTTTGTCAACTATTTGAAGTAGTGGTTTATTAATCATCTATCTTGTTGTGGACTCGACCTTTTTAAGCACGTATAAATCTTTTTTTTTTTTTGTATGTAGTATAGATGACGCATTATTCAATTTAGTATGGAAGAATGAGCATGTGTTATGTTGCATGAAGTAGTGACTTATTAATTATTATTTTACCGTTGCATTCAATTTTTGAGAACGCAATCTGAGTGAGAAGTATTTGGATAAGATGAAGAGTTGTCCTAGACCGGAAATCGATATTTGTCGGTGGATATACTTTAAGCAATTGTTGTAGGAGGATGGTAGTAACTTGAATGCTAAACAAGGTAAAGAGGGACAAAACGGGCTTGTGAGTGAGAGAGAAAAAAATAGTGAGGAAATCGGCCAGAAAAAGAAAAAAGAAAAAAAAAAAGATATGCAATAAAGGCAGTGAGAGAAGCGAACTCGTGTAAAAAGGGCACCACCCTCGAATAAAAAAGATACAAACGAGGACTAAGAGCAAGACTCGGTCCCCAAGTCCGCCCGGCCCAAGTAAGGTTTCATGTTGTTTGCCTGAGTCTGAAGGCAAGAGGAGCGAGTGTGCACATTGATAAGTAAGGATTGTGGGGTCTCTATAACTTCATTCTTTTCTTGAATGCACTATCACAAAAGATTTATCACACGACACATTGATGTATTGGTAAGTGATGATTAATGGGGAACGTATGGGTTGATGCATGATACATGTTTTGCCTGAAATCTTTATTGATATAATGTGATTCTGTTTGCGTCACTGTTGTTTGAGAGTTATTGCACACACATGTCGGTTCTACTACGAGATAGTGCTTAATGGATTACTGATGGATATGTCATCTTATTTAGAATTCTTGAATGAGTCTGTTCTTAATTAGTTTGTGATTGTTTATAGGGTTTGTTTGATTTGGTTTTGCTCGGGACGATCAAAAGCTAAGTGGGGGGTAGTTGATGACGGTCAATTTGGTATCATTATTTACCATCAATCTACCCTGGATTTGTGTTCTCAATAGGGATAATATGTATGAAATCATGAGTTAATTAGCTAAATGTCATTAAGCCACGTCCGGGGTGACTAAATTGGTATTATCCGTATTAACCGTGTATTTTATGTGTTATTTGCTAGAAATAGAAGCTACTATGTGTGATATAGTTTTATTAACAGATGGACGAGTGTCCAAAGCATCATTTGGGCTGAAGGAGAGATTTAATCTATAAAGAACTGAACCAAGCTGAAGGTTGAAGTGTTTCGAGCGAAGATTGGACCCTAGAATCTGATTGATGATATTGAAATGCAGTTTACGAATTCCTACAAGACGAATTGGGCTTGGACTTCTTGAAAAACTTTGTAGGTATTGAAACAAGGATTCTAACACACTTTGAATCACCCAAATAGGAGTTGTGTAGGCCAAGTTATGGTCCAAATACCGAAGTTGGGCCTAAGGTATTCCAAAATAAGTCGGCAGCAGGAAAAAGACGAAGATACTCTCGGTAAACCGGGAGTTACCCATGGTTTACCGAGGCCCATAATCTTTCAGAAATGTGTTTTCTTGTCCTCCAAGTATTGGGTTTACCCCTAAGTCGGTTTATACACCTATATAAAGCCATTCAGGGCTGCGAATTTGTAATCACCTTTTCTTTTATTCATTCCAAGATCTATTAGATACAATGTAGTCTTTTGGGAATAAAGTCATCTTTTATTTTTCTTCTTTTCTTTCTTGTAAATAAGTCATGAGTCTTTCATTATTGAGTTGTTCGCCATGATATTAGTGGCTTAGCCCTTCGGCCGCCTATCGTATTGGCTCGGCTTCATCCTAGAAGCTACTGCTTCCGCCTCTCTAGGCTTCGCTATCGCTCATGACTGGTATCATTCATGCAATTCCTCCGTCCATCGATTGATCACGCGAGGACGCATCCAGTCAAAATTTTAAATTTCCGGAGTTTTAGCCCCAACTAGGAAAGGACCAGAGAAACTGTCTAGTTATGAATCGGGGATAGAACCGATGGGCGATGCGTGGTTACAATTTCGAATACGTTATTATATGTTTGCTCTCATTTTTGTTGTAATACTAATAACTCCACTCCTCTTGTCTATATCTCGGACAAGAACTCTGGTGGGCTCGGTACACTTTTGAGTTTCTACCGCTACCGACTTGGGCAAAAACAGGTACTTAAATAGGAAACCGTTTCTTTCGGCTGCTCAGGATCCCTTTGTGGTCGCACTTCTCAAATCTTCTTTCACGAGACGAAAAGCATTGCTTGGTTTACGATCATCATGGATCGTCTTGAATCGCCGGAGGGAGAGAGAATTGAAGAGTAGATCTATTCTTCGTTATGGGTAAGATCTATTCCAATGTTTTATTTCTTTCTTAGATTCATGATTGTTCTTGTGTTAGATCTAGATTATGCTTGCATGTAATCATCTAATAATTAATTAAACGAACCTTAATCTTTATTATTCGATTTGTTAATATAAAACGCATAATTATGGGTTGCGCTCTTCAGATCTGCAACGGTCTTTATCGCTAGATCTAAA
Organism: Gentiana straminea; assembly: GCA_036785695.1. Lineage (NCBI taxonomy): Eukaryota > Viridiplantae > Streptophyta > Magnoliopsida > Gentianales > Gentianaceae > Gentiana > Gentiana straminea. Next base: position 3,211,064 of record JAVUPR010000239.1, on the reverse strand, counting down.
TACCTAGTAAATCCTAATTTTGTGGTTCGGCATCAGCTACGTTGATCGACAGGTTTTATTAACCGTAGGTTAGATCTGGCCAATCTACTTATTGTAATCATAAAACTAGCATGAAATACGAATAGTGAAGTGTTAGTTTGGACATAGTCTTGATGGACCCTAGGAACGTGCTGATCAGTGTCGACAGCTGTCTAGGCGGGTTAGCTGTACGAGTTAGCGCTCGATACCGGCAATTCTAGTTCTTTATACGTATAGGCTATTACGGACCAATTAAGAAGGGTAGTTGGCATATAGATTGTCTACTACCATTGTCAGAGTAGATTGGGTTAGGAGTTGCACCCATAGCTAAATTACGCACACGAGTCGAATACAGATTAAGGGGAGATTAGTTAGGAATAGTGTGATTAGTGACTTTTCGATACATGATTGATGATTGGTTTATTTGCATCTATGTTATTTACTTTTTTATTATGTTGGTCAATGACCACCCCTATCCGGTTGACCTATGAATTGTGGTTGTGTTTAACATTATTCAATAATAGTCTCTGTGGGATCGACCTTGACTCGCCCTTGCTATACCACAATTGACCTAGTACTCTTGCTAGTACGTTGTGTGTATTAATGAATTACACACGCGATCAACTTGTCTGACTGAACTTATACAACATGTCAAACTCTAAGTAAAGACTTATACAGAGATTTCTAACTTATTTCAGGCTTGCTATAACAGCTAGTATGGCCATCATCAAAACATAATAAATGTTCCTGACAAGAACCGTACCCTATTATTGTCGTTTGTGACAAAGAGATGCCGATAATGGATATCGAGATTAATCAGTGTTGATATTGTATTGCGAATTACTGACGTATGTGATGCATTGTAGCGGATAGGCTTTGATTCCGTGCTATGGAGCGAACGGGTTTACATGCCGATAATGGTTATCGGGCTTGATTCAGTGTTGAGATCGCTTTGCGAATTACTGATGTACGATGTGCATTGTAGCAAACAGGCATAGATACCGTGCTATAGGGCGAACGGGTTTGGATGGCCGTAAGCCGAGGCCGTGAGTCATTTTGAATCGAGGCCGTGAGCCTCTTTGAGATAAGGCCATAAGCCATTTTGAGTTGAGGCCGTATGCCTGAGTATAAGGAGAAATTCGTTGACCAATTTGGATAGAGGTGACATCGGTTTGCCAAATGTCATGTCGGTTGTATTAATGACACGACGTTTGACATGAAACGCCCCGTCTTCTGATTGTCTAAGAGATATCGAAAACCGCTCCTAGAAATAATTATTTTTGAATTTTGAATCCGAATCGACACTTCCCTCCATTTTCCTGTCTATAAATAGGGGTTGTCTCCCCCACTTTTACACTTTTCCCCTTTTCTGAAATATTTTCCGGCAAGTGAGGCGAGAGGATTCCGGCAAGAGCAAGTGATTTCCGGTGAGAGTTTGCAGTTTCCATCCTTTTATTCAAGTTTTTCTCCTATTTCAGGTATAATTCCATTCCTCCTTTGATTTCAATAGTGTATTTCTTTTGTTTGAGGGTTATTTGGTAGGATTGCTATTAGAGTTTAGGATTATTTGATTGTGAGTCTAAAATTCGAATCTCGTAGCTCCCATATGCATGTGTTTTTCCCCCAGAAATTCATCTTGTCCCGTAGATAGATTCCCAGATGACATTATGGCTCATCTGTTGTTTTAGGAAAGAAGGAGAGGTTAGGTGTCGGGGTGTGATTATGATCACCTCAGCCCGACTTCTATGTCTAGGTGATTAATTGATCCACCTCGACCTGTTTCTTTCCAGGATATCGTCAGAGTACACTCAATCAGATGAAGAAGTCTGCGCTGCTGCCGGTTATGGCTCGGAGGAGGTCAACATGAGTGACCAAGAAGAGGTAGTTGAAGAAGAGGTAGTCGGCATCGATGCAGATGAACCTGACTCTGATGAGGAGGTCGAGGTTACCGGTGAGGGTGTAGCCGGGGGCGAGGTCGACGATCAAGACCAAGCGAAGTTGAGCTGTCTTATCAATAAAATCGGAGGGGTAGTGACCCGAGGGGCATCTGCTCGAAGTGCGGGGTTCAAGGAAGTCATGGAAACAAAGAAAACTGCGGCGCCAAAGAAAATCGCGGCACCATCTGAACCAAAGAAACGACCGCGCAAAGAGAGGTCCGTTGTGGCTAAGTGTGAGTTGGCCGACCAAAAATGTTTCGATAATGAAGTTGGCAGTCGATGGAGGGAGATCCAAGATCAGCTTGATTATACCCGTCCATGATGGCTTATGACATTCCGGCTGACTACCGGTTTGCCAGTATGGGGGTGACAAATGTAATCCGCGTTTGTGGCCGAGATGACGTGGATTATGTTTGGCTGCACTACGACCATCTTGTTGCCGGGTTTCGACCGCCCTTCGACCCATTTTTCATCAGATTCATGGAGGAGCTTCGAGTCATGCCATGTGACCTTACACTTGGGACTATCCGAGTAGTGATGGCCTTTATAGTGATGAGCCGGCTACGCGGCCGAGAACCATCACTTCCGGTCTTATTTTACTTCTACGGCTTCAAAAAGAAATGTGAAGATGGTCAAATTCAACCCTGCAACAGGTCGAGCAGTGGTAGACCCCGACTTCTATTTGATCTTCCCGATAAAGTGTCTTATTGGAACAAGAGATGCATGAGGGTAGAGTCTCAAACTGGTTGGCCATTTGAGAAATTTCCTGCGAACTACGGTAAAACCGATCATTTGACGGATATGAAAACTCAGGATGCTGATGACGAGTTTATAGCTGAGCTCAAAGAATTGCTCGGGTATGTTCGAAGATGGCAAGGTCAAGATCGGGTTTTTAACTGGAGACTCCTTTTAGACGTCGACCAACTTTTTGTTAGGATGGCTGAACTCTCCGGAGCAGGTATTAGGGATCCGGTGGTAGTGGTTTAACCATTGCCTTGTGACCCCGATTGGTATGGGGAATGTCATTTTGGTAGATGCATGCCCTCTCTGTGTCTTACTTGTTTAGGCAATCCTTAAAATCGGGCTCCAAGTAAGATTTCACTCGTTTATCATTTGTTTCAATTTGATTGCTTTCATTTTCTTTCTCTTGACTATATATTGATTGATTAATGTTGTCCCTTTGCAGGTACCATGGACGCTTTGAAGCAACGCAATTTGCTCGCTGCCTGAAAGACCTCTGGCGAGGTGACAAGGAGCGGTGCGCTGAAAGGGGTAAAGACCGACCTTTCAATGGTCGATGTCCGCAATGACTGGGCGGGTGCAGCTTCAGTACATGGAGCCTCGAAATCTACGGCTGGGAAAGCGGCCTCGCCCCCAGCTAAACAAGCGGTGGGGAAAGTTGGGGCGGGCAAAACTCTGAAACAGGCTGTCCTCACTAAGGCTCCGGTTGTCGAGAAGAGAAGAATTACTGATGATACCGACCACGCTGGGGGTGGGGATGGCGAGCAGGAGGCTCATCAACCCAAATAATCCAAGGTGGACGATACCCAGCCGAAGTTCGGCGCTCTTCTCAGGATATATCCAAAGATGCTGCTGACCAAGGGAAATCAGTGGCTGGCAAATCCTTATCAGCGGGCACGACCGCGATGGTGCCCTTTGCTGGTTTACCCGTTGGACCTCAGGGTCATCCTGTTGTTTGGCTGGATAGGGAATTCATACGTCAGATGCCTATTGACATGCCCAGAGTGATCACGGTTTCTAGGGCGATAACCGATGTGGCCCCGCTGAGGCATTTGGAGCCTTCCTAATCCTGTTCAGTTGGAGGTCGGTCGCGGCATAGTGGATCGGATAGTGCTATCAGATCAGACCGATTCCCGTCGTGCCTTTCTACAGAACATTGAGGACTTGTGGGGATTGAAGAGGGCAACGGTGAGCATGGTAAACATTTGTTCGCTTTTTAATTTTCTTTTTGCCTTTGTCTTTTGGCCTCTTTTATTTTTCAATCAGCCTATCTAACTTCGCTCTCATTTTTATCCTTTTCAGGTCGGTACCGGCCTGAAGCAGTTCATAACGGATTATAAAGAGACCATTTCGTCAAGCTCAGCCGTTGGTAAGGAGTTAAAGGCCGCCCAAGTGGTCGCGGCTGACCTGAAAGTGCGGCTGAGTGCTGCTGAATCTGAGAATGCCGAGCTAAAAAAGCAGCTTGCCGAGAATGTCGAACTAAAGAAGCAGCTTGCTAAGGTAAAGAAGATGCGGCTCGAGGCTCAGGCTAACTCCGAGTGTTTAAACGTACTTAACCGTAGCTCACGGAGAAGGATAAAGAAGCTGAGCGGTCTTTGAAAGAGATGCAGCAGCGGGTCGATGAGGCTAGAGGCTTTTGGGAAGCTGAGCAGAAGGTGACCGCTGATCTGAAGCAGAAACGGTTTGACATAAGTACGAGGCTGAAGCCCGGATAGGTTCCACGATAAACGAGGCAGCCGACGAGAATTTCTTGATAGGGTATGATCAAGGCATATATCACTTCGCAAGATGCCTGTGGGCTCAAGACGGCGATGTTCCCAGCCTCGAGACAATGCAGGATTGGATTGTTACCCCACCTTTCTCTGATCATCTTATGGTTTTTCACCCTACCATCCCTTACACTGAGGTTGAGTTGAACACTTATGCGGATGGTTGGGAGCCGCCCCAGGTCGAAGAGGTAAATCTTCCAGGAGTTAGTGAATCAGGCCACCCGGGAGGAAGCTGAGAATCAAGAAGAGGCCGAAAAAAGGAAAGATGAGGCCGATGCTAATGCTGATAAGATGCTGCATCCTTCTCTAAGTGTTGAGAATGTCGGCAATGTTGACATGTGACCTGACGAAGCCTAAATTTTCTATAAACTTTATTTTGATTTCGCTATGTATGATTCTGTTTTGTATAAACTTTTCTTCATCTCGCATTGCTCAACTTGTAACGATATTTTCTTCATTTTCTGAATATATGACGTTCCCTTTGTGTTCGAATGTATGTTGTATTTTGCTCGAATTTACTGTGTTTATCGAGTCCGATCTGTTTTGAGTCCGATATAGTAGTATCTGGCCCCCTTGTTTCAGATAAGATTCGGAGTTGTGAGCTTGAGAGTGTATCTGGAATAACTGTCCGATTGTGTGTTTGAAATTTTCCCAGAGTATGGCCCCAAATTTTAATAAAGTCCAAGATGGATCGGAGGCCTTTGTTGAAAATTACGTCGAAAATCACGTCGATACGTACAGTGGACACGCTTCAAGGAATTGACAACATGTACTTAAGAAATAAATGTAAAATCAGGCTTTATTAAATTCGCCTCACCCCGTTAGGTGAGTGAAAGTTACAAGTAAGAAAGCTTAACCACTCACGTCATAAACGAGAGGATAGCCATAACCCTAGCCGATTATTACATGTAGTGCCTTTTGAGGTTGTCTGCGTGCCATGGTCTGTTAAGCTCGAAGCCTTGTTGGTTCTTAAGAATATAAGTCCCTTTTTTTTTATCTCTCTTATGACCTGATAAGGTCCCTCCCAGTTCGCCATGACCTTGCCCCTGTCAGGTTGAAGACCAGTGCCCTTCCTGTTTCGAAGAACGAAATCTCCGACCTTGAAAGGATGGTCGCGGATTCATTTTTTGTGATGTCGTTTAGCGGTTTGCTTGTAGTTCACGAGCCAATGGTATGTCGCTAACCTTTTTTCCTCCGCTAGGTCTAGGTCGATCTGTCAGTTGAGTAGATTGTCTGTTCGATTATATACAGCGACCCTGATGCTTGGGAGCGCCATTTCGATAGGAGTCATGGCCTCCGATCCGTAAGTTAGAGCAAACGGTGTTTCTCCAGTGGGTGTTTTGACTGTGGTGCGGAGTGCCCATAATATGGCGGGCAGCTCATCGACCCAACCGCCTGCCTTTGCTTTCTCACTTACACTCTTTTTAAGCATCTTGATTATTTGTTTATTGCCGGCCTCGTCTTGGCCATTACCCTGGGGATAAGCTACGGATGACTGCCAGTGTTTGACGTTGTATTCCCTGTAGAAATCTGAGAATTTATCTTTGGACTGTGGGCCATGGTCTGTCACCACTGCCCGCGGGATGCCGAAGCGAGACCATATATGATCGTGTAAAAAATAAACCGCATATTTCGCACCTATGTTAACAAAAGGTTTGGCCTCGATCCACTTCATGAAATAATCTACAGCCACTATGATAACTTTGCATCCATGATGAGGTCACGATGCGGGTCCCCACACGATGAGGTCATGATGCGGTCGAGTCCTCACGATGAGGTCACTTCATGAAATAATCTACAGCCACGAAGAGGTCGAGTCCACACATGTCGAAGAGCCAGGGTGAGACCACAATGCTTTGCTCTACAGATGGCAGTCTCGGGATATCCGTGTGTTTCTGACATTCCGGACATTCTATAACCAATGTCTCTGAGTCCTTTAGGATTGACGGCTAGTAATACCCCGCTGTTATAACTTTCTGGGCCAAAGAGCGACTAGCGGGATGGCCCCCACACACTCCTTGATGAAGCTCTGTAAGAATTCTTTCACTCTCTTCCTTTCGGACACACCTCAATAAAGGCTTAGTGGTGGATCTCCTATAAAGCGTTCCTTCGTTTATGATATACCTGACTGCTTTTTTTTTCTGAGAGCACGGGCTTGAATTGTGTCCGCAGGAAAAGTGCCTGTTTCTACATAAGCTTGAATTTCATCAATCCAACATGGAATCGGCGTTGGTGCATCGATTTCCATGATTTCCGTTATTTCAATTGTAGGGACAGCAATATATTCCACCATTATTGAGGGATCTGCGACATCTTCTTCAAGAGATAACTTGGAGAGATAATCTGCCCGCCCGTTATCCACTCTTCCAACTCTGATGAATTCGCAGTAGTTGAAGTCGGATCTCAATCGTCTGACAATCTCACCGTATTTTTCTAGGATGCCGCAATGGGTCCCATAGTCCCTTAATATTTGGTTGACGATGAGCTGAGAATCACGGTAGACTTCAACATTTTCCACTTTTATTTCCTTTGCAAGCTTAAGTCCGGCTATAACTGCCTCATACTCGGCTTGATTGTTTATGGCCGGGAATTCGAACCTTAGAGCTTTTTCGATTTCATCTGTTATCCCCGGCTCCATCAGAATAACACCGGCCCCGCATCCATTCCGACTCGATGCTCCGTCAACTTATAATTGCCAGGATTGATCAGGAATGTTCGAGGCCATAGCGGACTCAAGTGGTACAGGCGAGCTCGGTTGTGTCGAGCTAAAACTCGTCTCAACAATGAAATCCGGCAATGCTTGAGCTTTGATAGCCTTCCTTGGTTGATATCTGAAGAGAGTTTGAGAATGTGTTAACACAAGAGTAAACTTCAACTTATCTTTTATTCATTGATAATGAAGGAGTATAAATAGATACAATTTGGAAAGAGACTAGCTAGCTAGGGCGGCCACTTGAGTATGTAGATGTGGGCGGCACAAAAGCAAAAAGTAAAAGTACAATCTATGTCTATGTCTATGACATAAAGTAAACTAGAGTTTGACATATTAATTGTTTATATGTATCACAATTAATATGTCTTTTACAAATAAATAAAGTGTACAAATAAAGTTATGCACGATAAAGTCCGTCGTGATCACGAGGATCGCCAGCCGCCGATCACCTCGCCGAGCCTCGGCGACCGCCGAGTGATATATTTCCACACCCCCCTCAAACTCGGGTCGTATATATTGATGCAAACCCAAGTTTGCTACTTAGTCCGCCGAACGTAAGAGGTGGAATAGCCTTGGTAAGAATATCAAGCATTTTGATCTTCTCGAGGGAACATACCGGAGTTGAATAATCTTGGCATCAATCTTCTCCTTCGTAAAGTGTCCGTCAATGTCCACATGTTTTGTTTTGTCATGATGGACTCGGATCCTCTCGCCATGCATAGTTTGCCGAGTTATTATCACAACAGAGTGTGATAGGTTGCCGAATAGGTTGTCCGAAGTTCGCAAGAACTCTTTTCGAGCCAAAGAGCTTCACAAATGCCTAAAACAAGTGCCCCGAGTTCACTTTCAAGATCGCTTCTGCATACGTAGGTTGCTTCTTGCTCCTCCAAGTAACAAGATTGCCCCATACATAGAACAATAGCCCGTGGTAGACCTTCTATCTATGTGGCATCCACCCCAATCAAGATCAAGATAGACCTTGACGGATCTATCGCCAGACTTGGTGAAGTGTAACCCTTGGCCAGAGTGGACTTCAAATACCGCAAGATTCTATTCACCGCATCCCAATGTTGCTCAAGTAGGCAATGCATGAACCGGCTAACCACTGACGACACCATATGCAATATCCGGTCTTGTATGGGATAGGTAGATGAGTTTCCCTACAAGTCTTTGATATTGTTCCTTTCTTACAAGAATGTCACCATGTAGCAAGGTATGACCTGGGGTCTACTCTGGGATACAAAGCAGTTTGCACCCCAAAGATGCCGCTTTCTTTAAGCAGTCCAAGACATATTTCCTTTGGGAGACCGAGATTCCTTTGATGTTTCTAGCTACTTCCATGCCAAGAAAATACTTAAGTAAACCCAAGTCTTTAACTCCGAAATACCTTTGCCAAAGAATTCTTTCAAGTGTTGGATCTCAAATAGGTCATCTCCAAGAAGGATGATATCATCCACATAGACAATAAGAATAGACCTCTTCTCGGTTGGTTGTCTTGATGAACATAGTGTGATCGAATTGCATTGGTGATATCCAAAGCAGCCTTTGACCACAGCTTGTTAATTTTCCAAACCATGCCCTTGGTGATTGCTTCAGCCATATAGAGATTTCCTCGCCTTGCACACCTTGCCTCGAGTACGAGGATTGATAAAACCAGGAGGTATAGTCATATAAACCTCCTCGCAAGGTCCCCATTTAGAAAAGCATTTTTGATGTCCAATTGATGAAGAGGCCACCAAGTTGGACAACAGAGAAATTAGTACCCCGACAAAGGTTGTTGAGCTTTGCCACCGGTGCAAAAGTTTCTTTATAGTCAATGCCATAAGTTTGTGTGAATCCCCCGGCTACCAATCCGGCTTTGTACTTGTCAATAGTGCCATCGCGTTGTATTTGATAGTGAATAACCATTTGCACCGATCGTCTTTTTGCCTTTTGGAAGAGTTGCGAGATCCCAAGTATGATTATCCAGAGGCGCTCATCTCTCGTTTTAACAAAGCACCTTCCACTTATCATTTTGAAGAGCCTCCCGAATATTTCTAGGGATAGAGTGAGAGTCCGTGTCCCGTGTAAACATGGCAAAGACAGAGACAACCGATCATAAGATAAATAAGAATGAATAGAAATGATCGGCATGATCTTTTCCCTTTCCTTAGAGCAATAGTCCGTCATCCACTTCGCCAGACCGCCGAGAGTCAATAAGCCGAGGTCCACAGACTCGGTTCCCGCAGGGCCGCCGAGGTTCCGGTTCGCCAGGCTCGGGGTCGCAGACTCTTGTTCAGAGGTTGCCGAGAAGTATTAGGCCGTAGAGAGTCGCAGGCACCGAAGTTCGCCCGCCGAGGATCGCAGTTGCCGAGGGTTAAGAGTTTGCCGAGGGAAGCGGGTTTAAGTCAATTTCAATCGTGTTTCCATCGTTGAATGGCTCGCAGGTTTGCCGTAATAAGGGGTCCTTTCAAAGAATTTTACATCCATAGAATTGTAAAATTTCTTTTCAATAGGGAATAACACTTGTAACCTTTTCTCGTCCTTTGCATAACCTAGAAAATGCACTTGTGAGCTTTAGATCAAGTTTACTTCGTGTTGAGCATGGATATACACAAACACAAGACAACCAAAGATCTTTGGAGGCAACTCGGGAAACAAGATGATGGCAGAGTGTGTGGTCGTAGGGTTTGGAGTGGAGTTTTGAAACCTAACACTCGCCGGGAAGTCCGTTGAGTAAATAAGTTGCAACAAGATAGCTTCACCCCACATGTATTTAGGAACATGTGTGGTGAACATGATTGATCCGGCCATTTCCAAGCAGTGTGCCTCGTTCTTTCTCTCAAAGAACCCCATTCTCGCCGAGGTGTTTCCACACAACTACCGATATGAACAATTCCTCTATCCGTCAAGAAGGTACCGAGATTAGACTCATAGTATTCTAGAGCATTATCGCCTTTAAGATCTTGACCTTAGTATCAAATTGAGTGGAGACCATATGATAAAATTCTTGAAAGATATGACCAACTTCGCATTTGTCTTTCATTAAAAAAACCCAAGTGTTCCCGGTATGATCATCAATAAAGGTGACAAACCACCTTTTCCCCGTTATACTTTTCACCCTGTAGGTCCCCACACATCACCGTGTATTAAGGTGAAGGGTGAGGAATGCAAATGAGGTAACTTAGCATACACAGATTTTGTAAGTTTAGCAAATTGACAAATATCACATCAAGGTCATTCGCATTACATCCTTTAAACAATTCAGAGTTAAAGATTTCAAGTAACCAAAACTTGGATGTCCTAATCTATAATGCCATAACATGATATTGTCTAAAGTCTCGGGAGCAGGCCGCCGAGGCATTCGCCTTCGCCTTCGTCTTCGCAGGGTTGACCGTAAACAATCCAAATAAAGGTTTAGCCTTCCCAATCACTTCCCGTGAAGTAGGATCCCGGAATGTGCACCGATTTTCCTTAAAAACAACAAATTCAATTCAAATCTTTAAGTGAGTCTACCGACGTATATAAGATTGCGCCTAAGTTTGGAACAAATAGACATCCCGTAGCATATCTTATTAAGTGAGTTTAACATTTCCAACACCTTTTGCACGAGAGATAGATCCATCGCCAGCTTTAATGTTATGAATTTGGTGACAAGGCATATAGTTGGTTATAAGGTTTTTATTACCAAATATATGGGAGGATGCCCCGTAATCAACAATCCATGTTTCATTGCTAAGGGAAGAGTAGAATTTACCCGTATGAGTACGAGTAGCAACATCGCAGAGAGTGACTACCTTCCTTTTGTTGATTCAGAAGGCTTTGAATGCAAAAACCGAGCATTCATCCGGTTTTCATTCTCCTCCTCACTAATGTGTCCGCCTTGACTTTCCCCGATAGGTTTTGAGGTTTTCGAGGAGTTAGGCTTGCCATGGAGCTTCCAAATAGCTTGTCCTTGGTGTGATTTGTGCGTTTGCGTGATCACGCAACGCTTTTCCGCTTTTCTCGCAGGCTTCTTGTATGTCTCAAGAACCTCGCAGCCTTTCCCGACGCCGCAGGGCAAAGACCTTCGCAGGGTTGTCGCAGTGGATTTCGAAGCATGACTTTTCTCCTACTTTCTTCATGTTTGACCTCAAAGAAAACATGGATTTGAGATTTGGAAGAGGTTTGGTGGCAAGAATTCTTCCCCTAACATCATCAAGAGTAGGATTCACCCAATTCAAAGAGGAACCCGAATACTCTCTTCTTTTCTATGATGTCCTTATAAAGAGCAAGATCCTTGACATCATTCCATGAGTGAGTTTCTAACATATCTAAGTGTTGCCAAGCCTTAGATAGTTGATTGAAATATTGAGTTACGTACATATCCCCTTGCCTCGCAAGTTTGAATTTGAGCTTCTAGTTCATATACCTCGATGTATTATCCTTCTTGAGTAAAGATCTCCGGCATTATCCCGCATTTCTTTGGCGTATCATACATCATAAAGTTTTCACTTATCTCTTTTGTCATTGACCTCGTGAGGATGGTCATGAGTTGATTATTTGTTGTGTCCCATGCTTCAAAACCGGGGTCGGGCTTTCAAGAAAAGGTGTTTAGTTCCGCATAAGTATCCCATCTTACTTTGTCCGTAAATGTACATTTTCATAGACCTTGACCATAACGTATAGTTGTTACCATCAAGTCTATGGTTTGTATAAGAAGAGGAGTTGTCGCACTCCCGCCACCGAGGCCGCCGAGAGTCCGCCGAGGTTGAAGTAATGTCGGACGTGGAAGACATTCTTCGTAAATATGAATTTTGCAAATGGAAAAGTTAGAACACAAATGTCTCGATACCATGAAGAGAGTTTGAGAATGTGTTAACACAAGAGTAAACTTCAACTTATCTTTTATTCATTGATAATGAAGGAGTATAAATAGATACAATTTGGAAAGAGACTAGCTAGCTAGTGGCGGCCACTTGAGTACGTAGACGTGGGCGGCACAAAAGCAAAAAGTAAAAGTACAATCTATGTCTATGTCTATGACATAAAGTAAACTAGAGTTTGACATATTAATTGTTTATATGTATCACAATTAATATGTCTTTTACAAATAAATAAAGTGTACAAATAAAGTTATGCACGATAAAGTCCGCCGTGATCACGAGGATCGCCAGCCGCCGATCACCTCGTCGAGCCTCGCAGACCGCCGAGTGATATATTTCCACAATTCTCGCTGATTTTGAGATGAATCGGCCTAAAGCGATGATTCTGCCGTTGAGCCTCTGTACCTCATTCATTGTGGTAGGCTCCTGCATATCGAGTAATGCTTGAATCTTTTCCGGATTGGCTTTGATCCCTCGACGACTAACCATGAACCCCAGAAACTTGCCTGCCTGGACACCAAACGTACATTTGGCCGGATTGAGTTTCATAGAGTGTTTCCGAACATTGTTGAAAGTCTCCTGAAGGTCGACGGCGTGACCGTCACCTGTGGATTTGACAACCATGTCATCTATGTAGGCCTCTATGTTCTTCCCGATCTGCTAGCTGAAAACTTTGTTGACCATTCTCTGATAAGTCGAACTCGCATTTTTCAACCCGAAGGGCATCATTCCGTAATAGTATAGGCCCCCAACAATGAAGGCCATTTTTTCTTTGTCGGATTCAGCCATATTTACTTGATGATACCCCGAGTATGCATCCAGAAAACTAAGAACCTCAAAACCAGCGATGGAATCAACCAGTCGATCAGTTCGGGAAAGTTGATAGGGATCCTTTGGGCAAGCCTTGTTGATGTCCGTGAAGTCAACGCACATTCTCCAGTTTCCATTATGTTTTTTCACCATGACCACATTTTCCAGCTAAGTATGGTATGCTAGCTCTCTGATTATTCCTACTTGAAGAAGTTTTCCGACCTCTACCTTAACCGCGGCTTCCTTTTCCATGGTTAATTGTCGGGCTTGCTGTTGTATTGGTTTGAAGGTAGAGTCAATATTGAGATGATGGAGGGCGACGTCGGTCTCAACTCCTCTCATATCTGTAACCACCCAGGCAAATGCATCTAGGTTTTTTTGAGCTGGTTAATTAGAGCTTTTTTCTCATAGAGGCCTAGGTGAGCCCCTATCTTAATCCTCTGATCGGGATATTCGTCGTTAATGACTACCTCAATCAACTCATCCTCTGCTGTGAAGTCGGGCTCATCCCTGACTTGTAAGGTTTCACATTTTGCTTTGGCAGGGAGGGGTTCTCCCACTGCTCTGATCATGCTAACGCCCTTCATACCTTCAGGCTGCTCATAGCGAGCTTTCTTATTCTCAGTTCTCATTTCATGAATAAAGGTGAGGACGGTTGCGGGTTCGCTGACTAACACCCCGATCCTATCCCCGATGTAAAACTTTGCCCACTGATGCGGGATGAAAGTTACCATCTGAAACTGCTTCAAAGCTGGCGTTCCAATTATCATGTTATAATTTGATTTAAGGTCGACCACGAGAAATGTTACATTTTTAGTTCGGAAAGGTGCATAATCTCTCATTTGCACACTAGATCGATGGCCCTTTTGACCTGTATTTTGTGGTTGGTGAAACCCTCGAGGGTGCCATTATGCGGCCTCAGGTTAGAGTCGTTGAATCCGAGCTCTTTGAAACAATTATAGTACAAAATGTCCCGACATGCTCCCGTATCGATCACAACCCTGTTGACGCATGCTCGATTGACTACCACCGAAACACAAAGACACATGTCCTCCACGTTAATGGAAGTCACCAGCTTGCTTCGGGTAAAAGCTAGGGGTTGCTCATTCCCGTGCAGGACGGCTGGATTCTCTACATGCTTGTTAATAGAACTGATGTGACTTTTGATTTGATTATTGCTGGGAGGGTTTTCTGTGATCAAGCGAATTTGTCTGTCGTACTGACGGGCTTGTCGATTCTTTCGGTTCGGCCCCCCCGGCATCCTTCTTGTACTGATAATGCATGCCGTGCGCTAACAGCTTTTCAATTTCTCTCTCGAACTACATACATTCGTTGGTAGTGTGACCCTTATCTCTGTGGAATCCGTAATACTTGGTTGTGTCGCGACGAGGGTCTGGATTCATGGGGTACAGCTCAGGGAGCTTGTCTCTTACTTCATTTAACATCTGAGTGTACGAGATTTTGAGAGGAGTGAAGGTCTCTTCTATAAATCTCTCGGGATTTTTGATATCCCGATCATGATTTCTGCGGCTAACTTTGGGCGGACTGCGCTCAGCCCTCTGTTTGCCCTTGTAGGACGATGAAGATCCTTCGCTCCCCGCTGTCGCAATATATTTCCTTGTTGAACTTAACATCTCTTGGAGATTCGCCGGCGGCGTGAGAGCAAAATATGATTTCAAATAGCCTGGACTCAGCCCTGTTTCAAAGCTGCTCATCACAACGTTGTCTGCTAAGCCCCTGGTCAGCTCATACACCTTGTAAAATCGCTCGTAATAGCTACGGGTGGATTCATTTTCACCCTGTCGGACCTCGTGAAGGTCGATGTAGGTCTTTTTGGGTCCACCCACTGACTTGAACTCTGCTATAAATTTACTTATTAAATCGTCCTAGGATAGGATCGAACTTGGAGGAAGTCCGCGAATCCATGACGCTGCTCTGTCTTGCATTGATCTCACAAAAGCTATACACCATGCCTCATCGCTAGGTGTACAAAGACTGATTCTGCTTTAGAAAGCTGAAAGCCAATCTAAAGGGTCTGTTGCTCCATGATAATTGGTGAAATTGGGATAGTGAGTACCACCTCTTGGAGCCGCCTTTAAGATGTTAGGATGAAGGACACTGGTACCCCAAGAGGGCTTAGCTTCCTTTCCGGTCCTACCCCTTTGTAACCCCTCTATTTGTTTTTTTGCTTTTATCCTCAGGGATCATGGGGAGCCGGGTATGACTTTCCTCAACCTGTGATTCTCCCCGCCCCTCAATGCTGGTACAGACTTGTCGGGGATTTTTATGTCGTCCTGGGGCTGCACCGCGGTCGTTGACCATGGGCCCTAGATGAGCTAAAGCTGACCTCATTCTGTCTTTAGGCTGAGAAGTGGCATGACTGTTTCTCTCCCTCTCTGTATGTTGGGGTTGAATCATTTTTTGTGGATTTTGAGTGGGTTGTATTTCCGTAGGCGCTGGTACGGGGGGAACAAACTTGTTGACGGGCCGAGGGGAGAAACCTTCTGCAATGAGGCGTATGTTGTTTTCACGCATCTCCTCCACATACTCCATATGTGCCCTGAGGGATAGGGCATAAGAGCTTTGTTGTTGTCCCATCCCCCTCTCTGGGGCCGCTCACTACTCTGGGTTTAGATAAGAAACTCCTGCGGCTCTCTTTCCACGGCTCTGTCTGACCGCTGCCTCATGTATCTCGCGGGCTCGCGTTCTCTCCCTTATATAAGACCGCATGTCAGGTGTGATGTCCTGTCCGGCCTCGTCCCCGGTGGACAGTACCCTTCTACTCGTTTCTCCGCAATGCGGTGCTTTTTCGACACGTGGCATGTTCGCTCCACGTGTAGGGCCCAGATTGCCCGCTTTAGATGGTGTAGCAGGTGTCATGTTTTTCGTGCCAGCCATGTTTGACTAGAGATATTTTGAAGATATTTCGAAGATATTTCAAGTGGGATATGTCGGTCGGAAATATCTTCCCAACTCAACTTCCAATACAACCAAAAGTGCGTTTCCAGGTGGTTTCAACAAGCAAACGGTTTCCTTAATACTTGAAGAGTTGAACCGACCAATAGTTTATACCAACCTGGGAAATATGATGGGCTCATGTAGAGCTATGAACACGCCGGTGAAGGTGTTTTTCGACTTTGAGGTGGATTAGGCTAGATGTAAGCCGATATCCGTATGAATCAAACTTGCTCCTTAAGAATCCGCAGCTTTCTTGATGAAAGCAATAGTTCGAGGGATGTATAACCAAGAAACTAGAGCTTTTGCTGATCAAAAGTTGGAGGTGCCTGCATCATCTTAGTAGCGACGACGTGAAACCGAATTGGTGGTGGAGCAAATGATTCGAAGATGCTGAATGAAAATGATTTTCCCGGTAACGGAGCCAACTGATATAGTCGGATATATCAAGTTTGCGGTAACAGATATACTGTGAGAATATATGGATGATTAAGTGTGATTTCTCAGGTGAGAAGTGGTGGACATCAAGAAGACTGGTGGTCGGACTGATGCTTATGAAAGGAACACAAGTGAGTCTACAAATTGACAGAGTAGCTCAGTGTATATTAGTTTTTCGATCCCTTTCTATTACATTGTTCACCCATATATAGGCCAAGGATAAGTCGGTTTAACCTAAGCATGACAAGACATTTAAAAGCATATAATTAAGAGTAATTATACATAAGTTGACCGGACAGCTGTCAGGATAAGATCGGCGGACAACGGACTTGATAGTAGGTCGGACTCATATCTTACTTGGTCTTGATGTCATCAACTCGAAGCTTAGCCAGCCTGGTAATATGGGTAGCTTCCACTGTATCCGAGGTGTCGGAGTGGAGATGAGTCCGGCTTATTGACTGCGGACAAGCGGGATGAAGGCCCACGATCTGTTGTTGGGCTTGGATTCAGGCACAATCTAGATACTTGAGTTCCAATTCGGATCGGGTATATCATTAACCAATAAAATAAAATAAATGTTTTAGTAGAAAAACTAGGCACATAACCAGACCATAGGAAATTATTGGGTGATAAGGGTATTAGGTATATATATTGAAATGACCAGTGAGTTGATCGGAGTCATACAATTTACATCATGAATATAAATTATATGACTCCGATCAATTCACGTGTCAACTCAGTGCATGTAAAGAGACCACCCAATAATTTCCCACAGACCATGTCCTCCTCATCGTTATCGACTAGTAGTATTTCGTCTGATTTTTTTTACATCAATCTTCTTCGCGTCATCCGCGTACTACGACGGTGTCTGCACAACGCGATCTTCACCGTTGATTCTATCGCGGATCTAGATGATCATCTAGATCGTTGTGTAAAGATTATGTGTCATGCAGACACGATGCGCCTTAGTAGCACCACTCTTTTTTTTATATTTTTGGATGGATTACGATTCTATGTTTAAATAAAACAAATTTTGTGCTGTCAAATTAGCTTATAGCCTGCTTTCATTTTTGTTTTTTTTTTTCTTGTTCATTTATCAGCTTACACTCTGTGTGCTCTTTATTCTCCTCCTTCCTCCTCTTTTCAATGGACTAATAGTACTCAAACCATCTCAGGTGCGATTCTATTTATAAGAATCTCTTCGAAATTTGATGCAGAATTTTTATGGTATTCAATTGTTGAGCTAAAATTTTAACTTTTTATTTTTTGTGCTAAATTACAGTCCGTTCATAGTAAATAAGGACAAATAAAAAGATAATCTTTACGCCGTTAGAGGATTGAGCTGCGATCATGGCGATCCTTGAGAATGGTGGCATCATACTTCTCGGATCATCTAATGCTTCTGACAATAGATTTAGTAGCGTACAAAACGATTCCATGGCCGGTGATCATCTTCATCCGTCAACGAAGACGGTGACAGATTCGGTGCCTGCTGGAGAGAACCCAGATGAGGGACTCGATGTCGAATTAGGCTCAGAAGAGTCAGAGGAGCCAAAGATAGGGTCAGAGGAGCCAAAGATTATTGCTTTGCAGGAAGATATTGCTAATGGTCAGCTGCCGACCGAAGAATCGAATCAGACTCAGAAGAATTGGGAGGAAATTGATCAGGAGCAGCAAAGTGGCTTCAAAAGTAGTTCCGACGACGGCGATGATCATAATTCCAACCACGGTGAGGATGTTGAT
Organism: Gentiana straminea; assembly: GCA_036785695.1. Classification (NCBI taxonomy): domain Eukaryota; kingdom Viridiplantae; phylum Streptophyta; class Magnoliopsida; order Gentianales; family Gentianaceae; genus Gentiana; species Gentiana straminea. The sequence continues at coordinate 3,193,096 of JAVUPR010000239.1, read as the reverse complement.
ATGAAAAGCAATGAAGGAGGAGGAGGTGATGGTGGTGGTGTGAAATATGGTAGCGAGGGGTTTAAGCAAGAGATGAGAGATTTACAGGAAATGCTCTCTAAATTGAATCCGATGGCTAAAGAATTTGTACCACCGTCTTTGGTCATCAACAATCATCAATTTCTGCCACCACCAGCTTTGGGGCACTTTGCTTACAACGCCAATGGTTTTCTAGTGCCTAATAATGCTGGACTCCCCAATGCAAATTCCATTAGAAGGGTACTACTTATCTTTACATTTGTACTCAATTTGATCCCCATGTATATTCCACGAGTTTACCTAAGCTTACAGATTTTGCAAGAATTTGATTTGAACACGTTCCTTTTGTTATTATCCTGAGGATGACGTCTGGTATGCTTTTTTGGGATGACGAGGATGTTATGACTTCTCCTTTTTATGAACTCGGTGAATTTCATTGCTTTGTGAACAAAGAATCAGCTGCTTTGATGCATATATGCATATTTTGCTGATGTTTCCGTTGTGTTGGTAAGGCTGATGAAGATTTGAATAGATGGGCTAGCATAGTTTGTTTGTCTGCCCTTATTTGTGGATTGGACCATTTTTTACGTTTTTGGCCTGTGGTATGTTGCTCGTTTCGTGATTAGTTTTGTATGTTATGTACAGAAGAAGAGTGGCTATAGTAATGGAAAGCGAAGGATGAACAGTCGTACAAGTATGGCACAACGGGAGGAAGTGATTAGACGGACTGTATATGTATCGGACATTGATCATCAGGTAATAGAGGAATTGTCGTATTACACCACGCTTCTCTGATCCGTTCATCTATGTTTCTGGTCATCTGCCTGCTAGTTCACATCTTTGCGTCTTTCTTCTTGATCTTCAGGTTACTGAAGAGCAACTTGCGACTCTCTTTCTTCACTGTGGACAGGTGGATGAATCCTTATCCATTCAGACAATCATCCTTATTTACCATTTTTAGTGCCATACTGTAGTAATGCCATATAACTTATTATTTTCTTTCCTTAAAAGGTTGTGGACTGTCGAGTATGCGGGGATCCAAATTCAGTACTCCGGTTTGCTTTCATCGAGTTTACTGATGAGGGTATGCTACGATCTACTTGTTTGATGAGAGGGTTGTTTAGCCTGACCCAATCTTACACTTAATTTATTATTGCAGAAGGTGCATATAATGCATTAAGTCTATCCGGGACTATGCTTGGATTTTATCCCGTTAAGGTGCAACCCTCCAAAACTGCAATTGCTCCTGTGAATCCCACTTTTTTGCCGCAGGTGAGGATTTTGCTGTGCTTATAGCTTATTGTAATGTGCACATGGTTGAACTTGGATGATTTGAATATGCATGAAAATAACCTACTACATTTCTTGTTGATTGATGTTTAGTCTGAAGATGAAAGGGAAATGTGTGCACGGACCATATATTGTACAAATGTCGATAAAAAGGTAATATGGTGTTCTTAAACCATCCTAATTTGTTTGTCAAAAATGGTCTTATTGAGTCGTACTTACGAATATTACCTTGTATGTACAGGTTACCCCTGCAGAGATCAAGATCTTCTTTGAAACCATGTGTGGAGAGGTTGTTAGCTAATTCTATGAAAAAAGATTAGCGCTGCTGCTTGTACGGTTGGTAATGAATTGTGTTATTATGCCTTTTTTTTCACAGGTTCAGCGCTTGAGATTACTTGGCGACTACCATCATTCTACCAGGATAGCTTTTGTTGAGTTTGTAATGGTATTACCTGGTCTTTCTTCACATTTTCTGGCTCACGTGTTTCTAAATCGAATAAATTTTATTTTGTTATATTCTTCCCTCGAGTTAATTGATCCCTTTCTTACATATTTACCGTGTATTTTGATAGTTCTTTGTATACATACTCCTCTCATTTCAATCGTTTTCCTTTGCTCGTTTTTGGTTTTTTTGTTACAACTATATTGCTGAGCCATTCTTATGACAAATATACTGTAACAGTAGATATGGGCTGCTACATTTCCACAGAGGGACGGGCTAAAACCCACAGAGGGACGGGGGCAGGGCAAGGGTATGAGCAGTGTAATCTGCGAAATACCCTATTTACACTTCCATATCACTAGTTCTTAATATAAAAATGTAAAACAAGATGTAATCTAATACTTTTAAGGTAAGTACATATATAGTAGTACTTGGTTGAATTGATAAATGGAAAGGGTAAATAGTTATTATGCTATCTTGCTAAATACAGTTTTTGCGTGTGTGATTTTTACATTAATATAGCAATTTTGCGCTGCTCTTTAGTTTTACGGATGATGAATGCTGTTTGTTATGGTTTGATTGTATTCCTTGTTTGTTTGGTTTATCATTCACCTTATCTTTTGTCCAGTTTCTTTTATGCTTTTTGTTGTCTTAGCTTCTTTGCTCTGTATGGGCACAACGTGTTTTATGATTTTTGTGGTTTACACCTGTGACTGTTAGTAGCAGAAGAAGAGTTATTGGGATGGCACCAAACACAGCACAACCTTTTCAAAGTCGATTCTAAGCCTTCAAGTCAGACTTGTCGTATTGGACCGTTTAAAAGTGAATTTTTATGGTTTAGAATGAAGTTTTGAAAGGTCCAAAAAAAAAAAAAAAAAAAAAAGTGTGGGTACCTTGACTGGTGTTGTCCTCCATAGTAGAGGATGCGTTTTAGCTTATGAAAATCATGATTTGCAGGCTGAGAGTGCAATTGCAGCACTAAACTGCAGTGGTGCAATCATTGGATCACTTCCCCTGAGGTAATGACTTTCTCTCAGATTCTCTTACCATTTTTTTTATATTTTTTTTTCCCTTAAACTAATGTCAGTCTATCTTGTTGTATATTGTGGTTCAATGGCAGGGTAAGCCCATCGAAAACCCCGGTCAGATCACGTCCTCCCCGACAAAATATGCTGCACTGAAGAAGCATTTCTCTATGCATTTTCTTTCCAGTCTCTAAAGCTGCTTTTCTCTTTGGATCCATCTTTATAGTAGTTTTCCTATATAATATCTATATATGTGTGTAGATACAATCCAGATAGTCTTTGAAGTTGTTTAAATTCCCCCCCAGCCAAAGGATTTTAGTTTATTTGTGGCAGTTATAACTTGTAGAGTTGGGTCCAAAATTTTCGGGTCTAAAAGGCTGGGTTTGCTCCTTTTATTATTATTATTATTATTATTATTATTATTATTAGGATTGTCCCTCTAATTCTAATGGTTCCTCTATTAAAGGTTTAAGCTGATTGATAACCATATTAATCTACATTTATCTATCAACATTGTACATTATATTTGATGGTCTAACCTACCTCATTTTTTTCTAACAAAATACGTACTTTTTTTTAGGGTAACAAAATACGTACTATGAACGGAGGGAACACGATATTACGCAACTACTACACATGTATACATATACAATTGATAATGTTTTAAACAGTTTATTATTGATATTCATTCAATTATTTCAATATTAATAATCTATTTTGAATATAATGTTTTCTTACCTGTATCTATCAATTTTTTCACACGTTTTTACTCTCTTTAACATAACATAACAACTATATAATATAACAATGGTTATTACTTTTGTCAAATATTAAAATTTATCATTGTCATACATGCACACATTTTTCTTTTCTTTCAAATATTAGGGGGTGTTATGAAATAAAATAGGAATATATGATCATCATCATTCATTATAGTTGGTTAAATAACATAAAATCTCAACAACAACAAAAAATTAATATATCCCTCTCCCCCCTAAAAAATAAAAAAAATAAAAAAATCTATTGTTAAATAAACGTAAAAACATCCTTGTATTATCACTTTACCGACCAGCATCTGGGACGACTACTTCGATTGGGGGAGAGCAGGGTTTGAAGGAGTTGTTGGCAGCTCCATGTACAGCAGTGTATTTAGTATTTTTTTTGTAGCGCTGCTTTAATGATTGTCTCGTTATCGGGCAGGGGCTGAGCAAGAGGAACATGGGAGACGGTGTCTGCTTGGCATGTTGAGAAACATTAGAAACGATGCGGTATGTTCTTTTTGAATGTGAGATGACAAATAGAATATGGCAGTCGTTATCATTTTTATCAGCTTCTTTTTTATTTATTCGGCGTGTGGAGAATGTCCCGACGCATCTATTAGCTCGACATGATTTGTCAGTTACTCCTAAGACTTCTTGAGATGCCTTGCCCTCCTAATGACGTTTTAACCGCTTATTTGCCGAATGTTAATGTGTTTGTTTTAAATTATAAATTAAAAATAAAAAAAAACGTAAAAAACAGTTTAATGTGACGTGTTAATAAGTGGACAAAAAATAAAGTGTTCCACTTCGGTGCTATACACGCGCCAAAAAAAATGTCGAGCGCAATTGTCTACCGCTGCCGCCAAAGGATGCTATCTTCTTCTCCAATAGACAAACATTGAAGAGACCAGACCCTCCTCCTCTCCTCTGTATTTGTCTGCTCCGCTAATATTTGCAGAAACTTTAAGCTGCTGAACAAATGAATACAAACGGGCTCTTATATCATCCCACTCTGCTCGTGCAAGACCCGGGTCTGAATCCGAGGTTTCCAGCAGCAATGGCTTCCTTCTCCAACAGAGTTATATCATCACATACCTTTTTAACCACGGTCTTACCCCTTTGCAGGTTTTCGCTTCTTTTTTCCATGCTCACTCCTCAATTTTGTTTTTCTCTTTTAATTCCTTTTAAGGTAGCTTTTTCTTGTTTATTTTGTTCCCGATTTGTAATCAAACAGTAGAATTTCAGCTAGGCTTTTTGAAATTTCGATGAAAATCAAACCCTAATGTTAGGCTTGACCTTTTTGTTGGCCAATGGGAATGCAACCTTTGTTAATTGAGCTAGTAGCATTTGTTCTGCTGCTGCTTCTTCTTCTTTGCATATTTGGGCGTCTCATTAGCTTACCTGGCTCTTATCCAAGGTTTCTCTGTTATTGATGGAACACTATATGTGTAATCAATCAGTCTATCTACCCTCTGATTCTGATATCTTGGAGGAGTTCTTAAAGACCTAATTCTAATTTGCCATGCTGTTATATTCTTAGATGAGAAAGATCTTTCCTAGTGGTGTAAGAACTAAGAAGCGTTGGAATAAAATAGGGTCATTAGTTCTGTTATTAATAGAGACTCTACTATATTTTATCTAGAGGAATGATCATTATTGGGTTTGCAACTGGAGGGATTACCAGACAAACACGGTGGCTTGCATCTTGAGCTCACAATCGTTTGCAAAGTAACGATGATAGGCCTTTTCAGATGTGATTTCCTGCCTGCTGAAGTTTCATGTGAACTATAATTATTAGCCTCCTTCCTTCCTTCCTTCCATTTTTTTTTTTTGTGTGTGTGTGTGTGTGTGTGTGTGTGTGCAGTTAATCTGCTGCAATTAAATTTTGTGCAGTTTCTGTTTAGTACCGGATCCTAATTGTGTTTTGTTAGGATCTTATGAAACAGAAGAATGAACATTGAACCCATGAAAAAGATGGTTATTTAAGATCAAAATGGAAAGATCATCGCTCCATCGTTATTATTTTTAATGTTATTGTTGTGTGTCAAGCACTTGATAGCCTGATTGAGGTGACACACTAATCTTTCATTACCACTTCAGAATGCAGTTGATACCTTTGAGGAATCTTGCCCGCTTCCAGGCCAAGTATGGTGAGCTATTAAAGCTTTTCATCTTCTTCCTCCCAATAATTTGATAGGGTGTTGCATCCTTTACATTAATTTAACTTAACTTGTATTACCAGCTGAATCTGGATTGGATGGATCTGTCAACCAACGGGTGGTAGCTCCGAGCCTGTTAGCTGCAGAAAAAGAAGAAGCCAAGGCTGTGCTTACTTTATTTCTGAAGAAACAAGGGTTAAGCAATGCAAATGCTTCTCGAGTAATCAATAAATCGGATGCTTTTATTGATCACCTTGTTTTGCGGCTTCATTCTGTTCACAAGTTGCGATACCTAGTAGGTTCGGTTTCATCAAGTTTACAAATTCAGAATTAGGGTACTCCCTCCCTTCCACTACATACAAATTGACATTTTATTTTCCCTCTTTTACCAGGTCGAGAACTAACCACCCTTGAGATCAGGGATGCCCTTATTCCATACCTCAACACTCTCCTTGAGGAGTACGGAAGAATTCTGGTTCAAGTGGTGGAGAACTTTCCACATCCACCACCGCCTCTTGAAGAAACATCCGTAACAACAACACACACCCCACCACCAGTGAAAGTGAAAGTGAAAGAAAGTCATGTCCAAGTGGATTCTCCCACTGGTGTTGTTGACTCTAAAAAACGGAGAGCCTTGGCTCGAGTAAGCGACATCAGTCTGTCAACGCTTCCTGCACATGTTACCTACCTTGTTGAGCTTGGAATGGAGCTTGACACAATCAGGGAAGTAATTCGAAAGTTCCCTGCTTTTTCCTACTACACTTTGGAGGGAAAGATCAAACCTGTGGTTCAGTTCCTCCTTGAACTCGGGGTATCAGAATCTGATATCCCCATCATCATCACGAAAAGGCCTCAACTTTGTGGAATCAGTATCTCTGAAAACATAATTCCCACAATGACATTTTTGGAGAATCTGGGAGTAGATAAGACCCAATGGGCAAAAGTAATATACCGCTTTCCGGCACTTCTTACGTACAGCCATCAGAAACTGAAGGGAACTGTTGATTTCCTCTATGAGATGGGTCTATCAGCTGAGAATGTTGGAAAAGTGCTAACACGTTGCCCCCACATTATCAGCTATAGCGTAGAGGATAAGCTACGACCAACAGCAGAATACTTCTCTTCTTTGGGTGTTGATGTTGCACTTCTATTGCTTCGAGCACCTCAAGCTTTTGGACTTAGCATCGAGGCCAATCTAAAGCCCTTGACAGCTTTCTTCATAGAGAGGGGATATAGCATGGGTGAGATAAAGACCATGATATCTAGGTATGGGGCTTTGTATACATTTAGTTTGGCAAAGAACTTGGTCCCCAAGTGGGACTTCTTTCTAACAATGGGATATCCAAAATCAGAGCTAGTTAAGTTCCCTCAGTATTTCGGCTACAGTTTGGAAGTTAGAATCAAACCCAGATATGCAATCGTGAGGGAGAAGGACGTAAAATTACTTCTGAATCAAGTCTTATCTCTATCAGATGTTGAGTTTAACAAAGCTTTGAATAGGAAAATAAGGCAGAAATGTGGCGACTGAGTTCTTTGTGTCAAATGCTTGGGATCCGTAACTGATATTGACTTGGAAGGTAGAAACTTTGTAGCAGATGCAGATGTAGATGTATATTCCTCCTCCTCGTATTCTTCGCTTCGAATTTGATAGGCTTTCATGTAATATGTGATTGAGAGGAAGTTTGGAGATGGGCATATTCAACTTTTGATAGGCTTTCATGTAATGCGATTGAGAGGAAGTTTCTCATTAAGTTGTGCAAAGAAGATATTATGAATAGAGATGGAGGCAATTGGAACTAAATGTGCTTTTAAAATTTTTTTTCTTTCTTTTTTCTTTCTGAATTTGTCTGCATGACTGACCGAAAAAGAGCTGACATCCGTTGATGTGATTTTGCAAGAGCTTAAATACGACACTAGTGCGTTGTGAAACACAAGGTTGGCAATTCAGTAACTCAAACACTAAAATCCAGAAAACTAAGCCAGTAACCAATGGCAAGGATGAGTTTTAACAAAAATGTACAATTCTCTGAATAACATTTAGTTAGCCCACCTCCCACCCCAAAATAAGGCTAGGTAAACAAAAGATCCAACATATTCACGGGAGCAAAACAACATCCAGCGCATATCCTCTACGGTGACCGTCTGAACTGTGAGCAAAACAACATTCACCAGCACATCGCATGTCCATATTGTATCCTGTAAGTTTGAGACGAAAATGGGAATCAAACAGGGGCAGATGGATGTATAAAGCATAAAGTAGGACGACACCAACAATGGTTCGAGCCACAGAAATCTACAGTCGCAACAATCAACCAGTAACTAGCAAATCGAGTTAATGGCACTTCTATTCAATTTACCTTATAGAAAGTGAGACTTCAACTTGACCCTGCACCATTTGTCCTGGAAAAAAAAAGTAAAAAAGAGTTGAAGCTGACACACTGACCCCACATAGCAGCAACCTATGTTCCTTTCTTACTATTTAAAAATTAAAATATGAACCTGCTCAACTGCTGTCCAACAACATTCACATTTGCACTCCAATGAGTTGAACCAACGTTTTGGGATCCACCAAAATGATTCTTTTCAGAGTTCACACCATTTCCAGCAGCCAAAAGAACAGGTTGGTTGGATCTGTTCTCAAAACCATTCCTTTCCTCAAGATGATTCTTCTTCGGCTTGCTCAATATTTTTATATTCGACACACCTCCAGAACCACCAATACCGTTAAAAGGTTGATTTGACACGCTGCTGTCTGATTTCCCACTTGAGGAATCCACCGAGGGAGCTTTCTTTAAACGGTGAGACTGTGCCATGGGAGTCACAGCTACAGAAGGCAACTGTTGCGAGTAAGATTTAGCAGCAGCTGCAGCGGCCACTTTTGCCACAGCTGCAGTAGCAGCTATGGTTTCTTGTGCACCTTCTCGAAGCTGAATGTAGTCTCCTTCAATTACAAACAACTGGCAGAAATGAATCAGAAAAAAGCAACGATGGAGAAAAATGCATTTGTGTACTTTCTCTAAAACGACAACCACGTAGATAACAATATACGTACTTCAGGATGACTACCAACAAAGTCTTCGAGTTTTCCATACTTCCTTTTGTAGTCATGCCAGCGTAGAGGGGCAATCATTTTACCAAGTCTATTTGGGAGCTGCATGTCATAGGGATATCAGATAACACGATAGACACAAGGAAAAATCATCAAGGCAAATATGAATTTTTTAGAATAAGTACAACTCACAGTTGAACTCATTCGGATTCTGCCATTAGATCCAGGAGGAATTGTCCGCACGATATATGACAGCAATGCTCTTTCCTCAAGTAAAGCCATTTCCGCAGACTTTCCAACTGCAACAGTACCCTGAGATACAGCAGAAGCTAACGGTTCAAGTGTTACTACATCGGAGGTTTTCCTGCTACTATCCTCCATCAGACTTTGACCCTCTAATAAGCTGACATTCTCCTGTCCACCCAAAAAAACAAACTTGCTTCAGTTCAGCTAATCGACAGCCCTGTCCAGCAGTAGGATAATATATATATATATATATGAGCAGAAAAGCAAACAACATTACCTTAATGGAATTAGTGTTTTCAAGGGAGTCCAATCTCAAAGTTTCATGAAAGTGAGAAATTTCTTGCAATGAAGCCTGAGGTTGGCTGCCAGATGAATAGCTTTCATCCTTCTGCAAAAAGGGAAACAGGTCATATGGAGGATAAATACCACGGAGTATTTGGATATGAGAGATTTGCAAGGACGTGTAAAGTAATACATCCTAACTAGTGCCTATCTAGGGATTAGCAAATATTAAGTAAACCAAGGCCTTTCAAGTTGATTTATGAAACTTTAAATTGTTTCAAGGAACTAAAAGATAACAAGAAAGCATTTTTCAGTTAGCTTATACAGACATTATTCCAAGGAAATTAGTATGGCATAACATGTATAATTAATAGCGGTGCTAAAAGCGACGTTTATCTAAAAAGAATGAAGCAGATGGAGAATTGTAGCACTAAATACCAACCTTTCCTTCGACATCTGAAGATGGGAAGACAGAAAGGGACTCCATCCCTTGGCTGACATCGACACCCAAGTATCCTGAATGACGAATCTGACCATTTACTGAGGATTCATATCCATAGCTGGAATCTGAGCCCAACATGGCTGATTCAGGATGCTGATCATGGGTTGGTTGTTGTTTATCCTCTCGTACATCCTTTACGTCAATAAGAAAATCGCTCGTCACATATTCTAAGACATAAACGATAGTAAAATCAGGAAGAATATGGTAGATCAGTGTACCTCTTGGCTATGCCAATGCTGAAGAGATGACACTGCAGGAACTGAATGAAATTGTCCCACATGTGGCGGCACAGAATGCGGCACTCCCTGCTGATGCACTACAAAAGGATGCAACGCAGCCATCTGTGCTGGTGGAAGAAAGCTTGGCATCCCAATAAAAGATGTAGGAGCAACAGGAACACCCTGGACATGCTCAGTCTGGCAACAACAATAAAACAGGACTGTCAGGAGGCATTTTCGCAGAGGAAATTCATCATATACCACATATATAACCTACTCATGGACAAAATTATAAGAAAAACTACATATTTGATAGGGATATTTAGATCCAAGCTGATGTAGCACATCCAAGCTGATTAATAGTATTTTATTATGTTTATATGGGCTTTTTAAGTGTTGTGTTAATCCTAAATGGGCTTTGTAGCCTATAAATAGCTTAAGTTCTATAGGTTGAGATCATTATGTAATCTTGAATCTTTTTCTCTTTGAGAATGAAATTATCCTTGAGCAAGGATTAGCTCGTTTTTATCCATTTATCGTAGATCTTCTACATCAAAAGCCACCAGACTTGTTCCACTACTTGTCAAGATATTTACAAGTCAATACTCCAGAATAGAAGTCCGTATTGACCAAACATTTGCCCATTGCAATGACAGAAAAATTGCATACCAAATTACCAATCCGATTAGACAATCCAGAATATAATATTATCAACAGGAAAGTATGATGAATCGTGTGTGATTTTGTGGTAGAGCTTTTACCACCTTAAGATTCAAATTTTGCAACCTGCCTAGATTAATGCAACACATGACCACAATGAACACTTGCAACCTCAGACTATACCTGTCTTGAGGAGTTTTCCGTTGAAACAAACGAGGCAATGTCAGTATTCCCATTAGATAGGTGGCTTGAACTCTGAGGTGTACTGTTTCCTCCCATATCCAATTGGCCACCATTGCTTTCCCCAATATGAGAACGATCTTTCGAGTTAGGCTGGGAGACACTAGACGCAACAGAGTAAGTCCCGCTTTTCTCTCTAGCGTCAGCCAAATCAACCTGAAGTTGTTGTATATGCATATGCATTCTCTCCATCTCACCAAACTGAAACAATGACAAAATCCTTAGATTATGGTTTTGATTTAAAAAACAAGGTTTGATACCAAAATATACTAAGCCATTGCCAGGAAACTACAAGATTCACATGAAATCAAAACTTCCAAATAAAACTCAGAAATGTTTTCACGGAGAGTCCAAATATACCTGTCTTTGACAACCAAGCCAGAGTTGATTACATTGTTCTGTCCTATCTCGAAGTTCAGCTTGTAGCGAGTGGTGCGTGGTTGATTGAAGAGCATCCATTTCCTGGACATGAGTCATCCAAGCCTGGGTCTCCCTCAATTGTTCATCTTTGAGAAGCAGTGTTTCCTGGGCAATCCTATTCTGAATGGCATAACAATGAGAATGCATTAGAGAACAGAAATGTAGTCAAAAACTCACAAGGGTGTAAATTTTATCGGTGTTGACTGAATCTATAGGGCAGGAAATGAACCAGTAAGCATGTACCCTTGTTACCAGAATCTAGGTATCTTAAATTTCTATCATGCATTATAGCGCAAGGAACAAAGAAATTCAAGCACAACAAACCTGCTCTTGTAATTCCATAAATTGCCGTTCTTTGTCCTGAATATGTTCCTGAAAATCCTGGATTTGTTTGATGAGTTGAGCTCGTTCTGCTTCAGAGTTGTCTCGCTCTCTCCTGCAAAAAGTGGTAAATCTAACTGTACATCACACACTACCACACCAGCAAAAACTATTGAAGAACCTCACATTCCCCTGCTCAAAATTTTATCCATTCAACCTCTCAAGAGCTCCTTATGTAGAGCATGAAAGGGAATAGACACAAATACAAGCATTTTCCAAGTCTATTTGAAGAAAAATAAATCAACCGGGTCGAAGATTACACAGCATTGACAACAAACTGAAATTCATACATGTATTTTTGCAGCTCTTTGTTTTGTTCCCGGAGAAGATCTTCTTTAGCCCAAGCCTGCTTAATTAAAAAAAGCCAAAGCCAAAGGAAAAATAAGAAACAATGAAAAGATACAAGCTTCAAGATAATCAAAGAAAAATAGACAAAAATCCAAACAGACCGCTTCATTGTCTAATCTAATAGCATGCAATTCTCTTTCCTTTTCTTCCATTTTCCTCTCTAGCTCAAGTATCCTCTGTTCTTTCTCAAGCAGTTGCTCCTTAACAAGAAAAAATCAGTAATCAGCATCAAAAGACAACAAAGGGTGTGCTAGAAAGCAAGAGCATGATCATATGTATAGACATGCAAACAAATGTTTTATTTTCAAAGGGGATCTGATTCATTAAAACCTGACATGCAAATATGTTACCTGAAGCTTGACATTGGCATTTGCATGATCCTTCAACTGAGAGCCATAAGCACTATGCATCTTGGTCATTTCTGCCGTAGAAATTAGCTTAGCACGAACAGCAATCTCCATCTGCTGCAACTCTTCCCTTTGCTTGACCAGATCATGAAGTCTCTGTACCATAATATCACTGTCTGAATTCCCATCAATTGTAATGGAACAAAAGTCAACATCAATCGGCTCCCTTCCATGCTGCACCTTGAAAATAAACCAAATCACGCTCAAGTTCATCTGCATTTACAATCGAAGCATCTCGCAAGAAGAAGAAAAAGAAAAAAAACTAAGCTTTCTGAACAACATCCTTACCTCATAGATTAACCTCTCATCTGACAGACCTAACTGTGAACGCTCCAGCTCCTACAAATCATCAGTTAAAAAAAAAACATTACGGAAATGGAAAAACACGGCATCATACCTAAATGATAAAATAAAAAAAATGCAAGTGGATTTCTACCTCGTTAGTAATGTTCCGAACAGAATGTTCAGAAACAGCGCGCCACTCCTTACGAAAAGGTTGAGGTGAGCTCATCGGCAAAGAAACCCCCCTTGAGACGGCGGTAACACCCGCCGCGGCCTCCATTAGCACAAATTCAAAAAAGGTAGCAGCTTTCAACAACAATCAAAAAGCCCTAATATTTCCCCCCAAAACCCGGTCGAAACAAACTATTATCGGTTACAATAAAACCTAGCAATTTTCCCGCAAAGGGGCAAATAAATTTAAAAAGGGTGTCTTAATGCAATCAATAAAAAAGTAAAAATTGAAATAAAAAAAAGGGGCCGGGGGGAGGGGGGGGGGGGGGGAATAGTCAGTGCATTCTTCTAACTTTTCATCCTCAACGGTGGAGTGGACTCAGTCTGAAGTAGCAGCAGTGCTATGGATTAAGGAGATGGAGTTCAGAGTTTAGACGAAAGGGGGTATCTAATCGGGAAGAAAAAAAGAAAAAGAAAAAAAAAACGGAAAAAAAAAACGTTGACGACTAAAGAAGAAATTTTGCGATAAAAAAATAAGACTGTCCACAGTGGGTATATTCTTCTCCATCCTAAATGATAAACCCTACCATTAAGGGTCCCTTCATCCCCGATCCCACAGGAAAGTGAGGAGAGGTTAATCGAGAGAGCTTACCGTAACCCAAGAAATTCCAACACGCCCGCCTTTGAAACCTCTGCACTGAAAGGTGTTATCAATCGGAAATCAACCCCATTACGAGAATCGAACCGCTGACCTCCAACTTAGGTTAAAGGCTGCACTAAAACTCATATAGGGAGGGTGCTCAAACTTGAGCCCCACAGTAATTCCCGATCAGTTTCCCTATCTCCGATTGAAATTAAGGTTCTCTCCAATAATAGGGGCTCTGCTAATTTGAACAGTACCAACTTCTTTCTCTTTTTTCACTCCAACAACAGCATTAAACAGCGGATTTATCCTTCGCCAAAAAAAAAAGGTGCAAAATTGATGAAATGGTTTTGTAATTGACGGTTTAAGGGCATGAAATTGATTAAGATTTTTCGCAATTGAGCTGCAGCGAGAGTAATAGTGTATGATATTCATTGTTTTGAACAATTTTCAGGTGCTTTAGATGATTTCCAGAGCTTTAATCTTATTTCTTCTGGTCAAAGGTGCAATCTTTATCAGTATTAGTTCCTTTAATTTAATGGGCTCTGATAATTTCAGTACTTCTAATGATTAATTGTTTTTTTTGTTTGTGGGATTGTAGAAGTGGGGAAAATGAAGGTGAGAAGAAGGAGAATTCTTCACCGCCTAGTAATGTTCAAGGGTTGGGATTGGGTTTGCCTGATTTGAAAAGTAAGAAAAAAGGGGAAAATAAAGGTTTTAAAGATTCATATGCTGAGGCACTTGATAAATTGAGAGAACAGACCGTGGACGCTGTTAAAGGTTTGGAATCGGTTACCGAGCAAAAAAGGGTGTGGATGGTCTTGGAAATGATCCTATGATGGAAGATTGGGTTAAGAAGTTTGAAGAACTTGTTGGTTCTCAGGTACCTTTTTATGGATTTACTCTAGTTTGGAAATTTATTCATAGGTTTACTTTTCCTTGTTTGGATGTTTTGTCAAAATATTTTACAGTTTTTTTGTTGGCATTTAGTCATTCGGTAGTTGGAACGATTGATTTTTTTTTTGGTTGTATTGTTACCTTTAATTTGATCATTTGATATCTTGTTTTTGTGTTTCTCTAATTTCATTGAGAGATGTGATGTTTATGAGTTAACTTTGTGGTCGTGAATTTCGAGCAATGTGTATTTTGTAAGCACCTTTATATGAGGCAAGCCATTAAAATTTATTTGTACCTATGGGCATCTTGTTTTTATGTTTTGCAGATTTTTTTTTTTTAGTAAAGGGATCTTTTTATTGACTTGCCTTCAAATAGGCGATAGCATCAAATTACAAATGTGTTTTCGTAGAAAATTTACGGACTAATATAAACACCAAGCTAGGCGGAGATTCCTAGTTCGTTCCACCACTTTGGCAACAAAAGCAAACGATGGCGGCTTATCCTCCTCACGTCCATGAATGTGCTTGTTTCTCCACATCCAAATCCCGGACAATGCTTCCCTCCACGTATACACCCACTTCGGTGTCCCAAAGAGATTCCTCCCATTCGTATTCAAATTAAGTCGCACCCAATCCACCACTGAGGTAGCCCCAAAGAAATCCCCTTGCTCCTCACGAGGTACGCACTGGTTCCAAACTTCCTTAGCCCAATTACAATCACGGAGGGCATGAAGTATGGACTCCTCCCCCTCCTCACAATGTCGCAAGTTGGGTCGTCCACTATATGTCTGTCATAGAGCATACGGTTTACCGGAAGGGCACCATGAACGATACTCCATAAATTATAGTTGCCTCTCGTCGGTCCTTTTAGGTCCCAGATCTTCTTCCAGATGTCATCCAGCATCCCTTGATCACCAGTGGGTCGAAGTAAGGAATACCCCGAGGCCACTGTATACTTACCTTTTGGATCCCCCTTCCATTTAAACTCATTATCAACTTATTCGAGCCCGTCTATAATGTGTGAATAAGCCTTACAGATTCATTTCCATGTTGAAGAGCTTCCTGTTTTAGCTATGGTTGACAATTCCTTATACTTTTGGGATAAGGCCTTGACCCACAGGGTGTCCTTCTGGGTAATGAGGTCCCACACCAATTTCCCAAGAAATGAAATATTCATATCATACAGCTTTTTGAAGCCCAGTCCGCCCACCTGTTTTGGTTGGCAAAGAGTATCCCAGGCTATCGTGTGCATTTTACGGCCTTGGTCATCGTCTCCCCAAAAAAATTGTCTACATGTCTTCTCCAATTTATTCAAAGTTGTAATAGGGAGCAGGGCAGTTTTCATGGTGTAGAAGGCCTGTGTTGCCAAAGAACTCTGTATAAGAATACGTTTCCCCGCTCTGGAGAGGCATTTCGATTTCCAATTACTCAGTTTGTTCCTCATCTTGTCCTCGAGATACCGGAAATGGGATACTTTCTTTCTTCCATGGAGTAGGGGAACGCCCAGATATTTTCCCAAATCCTTTGTGTACTTCATTCGTAAGCAGTGGGACAAAGTTGCAATCGTTTGAAGCCCCACATTGGTGGATGTGTAAAATCTGGATTCGGAAGTGCTGATTTTTTGTCCAGAGCAATTGCAAAAATCTAGGAGTACCTCTTCGATAATCTTGGCCTGGCGTTCTGAAGCTTCTCCAAATAATAATAAATCGTTAGCAAAAAACATATGAGAAATTGGTGGACCATGCCGAGAGATTTTCAGAGGTTTCCATCTTCCTTGATTGACAGCTTCGTGAATTTTATGACTAAGGGCTTCCATGCATAGCACAAAAAGGTACGGTGCTATCGGGTCCCCTTGTCTGAGGCCTCTGCTGGGTGTAAAGGCTTCTAACTTTTCTCCATTCCATAAAACCGAAAGGTTGGAAGTGGTGATACAATGCATTAGAAGGTCTTGCATTTTTTATGAAAATCCCACTTTCCGAATAATGTTCTTCAAGAACTGCCAACTCACACGATCATAGGCCTTTTCTAGATCGACTTTGATCACCATGAACCCTTTCTTTCCATGCTTCTTTGTGTGGAGAGTATGAATAACCTCTTGGGCTAGGATAATATTTCCCGAACTTCCCCTCCCCGGAATAAACGCACTCTAGGTAGTATCTACTAGTTGCCCAATAACACTTTGCAGCCGATTCGCTAAGATCTTGGTTATGAGCTTCACAATCACATTAGCCAAGGCAATAGGTCGAAACTGAGATGGGGATTCTGGATGATCAACCTTAGGAATTAGTGTAATCAGGACTTCGTTAAGCTATGGAGGGAAGCAAGCCGTTTCAAATGTACCTTTAACAAATCTTATTACCGAGTCACTAATTATGCCCCAACACTTCTTGAAGAAAATTGGGGGAAGACCATCCGGACCAGCCGTTTTATATGTACCCATACTAAAACATGCGTCTTCGATCTCCTTTTCACTCACTTCTCTGTTAAGGTATTGTATGTCCGCCTCACCAAGATCAGGTAAATGTACCTCACAGTTACAAACATGATGATGAGCTTCACTTGCGTAAAGATTAACAAAATAATCTCTCATCATCCTTTGAATTTCCATCTCATCAACACTCCAGTTCCCGTCAGGTCTTTTAAGAGAAGTAACCTTCAATCGTTGCTTTCGTTTAAGGGCAGTAGTATGGTAGTAGTGTGTGTTTCTTTCTCCTTCGAGTATCCAATGCAAATGGGATCGCTGATGCCAAAACTTTTCCTCCTGAAGTAAGATCACATTATAGTCTTCGATTAGTTGTTTTTCCAATCCTACAAGATAGTTGGACGGGTGTTTAGAAAGGGACTCTTGAATTCCTTTCAACCGTCTGAGGCACTTCTCTTTTCGGTAGAATATATTGCCAAAATGGGTCTTGTTCCAATATGACACCTCTTCCATGAATTTTCTAGCCACTGTACCAAAATCCGGATTGAAAGAATCCCAACTATGGCCAACGAAACTTGCAAAATCCGGATGGTCAAACCAGGCGTTTTGAAAATGAGTTTGGGTAGACCGCTTTTTTTTGGTATATCGTCGTGTCAAAGTAAGAGAGAGGGGATGATGATCCGAATGCCTTTTTGGGAGATGTGTAAGCGTCACATCGGGAAAGAGAGTTAGCCAAGACGGCGTGCACCACGTTTGGTCTAGTCTTTCTAGAATAGGCTTACCTTTATACGTTGGTCCAGTCCACGTAAACCTTGGTCCGGTAAATTGAATTCCCGTCATGTTGCACTTTTGAAGCATACTGCGCATACTATTTGCATTAATACTACACAAAGGCCGACCTCCACTTTTATCTTCTTGGTCTATTACCTGGTTGAAATCACCTATTAAGCACCAAGGGTAGTTTAGGGTACCTGATAGGCGTTCAAAGTAAGTCCAGCACTCGTTTCGAATAACTGGAGTAGGGGAAGCATAAATCACAGACAAGATCCACTGCACTTCGTTGTTTTGCATCACTGCTACATTGAGGCATTGGTTTATGCTAGGCAACAATTTCAGCTCAACACTTATATCTTGCCAGAAACACCAGATACCCCCAGTATATCCCCTGGCTTCAACACAAATCACCTTGGTGAAATTTGAATTGTCCAAAATCCTCCATGCTTTTTGACTACTTGCTCGTGTTTCCAATAAACATAAAATATCGGGTTTTTGATCAGACAGAATGGCTTTTAAATTTGTCAAAAACGACTCTGACCCCACTCCTCTACAATTCCAAACAATAATCCTCATTGATTAACAATTTGTGGGTGGAGACGTGGTGGCCTGTGAACCTGGATCGTCCGGAGGTTCGTCTCTCAACCTCCATTCTCCTACATTTCTCCCCACTTCTTTGCTCTGTTGGTGGCTTGGCTCACTACCAAAACTTTTATCGGGTGGTTTATTTTTGAGAGTTTTACCCACATCACTTGCTGTAGATTTAACTTGGGCATTGCCCTCTCGATTTTGTTTTACATTCTGCCTTTCGTCTCTTAAGTTATTGTGTTGATGCTTTGCATTGGATATATCATCCAGAGGCTTTGTAACCGTACTTACAACTTTGGTGTTCCCTGCACTTGTTGTAGGACGCTTAGAAGATGTCGCATGTGGCCTATCATTGACAGCCGGCCCTTTGCGTTTCTGAGTTTCCTAGTTGGAAGTTCGTGGAGGATCTGTTTTCCTAGCCTGGGAGTTGTCTTTTAGTTTATCCTTTTGCACATTGGGCTGGTCCTTAGATAGCAATGAAATTGTCGGTTCCTTGAGGTTTTGACCTACAACCTCCATCTGCACTTGTAAGTCTTGGAGGGGCACGGATTCTTGGCCTTGATCTTGCTGCTCTTCCATCATATCATCTTCATATAAGACATTAAATCTAGATCCAGTCCCTACAACATTCTGCTCGTGTTCCTTAGGGATGTCCTCATGATCTCTAGTCACTTCATCTTGTTGCTCATTGTTTTGCCTGGGTCCTTGTCTATCATTTCTGCCTCTTTGCCCCTGGTTTGGCCTTCTTCATCTGTTCGTAGCAATCATCCAGGGACCAAATGGTCTGTCTGGTGTCGGCCCATCCTGTTTTTTCGATTGTCCTATGCTCGGTATATTTTGCCCCTGTCCTCGGTCTTCCTGTTGGTGAAGAGTGGGACATTCTGCTGTTCTATGCCCAAGTTTTCCACACTCAAAACAAATATGTTGTAGGCCTTCGTATTCTACTGCAAAGCTATTTCCGTTAAGCACAACTTTGGACCTTAAGACTTGGTTAAGATTCATCTCGACACAGATACGAACATACTTTGCTCTAGTAGCTTTAGTCGTTACCACATCAACTTTTCCAGGTTTGCCTACTCTTTTGGCCAAACTGAGCAAAAAATCCTCTTTCTCAAATAGTTCTACCGGCATACCTGGAAATCGAACCGACACATGGGTTGAAAGTATCATCTGCTTAGACGGTTGGAAGAATGGGTGCCATTTCATCACAGTTAGGTAGTGACCTTGCACTATCCAAGGTCCCATGTTTATGGCTTTGTCATAATCTTCTTTCCAAGAGAACCGGACCACATAGAAATCAGACTGTAAATCCACAATGTCCAAACCTCCACCAGTATCCCATAAGCTATGAAGCCGCTGATGCAGAATTCGATAGGCCACATTTCGACCTAAAACCTTTACAATAACAGCCCTCCTCCAAGGTGCCCACAACTCGACACAGTCCTCAACTGGAATTTCAATAGGATCGTCATCTACCTCTTCCCCTCTCCAGTCTTCAGCGATCTTGATGAAATCGGCTATGTCCGATTCATCCTCCCCTTCTCCGGTATAGTATGCTGAATGGCGTTTGGGCTCCTTCAACAAATCCGAACCCCCTCTAAGTGACCATGGGGATTTCGATTCGGTCAGCGTTCCAATGATTTCATCCCATTTTTCTGAGTTTTTGCGAAGACTGAAGAAATGATGAATCACAGCTCGATTCATCAAGAGTTCTGAACAGAAAATTGAAAATAAAAGAAGCGGGAAAACTGGAATGAAAGGAAAAATAATTTGTATTGAATTATCATTGGAATCAATTAGTACATTGTTTAATCCACTAGCTTATATAGACATCTCAACTATGACTAAGTACTCTTAACCTCTAGAATCGGTTATAACCGCATAACCACTTCCAACTAACTTCCTATACAAGTGTTCGACCAAATGACTGTGTGAGCCTTCTACTTGTATCTTGTGTGTGTTGCAGCTATATCATCAACACCCCCCCTCAAGATGGACTAGGGAAGCCTTCTACTTGTATCTTGTGTGTGTTGGTTGTAGATTTATAGATGTGGACTGGAGCATATTTTCTTAGAAGAGAATGAAACAGTGGTGCATCCAATGGTTTTGTTAGTAAGTCTGCTAGCTGGTTCTGTGTTGTGACTGGTAGAAGCTTCACTAGGCCAGATTGAACTTTTTCCCTTGTGACATGACAATCAATTTCTATGTGCTTTGTCCTCTCATGAAACACAGGATTTTGTGCAATATGTATGGCACTTTGACTGTCACAAAACATGGAAATGGGCTGTTGGACTGAGACTCCTAGATCATGCATAATATAAGTCATCCATTGTAATTCACAAACTCCTAGTGCCATGGCTCTGTATTCTGCCTCTGCTGAGCTTCTAGAGACAGTAGCTTGTTTTTTAGACTTCCAAGACACTAGGGCTGATCCTAGGAACATGCAATAACCAGTTATAGACTTTCTTGTTTCATGGCACCCTCCCCAATCTGAGTCTGTGAAAGCAGTGAGGACTAAGTTGTTGTTTGCTGGAAAGAACAAGCCTTGAGTTGGTTCCAATTTAATATATCTAAGAACCCTGTGTGCAGCATGTAGGTGATTGATGGTTGGAGCATCAAGAAACTGGCTCAACCGATGTACTGCATAAGACAGGTCTGGTCTTGTTACTGTAAGGTATAATAGCTTTCCAATGAGACTTCTGTACTGTGTTTTATCTGGTAGAATATCTGAGTCACCATGCTGTAGATGTGTTTTGGATGGCATAGGTGTATGTACAGGCTTGCATCCACTAAAACCAAACTCTTCCAGTAGATTTATAGCATATTTCCTTTGACAGACTGATATGCCAGTAGAAGATCTGGCCACTTCTAGTCCTAGAAAATATTTCAGAGGACCAAGATCCTTGATTTGAAACAAATCATGTAAGTAATTCTTAAGTTCAGAAATGAGAGACATGTCATTGCTGGCCAGGACAATATCATCCACATAAACTAGAGCAGATATGTAGGATGTCCCTTTTTTCTTTGTAAAAAGACTATAATCATGTTTGGACTGATTGTATCCAAGATTCAGTAGTGCAGATGTAAGTTTGGCATTCCATTGCCTACTAGCTTGCTTTAGGCCATATAGTGATTTAGTGAGCCTACATACTTGTCCTTTCTGTGTTTGAAAACCAGGTGGAGGAACCATGTATACTTCTTCTGTGAGATCACCATGAAGAAAAGCATTATTCACATCCAGTTGATGTAAGAACATGTTTTTTGCAGCAGCAACAGCAAGTAACAGCCTGATAGTATTCAACTTTGCTACAGGGGAGAAAGTTTCTTCATAATCAATTCCATAAGTCTGTGTATATCCCTTAGCAACTAGCCTGGCTTGTATCTTTCTATAGAACCATCTGAATTATGTTTGATCTTATACACCCATTTGCAGCCTATAGGCTTCTTTCCTGGTGGTAAATCTACTACTTCCCATGTTTTTGTTTTGAGAAGGGCATATATTTCCTTTTTCATAGCTTCCTGCCACTCTTTATGTATGACTGCTTGATTGTAAGTTGTTGGCTCTTTTGCTTTGTCAACATTCATCACAAAGGATCTGTAAGAACTAGAAAGATTAGTATACTGGACAGCATATTCCAGAGGGTGTGGAGTAGTATGAGAAACTTGATTACAGACATAATCCTGTAATCTTATAGGTTGTCTAGTCTGTCTAGAAGTTCTTCTAGTGTTATTATGTGTTGTGTTTGTATGTGATGATGAAACATTAGATATATTGTCATTATTGGAGTGAGTACCACTTGAAGCATTAGGTATTTCAGTCCCTGGTGAAGGAACAGATGTGGAATCTGTAACAGGAAACTCTGGTGTGGGATGTGTAAAAGATGGGACAGGAAGAGAAACATTATTGAATTTTTGATGGTGCTGTGCATAGGGAAATGTCAATTCATGAAAAACAACATTTCTAGAAATAAAAACTTCCTGTGTTTGGATATTCAGTAATGTGTATCCTTTTGTGTTTGCTGGTTGGCCCAAGTAAACACATTTTCTGGCCCTTGCATCAAACTTGGATCTGCCATGTGGTAAAGTAGAAGCAAAAGTTAAACAACCAAAAACCTTGAAACTAGCAAACTCAGGATCTTTGTTATATAAGATCTGATATGGAGATTTTTCTTTAAGCACAGGTGTAGCAAGACAGTTAATGATATGAACTGCATGTAAGACACAATATCCCCAGAAACTTAATGGTAAACTAGCCTGAAATTTTAATGCTCTTGCTATATTGAGTATGTGTTGATGTTTTCTCTATACAATCCTATTTTGTTGGGGTGTATCTACACAACTTGTCTGATGCAAAATGCCTTTTTCAGTATAAAATTCTGTGTAATCAAACTCCTGTCCATTATCAGATCTAATAATCTTAATGGACTTGCCAAATTGATTCAAAACATAATTGTAGAAAGCAATGATGATAGGTCTGACTTCTGCTTTTGAATGAAGCAAGAAGATCCAAGTATACCTACTATGATCATCAACAACAGTGAGAAAGTAAGACTGACCATGGATAGTTTGTTGTCTGAAAGGACCCCAAATATCCATGTGTATCAGATCAAAAACAGAAGATGCAATGGAATCACTTAAAGCAAAATGAAGCCTTTTTTGTTTAGCTAAAGGACAAACATAACAAATGGATTTCTTTGGTACTTGAATGTCATTACAAGAAGTATGTAGCAATTGCAATCTATTATCAGATAAATGGCCTAGTCTATAGTGCCATAACAAATCTGCATCTATCCTATCAACAGAATCTTGAGAAGTACAAGCAACTACTCTATCTGATATGATTGTTTGAGCATGCAAGATGTATAAACCCTTGCTCTTTCTAGCCGAGCCAATCATCTCGTCCACCGAACTTGTCTGTATAACACAAGTCTCATTAGTAAACAAAACCTCAGAATGGCGAGAATTGTTAGTCAACTTATTCAAAGAAATCGATTATAATGAAACTTTGGAACACAAAGAACTTGGGACGAACTAAGTAGTTATTAATTTTTACTTTTCCTATAAAAGTAACAGGCACTGGCTCACCATTTGGAAGAGAAACAGTGACACCACAAACCCTATCTTTTGATATAAACAATCTGTGATAAAAAATGATATGGTCTGTGGCACCTGAATCTACAATCCAATGTGACACATTACCAAAAACCATACCCTGAACCTCATCAGGATCTGTTTGAAAATTGGCTGAAAGAGCTGTGACTTGATTCACTGCAGGATTGCCAAGATCTGTGGCTCTATTTGCCTCAAATAGCTTCATCAACTGTGTTACTTGATTCTGCAACCGAGCTAACGGTCATGTGTACCATCTTGTCTGTTGAAGCGCACAATGTTGTATCTGGACCATCCCATTCTGACTCTTGTTGCACCATGTTAACCCTAGATCTTGGTTTAAAACCTGGTGGAAAGCCATGTTTCTTGTAACACTTATCCACTGTATGACCATTGTAACCACAATAAGAACACTGAATTTTCTTAGGATTGTTCTGTTGATTCTGATTATAAGGAGCATATTGTCTATTTTGACCACTGCCATGTCCTTGATTGTGAGATGTCCCCTGATCTTGATTCTGATATCTAGATGGATACTGCCCTTGATTCTGGTTTCTTGACTGATACTGCCCTTGAACCGGTGGATTCTGAGTTCTAGCAAGCAAAGCAATGCCATCTGAATTTTGAGGATGTCCCAGGGCATAATCTATCTGTCTTTCAAATTTAACAGCCATAGCAAAGGCTTGTTTCAAGCTTGGTAAAGGGGTCAACAGATAGACCTGGGATCTAACAGGGGCAAACTTATCATTGAGGCCTTTCATGAACCTTATAACATGATCTGCCTCTACAAAATCAACCATCTTCAAACTGATATTACAAGCACAGGGATTTCCACACTCACAATGAGGCACAGGCTTCAAGATTGCAATCTCATCCCATTTAGCCTTTAACTTTGTAAAGTATGAGGTTACTGACATAGAACCTTGTTTGATCAGGTTCACTTCTTCAACCAGATCTGAAACTCTAAAATAATCAACATTGGAAAACCTATCCTCTAATTCCAACCACATTTCTCTTGCACTTTTGATCCACATTACACTTTGTGCTATATCCGGTATTACGATTTTATAATCCATGTAAGCACTTGTGGTATTACACGACTCCAAATTCTATACATTGGATCATTCAAATCAGGTTTCTGAATTGTACCATCAATGAAACCTAACTTATTCTTGGTTTCTAACATCATATTCATCGATCTTGCCCAAGAATGATAGTTTGTGGCATCAAGAGGAGGTGAAACTAAAGGAATTGCAGGATTTTCACTAGGATGCAAATAAAATTGACTGGAAGTACTCACCACAAGTCCAGTTCCTTCAACGGTTGTTCCGAGAATTAGTAGCCATTGCGGAATTTCCAGGATGAACGGCAAGAAATGAAAGAAAACAGAGGAAAAACCAGAAAACTAAACAACGAACAAGATCAGAAACACTCTCAAGGCTCTGATTGTTCCAAAAAAAAAAACCGATTCTCTCAAGAATCAAACAGCATACGCAGCTTGCTCTGATACCATGAAGAAATGATGAATCACAGCTCGATTCATCAAGAGTTCTGAACAGAAAATTGAAAATAAAAGAAGCGGGAAAACTGGAATGAAAGGAAAAATAATTTGTATTGAATTATCATTGGAATCAATTAGTACATTGTTTAATCCACTAGCTTATATAGACATCTCAACTATGACTAAGTACTCTTAACCTCTAGAATCGGTTATAACCGCATAACCACTTCCAACTAACTTCCTATACAAGTGTTCGACCAAATGACCAGTGTCGTCTGTCTCCATGGCAGCCGGAGGCTCCATAGTGGTGGAAGCGAACGGATATGGCAAGAAAGTGAAGATCGACGAGAGTAGCCGGCGCTCTTGGGTTCAATTTTTTATCTTAGAGTATTAGTTTTTTTATGTTTTGCAGATTTCATTGATAGATATTTTATTTAGGAGCTAGATTTATGGTTGTGTTTGGCGCAATGCTTAAGTCCTCATCATGAAACAAAGCTAGGGCAGTCTTGTGCTATTTAAAACTACTAAAACGATGAAATGCCGGTTATCTGGCATTATGTCGTTGCATCCTTGACATGTGAAGTGGAATGTTGTTGGTTGGTGAAATTTTTGTTTATATGTAGAATTGGCAATGACAAACGACCTAGCTTCCATCGCCTTGAATCTTTACCTCCATCTATGTCAAATTCTAAACTGAAGGCAATGTCTTGCAGTATTTCCCCATTCAAGTTGCTTTCTTTGTTAGGTACTTTGCTTATAACAATGATGTTTTAACCCGTAATTAGCAATGATTAATGATGTTTTTTTAATTCAGGATATGGAGTCCATTGTAGAGACAATGATGCAACAGCTATTATCAAAAGAAGTCCTTTATGAACCAATGAAAGAAATCACAGTAAAAACCCGAAATGGTTGGAAGGCAACAAAAGCAAGTTAGGGAGCAAAGAATATGAACAATTCTCAAAACAATATCAGCTTATTAAAGATCAAAACCAAGTTTACGCAACAGATTCGAGTAATTTCCATACCAACTTGTTAGTCAACTATTATATTGGATATCCATTCTGCTACCTACCGGGTTTCCCTTTTTCATTTGGCTATTAGAAAACGCTAGATGATACTCAGGAACTGCAACATATTATGTTATAGGCTCCATTAGTAGGCAACACTTGTTCCACATTAAAATCGAAAACATATCGTTTTTACGCTACCAAGTTAAAATGTAGCATGCCATGATTCTACAGTTTTCGGAAAGTCGCACAACGCATTTGATTGGGTTTGGTGTGGTGCCAGTAACAGTGCATACGTTTTTTTAATGCTAAAGGTCATGTATCATATTTTCTTGTTCAGCTTTGTAAAAGTAGGTTGCAAAGGAGCAAGCAGAAAGAAGAAAAATGGCACAGCTTATGTTCGATTTGGAGCAGAGAACATATGGAGGGGGAATGTATGGACGTTCTATTGAGTTCCTAGAAGGTGCACTAACCATCATTCCTAGGCCAACTTTGTTTGGTACTTTGGTGGTAAGGTTAGTTTTTACACATTAATGGAATACATATGTTTTCTCTAACACTTTTATCTACTGAGATTTATTCTTGTCTTGTCCTTTTAGATACAAAAATGACTTGCAATGGCGTACGAAGCCAACAAACGGCATGCTGATTGCATAGATCCTTACAAGAAGCTGGAAAGTAGTCACCCAATTGTTAGTATTTGGCACTAAGCTGCAGATCTCCGATATATATTGCAAGCACCCAGGATAAAGATTATGTGACCGGCTACATTGCAATATAATGTTAGATGGATGGGTGGATGAGTTTGTCCGTATAACTTAAACATTGTGATAGTAGTAAGATCTATTCTATCGGTTGTGCTGCTATGGAAATTAGTTTGCTTTTGGATAATTTCTAGATTGTTGGAGCTAAATTCGTTGGTTGTGGTGATACATTGTTATGGTCCGAGAAAAAGTCTCATTTCATAGTATCAATTTGTAGCTACAACATTCTTTTTGTAAGCTTATACAGATTTTTTTTACAATCATACGACATGTTAAAATCTCACTTTATAAATATATAATATTTCATTACAATTTTCGGATACAAAGCAAAAAAAAGAAGGAAAATGTATTGGTAGTTAAATTAGTTAATTGAGATGTGAGAGAAAAGTAATTTTGAGGAATGATATAGGGAGTGTTATTGGAGTTGATTGTTTTATAGGATGTTGAAAAAGTGAATCTGGAATGAAAAATAAGATAAATTGGGAGTGGAATAGAGTGCACCACTGGGGTCACTCTAAAAGATGTGATTGGGTGCGGTAAACTCTTTAATCTCTCCCGCCTTTTTAATTCACATGGTGCGCCACTATAACCCGCTACAGGGAAAACCGTATGTTCACGGTTACATCCTGGCCGTTAAAACCTGGAATATATCATTGGTCGACGTTTATATTATAAATATGATTTTATATTTATTAATTAATCTAATTTAAATTTTCAATTTTTGTGTTGGAAGCTATTGATAAAAAATGCCAAGGGGGCTAATATCCTCGATATGTAAACGAATAGTCGGGTCGATTAATTTCAAATAATCTATTCACATGTTTGGAGTATTTAGTGTACCTTTTGAGCCTTCGCTTGTACAAGGCTTGAAAACAGCAGGAAGCTAACTACAAGAACCTCATTTGAGGTCAAAGTATGTGTTTAATTAAAGTAAAATAGAATATATATTATCGAGTAAGGTTATTAACGAAGAAATAGTTGACATGCAATAACAACATGGTCAAATGAATTGTAGCTTTACTAGTACAAAATACAAGCCTTGATTATGATATTAAAGCACTTCATGTCACTTAAGAAGTTAAAAAAAACTTGCACGTGACCTTGTATAATATATAGAGATCCTTGACCAAACTCGTAAACGTTGTAAGGTCTTGGTGAATAGTTCAGTTAGAATAATATTAGATGGTCATATAGCAACCTAAATGCAATATCCAAGCATATACAAGGTTGTAGGTTAACATATGCATATGCTTGAGCCTTGAGGCGATGTGTCGTATGACATATCATACCATATCAAATAAAATGACATTTGAATA
The DNA here is from genome assembly GCA_036785695.1 of Gentiana straminea. Classification (NCBI taxonomy): domain Eukaryota; kingdom Viridiplantae; phylum Streptophyta; class Magnoliopsida; order Gentianales; family Gentianaceae; genus Gentiana; species Gentiana straminea. The sequence continues at coordinate 3,165,172 of JAVUPR010000239.1, read as the reverse complement.
TTACAAGTACTAAAATGACTCATTTTCTCTTGTCCATTTAAGCTCTGTATATGGCGTCATGCGCCTATTTTCTCCCTCTTACCTCTTCCTCTTCTTCCCGGAGCTTCATTTCAATTAGGCCGCCACCGTTGCTGCTACCGGCGGTTCTTTTCAGCTTCCGATCACTAATATTAGGACCTCCATTTTGCTCAATCCATAATAAACGGCTAGTCTCGGCGATCAGTCCTGTGTTTACTGCCAAGGCATCAATGCCTCAGCAAGTTCTCGATTCAGAGGAGAAGCTTTCCGTGTTTTGGCCAAATATGTCGCTAGGGGTGGCTCTATTAACACCCATTTGGGTCAAGTGACCCCCTTAATTTAAAAAATAAATAAATAAATTCTAGATATATTTTACACTATTTAAAATTTTTATTCACTAATTACTATTAACTGACCCTCTAATTTTTTTAAATATTGACATCTGACACGTAATCAGTCTTTGGCTTTAGAATTAATGCTTATCTTATATAATATTTAAGAGTAAATAACCGTCAATTGACCCGATTTTAACACATTACCCGACCTATCACCTGAAAATCTCCGTCACATTTCCGAAATACGCCACCTTCATCCTCACGTTCATAGTGAATTAGAACCTAATCCCACGATTCTGATGCTTTTGCAGAAAACCTCCTCCTCCACTCTCCTCAAATTCCAGCTCCACCTCTCACACACCCACCAATTAAGTAATCCTCTAAACCGTGGTGGCTCTTGGCATGAACAGCTATCCAGAAAGCCCTTAAATTTTCACTGCCGATGACCAATTCATGCTCTCAAGTCTCGACTACCCATTCGAATTGCTTTGTCGTCGCCATGGCTGATTGTTAGACAGAACACTACAGACAAAGAAGGGATAGAAGGATAGTTTAGTCATTTGCTATTATTATTATTATTTATTTACGGCTCCTTCCCCAAGTTAGGGTTAGGGTCGCCCCTAGTAGAATATATATCACAGTCTTGTATGTTTGCAGAATCAATGAGAATTACACACAATTTCATATCATAAAATACTTTTCTACTGTTTTCTTCATGGTATCAGAGATATAAACTCTCAAGCCATAAAATCGTTTAATCCATCTTCGTTGCGCATCCGATGGCAAAGGAATCTGGATTGTCGATTCAACAATTTCATCAATGCTCCAGTTTGATCTCGATCAAACTGAACCTTACGAATTTCCTCTTATGGCGATCGCAGGTGACTCCATTGATCCGGAGCCTTGGTGTTTATCATCATGTCTCATCAGAAGAGCACCCCGCTAAGAAGACTAAGAATTCCGCAGGTGAAGAAATTGAAAATCCGGAATTTCAGACATGGTCGGTCAATGATGGCCTGCTAACGTCGTGGCTGTTAGGAACCATGAAAGAGGAAGTGGTGAGCATGGTTCACGAAGAAGACTCCTCCGCGTTCCAGTTGTGGCAGAATCTTGCCCAACAATTGCTTCCCCAAACCGTGGAGAAGGAAGGAAACCTAAAAAATATGTTGATGGGGATCAAGAAAGGCACAAAAACTGTTGATGAATATTTGCGTGAATTTAAATCCATCTGCGACAATCTGGCCGCTATCAAGAAGCCAGTAGCCGACATGGATAAAGTGTTCCAATTCGCACATGGTCTAGGCAGCGAGTATATGAACTTCAGGACCGCCATGCTATCCAAGCCACCCTATCCAACTTTTGCTCAGTTCGTCGTAGCCCTTCAAGGCTATGAGCAGACGTTGCAAACACAGAAAAAGGAGGAGACGCCGTCTGTCGATCACTCTCGGGCCTATATGATGCAACGAGGCCGCGGTAGAGGAAGAAGGGGTGGTGGTAGAGGTCAGTACAATTCAAGGGGACGAGGTTTTGCCCCGGCTGGCAGGTCCTCAAACAATGGAGACAATCAATCAAGGCCAGATCATGATGGACGAAATAAAGGGGCTGCACCAGAAAATAGGAGTAATCAGTTGCAAGGAGGTCCGGTTAAATGTCAAATCTGTGGAAGAGCTAATCATGCCGCACTTGATTGTTGGTATCGGTTCGACTACACCTATCAATCCGAGCAAACTCAGAATGCCCTTGCAGCTATGAATATTGCAGATCAATCAGATTCCGCTATTTACGCAGATACAGGTGCCACATCACACATGCTAAATAATGAAGGTAATTTAACACACTCACGGTATATACTTGGGCTCCGATAAAGTTTTTGTTGGAGATGGTAAAGGTCTAAGGATCTCCCACACCGGTAATCTTGCTGTTGGTAACATGAATTTGAATGATGTTCTTGTTGTGCCTGATTTAACTAAGAACTTACTTTCAGTTGAAAAATATACTGCAGATAATCATTGTACCTTTGAATTTGACAAGTCTGGTTTTGTTGTTAAGGATCACAACAAGAAGGTCATAGCACATGGGCATAGGCAAGGAAATCTATATGCTTTGGATCAAGGAAGTCAGGAGGCTTTAGCAGCTGTTAGAACTGGGAAAGCTCCATCAACTGTGTGGCATCAAAGATTGGGGCACCCCAATCAAAACTTGCTAGTAAAGCTCAGACAATTAGGAAAAATAAATCTTAGTTCTTGGGAAAATAAAGACAAACTGTGTGTCAGTTGTCAATTAGGGAAGAGTTGCAAGCAACCTTTTAATAAAAGTACCTTTATTTCGCAATTTCCTTTGGAGAAAATACATTGTGATCTTTGGGGTCCTGCTCCTGTGTTATCGAATCAGCTTTATAAATATTATGTGGTTTTTATTGATGATTTTTCCAGATTTTCTTGGCTTTACCCCTTAAAGAAAAAATCAGATTTTTATAGTGTGTTTATGAAGTTTCAAAAACTTGTTGAAAACCAACTGAATCATAAAATCAAGATTTTCCAGTGTGATGGTGGAGGAGAATTCAGTTCTAATATTTTTCTTGATCATCTCCAGCAATGTGGGATAGAGTTGAATGTGTCTTGTCCTCACACACCAGAACAGAATGGGGTCGCAGAAAGGAAACACAGACATATAGTGGAAACTGGTTTGACTTTATTGTTCCACGCAGGTGCACCCTTGAATTTATGGGTTGAAGCGTTCAGCACAGCTTTATACCTTATTAATAGACTACCTTCCTCGGTTTTAAAATTTGACACACCATACTTTCGGCTGTACAAAAGGCATCCTAATTATAATGGCTTGAGGGTGTTTGGTTGCCAGTGCTTTCCTTCGTTAAGAAATCAGAATGTTTCAAAGTTTGCTAAGAGAAGCTATCCGTGTGTTTTTCTGGGGTATAGTCCTATACACAAGGGGTATAGGTGTCTCGATCCTCTCACCAAAAGAGTTTATATTTCCCGGCATGTTGTTTTTAATGAGCATTGTTTTCCTTTCCAGAATGCACCAAATGCAGGTACAAAACCAAATACGTATATGTCCGAGTACCCGGACGAGAGATGAAGGTCGGACACATCCGGTTGAGCACACCGGCTTCACTCCCGATTGCTGTGAAGAGCCGTCCATCTTTAATCCTTCGCAACAAACGAGATCCAAACCCGGCGAACTCCGCCACTCAAGCACCACCAAATGATGATTCCGATCTCGACAATTCTTCGAAATTGATGTACGGGATCCGGTTGAAGAGCCCGTAGAACAAGAGCCTGTCGCAATTCAGCGGCCTGTGCGAGATCGTAGGCCTCCAGCCTATCTCAAGGACTATGCAACAATAGCCTCTCAAGAACATGCAGAGCCAAAGAACTGGAAAATTGCGTTAAAAGATAACAACTGGAAACTTGCAATGGAAGAAGAAATGCAGGCCTTGCATCAAAATGAAACTTGGATTTTAGTGCCTCGGCCACGGACGGCAAATGTGGTTGGTTCGAAGTGGGTATACAAGATTAAAACAAATGAACATGGAGATATAGAGAGATACAAGGCTCGTTTGGTGGCTCAAGGCTATTCGCAACTAGAAGGGGTCGATTATGCGGAAACATACAGCCCAGTTATTAAACCAACAACTATTAGATTGGTTATTTCCGTAGCTGTCTCTCTCAAGTGGACAATGAGGCAGCTGGACATTAAAAATGCGTTTTTACACGGGATCCTCAAAGAGACCGTCTTCATGGAACAACCACCTGGCTTCCCTGACAGTAAGCATCCGGATTATGTGTGTTTGTTGCAGAAATCGTTATACGGTCTGAAACAAGCTCCTAGGGCTTGGTTTGACAGGTTGTCTGAGTTTTTACTACATCTCGGCTTCATATGTAGTCAGGCGGACCCATCTTTATTTACTTACCGTCGGTCTGGGCTTGTTCTTGTACTGTTGATATATGTGGATGACATTCTCCTTACAGGTAATAATACTCAGTCTATACAGGACCTGATTAGTGTTCTGGGCAAGGAATTTGCTGTGAAAGATTTGGGATCCTTACATTATTTTTTGGGTGTGGAGATTAAATCCACTCAAGACGGTGTTTTTCTGAGTCAGGCCAAGTATGCCAACTCTTTGCTCTTAAAGTCTGATATGATGACCAGTCCTGCTACATCCACACCTATGGCCTTAAAGAGTCAAGATTGTGCTGGTGACTCTGAATTGGTGGATCCGTTTGTTTACCGTAGTTTAGTGGGGGCCTTACAATATTTAACATTTACACGACCCGATATTACTCATGCTGTTAATAGAGTGTGTCAACACTTCTCTCAACCTACGGCTCGAGACTTCAAGGAAGTCAAACGTTTGTTGCGGTATGTTAAGGGCACCTCCGATCATGGGCTGCATTATTTGGCGCGCTCTTCACCTTCGTTGTATGCCTTTAGTGATGCTGACTGGGCAGGCTGCCCTCTGACGCGCCGAAGTACAAGCGGTTTTTGTGTGTTTCTTGGTGCGAACTGTGTGTCTTGGTCTTCCAAGAAACAGCCCACGGTGTCTCGTTCTAGTACTGAAGCCGAATATCGGTCCATGGCCTCTGCCACTGCTGAACTTACCTGGCTCTGTTATCTTCTTCGGGATCTTGGGGTTGCTCTTCGCCGTCCTCCTCAACTCATGTGTGATAATCTGAGTGCTGTCTATCTTACGGTCAATCCTACATTGCACTCTCGTTCGAAGCACTTTGCGTTGGACTATCATTTTGTTCGTGAGAAGGTGGCTATTCGACAGTTGGTTACTCGGCATGTTCCTTCCTCCTTGCAGTTAGCTGATGTGTTCACCAAACCTCTGCCGAAGGCTCAGTTCCAGTTCATTTGTCGCAATCTCCGTGTTCAGCCTGCTTCCCACGTGCGATTGAGGGGGGATGTTAGACAGAACACTACAGACAAAGAAGGGATAGAAGGATAGTTTAGTCATTTGCTATTATTATTATTATTATTATTTATTTACGGCTCCTTCCCCAAGTTAGGGTTAGGGTCGCCCCTAGTAGAATATATATCACAGTCTTGTATGTTTGCAGAATCAATGAGAATTACACACAATTTCATATCATAAAATACTTTTCTACTGTTTTCTTCACTGATATCAATCGTATCTGGTCTCTTATTCTCAAATTTCATCGGTCACTAGGCTTTCGGTAAAAGCATCTGTTGTCAGTTTCCTCTTTAATAATGATACTTCAAGTGCTCGGTTTTCTATTTCCTGCTCTACAATGATATTTGGTTTTTGGTTTCTTGCTCTTCTGAACATGTATGATTTTCATTATTTTCCCCTATTTCATATTTTGGACAAGTATGATTTAGTCATTCGACTGTGATATATTGTTTGTCGTTGCTTCCTCACTCAAGCTACCCATTTTATTTGTTGTTTGTAGATTTGGCATAGATTAAAATGGTTTCATCGATTCTAATGGGTCTGAGGTTTGTTTTCCTTCCTTCTTCACGCATCTTCCATGGGCTTCCACATTGTTTGAAACCATTGAATATTAGTTGTTGAGCCAACATTGAATATTAGTTGTTCACGCGTTCTGATTGCATCTGAATAAGATCTGATTACCAATTTGAATATTGTTTTGTCGTAAAGAATTCCCAAGCACCCATAAAATTAAGATAAACAATCTGCAACTTTGGGAAGTTTTTTTTTCATTAGATGTGTTTTTGGTTTGACATGATGCGTTTCAATCGAAGGTTTCATTTTTTATGCTATTTTATGCTGAATAATTTCACTTTTGCGAGTATTTTAATTATTGTTTGTGAAGTTCCCTTATTAGCAAAGATGGGTTTCTGCCTTGACTTAATGTGTTTCAATCGAAGGTTTCGTTTTTTAATGCTTTATTATGCTGAATAATCACTTTACGAGTATTTGAATTGTTGTTTGCGAAGTTTCCGTGGTTGTCAGCCAATGGCCATGCAAGCGTACTTCAGTATCTTATCCAACAGGGAGTGGATGTTAATGCTTCAAACGTGGAGCAGAATACACCGCTTCACTGGGCTTGCCTTAATGGGCACATTGAGGTTGTTAAACTTTGGGTGTTAGCTGGAGCTAATGTATCTGCACTGAACAGCCATTAGAAGACTCCGGTGGATGAGGCAGCGGGTAGGGAAAAGATGGACGTCATCGATTCCATAAAGGAAACTCTGGCACAACTTAAAATTACCGCCACCAGAATGGCCAGATTAATTATAGTTTTGGTTTGGAGACTCCTCTTGGAAGATCTATATTAATAGAGCGTAAAAATAATATATATTAAAATGTGGTTTTGTCATTTGTCTATTTAGAGCTGTTTTTCTAAAAAAAGATAAACCTTGGTATGGTTGTTGGGGGTAGAGATAGACTGTTTCTTTGTGGTGCCTACCAACACACTTGGGAAATGGTTTTGAATGATGATACTAGAAAGTGAATCAGGAACCTCTGGGAAGTTCGTAAGGTATCTGTGACGACCCGACCCACAAACTTGAGTAAATTTTGTTCGTCCATGACCCGAGAATACTACTATTTTTTTCTGAAAAAAAAAAAACAAATATGGGATCTTTCAGTATCTTACGGCGAGTGACATTGTTTTGCACCATTCTTTTACTTTCTTCTGATCAAGACTCTTCTTATTAATGGGAATTGTCTGGTTGATGAACACATGGTAAACTATTTCATTTACCACGTCATTGTCTAATGATTTTTTATTTTAAATTTCACACTTCGAGATAATTTCTTTCAGAGAAAATTAATTGGTAGTTGGGATTTTATATGATGACAATGCTAAGTTTTTTTCTTATGTTTGTAGCATGCATGTTGGATAACACATCTAAAGGTGTTGGGAAAAAAAGATGATGTTCACTAGGTTGAAGATTGTTCTGATTATCTTCTTTGTCGTCAAAGGTTGATTTACTTGATGCAGGTGGTGAACGGCATCGGCTCGGAATCAGCTTTCATCAAGAGTTCAATGAAATGAAAATGCATGCATATTAATCGTACAATATGACAAAAGAGGTACGGATGATGATTACGGTTGGAGTGGTGTAATTTTTTGTGTTTTCCTTTTTCGTTTCTATGGCTGAACCATATTTTTATTTCACTTAAATCTGATAATGGAGATTCACTTTTTAATTTTTCCGCTATAAAATAATTAGATGTCAAAATTTTAAGATTTCAATGTAGTGCAGAAACACTCTGTTGCTTTCTGAGGGTTATTCTGATGCAGGGAGGCTGATAGAGAGGCTGCGTACGTACGCGCAACATACGACCACACATGCCTCACGCCACGTATGCAATTCCCTATTGAGAATGAAACCGCGTGTGGTCGGATGTTGCGCGTATGCATTTCTACTCTATCAGCCCTCCCCGCATCGAATAACCCGCTTTCTGAATGCATAAGTGGATGGTGTAAATGTACCGCACACCCTTTCGCTTTACACGGTACTCAAATACGTTTAAGGAAAAATAATGTGAGCATTGTGAAAGTATGATGTGTACTAGAAGTATAATTGGAAATTGACGTATACTTTGAAGATAACGGTGCTCTTTTTTTTCTGAAAAAAAGATAACGGTGTTCAAAAGTGGAAATATACATGATGTATATGCAGATTAACTTCAAAAGTGCTCATGCAATTTTAGTAGAGTTTTTTTTCTTCTTTTTCTTGAAGGATTAGTAGAGCCTTTGGGATTTTCATTCACCCGCTTCTGTTTGTCAAGTTTATTTATGTTTTTCTCCTCTTTTGATGTATATTGAAGCATTTGGCTTTTGTATGAGCTTATGAGTTTATAAAATGTAATTATGTTAGTGACTATGTATTCTCTTTTATAAAAGCACATTTTATTACTTTATCATTGTCATATGATATGTCTTCACATTTACTCTTATTTAATGTTCACTTTTACCAAAGAAAAATGATTTGGGTACCCAATATTCATCCCCCAAAAGTTGCATTTTGTGGTCCACAATATTCATGTGTTTTTGTTTTTTGTTTTTAACTCTAAGTGCATGGTTCAGAAAGCATTTGGGGCATAAATTCGGGGGATTATTGTGTGCCTGCATCACTATCATTTACCAAATAGTTGATAAAAGAGATAGTGTATGTTTTATTCTCCCGTTCTCCTCGAGACATTTAATTTCCTCTATTAACGATATCAAGTGTCAATGTATTATGTAATTCTAGAAAACTCCCACATTTCCATGAATTTTATATTCTAACAAGAAATTATTGTTGAATATACACATCGTTGAGCATGCGCTTTCTAATTTTAATATATGTTTTATGTTAAACGCTATCCCGTGCATTACACTGGTTTTCCTACTAGTAAAATTATAATACGATGTACCACTCTCGATTTCTGACCCATGTCACCGAATTTCTGGAGCCGCCCCTGGATCTATCCCATAATAAGTTATGCAAAGAGAGGAAAGCTTTTACGGTGGTGTTATCCGATGGTTCTCTTATAAAATCCCTCGGGTCAATTATCTTCTTTATTACTACCTCATTTATTTTGACTCTTATTTCGTTGATTCAACAAGTTACTATTTAATGTTCTTGAGATTTTTTTTTTTCGAAATTGGAAAATCAGGTTGTGTCAGATCTGACACTTGCAAATCAGGTCATGTCTTTTTTGACATAGAAAATAAGATAAACGTAACGATCCTTACGTTTAAATGTAAGGATCCCTACGTTTAAACGTAAGAAAATTCAAATGCCATCTGATACGAAAAAACGCACTCAACGTAGGGACCTTACGTTTAAACGTAAGTAATCTACGTCCAAACGTAGGGAATCTAAAAAGTTTTGAATAACACTGTCTCTCTCTTCTATCCCCTTTCAAACGTTCATATCCCTACGTCAAAGGAATTTCCTTATGTCTGGACGGCGATTTTGCAAGAAAAGTACAGATTTGCCACAATCTCTCAAACACAATGGATCAACACACTACATAAACTGTTTATATTTCCCATTATCTTCTAATTACAACGCTTTATTGTTATATTGTTTAGTTCTTTAGGCTGCAATTTTTATTTCCCATTATCTTATCTGTATTTCCTAATTTTTAGTGGTTTGTAGTGGTTTAGTTATGTTGGCCTGATATTGTTTAGCCTGATATTGTTGCCTGATATTGTTTAGCCCGATTTTTCGTTTTCTGGGTTGAATAAAGGGAGTTTTTTGAAGAAGAATGTAGCTCTACGTTTGGACGTAGAGATCTGTAGTTTCTACGTTTAAACATAAGGTCCCTCCGTTTGAACGTAAAGACCCTACGTTTAGATGTAGAAAACTGCAGTTTTTTTTGTTTTTTCTCTAGTTTTGTATGCAGATTTCCAGGGTTTAGGTTATTCTTGATTGTAATTTGATAAAAACATTCAATTTGTGGCTACAAACTTAGACTTAGTCATGGTTTAGGGTTTATTTTTCATTTGCATTGTTGATTGTTGATTGTTGATAATAATCCATTCAATTTGTTTGTTAACAGTTGATTGACCCTCATGGTTCTAATGTCTACAAACAAAGGGAAAATTTGACATGGACTTTTAGAGGGTAAAAGACCAAGATCCGGGATCTTGTTGAAATTCACATAAGAAGGATCGGTTATGAGGATACATTGACAGGTGGGGTTTTTGGACAATTCATTGAAATGTACGGGGAGTGGCAGTTTTCCTCCAAGGTTTGCAATATGTATGTTTCAATGCCGTTTATCCGAATGTGCCCGATGAGCTTCATTTTACATTTGGTGAGACGACAGCGAAGTTCGGTTGGCGGGAGTTTTGCATGATTACCGGTTTTAGGTTTGGGGATCTCCCGGAACCTCTCGAACCTTATTCCAGGTGTTTTGATGAGGGGACACACGGCCACATCCATGAGCTTCACTCCTGACCGATCACCATACCGGATATTGAGAGATTGTTATTGGATCAGGCTGAGCGTCCTGAAGTTCTCTACCGTGTAGGTTTAGTCTACCTTATTCTCAAGATTATGATGGGTCATGATGAGACTAGTGGCGTACCTTGTGAGACCTTCTATTTGGTCGAGAATATAGAAGGCCTACATGACTTTCCTTGGGGTACTTGGTTGTGGGATCACACCTATAAAAAGATTTGTCACATGATGAATACCTATGATGACGGTTAAAATGGTCTATCCTACGACATCAATATTCTATCCATTATGAGATAAAAATAGTTGTTTCGACCTACAAATACGAACCATTTGAGTTGAATATCATATGTCGGGTTCGTGAGTCGAGAAATCTGCACTTAGCGTTTATTTTCCCTATTTCGATATTATTTCGTGTATTATTTGATGATTTTCAAGATACGAAATATTGGGCTGAGCATGATGGACGAATCTGGAGTGGACTGAATGAAAAGAATGGGCCTAGGGTATTCCAGAGGCATCCAAGTTAAGTCGGTTGAAAGAAAAAGACAAAAGTACCCCCAGTTACCCGGGAGGCGGTGCCGACTTACCGAGGAACGTGCTGGTCAATGTCGACAGCTGTCTAGGCGGGTTTGCGGTATAAGTTAGCGCTCAATATCGACAGCTCTAGTTCTTTATGCGTATGGGTTATTACGGACCAATTAAGGAGGGTAGCGTGCGTGTAGATTGTCTACTGCCATTGTCGGAGTAGATAGGGTTAGGAGTTGTACCCGTAGCTGAACAATGAATAAATTCACCAGTGGGGAGGACTGTTGCATGTGTGGGGGGAATAACTAATTACTCATAATTGAACTAATACATTAGAGACTCTAGTTTGCTTCGTTGAACTTGCATAATCTTGCTAGTTGATTGTTACCAATTTTACTACTGTCTATATTATAGTTGGTCGTAGACCGTTATTGTGACAAGCTCAATATTGATAATTAGACATTCTTACGAGTCTCTGTGGGATCGACCTTGATTTGCCGGTACTCTACTACGATAGACCTAGTCCTATTGCTAGTAAGTGCTTTGCACGCGATCAAGATTTTTGGCGCCGTTGCCGGGGACTCGTGTCAAGAATACTTTTTATTTATGTATATATTTGAGTCTGTTTAATTGAGTCTGTTTTATAGTATGTTTATACTGGAGTCATATAGAGTCAGTCCTGTTAAAATCTGGAAAAAAGGTACGACCGGTATACCGAGGGTTACCGGCGGTAAACCGAGGGTCCCAATTTTGCCAGAATCATTTCTGTTAGTTCAGAGTCGAGTCAGTAGTCAGAGTATGTATTTTTGAGTCTGCCATGCATGTGTAACAGCCGCCGAGGCAAGTTACTAACCTTTTTATTCTTTTTGTGTCTTGTAGTACGCTACACGAAGTTCAGCAGTCAAACTCGAGAAATTCATACCTGAGATTGAGAAGTTTTCTAGACAAAAGAGCAGGAAACTCGAGAGAAATCTGTTAGGCTGGCGGACGACGTGGTTTCGCACGAAGGAGATCATAGCGAGAGAGAAGAAGAAGATACAGAAACCAACATGGCATAGAACGGACAGAATAGAGCAGGAGTTGTGGTGCAAGCAAATAGGAGAACTCTACAGAGTTATGCAATGCCTACGATTGAGCAATTCGTGCCAGCAATTGTTCAGCCTGAGGCTGCAGCTGTATTTCACCCAAAACCAAATGTGAAACAAATGGTGACTAATTACACTACTTTTCATGGAGTAATGAACGAAGACCCTAGTGTACACGTCACCAACTTTCTGGAGATAGTCAGCACGGTTAAGCCAGCAGGAGTTCCTGAAGACAATATCAAGCTGAAATTGTTTCCATTCACTCTGAAGAACAAAGCAAAGATATGGTTATTGTCTCTAGCACCTGGATCGGTCCAAACTTGGACCGATTTGTTGCAGAAATTTATGAATAAGTACTGCCCACATGGGAAGTCACTACAGATGAGCCAAGAAATCATGAATTTCAAGTAGAGACCCACTGAAACCTTTGAAGAAGCATGGGAAAGATTTAAGGAAGCACAGAGGAGATGCCCTCATCATGATATCACTTTGCCCGTACGAATGCATAGTTTTTATCAAGGATTGCGGCCAAGTGAACAAATGAGAGTTGATGCTGTTAGGAAATCTACGCGGGAACGCAGCGGAATTTAAAATTTTATTTCCTTTTAACCAGGATCGACTTCGTTTAAGCAATAAACAAACGAGTTAGTAGACGGTGGTTACCTTGGTTGATCTAAAAGATCGACGCTTTGACCGTCTAAGGAGAGTAGTTCTGCATAGAGCCGCCCAAGTGTTCGGCCTCTACCGCTAGTCCACACGAACCGCCCGCCAGAATCCCATCATGGATTGCTATTGGAAAACTCCGGTTGCTAGACCGGCCTTTTTCCCCTCTCTTCAACTCTCTATAGGATGTTCTCTATTTTACACAAGAACTATTAGTTCTTGGAATTGTGTTGTACAAAAGAGCTTGACACCCACCTCTTATTTATAGTCATAGGTGGCGCCCCAATAGAGTAGAAAGGAAGAAAACCTTTTCCCAATAAAATAAAGAAAATATAATTGATTGATTTATCTCATTTATTATAATATCTCATATTAAATAAATCTAGGATTTTGTCAATATCTTATATTGAATAATTACCATAAATCAATTTACACATGTGTATATATCACATATATATAACACATATAAATCTATTAATATATACCAAATATAAACACTATGGTGCGCATACATGCAAATCCAATTTGCAATCAATGTATACACACGCATGCATTCAATATATATATATATATTATTTTATTTTATTAATATCTAATATTAATAATAGGTAATATCATTAATTAAATTGCACAATCCAAGTGTATCACTTATACACATGTGTGGCGCCACTTATCAATATAAGTGTATTTAATTAATCAACTTAATTAATATCTTGTATTTAATTTATTCATAATAAATAAATACCACCATATTAACTTACCACTATAACCCTTATAGTACGAGATAAATTCTTTCCTTATTTGGTTATCATCTATAACCACATTTTAATCCGGCTAGATGTTCTTATGTGTGTGACCCGATAGGCTTCCGAATATGTTGGCCGTAGACACAAAGTGCAAATTACGAAAATGCCCTTCATGCCTAACGATCACGGGATAGCGTCTGCAACACACCGTGACCCCCAATCATCGGAAGAGTCAAATGCAATGACTACTACCTTTCATGTGAAACAGTTACCGTGTAACTTACAATCCTATCGCTGTAATAATATCCATACGGTCGTTAGTCGAGTGTCAAAACATCAACGGCCGTATCTTATAATCTGGATATCAAGCTCTCTCGAAGTAACACATTTACTCCCACTTTGCAAAGAATCACGAGAGTAAGACATTCTTTATAAGAAGGCCCTTTCGGATATTCGATCCCAATCATAGGATACGCGATTCCCGGACGACCAATCATGTATACTCCGCATGCTTCAGTATCATACCCAATCACTACCGCATGATCGCCCCGTGGCTAGGGGAAACCTCAATAGTGTCAAAGCATGACAATCCACACCGTGATGCCATTAAGACTCCGGTCCAAAGGATAATTACACAACCGCCACATAGTGTGACACTTATCCGTGTAAGTGGGTCGGTCCTAACGTACGCATTCTCTAATACACGTCCACGTACGGTCCAAGTGTCTCTACACTTCGATAGACGAGATCTATCCCCGCCCTTAAAGACAAGACATCTAATACGTGCTAGTCTCGTTTATACTATCAATGCCCCGTTTAATAGTACATCGGCTAGAGACATTTAAGTATCAAACTTATTAAAGTGATTAGAGATCTCATCAACCATAATCGCCTATCATGGTTTCTCTATCACAGTTTAATACTAAGGACGTTATCATATAACAATTCATAATTGGTTCTTTAAAAGAACATATATATGACAACATAAAAGCCATTTAATATATGTATAAACATAAAGAAATAGTATAAATGATCCGACCCGGGCGGATCCGGTCCAACCCGATTGGGTTTAGGACACTATTTCAACAATCTCCCACTTGGCCTAAAACCAATCACTAGCACACACAAGACCAAGTTGAAACACAAGAATCTCATGCAATACTCGCAACCAGCCCTAGCCATAAACGGATCGCTATCCGTGGGGACTCAGACTATCTTCATACCATGCTCCAAATGACTAAGTCAAAGGAACCACCTCAACACACACACGAATCTCTGACGAGACCCTGGTCCTTGCTTCAAGCAATGAATCCACTTACTATATCAGCTATATAGAAAAGGTGGAAGAACCGTACTAGGTTCGGAATGAACCTTCTAGATCCATGTAACGCTCCCGCCGCGCCTCTAAGGCACTACCGTGTTTTGGCCTTGCTTGTAGAATTCACAGTGACCCATATGCTAGAACATTTCTAGCTCACTGTATCACTTAATCAAAGTGATTGCAAACCCAGACTGTAGCTCCCACTTGCCTTCGTAAGACTCAGGATATACGTCTGTACAACTATGTTTATTTAATTCCAAGTTTCAATAAACTAGGAAACTTTCCTTAACTTGTTTAAGGATATTCTCGACATTCACCAGATTTACTTTCATACTTGCTCATGACTATTCATGGACTATGAACATCCGGCATTACCTTTATGATGGTTCCTATCGCCGTAGCGAAAGAAACCTTCCATAAGCATCATCATCTTTCACCTCATCTTTAGGACCAACGTCCTAACACAGATAGATCTTGCGATCTATGCTAAACTTCTTTTAGCATCACATCTATATAGGTAAACAATAATCTAACATCAGTTAAATCTATCACTATAGATTCTTATTTCTAAAATAAGAACTGCTAATCCAAGTGCTTTCGTAAAGATCTTGAATTACCAAACATTAATTGACTGTGACATAGGGTGACAATTCTTGAGAGATATATCCAATACCTTACTAAAAAATCGTAACACACTCCCACTATCCAACTTGCACATTGGGCATATCCTTCTTTTGACTAAATCAAACTCCTTTGATTATCAAACAAAGAAACCATCTAGAGAAACTTGTTTGAGTCCATAAATGGATCTCATGAGCTTACATATCATGTTAACGTCTATGAACATCGAGCTATATGCCCAACGTCTTCAACACTATCATATAGCCATGATATCAAGTTATAACAAGCATCATCTGATTAGAACTGGGCTCAGCTGGCGGCATAAAGGTAATTACAAGGTTTACACCCCGTACCCCTCAGCCGTCACTATAGCCTGATGGTAATCATATTACTATCCATGTCAGCCTTTCAGGGACATTCCCCTTAGGTAAGACAGACTAGGGTCATAACCTGGTTGTCACTGATGGAATCTAATTCAGATATTATGGCTCTTAGCCATATCTCTCAATCTTGCCTTTCAAACATTCTTTCATAAGTCGTGAGATATTCATTCTTCAAGATGAATATACCAGCAGCCTTTTCAGGCTTAAGGTCATCCACAGACTTACAGAACTTTTGTGTGCTCTGAGCAGTGTTCTACACCTCATCGCTATGTGGTGTCCGCTCACGTTCCTATGGTTGAATATATCTTTGTGGTTCTCAAACTCTTTTGAGATCTGATTCACTCCCATTGTTTCTCTTGGAAGAAACACTTCCTTTAGAGGACAGCATGTTTGGAGACAAACATTTTGCTCCGCGGACAGGTAAATAATATCTAGCGTACTTGCTAAGATATTCCACAAAGTTGCATATGTCGTACCAGGCTCCAAGCCTTTCTGACTTTGCCTATGACAACTTCAAATCATCGTTTAAGATAGATTCGACATTATCTTCTTCCTTATCTAATATGGAATTTATTCAACCTTTATTCTTTGGAACTCGGTTAAGTATAAGGGCACTATCCCGAAACGGGTAAGGGATACTTCGCATGGCTTGCGTCACACCTTTATCATATAAAGTGTTATTTCCATTTTGCGAACACAATCTAATTGCTTATCCCAAAGATGGTATCCTTTAAGGGAAGAATCTCATTCCTTTTCAGACGACTTCTGAAACACCCTTCAGGTATTAATTACTTCAATCCAATTGAAGATTAATTCCTAAGTAGCTCGTCAATCTCATATTCGTACTAGCTCGAACTTTTCGGGCTTTCCGAATTGTCGTACTTCAATAAATACATTCAACTATTTCTAAAATAGTCATAGAGATCAATAAACAATTATTTGTGGCATTAATTGTCACAAGCCAACAAACATCGGTATGTTTAGGCTTTGGACAACTTTCTAGATTTTATAACCTTTTCATAAAAGGGTATTTTAGTCATCTTTAGGTAAGATACGTATTACCCACATGATTCATAATCATGTGGTTCAACATCATCAAAATGACGTTTAATTACACGCTTCCCTCCCAGAGAGACTATGTCTAGAACAACCACAAATATTAAGGATAAAAGCCACACAAATATTTAGTTGAGATCTCATCACATATATCAACTATATAGTGACATTAATCTAGTATGTTAGATTCAGTGACTACCAACTTTATCGTAACATTTATTCTTTACAATTGAATATGTCTACTAAATCCTAACAAATAACTGAAAGCATGTTCTTCATAAGAACCGAAACATAATAACATTTATTTAGTTCCCTTATCAGTTTACTAGATCCAGAATATGGTAAGTGTTACAACATTTGTTTAACCTTCCATATCTGTATTTAATCTTTCTAATTTAATCACACTCGTAAGATATCATATGTCTAAGAGTTGACTTGAACTTAGATAGATTTATCTCAACTCACTTGCCTAGAATAAGTTCTCTATTTAAGCACATGCCCTAACTTTCCTTTTCAATCCTTTAAGCACTTGAAAAATGTTTCTTAGTGTAGTCTTCATAAGACTTAAGAAAGATCACAAGAGCTATGTCTTTGATTTCCTTTCATAAAGAAAATCTAAAGTTTATTAAATAGTTTATTTAACCTTTTAAATCGTATTTAAAACATTAACTATTTAATTAACCTTTAAGCAATGGTAGAATTAAGTCGATACTTAAATCTTATAATTTTGAAAACAACCTTTCCAAAATTAGAGTGGTCATTCTTATCCAACGTTTGAATTAATTCTCATCATATGACTGAATGATCATATTGGATCGTATCCAATGCCATAAGCTTCCGTTTTTCATTAATAATTAAAGTCTTGGAGCACTGCATTAAATATGTAGTCTCCTTGTCTCTAACTACTATAACGGGATTGCTCGTGTCATTGCTTATTTTAAAAGGATTAAAATTACTTAACCATATTTAAGAACGTTTCTCAAAATTAACAGTCATAATTTGGTTTTACTAATCGAGAATTAAACATAAATATAAAGTTTGCAAGAACTACAACATAAAAAATGAAAATAAAAGAGTGTTGTTGTTTATACACGCAAAATCAAAAATGGACTTTTGATTTATGATTTTGCTCCCACTAGTCAACTACTCCCAATTGACTTTCAAGAATATTTCAAAAATTCTTTAGTGGCTGAGATCCAATCTAGTTACCTTGATTCCCGGCGGTGGTCGATCAATCAAGATAATTTCGAAAGGTAGGTAACTCTTTACCATTCACATCTCTACGTGTGATTCTCGGTGGTTGACCGAGTCAACTCTTTGGCGATACACATCACTATGTGTTAGTCAACCCCTTGTCTCTAAAGTCAGACGGCCCTGACGGTGGCCAATCACCGAAAGACTCTAGTCAAGTCACAACCCAATATTCACGAGATCTCATACGATCATATCTCAATAACGACGATATACCCGAGGTAGGTCAACTCCCGGCGGTGGTCGATCAGTTGGATCCGAACACAGGCTCTTCACCGTCGTTATAATATTGGGAGACAATATTTCGACTTGATTTTTGTTGTGGAAGTATTTTCGTAAATTAATTCACTTAATTAATTTTAATTTCGGTCTCATCAAGTATATCTATCTCTATAGACATACATCCTACACATTTATCTAGATCGTGCCTAGTCATGCATCTATCGTATCATATAAAATAAATACAAGCACAAAAATAAATAAATGCGTAAAGTAACCGGTATGATCATGGACTTTTCCTAGGTGCGGTTTCGAATACAACCGACGAAACCGCGGGTCACAATCTAAGGGTAGCCGCAACCGCCAATAGGATCTTTAATGCTCCATTCTCCAACGGGATCTTTATTTTCTTCTTTCTTTGGTCTTCATCTTCTCGCTCCATTCTTGTTACATTTAATTCTATCTAATAAAATAAATACACCCGCCGCACACGGGGGGAGCTAACGGGAATGGGATAAAATGCAAAAAATAAACTAGGTCACGTTCTTCATAACGGCCTAGGACAATTTTTAAACCAACAGAAAAATTAAATCATTCACATCTATCCTATCGGTCGAGTCCATGATCAATCGGGGTCCATATAATCATATTATATCTACTATATCTAATCCATACAATAAAATCTTATGAAAAAGATAAAATTAAAATTTAACTACTTGCGTCTTAATTAATCAATTAACATTTAATTAATTAAATGATTTAATCGAAATAAAATTAACGATTAATTTTAAACCGATTTTAATTTTAATTTTAATTAATTAAAACTATTCCAAAATAAATCAAAATTAAAATTATTTCTCTTTTGTTTCTTTCCTTTTGATTCGTAATCAAAAGGGATGCCTTTGGTTTCCTAAACCAAATTTGGCTTAGGCCTGACCACTTTCCAAAATCAAAATTTTAGAAGTGGCCTAGGCACAGCCTTTTACAAATCAAATATTTGAAAAGGGCTGCGCCTATTCCAAATCAAATATTTGAAAAGGCCAAATAATTTTGGTTTAGGCTTCGCCACTTTCCAAAATCAAAATTTTGGAAGTGGCCAAGCCTAGGCCTTTTCCCAAATCAAATATTTGGAAAGGGCCTAGCCTATTCCAAACAAAGTTTGGAAAGGCCATTATTATTTTAATGTCATGTGGCATCCCAATGGCCCAAACTGTTTGAACCATTGGTTAGCCACATGACTGGCATCCCAATGGCCCAAACTGTTTGAACCATTGGTTAGCCACATGACACAACTAAACAAAGGGAAATTAATAATCACAACTATGAACCATATTAAATCATAAAATACACAAAACAAAACTGGGGCCACCGCATCACGCCAGCAGCCGCCGGTAGCCCGGAGGCCGCCGCCGGCGATCACACGGTGGTGGTGCCGCCGCCGATCGGCCGAGCACCACCATTGCCGCCCCCCCCCTTTTTTTTTTCTTTTTTTTTTCTTTTCGTGTATCAATTTTGCGAATTAAAAATCTTTTATCTTTTAATCACGTGATTTAAACGATAAAATTAACTACGCACAATAACATGCTTATTGCTTAAGCTCGAAGCTCTCTCTGATACCACTGTTAGGAAATCTACGCGGGAACGCAGCGGAATTTAAAATTTTATTTCCTTTTAACCAGGATCGACTTCGTTTAAGCAATAAACAAACGAGTTAGTAGACGGTGGTTACCTTGGTTGATCTAAAAGATCGACGCTTTGACCGTCTAAGGAGAGTAGTTCGCATGTAGCCGCCCAAGTGTTCGGCCTCTACCGCTAGTCCACACGAACGGCCCGCCAGAATCCCATCATGGATTGCTATTGGAAAACTCCGGTTGCTAGACCGGCCTTTTTCCCCTCTCTCCAACTCTCTATAGGATGTTCTCTATTTTATACAAGAACTATTAGTTCTTGGAATTGTGTTGTACAAAAGAGCTTGACACCCACCTCTTATTTATAGTCATAGGTGGCGCCCCAATAGAGTAGAAAGGAAGAAAACATTTTCCCAATAAAATAAAGAAAATATAATTGATTGATTTATCTCATTTATTATAATATCTCATATTAAATAAATCTAGGATTTTGTCAATATCTTATATTGAATAATTCCAAGATATCGTCAATATCTTATATTGACAATATTTATCTTTTATTATATTACCATAAATCAATTTACACATGTGTATATATCACATATATATAACACATATAAATCTATTAATATATACCAAATATAAACACTATGGTGCGCATACATGCAAATCCAATTTGCAATCAAAGTATACACACGCATGCATTCAATATATATATATTATTTTATTTTATTAATATATAATATTAATAATAGGTAATATCATTAATTAAATTACACAATCCAAGTGTATCACTTATACACATGTGTGGCGCCACTTATCAATATAAGTGTATTTAATTAATCAACTTAATTAATATCTTGTATTTAATTTATTCATAATAAATAAATACCACCATATTAACTTACCACTATAACCCTTATAGTACGAGATAAATTCTTTCCTTATTTGGTTATCATCTATAACCACATTTTAATCCGGCTAGATGTTCTTATGTGTGTGACCCGATAGGCTTCCGAATATGTTGGCCGTAGACACAAAGTGCAAATTACGAAAATGCCCTTCATGCCTAACGATCACGGGATAGCGTCTAGCAACACACCGTGACCCCCAATCATCGGAAGAGTCAAATGCAATGACTACTACCTTTCATGTGAAACAGTTACCGTGTAACTTACAATCCTATCACTGTAATAATATCCATACGGTCGTTAGTCGAGTGTCAAAACATCAACGACCGTATCTTATAATCTAGATATCAAGCTCTCTCGAAGTAACACATTTACTCCCACTTTGCAAAGATTCACGAGAGTAAGACATTCTTTATAAGAAGGCCCTTTCGGATATTCGATCCCAATCATAGGATACGCGATTCCCGGACGACCAATCATGTATACTCCGCATGCTTCAGTATCATACACAATCACTACCGCATGATCGCCCCGTGGCTAGGGGAAACCTCAATAGTGTCAAAGCATGACAATCCACACCGTGATGCCATGAAGACTCCGGTCCAAAGGATAATTACACAACCGCCACATAGTGTGACACTTATCCGTGTAAGTGGGTCGATCTAACGTACGCATTCTCTAATACACGTCCACGTACGGTCCAGTGTCTCTACACTTCGATAGACGAGATCTATCCCCGCCCTTAAAGACAAAGACATCTAATACGTGCTAGTCCGTTTATACTATCAATGCCCTGTTTAATAGTACATCAGCCCAGAGACATTTAAGTATCAAACTTATTAAAGTGATTAGAGATCTCATCAACCATAATCGCCTATCATGGTTTCTCTATCACAGTTTAATACTAAGGACGTTAGCATATAACAATTCATAATTGGTTCTTTAAAAGAACATATATATGACAACATAAAAGCCATTTAATATATGTATAAACATAAAGAAATAGTATAAATGATCCGACCCGGTCGGATCGGGTCCAACCCGATTGGGTTTAGGACACTATTTCAACAGATGCCTCGAGTAACGGATGTTTTACGTTGCTATCACATGAAGAAGCCGAAGAGAAATTGGAGCAAATTGCGCTTTCAAGTCAATTGGGAACACACCAAGTTGAAACCGCTAAAGTAGCTGAATGAGTATTTGGAGAAGATACTTCTCAAAAGATATTATACCAGCTAATGGCAATGAACGAAAAGATAGATGGTATGCAAGATCGTATAGCCAAGGTTGACAAAGTCAGGAGATTGAAACAACTAACACTGAGGACGTGAACTATATAGGGAGGCAAGGAAATCCTTATGGGGGCGGATATCGCCCAGGTTCTTATGACCACCCTGGTTTTAGACTGAGTGACCCTAGTGGGGGTTTTCGACAAAGTGATTCAAACGGTGGAGAGAGACCGAGACAAACTGGTGGATTCATGCCTCAATTCAATAAGTCCGGTGGTTGGGAAGCAGCCATGGATAAAATGAGCTAAACTGTGACCGATACGGTCAATCAACTTACAAATTCCATGAGTGAGCTGAATACAAACTTCACCACTTATTGTCAGAAGAATGATACAAGACTGACCAATCAATAAGCCTTAGTGCAGAATCTGTCGCACCAAGTGGGACAGATTGCAGAACAAGTGTCAGCCCGTCCTCCGGGAGGATTGCCAAGCAATACTGAAAAGAATTCGAAGGACGTGAATGCAATCATGACTAGAAGCGGAAAGGAACTGCCTAACCCTATTATACCAACTGTCCAGGTGGAATCGAAAGCAGTCAGCAGTCAGCAGCAGAACGCAGCTGAATATGGACAAAAAGAGAGGCCGGTAAACCGGGACCCTACTCCGGTATACCGAGAGTCTGAATATTCAACAGACAAGCAGGTAGAGCAACAGTAGTCAACAGGTAAGTCTTCATGAATTGTAACTATTAATCCTGCTACTTTACCCTATCCCCCTAGGAAATATAAGCCGAATAATGATGATGCGCGTTATAAAAAGTTTATAAAGATGTTTAAAAAGTTGCAAGTAAATATACCTTTGGTAGAAGCTATGGCTGGAATGCCAGATATGCAAAGTTTTTGAAAGAAGCAATTTCTACCAAAAGAAAGTTATTGGACCTTGAAACTATATGCCTTAACGAGGAATGCTCGGCAGTTTTGCAACGCAAACTGCCTCCTAAGTGTAAAGATCCTAGGAGCTTCCTCATACCATGGACAATTGGAGGAGTATGCCTAAATAAAGCATTGAGTGATCTTGGAGCCAGTGTCAATCTAATGCCACTCTCCATCTTTCATAAATTAGGCATGAAGAAGTTAAATGAGACATCTATAACCCTTCAATTAGTAGATAGGTCAATGAAGCAACCTTGTGGAGTGGTGGAGGATGTTTTGGTGAAAGTTGATAAGTTTGTATTTCCTGTAGACTTTGTGGTGCTAGACATGGAAGCTAACCACGATGTTCTATTGATCTTAGGAAGACCTTTCCCAGCTATGAGTAAAACCTTGATAGATGTTCATAAGGGTGAGCTGATTCTGAGAGTGAATGAGGACAAAGTAGTGTTCAATGTGATGAATTCTATGAGATATGCTCAAGATGAATGAGAAGCATGCTACATGCTAGATGCCATAGACGAACTTGTGTTGGAATTATATCAGCAAGTGGCACTAGACCCTGAAGTAGCAGAGACTTTGCTCTTGAAGGATGAAGAGAGTTATGAGGAAACCTGGCATGGGTGTATTGAAGGTCAAGTACGAGAAATAGAGCATATATCCTCTGTGGATTTAGGAGGAACCATTCATAGACCTTCCCTTAACAAGTTCTTTGACTTATAGTTGACTGGTAAGTTGTTAAGATCATCATTAGTGTACTTACAAGATGATACTCTCCCCCTTATAATTTCATCGTTATTATCACCCTTAGATGAGGAGAAACTTTTAAGAGTACTGAGTGAGCATAAGGGAGCGTTTGGGTGGACGATTGCAGATATTAGAGGAATAAGCCCATCAGTGTGCATGCATAAGATCTCTGTAGACCCTGAGAAGAAAGCGGTAGCACAACCTCAAAGGAGGTTGACGCCACAACTGAAGGATGTTGTTAAGGAAGAGATCATAAAGATGTTGGAGATGGGAATCATTTTCCTAATTGCAGACAGTGAGTGGGTGAGCTCGATTAATATGGTGCCCAAGAAAGGAGGATTCACTGTCCAACCTAATGAGTTTGATGAATTAATCCCTATGAGACTAATTACTGGACATCGAGTTTTCATAGACTTTAGGAAACTGAATGTCACAACTCGTAAAGATCATTTTCCCCTACCATTCATTGATCTGATGTTGGAAAGATTAAGCGGTCATGCGTTTTATTACTTCTTAGATGGATATTTTGGTTATTATCAGATCCATATTGCCCCCGAGGACCGCGAGAAAACAACTTTCACATGTCCCTATAGAACTTTTGCGTACAATCGCATGCCCTTTGGGTTATGTAACGCATCGGCAACATTCCAAAGGTGCATGATGTCATTATTTGCGGACATGGTGGAGGATTTTCTAGAGATTTTCATGGATGATTTCTCTGTATTTGGAGATAGCTTTGATAAATTCTTGGACAATTTGAGTAAAGTGTTGAAAAGATGTGAAGAGACCAACCTTATACTTAACTGGAAAAAATGCCATTTCATGGTTAAAGAATGAATAGTGTTGGGTCATAGGATTTCAAAGAAAGGAATGGAGGTTGATAGAGCAAATATTGAGGTAATAGAGAAGTTACCCCCTACAACGAACTTGAAGACGTTGCGAGCCTTTCTTGGCCACACAGGATTTTATAGGAGGTTTATTAAGGACTTCTCTAAAATTTCTAAACCTTTGACGGAATTACTTGCAAAGGATGTACCTTTCGTATATGGAGAAAAGTGCAAGAAAGCATTCAACATATTGAAGCGAATGCTTATAACCGCTCCAATTCTGGTAGCCCAGATTGGAACAAACCTTTTGAGCTTATGTGTGATGCAAGCGACACGGTAGTCGGAGCAGCCTTGGGACAAAGGGAGGATAAAATCTTTAAGCCTATCTATTACGCCAGTCGTACCCTTAACAGTACCCAGAGGAATTATGTGACTACAGAAAATGAACTCTTAGCTATCATCTTTGCATTTGACAAGTTTCGACCTTACCTGATAGGATCGAAAGTCACTGTATTCACTGACCATGCAGCTTTGAAATACCTTTTAACCAAGCAAGACTCCAAGCCGAGACTGTTAAGATGGATTCTACTCTTGCAAGAGTTTGATGTGGAAATCAAAGATAAAAAGGGATCTGAGAACCAGGTGGCTGACCACCTGTCAAGGTTAACTTTGCTGGAAAAAGAGCAACCTACTGAGATTAGGGAAAGATTTCCTGATGAACAAATTTTTTCCGTCTCAGTGGTAGCTCGGGTTGAATCTCAGACCCGATATCATACATCAAGAGTGGGCAAGGTATACCCTTGGTTTGCTAACATTGTGAATTATCTAGCAGGAAAGTACCTGCCACCAGAATTCAATAATGCTGATAAGAAGAAGTTCTTCACATATCTGAAGTATTATCATTGGGATGATCCCTACCTATAAAAAATATGCCCTGATGCCATTCTTAGGAGATGCGTCCATGATGCTGAGATTCCAAGTATTTTGCACATGTGTCATGCTAGAGAAGCTGGAGGTCACTATGAGCTAGACAAGACAGCGGCAAAGGTACTGCAATGTGGATTCTATTGGCCAACAATTCATAAATCTGCTTACGAGTTTACAAGATCCTGTCATTCCTGTTAAATGACTGGTAATATTTCTAAGCGGAATGAGATGCCACTGCAGAGTATCTTAGAAGTGGAGTTATTCGATGTTTGGGGAATTGATTTTGTTGGGCCATTCACATCGTCGGAATCAAATCGTTACATCCTGGTAGCAGCCGATTGTGTTTCCAAATGGGTGGAAGTAGTAGCTTCACCTACTAATGATACCAGGGTTGTCCTTAGATTTCTTAAGAAAAACATTTTGACGAGGTTTGGTGTGCCCAGAGCCATAATTAGTGACGGAGGGAGTCATTTCAGTAATAGGTTGTTTGAGAAGTTGATGATGAGATATGGAGTTACACATAAGATTGCAGCATCATATCACCCCCAGACGAGTGGACAAGTAGAGGTCACGAACAGAGATATTAAGAGGATCTTAGAGAAGACTGTGAATCCCACAAGGAAAGATTGATCTTTGAAATTAAATGACGCTCTTTGGGCGTACAGAACAACTTATAGGACCACGATTGGGATGTCACCATATATGATAGTGCTTGGAAAAGCATGTCATTTACCGGTAGAACTCGAGAACCGAGCGCTATGGTCTACGAGGTTTCTAAGCATGGATAAGGATTTAGCCGGTGAAAAAAGATTGCTAGAGTTGAATAGATTGGAAGAGTTTAGACTTCAAGCATATGAGAATGCAAGGATTTACAAGGAAAGAACGAAACGTCTGCATGATAAGAAGATTCTGAACCGCACATTTCAAGTAGGGGATAAAGTGCTGGTGTACAACTCGTGTCTTCGTCTTTTTCCTGGAAAGCTGAAGTCTAGATGGTATGGACCACACGTAGTCACAAAAGTCAACAATTCAGGTGCATGTGAAGTTAGACATGAGCAAACTGGGCGAACTTTCACAGTTAACGGCCACAGGCTGAAACATTACCTGGAGCACACATATAACCATGAATTGGAAGTCGTTACGTTAGAAAAGCCGGAATATGAATGAAGGAGCCCTATTAGTACAGTCAAGCTGGTGACTATAAACTCAGAACTATTTCTAAACCTTTATTTATTGCTTTTGTTTATTTTATATTGAGTCAATAAAGTAGCATGACAATCGCAAGGTTTTTTTCATCACATATATCTTCAGTCACCTGGATAGAGATATATGTGGTTTTTTCTTTCACGATTCTCATGTGATAGCCTCGTAAAAGTTTTCGCGTCTTGCTTAGGCCGATAAAAGAATAAAGTGGCTTAAACTGTTTTTGTGTATTCCTCTGGCATGCACAATTACCACCACCTTATTTTTCTATTGCCCTTCGCATGTTACTCATAGTTTATGGAAAAATTTTGGACCGCAGGTGATAACTTGGAAGAGGAATGACCTAGGAGCTAATGATTCTGCTCCGGGATTCGCTTTGACTCAGCCAACATTTCCAGAGCTAAGTACTTTCCTTTTCTTTATTATTAGTCATTAGGGACAATGTCTATAATAAGTGGGGGTGTAGGCGTCTTAGCTGGATAATCGAAAAAGGGAATATTTTTGAAATTTTACACACTGTTTTTAGCTTGCTTATTGCACGTTTTCGAGTAAGGAATCGGTAGGAAAGGAGCCCAAGTTCAATTCGAAGTGAACCATAGCATATTCAATTTAGTATGGAAGATTGAGCATATGTTATGTTGCATGAAGTAGTAACTTATTAATTATTATTCTATCATTGCAATCAATATTTGAGCACATAATCTGAGTGAGAAGTGTTTAAGATTAGATGATGAGTTGTTTTAACCATGAATCATTATTTGTCCATCTATATACTTCAACAAATTGTTGTAAGACAAGAGAAGCAATTTGGATGACGAAAGGTAACCGGGACAAACGGACATGTGAGAGAAAGAGAAAAAAGTGAGGAAATCTGCCAAAGAAAAAAAAAAGAAAAAAAAAGAAAAAGAAAGATATATGCAATAAAGGCAATGAGGGAAGCGAACTCGTGTAAAAATGGCATGACCCTCGCATAAAAAGAAACAAACGAGGACTTAAGAGCGATGCTCAGTCCCCGAGTCCGCCCGACCCAATTAAGGTTCCATGTCGTGTAACCAAGTCTGAAAGCAAGACGAGCGAGTGTATGCGCAGGTAAGTTAAGATTGTGTGGTTAATACAACTTGATTCTTCTCACAAACGCACTATCACAACTGA
Source organism: Gentiana straminea (assembly GCA_036785695.1). NCBI lineage: Eukaryota > Viridiplantae > Streptophyta > Magnoliopsida > Gentianales > Gentianaceae > Gentiana > Gentiana straminea. The sequence goes on along the minus strand of JAVUPR010000239.1, from coordinate 3,137,482 downwards.
TTCATCACACGACACATAGATACCTGGTAAGTAGTGATTAATGGGGAGCTTATAGAGTGTGGCTTAATGTATGTCTCTGCCGGAAATCTTTATTGAATGTGTGGTAGTTGAAAGAAATTGTTCTTGGAGGTACATTCCGCCTTGATAATCTGCTCGCGGACGAGCAGAAGGCAAGTGGGGGGTAGTGATGACGGTTAAAATGGTTTATCCTACGGCATCAATATTCTAACCATTATGAGCTAAAAATAGTTGTTTCGACCTACAAATACGAACCATTTGAGTTGAATATCATATGTCGGGTTCGTGAGTCGAGAAATCTGCACTTAGCGTTTATTTTCCCTATTTCCATATAATTTCGTGTATTATTTGATGATTTTCAGGATATGAAATATTGGGCTGAGCATGATGGACGAATCTGGAGTGGACTGAACGAAAAGAATGGGCCTAGGGTATTCCAGAGGCATCCAAGTTAAGTCGGTTGAAGAAAAAGACAAAAGTACCCCTGGTAACCCGGGAGGTGGTGCCGACTTACCGAGGGTCGAGAACCTTCCGAAACGTGTTTTCTTGGATGAGGGGTCGAACTAGATGTTCCTCAGTCGGTTTAGATAGCTATAAATAAGAGGCTTCGCCTCAGAACAAAATGTAACAATAATACCATATAATTTACAAGCATTATGCAATAAAAAGTTCATTCTTCTTTATTTTATTTATTTTATGAGTTCTGGTCGGAGAGACGTCGGAGTCGCCGCCTAGGGAGAGATCCGAAGGAGATCTACGCTCGTTTTCAAGGGTATGATTTTCTGTCTTTTCCAAGATGTAGATATATCATTGTTCTATTTGACTAGTATGTTTTAATTGCTTATTTAGTTTAATTATGTAGTAGTTAGTTTATTTTACCCCATGTGTTATAGATCTGATTCGTTGGTGAAGAATAGTAGTTGCGTTCTTCAGATCTGCGACGGTCTATATCGCTAGATCTGAATACCTAGTAAAATTACTAATTCATGATAATCGGCGCCAGCTACGTTGATCGATAGATTTAATTTACATGTTAGTAGCCTGATCAACTATTTGCATGTCATCGTAAATTAACATGAAGGACTGTTAGTGAAGTGTTAATTAGGATAATATCTTGATGGACCCTAGGAACGTGCTGGTCAATATCGACAGCTGTCTAGACGGGTTTGCGGTATGAGTTAGCGCTCAATATCGACAGCTCTAGTTCTTTATGCGTATGGGCTATTACGGACCAATTAAGGAGGGTAGCTTGCGTATCGATTGTTTACAGCCATTGTCAGAGTAGATAGGGTTAGGAGTTGTACCCGTAGCTGAACAATGAACAAATTCACCAGTGGGGAGGACTGTTGCATGTGTAGGGGGAATAACTAATTACTCATACTTGAACTAATACATTAGAAACTCTAGTTTGCTTCGTTGAACTTGCATAATCTTGCTAGTTGATTGTTACCAATTTTACTAATGTCTATATTATAGTTGGTCGTAGGCCGTTACTGTGACAAGCTCAATCTTGATAATTAGATGTTCTTACGAGTCTCTGTGGGATCGACCTTGATTTGCCAATACTCTAATACGATAGACCTAGTCCTATTGGTAGTAAGTGCTTTGCACGCGATCAACCTACAAGGAAAGCACAAAAGGCAGGGTGACGGTACAATAGGTTATACATGCCTTACAGTGTTGGGCTTACGAGACCCTCCAGGATATTGGTGTTCCGACTGTTGCTGCCACCCTCAGAACTCCTGATGCGGCTCCTCGGATGATGAGATGGAGTTGCAAGACTCCCCCTCCGCAGTGGAAGGCGTTGTTGGCGAAGGCAAAGAAGGTAATAAGCTTAATAAACATTTCATTTTAATTATATCCGGTATGGTTAAACATTTTGTTATTGTTAATTCTAATGAAATATACATTGTTTGCAGAGCCGTGTTATAGGATATCTGACTGCAAGGGAAGTTGATAGGGTGTTCATGGTAGCTAGGGGCATCTCTGATGTGGAGATTACTGAGCCGCCACGTGTGATCACTCGGCCTGCACCAATTGCACGGCCACCTCATAGACGTCCATCTACTACACAACAGCCACGCTCTACTACACAGCATCAACGCTCCACTACACATCAGTCAGCCTCTACCTCACATCGCTCTCCACATAAGTCACCTTTACCTCCTCATTCACGACGTATGCCGCACAGTTCCTACACTGATATGCTACAGGCGGAAGAAGATGAATATGATGAACCTGCTGGTCTTTATAGGGCTATGAAGAGAAGGATAGATAATGGGTTGTGATGATGCTGAATAATGCACCACCGGTTTAACAGGGCCACGTATAATCTAAGGGTGAGCTAAAGAGGGATCGAATGGCTCGAACTGTAGTGAAGATGGTGTTTTTGGGTGTTTTATGGCTGAGTCCAAGAATGTATCTTGGATTGCCTACGTATCCTGTGTAATGTCCAGGAATCAAGCCTTACGTAGTTCCTGGAGTTATGTATTTATAGGCACATGTCCCTCTTCTGCCCTAAACTTAAGGCGGTTTAGTCTATTGACATAAATAACCCTTACTGGGCCTTGCCCCTTGCCTAAGTAACCCTCTGGATGTTGGGCTTAGGAATCTGGGCTAGGACCCTGGTCTCGACTCGTATAACACCGACATGGGTGTTCGAGATGGGACACTTGCAGAATCTGCCGGTTGCTGCGGACTTCACCGGCTCGTCTCGTATTCGACTCGATGTGGATAATAAACTTAGACTTTTCCACATACCAGCTGGACCAACTAGATAATTCCACGTGGAGGGGTGAAATCCCGTATCGTCATAAGCCCCCCAGATCGGGGAGAAGCTCATATCGTATGCTGAGGTCGGATCTGAAAATTTGAATTATCTTTTCGACACGTGGTCTTCCTTAGGCGGGAATACAGCTGTCCTTCTAGTCGATGTAGGCTATCATAGGATGACGTCACACTGTATTAGTATTAATGGGTGCAGGAAACGAAGCGTTTTTATTGGTCCACGCGGGGATTCTGCTCTTGATTATCGCGTTTCAAACCCTATAACTGCCCCCAAATCTTGCCCTTTCAAATCATTTGGAGATTGTGAAGCATAAAAGGAGTCCAAGGCTTTGAAGTCTCTCATTTGCCATTCTTTACCTCTGCCTTACTCCCTAATCGCAAGTAAGCCCTAATCTTACTCAAATCTTTTTTTTGTCTTTTATTTCTTGTACTTTCCCCAATTCCATGTCTAGTAGTGAGAGTGACTCTCAAAATAGGGAGGAACTTGTTGTGATTGAAGAGGAATCGGCGGAGAGGACGATTTCTGGGCAACCACTTGCTTCCGGTGAGAGAGTAGCCGGAGAAGAAGAAGAAGGAGGAGAAGAAGAATCGTCTTCTCGACCTGCTGCCAAACGCCAAACAAGGATGAAGGGCAAGGACCATACGGTTGCATATCCAACCTAACTCAGGAAAAGCCAAAGCCGTCTGTTTAAGATATGGCATTCCATACTCTTCCAAAAACATCAAAGTGTCTCACGGTAGCCATCAATATTCCTGTGATCCTCCTCATGGGTTCTGTGCTATTTACGAGGCGCAATTGAAAGAGGGATTAAGGTTCCCCTTCGACCCGTCCCTCATAGAAGTCCTCCGACATTATCAGATCTGCATCACCCAGCTTGCTCCAAATGGAGTTAGGAGCGTTATGGGCTTCGTGCTGGCATGTCGGATTGCCAAGGTCGAATTCTCAGTTCGTTTATTTCGACAGTACTATTCAATCTAAGGCCTATAGGATGCGGGATGGTACACTTTTTAGAGACGTCCCCTGGTCTCGGAGTTTGTGAGGAGAGTGACATCGTCTTACTGCGAGATCTTTCTTTTGTAGTTGGCCATTCGATGTGCCGCAACCTCTCTCTTCTCTTCGATGTTATCTTTCTCTTGCAGTAGATCGGTGGCATTTGTCTAAACGTTGTAGGCCAAAACCCGAGAGGATGCTAGCCCGACCTCCGCAGGTATTACTGCTTCGCATCCATAAGTCATGGCAAAGGGAGTCTCCTGCGTGGCCGCATTGGGTGCTGTTCGATACGACCATAGAATGCTAGGTAGCTGAGCTGCCCAATCCCGACCTTCATCTTCTAGCCATTTCTTCAAACCAAGTTTAATCTGCCTGATTGTCTGTTCGACCTGTCCATTGGACTGAGGTCGGGCCACTGAGGTTGTTCTATGCTCGATCTTATACTCCTTCAGCCAACTCTACACTCTTTCATCTAGAAACTGGGTCCCATTGTTGGAGATTAGATACTTAAGAATCCCAAACCTGCATAAAATATTTTCCCAAAGAAATTTTTTGATGGTCGAGGCCCTGATGTCGGTGAGAGCCTTGGCTTCGACCCACTTGGTGAAATAATCAACTGCCACCACTACAAATTTGAAATTGCCAGGAGCTCGAGGTAAAGGCCCAAATATGTCAACTCCCCACTCATCGAACGGCCATACCGACTCGATGGCATTCATTTCCTGTGCTTGTTGATGTGTCACCACATCATGCACTTGACAAGCTCTGCATCTCATCACCAATCGATTGGCATCTTTTTGCATGGACGGCCAAAAATAACCTGCTAGCTTACATTTCCTCGCCAGCATTCGAGCTCCACAATGATTGCCACAAACTCCCCGATGTATTTCCTCGAAAAGATATGCCCCATCTTCCTCCGAGGCACATCGCATCCATGGGGTTACAAAAGATTTACGATAAAGAACGTAATCAAACAATGCATACCTGGAGGCTTGCAGTCGAATCTTTCTGGCTCGGGACTTGTCAGACGGGAGAATTCCGTCTTTCAAGTATAGAGCTATCAGATCCATCCATGTCGATTCCTAAGTAACTGGTTGCACATCGACCTCATTGTAGCTTCGTTCTGATAAAATTTCGACCAGGACCTTCCTCTTTGATTTGAAATTCGATGCGAGTTTGGACAACGCATCGGCTCTTTTGTTTTCGCTTCGAGGTACCTGCTCGATGCGAACCGTTTTGAACTTCGATATCAATCCTTGGACCACTTTCAAATAACTTTTCATAGCTTCCTCTTTGGCTTCATATTCACCTCGTATGTGATTGACTACGAGTTGAGAGTCGCTATATACTAGGAGATTCTCGACCCCCAACTTGGAGCCAACTTCAGACCCGTAATCATGGCTTCATACTCTGCCTCGTTGTTGGTGGCTTTGAACTCGAATCGAAGTGCATAAGGGAATTCCTCTCCCTTTGGACTAACCAAAAGTAACCCAGCTCCTGCCCCCTCTTTACTGGACGCACCATCGACATGGATGGTCCACTGTTCTTCTGGTGTCTGCTTCTCTTGCTCTAGCTGGATAGATAGACCCTCGGCAATGAAGTCTGCCAGAGCTTGGCCTTTAACTGCCGTTCGAGGTAAGAATTCGATGTCGTATTCAGCCAATTCGACAACCCATTTTGCTAATCGACCCGATGTCTTGGGCTTGGCTAAAATTTGTTTCAGAGGTTGGTCAGTTATTACGGCAATAGGGTGTGCTTGAAAATACGGCTTCAACTTCCTCGAGCCTAAACCAAACCCAATACTAAATTTTCAGTAGGTGTGTACCTGATCTCAGCTCCATGTGGCGCCTTACTCACAAAATACACCGGAACCTGCCCCTGCTCTCCCTCTCGAACCAACACTGCACTTACTGCCTCTTCACAGATTGCTAGGTAAACCAGGAGTTTTTCTCCTTCTTGGGGTGAAGACAGTGTCGGTAAATCAGATAAATACTCCTTCAGGTCGTCGAATGCTTTCTGACACTTGTCATCCCACTGGAACGGACTTTCCTTCTTCAGTATCTTAAAAAGGGTAGGGCTCTTTGCGCTGATATCGACAAAAAACGGTTGAGGACTGCCATCCGACCTGTCAACCGTTGTACTTCTTTGATGTTACGAGGTGCGGGCATATTCTTGTGCACTTTTTTGGATTGAGCTTCATACTCGCAGCCCGGAGTACCTCGAAAACTTCTCTGGTATCGACAAGAAACTGTCCCATGGACTTGCTCTTGATCAACAAATCATCGACGTAGACTTCCATATTACGACCTATCAGCTTCTCGAATATCTTGTTAACCGCTCTCTGATAAGTTGCTCCCGCGTTCTTTAGGCCAAATGGCATTGTCACGAAACAGAATGTGCCGAACTCTGTGATAAAAGCGGTCTTCTCCGAGTCCTAGGGGTCCATGAAAATATGATAATATCCCCTGTAAGCATCTAGGAACCCGAAGACCTCGAAACCCAACGTCGAATCGACTAACTGATCAATTTTAGGAAGTGGATACGAATCTTTAGGGCATGCCTTGTTAAGATCCGTAAAATCGACACACATCCGCCAGCTCTCATCTGGCTTCTTAACCAAAACTGGATTGGCTAACCAGTCTAGGTAGAATACCTCCTTGACGATTCCAGCAACTAACAATTTATCAACCTCTTTCTTTACTGCCACTTTCCTCTCGGGGGCGAGGTTTCTCTTTTTCTGCCATATCAGCTTCTTTCTCAGGTCGACATTGAGCCGATGTACTGTTATCTCTGCTAATAAGCCTGGCATATCGTCTGCCTTTCAAGCGAACACATCTCGATACTCGACTAGGAGGTCGACCAAGGCTTGCATGTCGGGGTGTGGTATCCACTTCCCGATCTGGACTCCTTGGCCCTCTTCCTCTTTCCACACACGAACTTCCTCTGTCGGGTCGACAGAGACCCAGCTCTTATCCTCTTCCTCTTCATGGATTAATTCTTCAACCAACACCTGCCCGACACCTTTCCCTTTAATTGTGACCAAACTACAATTCCTGGCTACCTCAACGTCTCCTTTCACTTCATGGGTACCATACCAGGTGGGAAATTTCATGGTGTTATAGAAGGTAGAAATGATGGCTCTCAAGTCGTATAAGGCAGGTCGACCTAATATCGCGTTGTAACCCGAAGGGGCCTTAACTACAATATAAGTCATTTCCATTGTCCGGCCCTTTTCTCCATCTCCAACTGTGGTCAGCAAGTTTATCGATCCGACAGGGTATATGGCCTGCCCTGTGAATCCGAACAGAGGGGTCGATAACGGCACAACGTCCTCATCTCTCAACTTCATGGCTTTGAAGGATGAGTAGTAGAGGATGTTGACTGCACTTCCACTATCAACACATACCCTCTTTATCCGTCCTCGGCTTATCACTGCCTCTATCACCAACCCTTCACTGTGACTGTGGGAGCTTGGAATATCATCTTTGGGTCCATAACCCACCTCTGTCGTGAACATAAGTTTCTTCGATTCCCTTGATCTATCTGCAGACTGTCAACTGGATCGGGGTCGATCTGACTCATGCTCAGCAACAATCATATTGACATCGTATCAGATACGATTATCCCCGTGGGGGTCTCGACTCTGATCTTCCCTACGTTCGTCCCTGCGGTTATCTCTACGAGTCGGCTCGGGTGATCTATTCCGACGCCTCTGATTATCTCGACGTGGCGATCGGTCTCTTCCCTCGTTATAACTCTTTCTCTTATATTCCCGATGACCCTTGGGCTCGTCCTTCTCTGATCTATCGACCACCTCATCTAACCGACCCTCTTGGATACACACATCGATATCTCTTTTCAGGTCGAAACACTCTTCCGTGTCATACCCCACATCCTTGTGATATAGTCGCAATACTTGTGGGTATTCTTTCTTTTTTCTGGATCTTTTGACATCGGTTTCGGTGTTCGTGCAATGTTTTTCTTGATCATGATGGCCAGGACCTCCCCTCGGGATCGATTGAGAGGGATAAAATCTCAATCTTTTAAATTCCCCTTCTTTCCGAGCCGATCCGTGATCGGTGCGGTCAATCGATCGAACACGTTTGACTTTTCTTCTTCGTTCTGGCCCTTAGGCTAACCCTTGGTCTGGCCTCGGGCATCATTTCTCGAGTTGAGGCCAAGTGAAATGGTGTGCAGACGCACTGCCTCTTCACCTTGGCAAAACTTGTGGACTATGTTCACACATTCGTCCATGTCAATGGGCATATTCTTAGACAACTTGTCGTATAGCTTCATATTACGTAGGCCTCCGACAAAGGAATTAACCTGAAGTGCATCACTGGCGTTATGCACTTTCATAGCTTCAAGATTAAAATGCCTCATGAATTCAATAGTTGATTCTCCCTTTTCTTGCTTGATGTTCATGAGGTGAGTGGCACTGAGGTGGAACTTCTTGTTCCCGATGAAAGCATCTCGAAATTTCTGCCCCAACTGTAGAAAACTTGAGATCGACCCGGGCCGTAGCTTATGAAACCACTCCCGAGCTCGACCCGTAAGCAAGGTATCGAAGGCACGACATTTCATGGCATCGATGGCATTTCTTAACCTCATCAGTGAAATATATCGGTACAGGTGGTCCTCTGGGTCCGTAGTACCATCATAAGGTTCCATCTTCGGTGGCTTGAAGGACACGGGCATCGTGAATATCTCTATCTCGGGACTGAATGGCGACTCGAGCCAGTCTACAGCCTGGTCTTTTCCTACGATACGATTAAACTCGTTTCGAATACTATCCTCGACTTGCCTTTGTTGCTTTTCGTGTCCAGGACGCTTCTTGGCGTTGGTTGTGCTGATTACTACTTCGTCTTCGCATTCCTCTTGAGGATCAACAGGCTTCTTTCCCCTCGCATTCTCAAGCTCCTTTCGACCCAGTGGGTCTAACAGGTGCTCATCAGGGGGGTTATAAATTCCCTTATATATGAACGCAGAGGCCACCACTCTTTTCAGGGCATCTCATCTAAAGATGCCAAGTGATCGGCCATGTCTTGTAACTGCGGGGGAAGTTGGGGCTTTGGTGGTTGTACAACTGCGGGCCTAGATCCAGTGGGGATTTCAGGTACTTGGATTTGTACCCCTGCTGGATCTAAATCCGTGTGCTCTTCGATCTATGGGTTCTTGCTGCTCGTTGGTTTCTGTCTTCTTGCATGTGGTGCCATTGCGATATCTTTACAAACTCACCGGTTGAAGGCCCTCCTTCTAGCGCCAAATGATGATGCTGAATAATGCACCACCGGTTTAACAGGGCCACATGTAATCTAAGGGTGAGCTAAAGAGGGATCGAATGGCTAGAACTGTAGTGAAGATGGTGTTTTTGGGTGTTTTATGGCTGAGTCCAAGAATGTATCTTGGATTGCCTACGTATCCTGTGTAATGTCCAGGAATCAAGCCTTACGTAGTTCCTGGAGTTGTGTATATATAGGCACATGTCCCTCTTCTGCCCTAAACTTAAGGCGGTTTAGTCTATTGACATAAATAACCCTTACTGGGCCTTGCCCCTTGCCCAAGTAACCCTCTGAATGTTGGGCTTAGGAATCTGGGCTAGGACCCTGGTCTCGACTCGTATAACACCAACATGGGTGTACGAGATGGGACACTTGCAGAATTTTCCGGTTGCTGCGGACTTCACCGGCTCGTGTCGTATTCGACTCGATGTGGATAATAAACTTAGACTTTTCCACATACCAGCTGGACCAACTAGATAATTCCATGTGGAAAAGTGAAATCCCGTATCGTCAGGCTGAATGAGATTCGAGAGGAAATTCGCCGGCAGAATGATGAGAACCGGCAAGTACTTCGAGAGGTAGTTCAGCGGCGGAATGAGCATGAGGCGATACTTTCCGAAATTAAGGGGTTGATGCATACGCTGTTATCTAGAGATCAGGTAAAAAATTATTTAATTGTCATTTTTTATGCGATAAATTTAGTTGTATGTATTATGATACTTACCGGGCCACATCTTTTCAGTCTACCCCTCATCGGCCTCCACCTCCTCCACCTGATACTGACCGGGCCACATCTTCTCCGCCCCCCGATCGCCCACATGGTCATCATACCGACGATCGCCCACACCGGTCGGGATACTCACGATCCGCACCAGGTAAGCATACTCTTCCATCGCTACCCCGACTGACGACCTAATGATGTTCGGGTGGAATAAGATTCTTGAAGGAATTTTGCAACCCCGGCAAGAAGGAGTGCAGCTAGAGGGAGTTCAGCAGGAGGGAGTCGAGGAGGGGGACCAGTATAAGTATATGGCCGACGAGTTTTTGGTGGACGATCCTTATGTTGAGATTACAATTGATTCGAGTAAGCATTATGTTATTTACATATAAATATTGTTTAGTAAGTTGATTTATATTGAATTTTGTATTATTAACATATATATTGTTTGTTATCGTTAATTGATGAGAGTGCCTATTTTGATGCAGATACTCACGAGACTACTACCCCTGGACTGGTGTCGAGCCTACCGTCCCGGAATCTTCAAATGTGGAGTTCCATACTGTTTATAGTAAGTTAATTTATATTGAATTTTGTATTATTAACATAGGTATTTTATTGTTTGTTATCGTTAATTGGTTATCACGATTATATTTGGTATAGATACTCCCGAGGCTACAACATGGGTAGGTACTGCCACCAACCAAGCATCGGTTGTGGAGCCTGGGATTGATTATAGTAAGTTATTTGATTTTTAATTTCGAAACTAGAAATTATATTGTGAAAAACTATCTAACTCGATCATGTATTGAATATTGTTTAGCTGCTGGTCCAAGTGTTGTACATTTGGGTAAAAGAAAGGCGGATGGTGCAATTGACAGAAGATTGATGACCCGTCAGACTACTAAACAACCACGATATTTAACTGATGGGTCGCACGTAATCAGTCTGCCCGGTGCTAATGTTGTGAGATGGACACCGTTGAAAAAATTTATGGAAGAGCTGGAAAACAATTTCAATATGTGGTACCAACAAGCATATCCACCCCCAATTACGATTCCCATGGGCTACGCAACTGGAGTACACATTACAGATCAGGCGGAAAAGGCGTGGTTCACACGTCTCCATGATCAGTATAAAGAGTTAGACCGAGATGTATATTCTTGTGACTTCATTTTCATATTTCTGAAATTTTCATATTTTTGATTTCATTATCTCAAACTTCTTTTTGCATGCGTACAGCATGTCGAGGCTTGTCTGGACCTTATACAGCGGCAAATGAAAGTACATCCAGAATGCTTTACACCGCATACGACCATTGCCTACTCTGATTTATCCTCCTTTTATGGCCATGGTCCTATAGATCAGGAAAAGACGCCAGACACAACGGACATTCCAGATCATGTGATTGAGTACTGATGAGTGTCAACTTCACTATGCTTCGGTGCATGTTTTAACCCCCATTTACGACACTTTTGGCTTATATTGGGTAGTTTTAGACTATTTATAGGGTAAAAACACATTGAGCACTCACTTTGAGGTGAACCGTCATATTGATGGAAAACCTCGGCATTTTACGATGTTTTTGACCCGTTTCAAGACCTATTTATCTTGTGGAATTATGCTCGGAATGTGTTTGAATGTTTTGATACAGGAAATAGGTGACTCGTGAACCCGGAAGTTAAGGCACGAGGCTTAGAAAGATGAAACCGAAGCCCGGGAATGGAAATTTATCAAAAATAGCTGTTGCTTTCACCATACGTTCACTTCATCAGCATTTTGATCCAAGATACAAGCATTTTCTGGACTTGTGGTTTTCATGAAAGTTGTATACAATTGAATTAACTTTCCAACGCAACTTGAATCACATCAATCGGAGGTCTACAACTCAAGTTATGGAAATTTTGTTGAGCTGCTGTGAAATCGGCGTACGCCACCTTATTGTGGCACGTGCCGAACGTCACTGTAGCTATTCAGAGAGTATCAGAGTTTTAGTGGCGCACGCCGAGTGCTGCAGATAGCAGTTTTCAGTCATATAAACCCGATTTGGATCGAATTTTGAACCTAACCTTTCTTTCCCATCATACTCCCCTTCCCTTTTACTCATCTAAATCCTTCCTAACCCTCAATTCCCTTAGATTAGATTTAAATTAGTTTAGTTTCTAGTTCAAAGTTTCTCTCTACTCTTGGATTATATCATCTTGGGTCTTCATCTTCATCCTTGGACATGGGTGTTGAAGAAATTTGATGTAATCTGACTTTTACTACGATTTTGGTAATTAATTCTAGTTCTCTTTCTCTTTTATGGCTTTAATATTTTCTTTGATTGTTATTTCATGCTTTGTGATGAGTAGCTAATTACTACATAGTCAAACTATGTGAAGGTTGAAGAAATCACCCTCTAGTTGATGTGTATGGAACGGGTAGTGTTTAATTGTTGTTATATCGATGAATTCATGTCTTAAAACTTGTTCTTAATGCTTGAATTAGACTGTACACCTAATTCATGAACTCACACACCACTTTTATAAATGTATGTTGCGAAGGGGTTTGGGAAAAAGGGTTTTAAGATCGTTATTTACAGTTGACTGAGTTGTTTAGATCGATTGGGTAACGAGGTTTGTCGGCGTAAGTCGAGCGGCTCTAGAGTGTTTATCTTGTTCCGGTCAGTTAAATCCTTAAAGGCGGACTATTGAACCGGGCAAAGGGTACTAGGTTGTTGCATGGCGTCTAGTACTATCTTAGGAGTTTGCACCCATGAACGAGTCGATATAAGCATTAGGATGGTTGGTTGGTAGTTTCCATTCCCAAATAATCGATTAGAGGGGCGAAAGTATTCAATTGGATCGTGATTTGACTATGTCTCTTTATATCTCTTATTATCTTTAGTTTGCATATCGTTTTAGCATAATTGAAAACGAGAACAACATTTGATTGACCTAAACTAAGTTCGATTATGACTTTGGTATTCGATTGATTCTCTATGGGATACGACCTTGCTCGCTACTATAGTGCATCCGACTCGGTACTCTGCCGGTAAAAGTTTGACCGTCACTATTTTGGCCATCAAGTTTTCTTGTGCCGTTGCCGGGGAATTAATCGATATCTCTTAAGTCATTTGAAGACTTGGGCTTAGGTCGTTTTTGTTTTTTCTCTTTTCATTATGTTGAATTTTTGTTGAAGAGTCACACCACATACTGCGGTGGTGGTGGTGTCTGGATACCGTGATTGTGTTCTTGTTGTTCCCTTGAATTGCAGTGTATGGATCCATATGGCCATGAGGGCTCTCCTCCCTACTCATTTGGAGGCTTTAAGTTTGATGGTATGGGTTTTGGATTCCAACCATATTATCAGTTCAACACATACACATCACCATACAACAATGAGTGGGGGAGTCCTCCAAGTTCTCAGTTTCAACACACCAATGCCTATTTGCAATATGATCAACCTTCACAAATACCTTCTCCTCCACAAAAGAGTACGACCGATATGTTATTGGAGCAAATCAACAAAACTTTGCAAGATCAAGGCCGAGCTTTGCAAGAGCATGGTCGGGAGTTGAGGGATGTCAAAACGAATGCTACTACTCTTCAATCGGCATCAAAGAACTTAGAGAACCGGGTAGAGCAATTGGTTGAGAAGATGAATGTTGAGATGAGTGCTAAAAATGATGAAATTTCATTTGCTCCACTGTCGACTCTTGAGGCAATCACCCATCATGAGTGTTATGAAGAAGGTATGAAACATGCTACTAGTGAATCATTCATTCCTTCTCATTTGTATCTTATTGAAAAAATTGTGGTGGTGGATCACATAGAATATGTTGATGTTGTGGTTGAGCCAAAATGTTATTGTTTGGTGTTTGAATCTTTGTTACTTGGCATATGCTCTCATTCAGGGAAATTGAATCATTGTGTTGCACGGTGAATTTCTTGAACCAATCTTGGCGGTGGGGATTGAGCCCCTTGTTTGTCTTGTCCCATTTTAAGGGTGTGCTCAATTCTTTTGATTTTTGTAGGGAGACACAACGGTTTGCTCTCCTTTGGTATAATTATCCTTAGAATTGTTGCGGGTAGAAAGTCGAACTAAGGACTTTAAACTTAGAATATTTTAAATAATGTGTTATTTTTAATTGCCATGTTCTTGAGGCTATTGGGCAAAAGATGTGCAATTTTTTTCTTTCATTCCACACGTGCTTTGTTGCTTTTCTTTTAGTTTCTTAATAAGTCAAGCCAATGACGTAAAACAAAGCTTGTGGGAGGCAACCCACTTTTTCTTTGTTTGGTAGTAGTAGGAGTGAGTCTTAGGTAAAAGAGTGGAGAATTTTGGCCTATGAAAAGAGCTCTTGGGTGAAAACTTTCTTTTCATTCCCGTACCGTACTTGGATTGTTATCATTTTCGCCTGTTTTTGGCACTTATTTTATGCATGGATGATGTTTCTCTTTTTATTATCTTTTCATCTCATGTGATTCGAGTTTGGTACCTTCGGTTATACTATGACAGTGTATGTGACATTGATTTTTTTTCCTTATATCTCGTTATCTATTGCCTGCTTTTGGCACGGTGGCTGTTCCCCGTGCATGCGTTTTCGTGTTTATTGGTTTCATGGCTTTAGGTACTTGAGATGGAGCTTTGTGGATATGTTATATGCACTCATTTGCATCTTTCTGCCGGGTTAAGCTAAGTCTTCGTTCTCTTTATCATTAATACACCGGGGACAGTGTTGCATTTAAGTAGGGGTGGTAGGCTAAGCTATTTGATGTGCTTCGTCGTTATTTGAGCCATTGTGTTGTATGCTTTTCGTTTGGTCACTTATTTAGTAAAAATTGAGCATTTTTTAAAAAAATTTCCATGGACTTGATGTTTCATTTGTATGTTGAGCCTTCACGTTGACAGGATAAATGGTTTAGTGAATGTTTGAATGAATGTTGTTTGGCTTACTACCTTATCTTGGAGATGGGATTTTCACGAACGTATAGCTTCAATTTCATGAACCGTGAAAACTAGTGACCGATTATGGTAGACTCAGGCACAATTCGGCTACCTAGAACTCATACCATTAACTTCGAGACGAAATAGAAAGGACAACCTTGGTAGAGTTAGGTATGACAATTATGGCGTTTCTTTGACCCGACTAGAGACAAATAGCCATCCCATAACATATTCCACAGTAGCCCCCCTAAGCCTGTAGGATGGTTAGACCCCCATCCGACACTTAGCCGTTCGTATTTAGCCTGTAATTTCCCGACCCCCGAGCCTTATTTGTGGTCTACATTCCCTTGAACACCCTACAAGTTGAGCTTAATCATTTCATTAATCACACTTGCTTAAGCAAGTGTGGGGTGGTAGAGTGGTTTGTATTCTTGATAGGAGTTGGTGTGTTTTACGAGCTATTTCATGATATTGGAGGGTAGGAGCTCGATTCATTTTATGTGTATGTGATGGCCTTTGACTCAAACTAATAAAAATTCAAGTTCAAAATCTAAAAAGAAAAAGAAAAAGAAAAAGAAAAAAGTCATGAAAGGAAAATAAAAGGTTGAGTCAAAGAAAGCCAAGTGTTTATGACTCATGTATTGACTTGTTTTTGTTATGTTGGTGTTTGGGATGAGTTTTTAGTGAAGAAACATGATTTCTTATATATTTTTGCCTTGTTACACTTGAGACATAGTGCGATATAGCTGTGGGGTATACACGGTCAAGTTTATTGAGCATTTGCTGTACAAAGAAAAGTTTACTCTGATCAAAGCTGATAATATGCCGTTATTAAGAAAGAAACTTTGTGTGTAGCTATTTAATCAGTCCTTAGATATGTAGGTATTTTTGGTGTATGTTGTTAGCTACTATTATTTTGGTGTATGTTGTTAGCTACTATTATTTTGGTGAATGTAATTTGTGTTGTGTTTTCAAGAGTATTTAATCTAAAACCTTTTTGTTGAATTTACTTACGTCATTTACAATATAACACTAATTACACACACTACTTTCATAAGTGGTCTTAACGGAGGATCTTGATAAATTTTTAGTGCTTCTCTCTATAGAGTTTAAAATAAAATTCAAGTCAATAATGGTTTGTAGACATTCAATATCACTTATATTCAAGTTAATCAAATTCAAGTCAATAATGCTTCTATCTATAAAGTTTAAAATCAAATTCAAGTCATTATTAACTAATTCAATATCAACTTAGATAACAATTAAAATGCATTGTAAACATTCAATATATTAATTCAAAACCCTACATAAACAAATTTATCACAAATAGAAACAAAACATACTTACAAACGTATGGAAATGTGAATTTCTCTACGTTTAAACGTAGAGAAACCACGTAGGGAATTCCAATTTCTCTACGTTTACACGTAGATTCAAACGTAGTGTTTCTACGTTTATAGTGCTTTTCTCTATGTTTGGAAGTCGTAGATGACAATTAAGGTTGTTGTATAGGTACTTGTTCAATATACATCACATGAACGAGCCATTTCTCTCATTCCTTCAAAGTCTTTCAAGTTAATCTCAATTTTCTAACCACTTCTTCATCTTTCAAGTCCATTTATTTATCATTCAAGTGCTCAATTTGAACTAACCACTTCTTCATCTTTTAAGTCCATTTTTAATCTACAGTGAAGCAAATGGATAATGATCGTTTCTTTAAAGTTCTTGGTGGCGGTTTCGCAACAAGTTTGGTATGTCGTTATTAATTAACTTACATTTATATCACTTATATTATGATTGAACAAACATGATGTGTTTCTTTATTCATAGACACTACCTCCAACATACATTAATAGGTTGAACGACACGCTGAGGAACCTAGATAGGGCCGTTCTCAAAAGCCGATTAGGGACATGGGAAGGGTAGGAGCCGCAGACAATAGAGTTCTTTGTTTCTTTGAGGAAGGTTGGGAGGAGTATGTGGCCGCTCATGACTTGAATGAGGGGGAGTTTATATTGTTTGAACACATGGGGGATTTCACTTTCGACACTATTGTGCTGGATCACACTTCTTGTGAGAAGACTTTTTCTAGGTCCGAGAGTGAAGAAGATGATGCAGATGATGATGCAGGTGCAGGTAACCAAAATCCCCATTTTCAGTCGACGCTGGCAAACTGGGCATTTTCACATGGTTATTATGTGGTGAGATATGTTAAAATCTTTTTAGTTGATTTCTTGTTTTATCTTTTTTGTTGTTGCACTTTGTAACAATATTTAAATATGTTTGTGATTTTTAGAATATTCCAATGGCATTTTCTAGAACAAACTACATGTTGCAAAACAAGACCGTGGAACTATGAATTGCCACAGGGGAATCATGGCCTGCTAGAATTGTCGCAAACTATCAACAAGCTCGTTTAAGTGGGTTGAATGATTTCATTACGGACAATGACCTAAATGTTGGAGATGAATGCAGCTTTGAAGTCATTGATCAACCTAGAGAAAATCACGTCATGTTTAATGTGGTGATTACTAAACATTGAAGAGCATTTATCTCAATGTATCATTTTTATGTTTGTAAGCCCCGTATGTTAGCCAACGTATCATTCCTCTTTCTTTTTTTGTTTGTATGCCCCGTATGCTTTTACTACTTATCATTACCTACCGACTATTTTTGCTTCGACAGTTACACAACAACTGTTCGTTTTACAGAGGTAGTGTAATACAAGACAAACTTGATTCCGATTAATAACTTAATAGAATCATTACTACAATCCATTAATAACTTACTACAATCTATTAATACGTTACACAATAACGAACAATCCATTCTAATATCACCATAACAAAATAATGACTTGATACCGGTATTACGTGCAACTAGCTATGTTATGTCTTGGATGTTTGCAATTACTACATTCATTCTGATGGCCTGGACGTTCCCATTCAGAAGGGATTCTAGTGGTATTAATTCTACCTCTTCTTGGAGCTCCACTGGCATCAGGTGCATATCTCATATTAGGCACTCCGAATTTCATGTTCCTTTCCGCCTCCGGAACATCCCAATCCTCCCCGTTAGGAACTGGATATATGCTACCCATATAAATCTCATTGAAACATTCAGCTCTATAATATGGCGAATAAAGTTCGGGTGAACTAATTTTGCGTGTTGATGCGGCTGTTATAGCATACGTACACGGTATTTCTATTTTCTGAAAATAACCGCAATAACAAGTCCTTTCTCGTAGATTTACCACCCCATGAAGCAAGTTATTTCTATGAACCTCAAACTTTTCGGGGTAAATAGGCTTAACCCTGAACTTCCTTCTAGCAGTAATATTCGAAGCCACTATGGCATTGATCTCCGGTGCTAACACAGTCGCAAATCAAACGCATTCTGTCGTCTTTCATTATACCATCTCTGTAGTGTAGCTCTAATGAATTCCAAGAGGCTAGGAATGGGCCAACGACGAGCTCCTCTAATCGCATAGTTGAAACTTTCAACGTAATTGTTTGTCATTAAGGCATATCTTTTCCCAGGAAATTCGGCACGCGCCCACCGTTCAACACCTATTTCTTCTAGTTTTAGATATGCGCCAAGACATTGTGCTTTGATCAGGGCGTACTTTTGGAGAAATTCGGCCTTCGAGAATGCATAGGCTGCTTGATAGAATTTGTCTTCACAAAAACCGTAATCCTCTATTTTTTGTTAGATTGCCCTTTAAATGATGATAGCAAACACCGTGGTATGCATCGGGAAATACCTGACCAACCGTATTGCTAATAGCCTTGTCTGTCAGATATAAAGCTCAAATTTTCATCATGGATACCTCCAATGGCCACCCTCAATTGTCTCATGAAATACCCACATGAATCGTTGCATTCTTTTTCAGCAATACCGAAGGCTACAGGGACTAGGTGGTCACTGGCATCTACATCAACAGCAATAAATAGTTACCCTGAGAAACGGGTTTTTAGATGAGTGGCGTCCACACACAAAATAGGTCGACAATACTTGAACCCACGACGACTTGCTCCCAAAGACATGAAACAACTACCGAACCTTCCCAGATTATCAAGCCGAAAGTCAACATGGGTCCCTTCATTGGCCTTATGCAACATCCACAAGTACAAGGGTAACACATTGTAACACTCCGTCGGTGAACCTCTAACCATCATTCTCATCATCTCGTGAGCTCGGTATGCTTGGTCATAAGTTAACTGTACACTGTAAGTTGTGAGCATGTCCTCCATAATACGTCTGGGTTTATATTCATTGCCGAGTTCTTCCATTTTATGATTTAGCAAACTCGCAATAACAATAGGTGTTGCTTGTCGATCGTCATTATCCGCATTCTGAGAGGCACAAGTATGCACATCATTCAACATTGTGATCGAAAATGTATGTGAGACATTTGTATTCACCTTCACCCTTTTCGCCCTTACATTCCATTTGCATGTATCGTTAAGACATTTGTAATACAAGCAACGTGTGTCCGACCTACCCAAGCTCATCTGATAATTAGTGGCAACCGCATACAATTTTATTTTCAAATTAAAATCTTCTTTCGAATCATATTTCTTTCCAATGAACAATTCATTCACGTCATCCATATGAAACGTACCGGTGGATAAACACTTCGGTAAATCATCATCTCCAAATATAGGAATCCTCCATGAATAATCTTCTCGTACACTTGCCCTAGCTTTGGCACTCTGATTATTATTGTCATCCCTGCCGGTTTGATCGGTTTGAATATGAGGTGCAAACATAGAAGTCAAAAAACTACTAACTGATCCACCAAACAAATTATATGGCTGTTGGATAGGTGGAGCACGACTACTTGAAGGTTGGTTAGGTGGATACTGAAACGGATGGTGTGATTGGCTATTTATAACATTATAACTTGGAGGACCGAGTTCAAACGGAGCAGAGTATTCACTAACCATTTCAACACGAACATGACTACTTGAAGGTTGATTTGAAAGATTATGACTTGGTCTAACTGGTTGATACTGAAACGGTTGGTCCGAAGCTTCACCAAGCCTTTGTGTAGAAACATGGTTTTCAAACCCACTACATCCATACTGTTGCTCGAATGGATAAAAATTTGGATCTCTAGCAAGTTCTTGTACCGGAGAAGGAAAATTATCAAGACTATAATCAGAATTATTGTTATCATCTGGGGCATTGCAATCTTGATTTAAATCAATGCTATCATCCTAAATTATCGGTTCATTGTTTGCCTCCACTGGTGTGGCATTCACAAAAAAAAAATACATTTTTACTGTCAGAGGCCGCTTCGATGTAACCATTTAGTGTCTCGTCATCTAAGATATCATCAGGTGGTATATTCCCCACACTACCATAAGTAAACAAAGCTTTTATGCCGAGCTTTGAATCAAACCGATCAATACCAAGTCTCAAATGCAATTTATCCAATAACGCATTCAATCTTATGTTCTTTGGGACAAATAATGAGGACATCGATCCATTTACATGATTCCACCGGTTATAGAGAGGATCATATGTAAATTTTCCGTTGAATGAGACAGCAATCATAGTGTTGCGATTATCTGTTTAAAAAAAATCCAATTCAATTCATTATTAACTCATTCAATATCAACTTAGATAACAACTTATAATGCATTATAGACATTTAATATAGTAATTCAAAACCCCACATAAACAAATTTATCGCAAATAGAAACATAACATACTTACACTAAACCCTACTAATTAAACCCTAAAGAATAACACTAAGAAAACACTTAAACACACTACTAAGATGTATAAACATTACATAAACAACCTACTTAAAACACACATTTCGGTTAATTACATATCATTACTACAATATAAATAACATATTCACTACTTAAAACACACATTTCGGTTAAATACATATCATTACTTACACTAAACCCTACTATTAAACCCTAAAGAATAACACTTAGAAAAGACTTAAACACACTACTTAGATGTATAAACATTACATAAACAACCTACTTAAAACACACATTTCGGTTAAATACATATCATTACTACAATATAAATAACATAATCACATTGAGCACTTGAATTAAGACAATATTACATAGCAAAAACTTACCTATTTGAGCAATTGAATGATGAAGAAATGGACTTGAAAGATGAAGAAGTGGTTAGAAAATTGAGATTAACTTGAAAGATTTTGAAGGAATGAGAGAAATGGCTCGTTCATGTGGTGTATATTGAACAAGTACCTGTACAACAACCTTAATTGCCATCTACCAACAACCTTAATTGCCATCGACTACAATTTCCCTATGTTTGGACGTAGATTCCTTACGTTTAACGTAGGGATCCTTACGTTTACCTTATTTTCCATGTCAGAAAAGGCATGACCTGATTTGCAAGTGTCAGGTCTGACACAACCTGATTTTCCAATTTCAGGATTTTTTTATATATGTTGGGTATTGCGTCTCGAATGACAGAAATTTGGTGGAGCCACAGTCAGTTGATTGGACAAGATGGCATGTCTTCTGGGCAGATGAGAGAGTAGTTCCCAAGAACCATCCAGATAGCAACTATTTTGCTTGAATTTTATGATGGTTTCGAAATCAGGCCACTGTAGTTTCTGACATTTTTTTTTCAGGTCAAACATTTTTTGACATTTTTTTTCTTCAGGTTTCTCGTCTAAATATGGACAAAACATCCAAATATTCACTCATTTCCGTCCAAATACACAAATTGACCAATAAGGACGGAATCCGTCCAAATTGTGACGAATTTTGTCACAATATTGACGGCTCACCCAAATGTTGGACGGATTCCGTCCTTCTTGGTCTAAACACTAAAACCGTTCAAATTTTGACGGATCCATTTTCTAGCCTCGTCGAAATAGAGGACGCGTCGTCCAAATTTCGACGGAAACGTCAAATTTGAAACCCTTTTACTGTCTTCTTCACTCTTTTCACCTACTCTTTCAGGCTCTTGTCTTCACCGTTTCATCACACAAAAAAATCACCATTGGTTCCAAAAAAATCACCATTACTACACCAAAAACCGGGTTTTGAGCTGCGTTGATTTTATTTCACCGGTGTTGTATTTTTAAACAAATGGGTAAGCATTTACTTAAGTTTGAATAAATTTATTTATCTTGTTTGTTTTTATTGTTTTTTTAACACATCAATAGATTATGTTAGCGTTATAAATTTTCGATTTTTAGCGTAGTATGTGCATTTTTAGGGTAGATAAATGATTAATTTTGATGATATATTTCGATAATGGAATTGACATTCGTTGGAAAATTAGGGTAGTCAATGATACATTTTTATTTTGGTTGATATATTTTGATGATATATTTGGATAATGATACATTCTTATTTTGGTTTATGTCAATGCGAAACTTGTGTACCAAATGTGTTTTATTGGTTTTGTTATAAGTTGATTATGTTGTTGTTGTAGTGGAAGATGAAAATTCAATTCAAATGTATGGGTTTCTTATTACGTATTTGTGATAGTATGAGAACAACCTTTGAAATTATCGGTAAAAGTATGTGATTTAAATATTGAAACAAACGACAAATTAATGTTGTTTGAAATTACAATAACAAAAATCTCGAACTGAATTCCATGGTAAGCCTCGGCCTGATGAGGTTCTTAGAATTGCATGATTGCCCTAGGGTGTTTTCGATTCCTTCCGATCCGCTGTGTCATGCCTAATCCACAGGCTTTGTATTGGGGCTCTTGGTAGGTAGCTCGTAGAAAATTTCATTAGGTCTGCTCAATAGAGCATCTTTTCCTGTCCCCAGTAGCCTGGTAAATCCTCAGCCGGAAGTGAGGCACCCGTTAGATTGAAAATATAAGTTCTGTTCTGCCGGCTCCATCCGGCATCTGTTCTCCCTTGTCACCATCAAGTATTCTATGACGTTGGTAGAAACACTATTCTCTTCTTCTCTTACCCCCCCCTCTAACGTTACAACACAAAACAAAACAACGACATTCCGGTTATAATGGATATATATATATATATATATATATATATATATATATTAAGAAGTGTGTGTGTGTGTGTTTGCAATGTTTTTGCAATACATATATATACACACATTATATATATATATATATATATATATATATATATATATATATATATATATATATATATATATATATATATATATATATATATATATATATACTTGTACTTATTACATATATATGTGTATCACACGTACATATGATGACATATATATATAAACATATTGTATATTCATTGTTTATATATTATTTTATATTCATATTTCCACTATATACTGATTTAAATTTATAATTCTTTTACAGATAACAACATAGTGTCCGTTAAGTTTGAATTCGGTGGAGAGTGGATATACAACGAAGGAAGCGGCAGATGGTCTTATAGAAAAGGAAAATTTTATTTGATTCGTGTGAAAACCGATATGACATTGGATGAAGTGAAGCAGAAAGTGTGTGGGAAAGTAGGAATTGATGTATCAAAAAATACATTGGTCATGAAACTTTTGTACGAAAAATACGAGGGGCCGATTGATCTTTGGGAAGATGAGACATGGCTAGGGTACATTGATGATCTGCTTAGACTAGAAACTGTCAAACTATGTGTTAACGCTGAACCGGTTATTGCTGATGATCACTCGGAAGACATGAATAACAAAGCATTTGACTTAAATGAACAACCGATAGTTCGAGAAAATGATAGAGGGATTGAGGATTTTACACCCGAACTTTATTGTAATCAGAATTCTCGAGAGCATGTTGTACGTACTCCATCGGTCTTAGCCCCTCATGAAATTGCCATCCAACCGAATACAACTTTAGGTGATCAAGTCATTGACTTGTCAAGTGAACGTGGCTACGATTGGGGATTTATTGCAAATATGATTAGTCAGCCATTGCACATACCTTACAGTGAACAACCTATGGCTAGAATGTGTGCATCTATGAATGAAGTTGGAATGTCTCGGCATAATGTAGTTCTGACGACGCACACACCGTACAACCAGCAACCAAGTGGTAGGAGACGTGAACCAGTGACTGAAGCTGGGACACGTTGGAATAATTTTGGTCAGACTAGTCATAATGTCCACATAGATGGAACAAGGCACCAGTTTACGCAAATAGCGATGCAAGCACCGATGCAAACGGGCCTCACTATCGGTGGATCTTTCATGAGTTATCTAACATCACCTTTGGAACATAACCCGGACACTGGTCACACATTTAGTATGGCAAGTATTAATCGCAATAGAGGTGCTCATTTCGGGTCTCTAATGGAGTCTTCCGAAATTCCTCCATGTCCACGTGCTGGGACGTTTCAGACCGATAATCCAGAAGTATTGTTTATTGGTAAGACGTATAGAGACAATGAGGATATGAAGGATAAAATGAGTTACCATGCACTGAACACTACTACATATGGAAACTCGTTAGGTCTGACAATGAAAAGTTAAAACTACGATGTTATACTTCGGAAAACTGTGAATGGATGGGTGTCGGTAGGAAGGTTGTTGATTCGAATGTGGACTTTGAGATAACCGCGTACACTGAAACTCACACTTGTGGATTGGAGCGATTAACTGACAATCATAGACAAGCCAGGCCCGGACCTATAGGTCATTTCGTAAGGGATAGCCTCATAAAACTCGGCAGCGATTTCACGACAAAAGTTTTACAAGCTAAGGTCAAAAAAACATTCAACATAGACCGTAATTATCAATGTGCGTATCAATGAAGACAGAAAGCCTTGGAATTAATCGGCGGAAACGTAACAATATCATATTCTAAATTACCCGCCTACTTTTACATGTTGAAGCAAGAAAATCCTGGAACCATCACAGACATTGTTCCTGATGCGCTTGGCAGGTTCAAGTATTGTTTCATGGCTTTGGGTTCTAGTATTGAGGGGTTTAAGTACTGTCGGCTTATCTTAGTTGTGGAAGGTACACATCTGAAAACAAAATGCGATGGGACATTGTTAGTAGCTGTCGGTGTAGACGCGGGCGACTGTATATTTCCGTTAGCATTTGCCGTGACCGACGGAGAGAGCCTTGATGCATGGACGTATTTCATGGAAAGCGTGAAGTCGATAATCGGAGAATGTAGTGACTTGGTTTTCATATCAGACAGAGGGCCAGGCATCATTGGAGCCATTAGGAATGTATTTCCAGATGCTTACCATGGTTACCGCTACCACCACATCGTCATGAACTTGAATAGAAAATTCGGGAGCACGGGATATTGTCCATACACTTTCTGGAAAGCTGCGTATACATTTTCAGAAACACGATTCAAAATATTATTTCAAAAGATAATAGAGATGGATAGAAACCCAAACAAGCCAGTTGCGCGTTACCTGGAGGAGATTGGAATTGACAAATGGGCACAATCGCAATTTTCGAGTACACGTTACACAATATTGACAAGCAACTATGCTGAAAGCTTTAACAACGTCATCAAGGATGCGCGTAAGATGAGTATTGTCAATCTCTTTGACCACATCATGGAAGTGTTGCAGCGTTGGTATTGTCTGAGGAGAGAACTTGCGGACTCGTGTCACACCGTGTTAGCCCCTGTACCTGAAGAATTCTTGAATGATGTTTCGCATGCCAGAAGGAGTTTCACACTGCACAGGATCGACCAGGACTAGTTTCAAGTTGGGGACATTGATACTAGTGCGAAGGTAAATATGCTTACAAAGAATTGTTTTTGCGGGCAGTTTCAGGGACTTGAGTTACCTTGCGTACATGCTTGCGCTGCTATAAGTTAGCGCTGTTCCAATTGAGGATGATTGGATTCTTCCGAATGGATTAGAACTCAACATTTTCCTCCGCCTGAGCCTAGAGTGAGGGAATGAGGAGAAACACAGAGTACGGGAGCTAGGCGGGGCCGACCCAGGACCTTGAGGATTCTTTCTCAAGGTGAGCCTCCCGGTGCTATGACTATCAGGATGCCTACTGAGAGGACAAACATAGGTTCCGGTAGCAATTGCTCGAATTGCGGTAACCCCGGATGATGTTGATCGTATATTACAATCAGGTAATTGGATAATTCAAGTTAGGAAAATAATACAAGAACAAGAAGATTTATGTATAATTTTGGACTGAACTCTGTGAGAGAGCTGCCTACGTATCCAATTTTAATAGTAAACTGGAATCAAGTCCCACTCGTAGTTCAAGATGTTCCTTTTATATCTGTAGATCGTGATTCTCTTCCTTCGCTTACAGGGAAGTTATTATCAGTTATCTCTGGGCATTCCTGGATGTGGGGTCTACCCACGTCTGTAAGTAGTTGAGACGTTGTTGACTTGGTCTTCATCATGCTTAGCCGATCATTCTATCCAGAGAATGTTCTGGCCAGAACCTGGTGGAGTCCTGCTCCTCTGACTATCCTGTCCAGCGGCTTGATCTGGTCAGCGGTTGGCAAAGTCCTGCCTTATTCCAACCTTTATACTGGGCCCGGCCCAATTATGAATAATTCGACCTAGTGGGCCTACATATCATCATAAGTCCCCCCAGACTGGGGTGGACTGCTACACAGCTGCCGTAGTCTGAAGCGCTTTAACTTCCGTCATTATTATATCGCGAAACGAGGCCAAGTTGCCGCCGGTTATTATTATAACTGTGAATTGAACCCTTACGTCGCTTCCACTTCTTGTCACTTAATCATCCCTCTTGTCAAACAACTCCTCTATTTCAGACCTTTGGACTCGCACCCTAGAAATTACAAGTAAGTCTCTATTTTTACGTTATTCTTCTACTTCTTTTGAATCTTCATTTCGTTCATGAGTTTGAGAGCCAACACTGCCTCTAGCAGTTCTGTGGAAAGGTTGTTTGAGTCTCCAGAAAAGATTTCTATAGCAATAGAGAGTGAAGACGTGAATTCCTCTAACCCCATTCCTTGCCCTGAAACTGTAGTAAACATTGATCATCCGTCCTCTTCGATTGATCTGAGAAATACCTCCACTTTTAGGGATAACCCTTTGTGCCTTTTGCCCTCTCATCTTCTTCCTCCTGGAATTTTTACTCCCACTTCCATTGTCCATCAATATCCAGAAGATCACTCTGCCTTTTTGAATACTCTAAAAAGAGAGATCAATCGATTTTATAAAACCAAAGCTATAATGGCTTGCCATGGTGTTGCTAGCAAGATGACCAAAACGGAGATGGCTGGTTTATTGAAAACCTATCAGATCCGTACTGACCCTTTTGCAGTTGTTCTCCTCAAACCTACTGAATATGCTTACAATCCTCCAGCAGGTTTCTGCACAGTGTACGCTGATCAGCTTCATAGTGGGTTAAGATTCCCTCTTTCTCCTGGGTATATCGAGGTGATGAAGTATTACAAATTGGAGTTGGTCAAATACACCCGAACAGCGTCAAATTCCTTGTAGGTTTTATGATTTGGTGTCGTCTGAACACCACCCATTTCTCTGTAAAATTATTTAGGACCTTTTACCAGTGTAAACTGACACAGGGTAGTGGAGGATGGTATCACTTCTGTCGTAGATCCGGTAAGTTAAACCATATTATTCCTCTATCCAGTAAAGATAGGACCAAGAAGAAATGGTCAGAACGCTTCTTCTTTGTGAAGCATAACACTGAGGCGAATCTTGGTCGCTGGAATACTTCTTCCATGAAGGACAAATTGGAAGATCATATAGATGCAACTCTGGTTAACTATCTTACCAGCAACAAAATCTCACTGTCTTTGAACGTTATAAGTTCTGCCCTGATAGACGCTGCTCAGCTTCACACTGCAGGGCCTACTGGCTATATGGAGTATTCCAAAGAACAGTACAGAAAATGTATGCTTGTATTTATGTTTTGCTCTTATTTTTGGACGTACTTTAATTGTCTTTTGTCCTTGTAGTGGCCAATGTGGATGATTTGATTAACATCGATATCGATGAGGAGGAAGAGACTGAGCAGATGCTGGATGATTCTGAGCAGACTCTATCGGCCATCCCTGAACAAGGTGAGGTTTCTGCTCCGAAGGAAACTGAGGAGAGAATTGCTGACTCTGGTGGTGCTTCCCAGGATAAGGAGGTTGCGGTGGAACCTTCTGTTCAGATATTACCGAGCATCGCTGAGAATACAATGTCAATCGACTTGGAGGTTCCTCCTGCAGACCCAGTTTCTGCTCTGGCTGCTGTGCCACTGAGAACTGTTTCTCATAAAAGTAAGAAGAGGCACAGGCCTGCTTCCTCTGGGCCGTCTGCTAGTGATTCTTCCTTTGATTTTGAGGACATGTCCGCGGAGGATTTTGCTGATTCTGTAAGTACTTCTTTATAGTATTTATCCGCTTCTCCTTTAATTTCTGTCCTCTAAGATTTGGCCTTCTGCAGTGCTACCGCCTGGGCAAGTCATTGCATAAGAAGACCTCTAGCATGGATAGGGATATTGCGGCCCTGCAGCAAAAAGTGGTGCACCTGGATGAGGCTAATGCCAAGGTAGCTAGTTTGGAAGAAGCCAACCATTTTTTAACGTCTTCAGAGGCAGCTGCCCGTCTGGAAGTTGAGCAATTGAAGGCCGATCTTGCCAAAGCTGAGGGTTTATTGTACACCTAAGAGGAACAATTAAAACTTAGAGATGAGCAGCTGAGGCAGATGAGAGAGGAGAACCAACAGCACCTAGCCATGGCAAAAAAGATGAAAACCAATTTTGACGAAACTTTGAGGCAGATGGAGGAAGCTCCTGCCCAGAACGTTGTCCAGAAAGTTGTTTCCGGGTACAAGGCTTCTCCTCAAACTTATGAGGAAATTCAGATTATTTTAGCTCCGGCGGTGCGCAGGGGATATACCCTTGGTGTACCAGCTGACTTAGTGATTAGCACTCTGCCTAATCATAAGTTGTATGATAAGAAAGCCAGCGAAATTTTCACCAAGAGGTATGACGAATATAAAAGTGGAGAAGACATTGTCCGTAAGTATGCCAAGAAGAAATCTGCTCAGCCTTCTACTACTCCCTCTGCTCAGCCATCTTCTACTCCGTCATCTTAGTTTATATATTTTCTTGAAACTTTGGATTTTGCTGCACCTTTTGAGCAGCTTTTGATGTAATAATTTTATCTGATATTTGTTGTTGATGATGCTTTGATCGTTTGAATGTGCTTCTATTTTGATATTCTCTGGATTTAGAGTGTTGGTTATCTTCCTTGTTGCGCTGCAAAGAAGTTAGGATTATTTATCCTTAGCTTCTTTATATAGAATGTACATGCTGCGCGGAAACGCCTCGTTAGTTTAATGTATAGGACTTTAATATCTTTTGCCTTGAATATCCTTGCACTGCAAGTTTGATACTTATGTTTTTTGATAAATGTGTTGCCCAGAATTTTCTTGCGCAGCGAGTTTAACCCTCGTTGTTTAATTGGGACCTCTGCCCAGAATGCTCTTGCGCTGCAAGTTTGGCAATTATATTTTTAATTGGGTCCTCTGCCCAGAATGCCCTTGCATTGCAAGTTCGGCAATTATATTTTTAATTGGGTCTTCTGCCTAGAATGTCCTTGTGCTGCAAGTTCGGCAATTATATTTTTAATTGGGTCTTCTGCCCAGTATGTCCTTGCGCTGCAAGTTTGGCACTTATATTTTTAATTGGATCCTCTGCCCAGAATACCCTTGCGCAGCAAGTTTGATATTAGCTTTTTAATGGATCTTCTGCCCAGATTTCTCCTGCACTGCAAGTTAAAATTTCGCTTTCCAGGCATTTTGCCTTTAATTTTGTGTTCCAACACATGTTAAAATATCATATATAATCACAAAATTAAACAGGATATATATTCAAGATAACATTACTCAAGAAAATAAGACTATATTAAGGAAAAAATTTCTTAAATGAACAGCATTCCAGCTTTTAGGAATGGTTTTTCCGGAGGCATTAGCTAGTTGATAAGATCATTTTCCATGTACTTTGATAATTTTATAAGGACCTTCCCAATTTGGGTCTAGCTTTCCAGTGGGACCTTGTTTGCTAGCGTCATTTCGCCTCGGCACTAAATCGCCTTCTTTAAAGTACGTACCTCTAACTTTGGAGTTGTAGTATTGGGCAATCCGCTGCTTGTATTTGGCCATCTATATCAAGGCTATGTCCCTTTTGTGTTCCAAATCATCCTTGACCTGCAGCATGTCTACCTCTTGTGTTTCTGGACGGTATAATTCCGTCTTGGGAGATTTCTGTCCAATCTCTGCTGGTATGACTGCTTCGCATCCGTATGCCAATGAGTACGGAGTTTCCTGTGTAGCAGCATTTGGGGTAGTTCTATATGCCCACAAGATGTTTGGAAGATGGTCTACCCAATGAGATCCCTCTTGTTCCAACCTTTTTTTCAGTCCCTGCTTTATTTGCCTGTTGGTCTGCTCTACCTGCCCATTGGCTTAGGGATAGGCCACTGATGTAAAGTGTTGGGAGATTCCTAGGTTTGTGCACCAGGTATGCACTCCTTGATCCTCAAATTGTGTGCCATTATCAGAAATAAGTACTTTAGGAATTCCATATCGGCACAGAATATTTCTACATAGGAATTTCTGTATTTGGTTGGCTGTGATGGTGGTCAAAGGTTCAGATTCCACTTATTTGGTGAAATAATCTACTGCCACCACTAGAAACTTGAAATTTCCCGGTGCTCTGGGTAATGGACCCACTAAGTCTACTCCCCATTGGTCAAAAGGCCATGGAGATACAATTGGTATCATCTCCTGCATAGGATTATGTGATAAATTGCTATGCAGTGGCATGTCCTGCAAGTTCTGACCAGCTTCTCTGCGTCCTCTTGCATTTCTGGCCAGTAATACCCGAAAAGCTTACATTTCCTGGCCAGAGCTCTTGCTCCCAAGTGATTTCCACAAATTCCGAGATGGATTTCTCTCAGTATATAATCTCCTTCATCCGGAGTAACGCATTTGAACCAGGGTGCTGCAAAAGATTTTCTGTACAGAACATCGTTGAACAGAGCATACCTGGCCGAGAATCTTATCAATTTTCTGGCGCGTACTTTATCTTCAGGAAGTCTTCTATCTCTCAGATACATTACAATTGGATCCATCCAAGTTTCTTCCTGTGTGATTGGTTGTACTTCAATCTCATCACAACTTTTCTGCTTTAACTGTTCGACTAATACCTTTTTGTTGGACAAGAAATTCGATCCTAGCTTAGATAAAGCATTTGCTCAGGTATTTTGGGCCCGAGTTATCTGTTGCACTTCTACCGTTAAGAAGTTTTGCAATTTCCTCTGTGCCACCGCAAGGTATTTTTTCATAGGGCCTTCTTTTGCCTCATATTCTCCCTTGATATGATTTGTTACAAGTTGTGAGTCCGTGTAGACTTTCAGATTTTGCAAACCCAGCTTCTGTGCTAGGTTTAAACCAGTTATCAAAGCTTCGTATTCTGCTTCATTGTTAGTAGCTTGAAATTCAAAATGAAGAGCATATGGAAATTCTTCACCTTTTGGGCTAATGAGTAGGAGACCTGCTCCTGCTCCCTCTTTGCTTGAAGCTCCATCTACATACAGTTGCCACTGTTCAGCTATTTTCTGCTCTGCCTTTTGCTCTACAGCCAAAGCTTTTTCTTCTGCTAAGAAATCGGCTAATGCTTGAGCTTTAATTGTTGTTCTTGGTCTGTATTCAATGTCAAACCCTACTAATTCGACTACCCACTTTGCCAATCTCCCAGACTTGTCTGGCTTATCCAAAATTTGCTTTAAAGGTTGATTTGTCAACACAATCACTAGATGACTTTGGAAGTATGGTCTTAATTTCCTTGTGGCATGTACTAGGGCTAAGACCAATTTTTCCACCTCAAAATATATGATCTCATGTCCTTGTAGGGCTTTGCTTACAAAATATACAGGCCTTTGTATCATGCCATGTTGTTTTACCAACACAGCACTTACTGCTTCGTTGCAAAAAGACAAGTATAGAAATAGTATCTCACCGTCCTGAGGAGGAGTTAAAGTTGGTAAGTGACTGATATGATCCTTTAAATCCTGAAACGCTTGTTGACATTCTTTGTTCCACTCAAAGGGGCTAGCCTTCCTGAGAATTTTAAAGAAAGGTAATGACTTCTGTGAAGATTTTGACAAGAATCTGTTTAGCGCTGCTAATCTTCCTGTTAAACGCTGGACTTCTTTAATATTTTTCGGTTCGGGCATGGTTTTTAAAGCCTCTAATTTGTCAGGGTTGGCCCTGACACCATCTTTGGATATCATGTAGCCCAGAAATTTGCCCGACCTCACTCCAAAAGTGCATTTTTTTGGGTTTAATTTCATTCCTTTTGTCTTAAAACTTGACAAACTTCTGCTACATCTTTCAAATATTGGTCAAGAGTCCTGCTCTTGATCAATAAGTCATCCACATATACTTCCATTGATTTGCCAATCTGTTGTTTGAAAATGGTATTGACTGCCCTTTGGTAGGTAGCCCCTGCATTCTTTAATCCAAAAGGCATAGACACATAGTAGTAGGAACCGAATTCAGTAATAAAAGCAGTTTTTACAGCATCCATAGGGTCCATCATAATCTGATGATATCCCTTATAAGCATCTAAGAAAGCAAAATTTTCATAACCAACTGTAGAGTCTACTAGCCTGTCAATTCTAGGAGAAGTGTAACTATCTTTAGGACAAGCTTTGTTCAGATCTGTGAAGTCCACGCACATTCTCCAACTGCCATCTGGCTTCTTGACTAGCACTGGATTTGCTAGCCACTCTGGATAGATAACTTCTTTAATCATGTTGGCCTGCAACAACTTTTCCACCTTTTGCTGGACAGCCTATATCCTTTCTGGTGCGAACGATCTTTTCTTTTGCTTCACCGGTTTCCTGGTTGGGTCGATGTTGAGCTTATGGACAGCCAACTCTGTTGACAGTCCGGGCATGTCACTTGCTTTCCATGCAAACACGTCTTTGTAATCTTTCAAGATTTTGACCAGCATATGTTTCTGTTCAGTAGGAATCCATGATCATATGTTGACTGTGGATTCAGGGTCCAGTTCATCTAGCATTATTGATTCTACAGGATCGTTGGATTGCCAACTTTTCTCTTTATCTAGAACTAAATCTTCCATTGTCACTTGCTGCACCTTCATTTTTCCACTAATTGTGGCTGTATAGCAGTTCTTTGCAGCATCTACATCCCCTTTAACAGTAGCTTCTCCTTCAAAGGTTGGGAATTTCATACTGTTATGTGCCGGCAAAACCACTACTTTGAGATCGATCAATGCCGGTCTTCCCAGGATCACATTATAAGCCGATGGAGCCTTTATTACTACGTAATTGACCATCAGAGTCCTGCTCTGTGGTCCTTGTCCAAAAGTCGTCAATAACTTCAGCATACCTACAGGATGTATGGGGGGTCCTGTAAATCCAAAAAGAGGAGTTGACACAAGAGTCAGCTCCGAATCTGTTAGCTTCATTGCTTGGAACGCACTGTAATACAGCACGTTTACTGTGCTGCCCGTGTCTACGCAGATCCTTCTGATCAGATTCTTCTGGATAACCGCTTCAATCACCAGCCCTTCGTTGCTCACGATGGCTGGTAGCGCATCTCTTGGGCCGTACTGAACGGTTCCCATCACCTTCTGTTTCTTTGCTTCTCCTTCTTTTTCTGAGCTGCCACTTTTTTCTTGCTGGGCAGCTTTATTAACTTCTCCTGGCCCCCCAACGATCGTGTTCACTGTGTTGATTGGGGCATTTTCTCTGTGATCATCAGCATCAGGAGACGGATCTCTGTGTCTCCTTTGGTTGTACTTGTCATGATTGTTTTGCTGTTTTTTAAATTCTCTCCTTCCTCTGGGGTTATCTCCCTGTGCTCGATCGATGCATTCATCGATCTTTCCTTCCATTGCTGCTGCGTCTATATCTCTGATCAGGTCCCTGCACTGTTCAGAATCATGTCCAATGTCTTTATGATACTTGCACCACCTGGTATGGTCTCTCTTCTCCCTTGGACCCCTCAATGGAGGAGGAGTCTTGGCGATCCCTTTCTTTTCCATAATTGCCAGAACTTGGTCACGAGATCTGTTCAGAGGAATAAGGTCTCTGTCCTACAAAGCACCTTTTTTCCCTAACCTCTTAGAAATGGGAGCGGTTACCCTATCCCAAACCGATTTTCTCTTTTTGTCAGTCCTATCATCAGCCTTTCCTTTTTTAGAATCCCTGTGGGATTCCTCCCTCTTGGATCTGTTAGCCTCTTCTCCTTGGCAATGTTTGTATGCAATTTCCAAACATTCTTCCATTGTACTCGGATTCTTGCTACTCAGCTTCGCATGTAACCACCCTTCTCTAAGACCTGCTACGAAGGATGCTACTAAGAATTTATCATCCAAATATGCTATCTGGGATGATTCTCCGTTGAACCTTTTGATAAACCGCAACACTGTTTCATCACTTTATTGCCTAATGGTCAGCAAATATGTCCGGTTTCTCTGGAAAGGTCTTGCTGCTATGAATGCATGCGTGAATTTCCTGGTCAGAGTGGGGAAATCTGGTATGGACCTGGGGTTCAACTTCTTGAACCAATCTCTTGTTTTTCCTGTGATAAGAGTTGCAAATGCCCTGCATTTCATCTCTTCTGGTGCGTTGTATAGGTTCATATGCTGAATATACTGGTGCATATGATCGTATGGATCTTTTGTGCCATCATACGCCTGGATCTTAGGAATATTAAATCCTGGAGGACAAGGAAATGCATCAATGTCCTCAGTAAAAGGGGATACTAGCCTAAATTCATCTTGTTTGAGCTTTAGAATAGCATCCAATTCTGCTATGGCGTTATCACCACCTGGGTGAGTAACTACCACTCGTATGCTAGATTCTGCTTCTTGCTTTTCTTTTTTAGCAGTTTGAAGCGGAGTGGGTGCTTCAGAAACATCATTATCCTGATTTCTCACTTTCAAAACTGCCTCAAATATGGCTTTTATCTCTTCAGCTTTGAGATTTGCAAGGTTCTCTACCAAAACATTTGTTTATCTGCGTCTGGGTTGCTCGTCTGTCCTTCTTCCAGAACTTTCTTTCCGGTTTCATGATCATTTCGATCTGGGCTCTTGTCTCCGGTTTGATCTTCTTTTTCTGGTTGATTTTGTTGTTTCTTCGAATTTCTTTCCATTTTTTACTGTAATAACAACTCACTAACTAGAATTAGCCCTCCTTCTAGCGCCAAATGATGTTGATCGTATATTACAATCGGGTAATTGGATAATTCAAGTTAGGAAAATAATACAAGAACAAGAAGATTTATGTATAATTTTGGACTGAACTCTGTGAGAGAGCTGCTTACGTATCCAATTTTAATAGTAAACTGGAATCAAGTCCCCCTCGTAGTTCAAGATGTTCCTTTTATATCTGTAGATTGTGATTCTCTTCCTTCGCTTACTGGGAAGTTATTATCAGTTATCTCTGGGCATTACTGGACGTGGGGTCTACCCACGTCTGTAAGTAGTTGAGACGTTGTTGACTTGGTCTTCATCATGCTCAGCCGATCGTTCTGTCCAGAGAATGTTCTGGCCAGAACCTGGTGGATTCCTGCTCCTCTGACTATCCTGTCCAGCGGCTTGATCTGGTCAGCGGTTGGCAGAGCCCTGCCTTATTCCAACCTTTATACTGGGCCCGGCCCAATTACGAATAATCCGACCCAGTGGGCCTACATATCATCACCGGACACAGAATTAATAGATGTCCGACTCGTGCAGTTGTTCCTCATTGAATAAATCTCTATTTCAGCATGTGTTGATGTTAATTTGTAAGCCATCACGATTGTAACAGACATTTTTATTATTCCGCTTGTTTCCTTTTTTTTTTTTATGACCGTGCCATACTGTTTTAACATAAATTTTTTCATTTTTTAGAAGAACATCTGTGATCCTATGACGAATCAAACTAATCAGATATCTAACTAGAAGAGAAGAAAATGCACACAGAAACAGAAATGCTATCGTGTAGTAATATCATAATACGGTTTGGTAAAAACAAACACACAATTTAAGAAACGACTGCCATTTTACATTAAAAAACATAAAAAAGCAACTCGAAAAGAAAGTAGTTCATTCGTATGCAATAACATCATCATGACAACTTACAAATTTTATTAAACGACAAGGAACCGTATGTAAACATAAACAACTTTTCTTAAACGAAAACATTTTTATTGAAAGGAAATAGAGGAAACATAACTCGATGACCTCACACACAAATTTGTAAAAGCAAACGATAAATACGATAAAATACTTAAACAAACCAAGGGTGGTCACTAAAGATGATAAGGGAAGTTTCTCGATCAATGTCGTCATTATCGTACTCTTGTACGTGAAAATATCTTGCGAGAGACGTGATAAGAAATGGATAATAGAGATAACCATCACCAAGTAAGCCAAGCGATATTTTACCAATCCTGTCAACGATGTCACGTCCAAAATCAACTTCACGATTCAAAACTGCGTACAAAAAATCTTTTAGATCATTGGTTAGTTACAAATGGCTACTACATACTACTGCTGAATAACCATTTTCTAGATTGCAATATACTGACTTGATCAGCATACTGCTATCCTCATCCCGTCGCAGTTCAAAGGGCCGCCGCCCTTATACCGTCGCATAGTAGTGATCGCACTCGCATTCCCTTCCACCTGTATACTGTAATAGATCAAGGCTCAAGCCTTGGCAGATTTTATAGTAGAAGGCATTGCGATTAACATTGAGCAGGATCAGCCAAGCAGCCGAACTGAACTATGGACACTATATGCTGATGGAGCAGCCAACAAAGAAGGGGCAGGGGCAGGTCTCATGCACATTATTCCAAACGGATAACAATTTCCATATGCCTTGCATTTCAAATTCCAAGCTACGAATAACGAAGCAGAGTACGAAGCCCTGATTACCTGGCTCAAGTTGGCAATAAAACTCGGGGCAAAGAATTTACAAGTTTTCAGTGACTCCCAACTTGTGGTGAATCACGTTAAGGGAGAATATGAGGCAAAGGAAGATCCAATGAAGAAGTATTTAGATATGGCCCAATCACTAATGCAAAAATTTTCAATCTGTCCAGATCGATTAGGTTTATCGATCTCAGAACAAGAGAGTAGATGCACTCTCAAAGTTAGCATCTAACTTTGTGTCAGATAAGAAGATGCTAGTAGAAAAATTAGTAGAAAGTAGTTATGATCAGAAGTCAGTTCATCCAGTTACTCAGAAAAGTACTTGGATGGATCAGATTGTATCCTACTTTAAGGATGCAATCCTTCCTGCAGATAAGTCCTAAGCCCGAAGGCTAAAGCTCATGGCAAGCCGGTCTTCAATTTTTAATGATTTTTTTTATAAACTATCTTTTATAGCTCCATGGTTAAAATGTGACTCAGAAGATGAAGGAAATTATCTCCTTCGAGAAATTCACTTAGAAATTTGTGGAAACCATGCTGGAGCTTGAACTCTGGCCAGCAAATATCGACTGTTCGGCTATTATTGGCCGACCATGCAACGAGACAACAGAACTGGTATTGAAATGCAGATTGTGGCAGGTGCACGATAATCTTTCTCATCAAGCATCCCATGGTTCCAATAGCATCTTCATGGCCCTTTGATCAATGGGGGTGGATCTGATCGGACCACTCCCCTGAGCTCCGGGAAACTAAAGTTTCTGGTCGTGGCGGTAGATTATTTTACCAAGTGGGTGGAAGCCGAAGCCCTAACTACGATCACGGCCAAGGCTATCCAGAAGTTTCTCTGGAAGAACATAGTTTGCAGATATGGAATACCTAAATCTCTGATTTTAGATCACGGAACTCAGTTTGAAGACAGAACAGTCAGAGCCTAATGCGCCGAGTTGGTCATCACACAGCACTTCACGTCTGTTGGCCATCCTCAAGTGAATGGACAGGTGGAACAAACTAACAGGCAGATCAAAATAGGTCTAAAGAAGAGGCTAGAAGAGAAAGGGCAAAATTGGGTGGAACATCTACCCAACATACTTTGGGCGTACATGAATACGCTGAACTCAGCCACGGGAGAAACGCCTTTCTCCTTAGCCTATGGAAGTGAAGCGGTCATCCCAGTTGAGATCGGACTCCCTTCACTTCGGTCAGAATTCTATACGGAGGCATATCGGGAAACGGAGCTCAGACACTCCAAAGATGATATGAAGGAAGCCAGAGATGTGGCCTTCATCAGAATGGTCAAGTACAAGCAAAATATTTCACAGTATTATAACTCCAAAGTGAGGCAATCCTACTTCAAAGAAAGAAACTTGGTGCTGAGAGAGAATGAAGTAAGCAGACAGGGCCCTCAAGGTAAACTCAACCCGAACTGAGAAGACCCCTACAAGATTGTGAAAGTTTATGGCAAGGGGGCATACCAGCTAGCAGATTCTAATGGCATGACCATACCTCGCATCTGGAACGCAAAAAACTTGCGCAAATTTTATGTCTAGAACAGGTTCCGGACTAATGCACTTTTTTCTTTTAATTTTATTTGTCTTTCAATTAAATGTAATCAAACATCACAGTATTTCAATGAAATTTGTTTTCCTTTTATGTATGCGTATGTCCTATTTAAGTTTGCAGGACAAATTTATAGTCTATAAATTGGATCCGAACTGAGTTCTATAGGTCAGACTCAGCAAGTTTGCAAAGGCAAACTCCCAAAGTCTGTAGGAAAGACAAATCGATCTGAGCTCTATAGGTCAGACTCAGCAAGTTTGCAAAGGCAAACTCCCTAAGTCTGCAGGACATAAATTCGATATGAGCTCTGCAGGTCAGACTCAGCAAGTTTGCAAAGGCAAACTCCCTAAGTCTGCAGGACAGACAAATCGATCTAAGTTATGCATGTCAGACTCAGCAAGTTTGCAAAGGAAAACTCCCTAAGTCTGCAAAACAGACAATTCGATCTTAGCTCTGCAGGTCAGACTCAACAAGTTTGCAAAGGCAAACTCCTTAAGTCTGCAGGACAGACAATTCGGTCAGACTTAGTGACTAAAGACAAAAACAAAACAAGACAAGTACACCGCACACAAACCAAAATTAATGCATGGCATACTTGGGGGACGAACGGTAAGTACTCATACTAAGTTAGAGGCAAATATCTCTTAGCAATATATATATATATATATATATATATATATATATATATATATATATATATATATATATATATATATATGTTCCGAAATAATTATACAGAGTATAATCGGGAAAGTTTTTCAAAATATCCAGAATTCAAAAATAAAAACAAAGCACAAAATCTAAAATGGCTACTTTAGCTTTCAGAAGTTGGATTTTGTTGATGAGCTAATGAAGAAGGAGCTAGCTCAGAGCCTTGACGAGCAGGACGGTGAATAGAATACTTGGTGCCAATGTCCTCCGTGTTTTTAAACTCCTTTAAACGGTCATCGTAGACCTTGCCGGAGCCATGCTTGTACATACTCCTATGGGGAAGATCAACAAGGGCCAGGTCAGGAAATTGCACTCTGGCCTCGTCAATTCCCAAGGTATAACCATGCCACATCACAGGGCTCAGCAACGCCTTTAATGCCTCGGCAAACTGTCATAAAGACTTGTACTCGTGGACAGTTTGGGCAATCTGAGCTGGGATAGCTGCCTCCAGATCATTCTTTTCAGTTCGGAGCTCAGTCACTACCTGCTCTACCTCCAGACCTTTTGCAGCTCAGCTTCCTGTGCTCTGGCCTGCTCTTTCAGAGCCTTGATCTCTTCATCTTTCAACTCTGATAAGTCCTTGTGCCGTTTCCGAGTAGCGCATAGCTCAGCAATCGTCTTCTTCATTGTTTCTTTGGTGTTTGAAGCTCCAACAATCCTCCTCAACACCTCTTTACCGACTCGGGTCCCCTGCACATCAACATGGCAAAAATAAAGAACGCCTCCCGAGTGTAAAAGCAGAATAAAGGTAAAAGTAAAAACTTAGCAAGCTCCTTATCGGTCATCACGGACAACCGATCCTGGTCGAATGGAGCCTCCTATTCCAGGTTCCTAAAGTCCTACTATTCAGGTAAGGTAGCAGACCTACCCCTCTTATTCGGCCTGCCCTCCTGAGCAGCCACCACCTGCCTAGATCAGACCCTCAACTGGAGCTGATGCTCTTCGTGCCCCTCAGGGTCAGACTCATCTATCTCTACAAAATCAACAACCTCTCGAACATGTTGAGAGGAGGGTGATACCAAAGCATCATGTTTAGGGTATATTTTACTATATTTTCGGGCTTAATCCCTAAACAATTTACCTTATTTTTAAGGGAAATAAATGAGAAAAGTGTGTTTTAACCGTTAAATTCCTATAATGGTTATTGAGGGGTTATAATTTAATTATGAGGAAATATTGAGTTTAAATGTTATTTTGTTACACATTTTATTATTATTATTATTCGATGACTTGGTGTAACAACAATTTTGCAGAAAATTAAAAGATATGCATGGGGATATTATTAATGGAGAAGATTAATCCCATTCAATCAAGTGATTTCAAAATAAAGAAGAAAATCGGAGCATTGAAGAGAGGATAAATCAGATCAGATCGAAAGAGTGAAGTGGGGGACACGGTATACGAAGCAACAGTGTGAAAACGCGTAAATAGGTAGGCTCGGTCGACCGAGCCATGCTATTCGGTCAACCGAGTGTCTTATGTCGGTCTACCGAGGCTGAAAATCGACGCGTTTTTCTAGATCCTTCTTTATGTCGGCGAAACTCCTATATAAGCAGCACCATTCGAGCAGAAAAGAAGACACAGAAAAATACGCACATCACATTCAAAGCAGCCGCATATTCCAGAGCAAACAAGGAGATGGATTCTTCCATCCCAACAATCATGATCATCAACATGATTGTTGGCTAAGCATATCGCGGTGGGACAACGGAGGAAACCAATCAACAACCACACCAACTAGAGGATCTTTAGCTATATCTTAGTGAGTTAAATTTATGATTTTTCATCAATTGGATATTGTTATATTGTTTATGTTTTATTTGAATCGAGAGATCGATGAAACTATCTTTTTGATTGAATTTATATGAGAATATTGTTCAAGCTTTGATCTTTTCAATTGATGCAATTAATTGTGATTCAAAAGATTGTTCATGATTAGTTGAGTAGAGTATTGGAGACAATCTCATGATTGTGTTATGCATGCTAGTCTAGTTTTGCTTGAGAAAGAAAACGAAACCCGAGAAATTGATTAAAGAGATTTAATCGAATTCGTGATTTGATCATTACTAAAAACCGTATTTTTAGCTCACAATCTAGTTGGGGTTGGTTGGTTGGTTGGTGGATTCTCGCTGCCTTGCCGTTATTTTAAATCTTTGATAAACCAAATTTGTTCGTATCAATTGTGATTGCTACGTTTAGTTATTTTAAAAACCCTAGTTGTTACCGTCGTTTTTTTTCGCATATTTCTGTTTTTAGATCGTAATCGGACGCCCGTCCACCTTAAGTGAACGGCCGTCCAGCATCGAATTCTTCTGTTTCCTGTTATTTTAGTCACTTTCCATTGTTTTTAGATTACAAGTAGCATAAACCTTAGTTTTAAATAATAATTTGTGACATAATCGATACAATAACTGTACATAATTCGATAGACGTTCGATTCCCTTAGGACGACCCGGTAACACCTTTACTACGAGCCTTGCACTTGGGGTGCTCCGGTAAAATAATAAATTTAAAACTTACCGAACAAGTTTTTGGCGCCGTTGCCGGGGAATCGGTAACGGTTGTCGGATTCTTCGTAGTGCAGTTTTCTGTGTCGGCGGTATTTTGGCCATAACTTTCGGCTCCAGTGTCCGTTTGGCGTGCAGGACCCCAATTCGGAAAGCTCGTTCCGACGCCGACGACATGACGAACGCCTATGGCCGTTCGACGCCATTTTCGAGGTCAAAATCCACTGTTTTCCCTTCCATTTTAGCCCTAGAAGATTTCAACCCGTTTTTTTTTCACCGTCTTAGTGTTTTTCCTGTTTTAAGTTTTTCGTAGGTAGGTTTCTTTTCCTGTTTCTGTTTCTATATCTTTTCTAAATTAAAAAAATAGTAAGAATAAAAAAAATATAATAAAAATAAAAATAAACTTTCTGAACGGGCGTCCAGCATTTGAACGCCCGTCTGCCCCCAATTTGTCTTCTGAACGCTAGTTCAGTGACCTGAACGAGCGTTCACCTCCAGAATTTCCCCTGAACCAGCGTCCACTCATACTGAACGCCGGTTCATTCTCTTAAATTGTCACCTCTCTTCTTCTCTCTTTCTAAACCTCTAAACCCTCTAATCCTCTCTACATTCGTTCTCATCAACCCTAAGGTTGATTTCCTCCTGTTCTGCTCTTCTGGTTTATGCAAACCAGGAGTAAGAAGGGACCTCTTACCTTTAATCCCGAACCTGAGCGATCTATTCTCAGGAGGAAGCTCTTCCCTAATCCAGACATTATGGCTAATGAAGTTCCAAATCCAGATCCTCAAGCCCAAATGAATTTGATCCTTCAACAGATGCAGGCAATACAACAACAACAGAATCAACAAGCTGGGATAAATAATCAATTTCAACAGTTCCGTCAGAACCAGCTAAACCAACTAAATCAAGACCCCTATGCTCCTTATCTTGACCAAGACTTCCTGGAAGGGCATAGACCTATTCGCCCTCCAGACATGGGACAAGTGAACTTCGATTTGAAAAATGGAGTGGTAGGACTGGTCCAGAATAGTTCTTTTCATGGCACTGCTGACGAAGATCCTCATGACTTCTTGTCCACCTTCGTTCAAATCGCGAAGCGACTATCCCGGTGTTGATTCCGAGATTGTCAAGTTAAAACTCTTACCGTTTGCTCTAAAGGGTGAAGCAAACCGTTGGTTCAAATCTTTAGCCCATCATTCTCTCCGTACCCGGAATGATGTCAAAAGAGCCTTTGCTCTGAAGTTTGTCTCACCTGGGACAACCATGGACATGAAAAGGGAGATAGCCACATTTGAACAACTTGATGGTGAAAGTGTGGGGAAAGCATGAGAGAGACTAAATCTGTTGATGAGGAAGTGCCCCAACC
The DNA here is from genome assembly GCA_036785695.1 of Gentiana straminea. Lineage (NCBI taxonomy): Eukaryota > Viridiplantae > Streptophyta > Magnoliopsida > Gentianales > Gentianaceae > Gentiana > Gentiana straminea. The sequence continues at coordinate 3,094,732 of JAVUPR010000239.1, read as the reverse complement.
ATGGATACAATAGACATGAGCTACTAGAGTTATTCTACAGAGGTGTCTCTCAACCAAATAGAGACTTCCTTGATTCAACTGCTCATGGATCCTTCCTAGGGGGCGGTGATGATGCTGCTTACAGGGTAGCTGAAACTATAGCAAAGAATAACATGTGGTCAACTCCAAAGAAGACCAATGTTAGTAGGAATAAGAAGGAATCTGCTGCGAGCAATTCTGAGACCAAGATGCTAGTTGCTCAAATGGAAGTGATGAGCAAGCAGCTAGCCGACTTACAAATGCAGCAGCAAAGAGGACCATCAGATGTAAACTACCTGGGAATGCAGGCGGGAAATGAGATGAATGAGGAAGTGAATTTAATGGAGAATCATAACCAAACCTTCAGAAACTTCAATCAGAATCAGACTTATTCCGAATTTCAAAGTCCCAATCTTAATCAAGCCAATGCACCACCTGGCCCATCAAATTCCAAACCTTCTTTCAGCTCAAGTTATCAAAGACCACCTCCTGGGATGGTTAATCAATCTCACAATCCTAACTCCCAAAGACCTCAAGGTGGTTGGAATCAAAACCAACATCATAACCAAACCACCTCTTGTGTCCCCCAACATAAGTTTGATGAGCTAGTAGACATGGTGAAGACCCTGGCTACTAGTGTCAAGAAAATAGAGAGACAGGTTGGTCAGATGGCAGATCAACAAGCAAACAGACCCCACGGTAAACTTCCAAGTTATACCGAAAGAAATCGTAAAGCAGATATCAATGTTTTCACTGCCATCACACCTCAATGGGATTATGGGAACGAAGAGCTGAATGAGGTCACTCTAAGAAGTGGTAAGCAGGTGGGACCCGGAAAGATGTCGGGAAACGAGTAGCCCCTCCTGACGCCATAAGTTCAGGAGGGGGCAATCAGAAGTTAAATATCGAAGAAAGCAACAGTGAGGAGGAGCTTAACGATGATTCTTCGGGTGATGAAAATGATTCTGATAGAGAAATGAGGAAAATTCAGGTGGTTGTACCCCTGACAAAGAAGAGGGAGGAAAATTTTGTCAGATGGAATGATAAGGAAGACGAAGCCATAAAAAATCAAGCCATGAACAATGATAAAGCCCTTCCTTACCCTCCGAAGAAGAAAGAGAATACCCTCAGTCATGACAGACAATATGACGGTGTGAGGAGGATGCTTAGAGATACCAAAGTGAGTATACCCCTAGCTGAGGTATTGACTGAAATGCCCAAGTGCTCTAAGTATCTTAAGGAAGTTTGTGGAAGCAAGAAGAAGCTTCAAGGGATGGCGAGAAGAAGTTTTAAGAGAAGATTGCTCTATGGTTTCACAAAAAGTTGCTACTAAGCGAGGTGACCCCGGGAGACCTTCAATCTCTTGTGAGATTGAAGGCCACATGTTCCAAAACGTCTTATGCGACTCAGGGGCCTCCATAAATGTGATGCCATTGAACGTCTGCAAAAAGCTCGGTTTAGATAAAAGAATGCGGGAACGCCCTATTTCTCTTCAGATGATAGACCGATCTAGCCGCTCAGCATCCGGTTGTGTTGCTAATGTTCTTCTCCGTGTTGAACATTTGGTTTTCCCTACTGACTGGGTTATCTTAGACTATCCACCTGACAAAGAGATGCCCCTAATTCTAGGCCGGACCTTTTTGGACACCTCTGCCGCCCTCATCGATTTCTGTAAGAGTCAGATTACGCTTAGAGTCGATGATACATCTGTTACCTTCACACGAGGGAAAAGTCCTGAGTAAACCTTGATTGAAGAAATCTCGTTCGTTGAAGCAATTTATGAGGACGAAGAAGATGCCAACTCTGAAGAAGCGGTAGAGCTAACAGAGATAGGTGTTTTCGAAGCTATAAACATTAAAGATCAAGCCGATCGTGGACCATCTTCTCGTTTCATTACGGGCCGTAGTCACCGACGAGTCGTCTTCACAACTTGCTCACACCGAGCCCGTCAATGAACAAGAAACATGGAGATTCCCGGCAATGAACGATGATTTCAAAGAGCCGCATCGTGGAAGACTTTAAACCTGTAGAAGAGGAAGCTCTGATGGGTAGTTGGGATGAAGTGGATTTCTGGAGAGAGACTACTCATTGGGAGGTTGATGATTGGGAACAGCTAGCAGAGGAGCTAGAAGAATAAGAGTTGAGAAAGATGATCAAGCATAAGAAGGAGAAAGCGGGTGCCGACGAAGGATCCCTATGGATGATGTGATCCAAGACCTTTCTCGGGGTTATACCTCGGGAAGATGAGGTATTCTTCGATCAACCACTTCAAGCCCATAAGGAAAAAGGTGGCCCCTTAAAATCCAAAGATTGAGCAACCACCTACCGACTTGGAGCTTAAAACGCTTCCGCAACACCTTAAGTACATTTTTCTTAAGGATGGTGATAAGTTACCCTTGATCATCTCTTCAAAACTCGAGCCCGAGCAAGAAGCACCGCCGATAAAAGTGCTTGAAAAGAACATCCTCGCGTTCGGATGGCAAGTGGGTGATATCCGAGGAATCAGCCCCGATGTGTGCATGCATAAAATCCGAACGGAGGAAGGAGCTAAGAAAGTCGGACAACCTCGGCCGAAGGCCGAATCCGCACATGCAGGGAGGTTGTCAAGAAAGAAGTCATAAAATGGTTAGATATGGGAATCATCTATGCAATCGCCGAGAGTGAGTGGGTTAGCCCCACCCAAGTTGTGCCAAAGAAGGGAGGTATTACCGTGGAAAAGAATGAAAAGGGGGAAGAAGTAGCTTTACGCCTTGTGACTGGCTACAGGGTCTGCATTGACTATCGCATTGAATGAAGTCACCGCCAAAGACCATTTCCCCTTACCTTTCATTGACCAGCTTCTTGAAAGACTGAGTGGTCATAAGTATTATTGTTTCCTCGATGGATATTCTGGTTACTTCCAGATAGCCATCGACCCTAATGACCAGGAGAAGACTACGTTTACGTGTCCATCGTGCACTTTTGCTTTTCGCGAATGCCTTTCGGGTTATGCAATGCACCGGCAAGAACATTTCGGCGGTGCATGTTGGCCATTTTCGATGGACTTGTGGAGAAATGTATGGAAGTCTTCATGGATGACTTCTCAGTCTATGGCGATAGCTTTGATGAGATCTTGGAAAATCTAGATATGGTACTTCAACGCTGTGTTGAAAAGAATTTAGTGCTTAACTGGGAGAAATGCCATTTTCTAGTAGATGAAGGGATTGTTCTGGGACACAAGGTGTCCAGTACGGGTATTCAGGTTGATAAGGCTAAAGTAGAGGCCATTGAAAAGATGGCGTACCCGAAAACAGTGAAAGAGGTGCGAGGTTTTCTAGGTCATGTTGGCTTCTACAGGCGGTTTATTCATGACTTTTCTACCATCGCCAAGCCCTTATCTAACCTTTTGAAAGATGATGTTGAGTTCTTGTTTGATGAGAAATTCAAGGAAGCTTTCAATTGCCTAAAGGATAAGCTCATCAGTGCCCCTATCTTAATCGCACCTGACTGGACTAAGCCTTTTGAATTAATGTGCGATGCCTCTAACTACGCAAGGCGCGCTTTTAGGCCGTAGAATTGACAAAGAGTTCGTGCCTATTTACTATGCGAGCCGCACCTTGAACCCGGCTCAATGCAATTACACCACGACTGAGAAGGAATTCTTAGCCGTCGTTTTTGCTATCGACAAGTTTAGAAGTTACCTTCTAGAGTCTCAAGTTGTGGTTTGGACAGACCATGCAGCCCTACGCTACCTTATGGACAAAGCAGATGCAAAACCAAGGTTACTCAGATGGATTCTAATTTTGCAAGAGTTTGACCTGGAGATCAAAGATAAGAAGAGTAGTGAAAGTATTGTGGCTGATCACCTGTCTCGCCTAGTAAATGAGGGTGGCAAAAATCACAAGGAAATAGGCATCGATTTCCCTACTGAGCAATTGATGAAGCTTGATACAGTTAGGCCGTGGTACGCTGATTACGTCAACTATTTAGCAAGTGGGCATTTAGAGGAAATGACGTATCAGGAGAGGAAAAAGTTCTTTTCTGATTTAAAGTATCTCGTATGGGAGGATCCTTATTTGTTCAAGGTCTGTAAAGACGGGTTGCTTAGAAGGTGTGTTCCGGAACATGAGCAATGGGATATTCTGGAGCAATGTCATAGTGGTCCCGCGGAGGACACTACGGAACACCCAAGATCGTTGCAAAAATCCTCCAAGCCGGATTTCTTGGCCGACTCTTTTTAAAGATGCGAAGCCTTTTGTAAAGGTTGTGATAGGTGCCGGAGGATTGGGAGGCAAAGTAATAGGATGGAAATGCCACTTAGGCCCATTCGGAATGCGAAGTCTTCGACGTGTGGGGCATTGATTTCATGGGCCCTTTCCCATCTTCATGCTCCAATAAATACATTCTCGTCCGTGTAGACTATGTTTCCAAATGGGTGGAGGCAATAGCCAGCCAAACTAATGATCACAAAGTTGTGAAGAAATTCTTGCAAAAGAATATCTTCACCAGATTCGGCTGTCCTAGAGCCCTCATTAGTGATGAAGGTACTCATTTTTGCAACGCACCGCTTGATAAAATTCTTGAGAAATATGGTGTCAAACACAAAATCGGTACACCGTATCATCCCCAAACAAGTGGCCAAGTCGAGGTAAGCAACCGGAGCCTTAAACGGATTCTAGAAAAGGCCGTGAACGCAAATAGATCCAACTGGAGTCTAAAGTTGGATGACGCGCTTTGGGCCTATCGCACTGCGTTTAAGACCCCTATGGGCACGTCACCCTTCCAAATGGTTTATGGCAAGGCATGCCATTTACCAGTCGAGCTTGAACACGAGCTTCCTGGGCTATTAAATTCTTGAATTTCGATAGCCAACTCGTGGGGAAAAGAGGTTATTGCAATTAAATGAACTCGACGAATTTAGACTCGAGCATATGAGAATGCCGAATCGCAAGGAAAGAACTAAGGCACTCCATGATGCTAAGATCAAGGATCGAGAATTCAAAGTGGGTGATATGGCTTTGCTTTATAATACCAGGCTCCATCTGTTTGCCGGTAAGCTCAAATCTAGATGGTCTGGCCCCTTTGAGATTCTCGATGTCAATCCAAGTGGAGCGATCACGTTAAACGGGTATGATAATCAACCCTTTAAGGTAAATGGTCAAAGACTCAAAAAATATTTTGGACAACCCAAAGAAAAATCTGAGACCCTGTACTTTCAAAAGAGGGTTGAAACGACTGATATTCTGATCTGCGATGAGATCCCACCCGGATTCTTTCATTCGGATGATGACATTTCTCCATCTACCCGTGAGGACCCTTCTTCCAAGACGCCTGAACATGTCAGTATACCTAAGCTTAACATGCGCAAGAACAAGACAAAGAAGAGAGTCAGTGCTATCTGGAGAGTTAAGTTCAAACACTTAGTAAAGCACTTGACTTGTTGCTGTTGCGGCCACACCCCTGTCCTTCATTCTGACTCCGATGAAGAAGTGGCCAGCAGTAGATCGAAGTGGCCCGATCCGGGTTAACTTTGAAATCTGTGTCAAGCTAATGACATAAAAGAAGCGCTACTAGGAGGCAGCCTAGTCTTTTAAGTTACTTTTTAGTTAAGTTTTTAGGGCATTAGGAATAAAACCTTGGTGATTTGTGTGTTGGTTATCCCTGTCCTATTTGTGAATGCTTTATTTGCCCATTTCGTGTGCATTCATGTTTACTCATATACCCCTTGTACCCCGAGATTATATGCTATGTCGAGTGTTGCGTATACTTGTTGAGCGGTTTTTGCCGCTTATCACTTTTAGTGTTGTCTCGTTCGTGATACGAGCTGCAGCGGTTCATTCATGTTACGGCCTGACCGCTGTCAACCTACAGCCCGACAACCACTTTGAAACCAGCTAAGTATTCTTTTCTTTTATTTGCACATTCTGAGGACATAATGTGATTTAAGTGTGGAGGGGTGTCTACATCGGGAGTTATCATGCTATATCCTCTGAAAATGAGTAAATGTGATTTTCTCAAAAAATTTAAAAATTTTCAAAGTAAACTTGGATAATTGTAAATCTTGAGCATGTAATTGAAACAAAAAGGCTCGCTAGTTGTAGTTTCCTGACGATGATTGTCTGTAACTTCTGTGAGGTAGTTATAGCATGCTTTTACTAATACGAGATAGTATTCATTTCATATTCACGTAAGCCTTTGAAAATGAAGCGACATTTTTAAACTTTATCCATTCACTATCCTAGTGGTTTATCCTAGAGAGACTTGTGCTTAATAGTAACAGTAAATGTAACACCAATTTCTAAACGTGTACTGTGAATATCTGAAGGTTTGAATGTGATAGGAGGGATATATCTTAAGGTTTGTACACCACTCTAAGATGAATTGTATGAATAATATGTGTATGTCGGATGTAGCTGCCAATGATTTGAGTGCGGAAGGGCATTATCACGAAATGTCCTATTCCACTATGAGGTTCAATAGCTCCCGACTGCCTGATGATAGTAGTCCAGCTAGGGTGTTATCACGAAACATCCTATTGCTGGGAATGAGGGCATATGCTATACACGTGGAACTAAGTGAACTTTAAAAAAAAATAGCAAATGGCAATGTGGAAAGTTAGTAAACATGGTTGAAAACTTAGTCATCTTCTGACTATCCCCAGTATAAACTGAATGATATGCATTAGGGATTATCCTAATAAGTACACGGGAAGACTTTGTGTGGAATGGTTACTGCCTATACCTAGGAAAGTTATTAGGATTGTTTGAAAGGATTTTTGTGCGAAAAAATAGTGGAGATTGAAAAGGGCTTTTCACACACGCACTGAATCTATCTCTATGTTGGTATTACTTGCTATATTTGTCGTATCTTTTGTTACGTGAGTCAGGAATCTATGTGGATTACATGTACAGTGAGCCGGTTTTGATTATTTTGTTCGGGACGAACAAAAAGCTAAGTGCGGGGGAGTTGTTTATGGTATATTTTACTATATTTTCGGGCTTAATCCCTAAACAATTTACCTTATTTTTAAAGGAAATAAATGAGAAAATCGTGTTTTAACCGTTAAATTCCTATAATGGTTATTGAGGGGTTATAATTTAATTATGAGGAAATATTGAGTTTAAATGTTATTTTGTTACACATTTTATTATTATTATTATTCGATGACTTGGTGTAACAACAATTTTGCAGAAAATTAAAAGATATGCATGGGGATATTATTAATGGAGAAGATTAATCCCATTCAATCAAGTGATTTCAAAATAAAGAAGAAAATCGGAGCATTGAAGAGAGGATAAATCAGATCAGATCGAAAGAGTGAAGTGGGGGACACGGTATACGAAGCAACGGTGTGAAAAAGCGTAAATAGGTAGGCTCAGTCGACCGAGCCATGCTATTCGGTCGACCGAGTGTCTTATGTCGGTCTACCGAGGCTGAAAATCGACGCGTTTTTCTAGATCCTTCCTTATGTCGGCGAAACTCCTATATAAGCAGAACCATTCGAGCAGAAAAGAAGGCACAGAAAAATACGCACATCACATTCAAAGCAGCCGCATATTCCAGAGCAAACAAGGAGATGAATTCTTCCATCCCAACAATCATGATCATCAACATGATTGTTGGCTAAGCATATCGCGGTGGGACAACGGAGGAAACCAATCAACAACCACACCAACTAGAGGATCTTTAGCTATATCTTAGTGAGTTAAATTTATGATTTTTCATCAATTGATATTGTTATATTGTTTATGTTTTATTTGAATCGAGAGATCGATGAAACTATCTTTTTGATTGAATTTATATGAGAATATTGTTCAAGCTTTGATCTTTTCAAATTGATGCAATTAATTGCGATTCAAGAGATTGTTCATGATTAGTTGAGTAGAGTATTGGAGACAATCTCATGATTGTGTTATGCATGCTAGTCTAGTTTTTCTTGAGAAAGAAAACGAAACCCTAGAAATTGATTAAAGAGATTTAATCGAATTCGTGATTTGATCATTACTAAAAACCGTATTTTTAGCTCACAATCTAGTTGGGGTTGGTTGGTTGGTTGGTGGATTCTCTTTGCCTTGCCGTTATTTTAAATCTTTGATAAACCAAATTCGTTCGTATCAATTGTGATTGCTACGTTTATTTATTTTAAAAACCCTAGTTGTTACCTGCTGTTTTTTCTGCATATTTTTGTTTTTAGATCGTAATCGGACACCCGTCCATCTTAAGTGAACGGCCGTCCAGCATCGAATTCTTCTGTTTCCTGTCATTTTAGTCACTTTCCATTGTTTTTAGATTACAAGTAGCATAAACCTTAGTTTTAAATAATAATTTGTGACATAATCGATACAATAACCGTACTTAAATCCGATAGACGTTCGATTCCCTTAGGACGACCCGGTAACACCTTTACTACGAGCCTTGCACTTGGGGTGTTCCGGTAAAATAATAAATTTGAAACTTACCGAACACATCATCAGATTGTCCAGCCAAGGCCTGGACCTCAGACATACCCAGGACGGTGCCCGCAGCTCGACCAGGTGGAAGTTCTACACTCACAGTTCTCTCAGATCCCTGACTCTGGTCAGGATCGGCAACCTACACCTCTTCCTCGGTAGCATCTGCAAGTATGGCAGTAAAATCAGCCACTGCAAAATAAACAAAGCAGAACAAGGTCATTGCTTAATCAGTAAAGGTTAGAAACAAAACTAAACAATGAAAAAGAAATCCTACAAGTCTTATAATCAGCATCACTAAGTTCCCGATACGGGTCGGGACCAGCCAGAGAAAGCTGAGCTGCATCGATCAGCTTAGAAGAATACTTCTTCAAGTCAAGATTGATACCCGAATCTTGGATACATTTTAGTAGCTTAGAACTAACATTCTTAGGACATGAGTCCTTAGAAAGGTCAGCCGTGTTCCACTTACCCAGATTAACCTTTACCTCAGGTCGGATGAATAAGAACCGACGCTTCCATTGCTTATGCGAGGAATCCCATTTTGAAATGATGGGGACACCACTTAGAGAATCACCCCGGCGTGGAAAGCAATACAACCCGGGCAGGTCCTTTACTTGCTTTACATTGATAGAAAGTGCAGAATAGTTTCACTGAGAACTTCACATTAATACATCGGCACCAGATTGCGAACCCTATAACTGCTCTCACACCATTAGGGACTATCTGGGCAGTCCCCAGCCTATAGTACTCCAGCACGGCCAGAATGGCAGGGAAAAAAAGGACCTTAAGACCGCAATCAAACTGCTCCTTGTACAAAGTGCAATACCCCTCTGGAGGTTGGTAGGCATAAGTACCAACATCAGGGAGTTGGGGAGCATACAATCTCAGATTTATACCATACTTGTCACAAAGTGGAATCATGTCCCCATGAGTTAGCATGGTGTTTATACATTGGCTACCTGCTTGTGACCTCAAAGCCATATGTGCTTTCAACGATAAGACGAATCTAGAGGTTTATCAAGGGCGGAGGTGTTGGAATGCGTGGCTGAATCCTAAAATCAAAACCCTCGCTCTCCGAATCAGACTCCGATACAAACTCTTTTTCTACGGAGCTACAAGTAGGGGGTCGATGCCCTCATCAACAAAACGAAGAATTAAAATGAGAAAAGCAAGAGCTTACTTGTAATAATATATATTGAGAAGAGGACGAACAATCAACAATGGCTCCAACCTTCAGTTTAATAGCAATGAATACCAACGTGTGAGAAGACAGGTGATACGACGGGGTTATAAGCCCAAGCACGATCTTGGGGCACAAGCCCACTATGAAAGCATGGACAGAAACGCCTCATTTCTCGCGATGTCATGACATCGTCATAACGGTAACTATGCCACGTGGCAGAGCCAGTCCTTGTGAAATTTCTACAAGTCTAAGAGACAGAGCTGAGCTCCACCCAGATCAGATCAGACCTGACCACCAAAGCTCGGACAGATCTGGGGGGCTTATGACGAGGGTCTGGCTAGCCCATGCCACATGTCATTCATAGAGTGACTACATAATAAATGAGGGAAGAGAGAAGTAGCAACACTAAAGGCCAGGAGCCCGATAGCGAAGTATAAAACAGACCAGAACCCCAGGTGGGAGGTGTGGCGTGACCTACCGAACATACCACCGCTGGTCGGATCAGTCATAACGGAGGTCAGACAGAGTAGCATAGGTCGAGACGACCTAAGGAGCTCACCGCAGGTCGGCCAGAGCTTTCCTTATCCAATAATTAAACGTGTTCATATATTATAGGATAAATATGAAAAGAATCTTAAGATATAATGACTCTAATCCTCACATTCAAATATGTCCATAATTATCCCTAAATTAAAGGAATACATGCGTGATAATCCTAAGAGATTAAGAAAAAGAATCCTTGTTGGACAAGAAAAGGGACGAGACGTCCTCTATATAAACGATCTCTAAGGAACTACGAAAGACTTGATTCATGATTGATTAACAGGATACGTAGGCAATTTGAGAAAATAACCCAGGCTCAGTCTAAGAATACTTCACCGTCCCTTTTGTAAGATTGTTCTTAAATTAGTTGTCACAAAAATAATTACGGTTCTGAATTGATATTGGACGATATCTAGCATCGTCATGGTATGTATGTTTTGTCATAAATTTTTTTTTTTATTTTTTACCCGAAACGAAAGATTTCATTAAAAAACAAAGAACTTACAACCGGACCAATGCCGGGAAATAGCCGAAATAACTCCGGATCACCACCAGCATGAAACTGGACTACTACCAAAAGCAACGAAAAAAGAAAAGACATGGGGAAACCATGCCGACCAAATTCTACCTCATTTCAGAGGACTTGATTTGGTAAGGTAATACTAAAATCAAACTTGATTTAAACATACTTAGACAAAGCTAAAAACTAAAACACCGGAGAATCCGACTATTACCACCGACCCGACCCGAACAACACAAACAAACAAACAAAAAGGATGTACAGAAACACATGGACAACAAAGAACCCCTTTTAGTAACACTACCACGGCGGGCGCCGCCACGGCTAGCCACGATCATCATCCGTAAGGCGAGAAAAGTCGAGATCCGACACCAAAGGTCTTTCACTATAGACATGCATAAGCCTCCAAAACAGCCTCCGGAACCTCAATCTGCAAAATCATCAAGGAAAAACCCACATCGGAAACCTTCAAAATGCCTAACCGGAAATGGACGTGACCCAAAATTGCGGCACCAATTGCAAGAGCCACCAGACCCATCCCGGAGAACCCCATCCCATTCAGCCACCGCCTAAAGCAAACATCTTTCGACGAGTTATAGTAGGAGAGGAGTTTTCCAGGCCAAAATCGCCTCCACCCCAATCGTAAGAAAGGGGCGGTGACTTCAGATCTGAGCTGATAAGGTCGAAAATTAAAAGATCCAACAAGAGAAGAAGAAAAAACATGAAAAAACACCAAGAAAACCAATAGAAAAACATGGCAGACGGCCGGCACGGGCGCCTTGCGGCGGAAAAAAAAAACACAGCAACAGAGAGTTTTTATGAGGGTAGAGAGAAGGGAAAGCTTTTAGGGAGAGGTAATGTGTATGAGTTTCCCCATATTTGGTGTTCGTTTTTTTGTCATAATTGATGTTTCCATAATGTGAAGCTAACTTGACCTACCATTAAGAAGAAATAATAATAATACTAGTGGGATGTACCGTGCGATGCACGGTGTTGCCCTATTTTGTATCTGTTTTCAGAGTGTTTTTTTTCCGCCTGAACTGTTCAGTATCTAATTCACAGCAGTGAAGAATAAGTGAACTTATAATATATAATGTGGTGAACAGCAAGCAAGGTAGAAAACCGAAAGTGCAAGCATTAATATATAGATTACAACATACGTTGCAGAACTGTCATATTAAAACAGTACGGTGCAAGAGCTTCTTTGCAGAACTGTCATCGAAAGTTGCTTTTATGTTTCTAGAAATGTAGTGCATTTCTGCATAACTTTGCAGCTTTTGTGTTTACAAATTACAAACGGCCGAATCAGCCAAGACTATTTTCACAAAATAAGAGGAAAGAAGTAAGCAGATCTAGTTGTGGAGTTACCATGGGACTGCGATTCTGATCACTGTCGCACGGTGTCAATTGAGCAAAAGTTTCCTTCAACTATGTTAGCTCGGATTGAGGAGAGACCATACATTGACCCCACAAAACTATCAACTGGCACAAACAAATTCTCAGAAGGATATGACGGGTAGTTCAGAATTGCAATAAAAACTGCAAAACCATCACACATACCAAAGGAAAAGGAGGGGGGAGAGAAATAGAAAGGTGACTTCAATCGACATACCCGGATTGACAAATATAGAATAGTTTACGATTGTTTAGCACAAAAATACAGACGGCAATGGTACACATTACACTGCATATTATAGCTCATTTTTCTCAAGGCTTTTGCCAAATGTAGTGACGCTTTAAAACAAATATTTTACAAAAACATCAAACAATGAGGTGCCGGTTCCACCAAATTCCAAAATTACTAAGTAGACCCTCTCGTGGACTTTTCTTAGGCTATCCGGCGAAAATTGAGAGAACATGTTATGTGAAGAAACATCAAACAAGAACATTTATTCATTCAACTCTGATGAACAGTAAGCTTTACCTGCGTGCACACAAGATTGGAGTCGCCTTGGACACGTATGTGTTCGAACCCTTTTTCCAGAGCATACTTCAACCATAGAATTAAGCTCTGATATTCAGCAACATTGTTAGTTGCAATGCCAACACCGTCATGCACACGGTGAATCTGCATAATTGTAGATGAACAACTAAGCTCAAATACAACGAAGAGCTGTTAACTTTAATAAAAGAGCACTTGGAAAGGAATGAAATCATACCGTCCTTTCATCTGCAGTACGAAGTACAACCCTTACACCAGCAAGTCCCGGATTTCCTTTTGAAGCACCGTGAAACTCAACAACACAAGACCCTACATACAGATAGATAAATGTACTAAAATGACTATACACGCAATTTATTTGCATAAAATCCCATCTCATAACAGTCCTGAAGTTTAGCATTAGTAAGCGTCAGGTTCTTTAATAACTGGACAAAGGCATAGAGTTTTCTTTTTTAAAAGTATTCAGCATGAACATGAAAAGAACCACGGCACCATGTACAACCGAAAATAGTTGATACATGTATACAGAGATTAAGTGCACCAAACTTCATCTATAATTATGTCACTACTCCTAACATGCAAAATTAATGAAAGAAAAAAAAGGGGGGAAAATCACTCCATGAGTCAAACTTATACAATAAGAACTAAGAGGATTTACTTTAAGGAAGTTATCCAACTTCGAATGCTTTTGTTCAAGAAAACAAGCCAGGATCCGTTTAGCAACTCCAAATCCTTTTATGGTTTCTGGTTCATCTTTAGTTATGCAAATGTCGTAGATACAATTTTAAATAGATTCCATAGCACACAAGAGTCTGGTAACACATTTTGGGTATACAGTACACATCACTTGCAAAGGATCATCTGAAGAAGTGCAAAATAACATGAGACATAAACCAGTTCCACAATGCATTCCTGGTTCAGAATTTTATAATCAATCTTTCTTAACCATAACCCTTTCTTTCCTGCCAAAACTTCTTCATTGTTCAGTTTTGTATCCATGCCATTTTCATAAACCGTTAACCCTTAACAATGAGATAGTCATTAGATGGTGTTCACATGAGACATTATCAAATTAAAACTGCACGTCCATTTTTACGCTCCTACAACTTTCTTCGTGCTTTTGTTCTAGCTAGCCAAATCCTTCACACACCTCATGACATAGAAGGATAAACTTTAAAGTTCATTTATCAAATAATTACATGTTAACCAAAGCTTGCACTTAGCAGAAATTCAGATAAAGGTGAAAAGCATAGAACAATTACAACTAACTGAAATTCCAATAATAAATCAGCAATAAAATCCAAACACACGCATTGATGTTACCATGCGGGCCATGAGTTTTTTTGCAACCTAAAAACAAAACCGTCATTCAAAAAGTTATTATATAGAAAAGGAATTACTAGAATAACATAAAGTAAGAACCAAGAATAACAAAGAAGGTATACTGAAGAGGCAATAGAAAGAGAAGCAAATAGAATCAAAGAATCCAGAAAAGCAACAGTCATGTTAAAATAATCGAAGGAAGAAGAGAAAGAAAAACAAAACAGAACAAAAACACTCCAACTATAAATAACCCAATACACAGACTTATGCACAGTGCAAGAGCAATAAGAACAGAGGGGGGAAAACAGAGAGTGAAAGCAAGGCGCACACACACACTACAATTGGCATTCCTCAAAGAGATTTCTTCCAAGACGCAGATAAATCAAGAGATTTGGGAATCAAAGCTCCTTATTTGATCCCTAGCCCTAAGAAGGAATCCAATCAGAAAATTTTACTCTACTAATTACCAGAACAACAAACAAGAGGCCGGAATTGAGAAAATTCACAATGAATGAAGAAGAGCAAAACCTGAGTCGTAGACGGTTTGTTTGGGACCCTAATTCCAGAGACCACAGGTCTTTGAGCTATATCAACGAAGAAAGGAAGATGATCTGTCACTTGCAGCACCATCGCCGTTGCCTTAGCAATCACGAACAAGACAACGATTGGACAGAGCAGAAGACGGAGGAACGACCACAAACCACGTAGACGGAGGACCGGCAAGCGTAAATCCGTATGTTCTTGAGGGCAGCCACGTACCAAGCGTAGCTGATGACCTGGAGGCCTTGTAACCGACGTCGTATAACAACAACAAGGAGAGATCCAAAGGGAAAGACAGCCGGGAAATGAGAGGTGCGTAGAAGAAGAGAGAAAAGAAATGAAGGACCAAAAAGGAAAAAAAGGAAACGACAAAGTGGACGACGAAACTGCGCAAATAACTATAACCCCCTACTACACTGATACTACTATACTATGCATTATGAAAGGGAAACTTGCAAATCTATGCTTGAAAAGAAAAGTCTCGGTAAAATATGCGTTGCAGGAAGTGTTAGGAAAAGTATGCCTACGGCTCTTATGCGTCCAGTATGCGTCATGAGGCCCAGATTTTGTTTATCCCGATAAAAGATTTTTTGGCGCATGAGGGCCGCATACTCCACGCGTGCCAAACGCATGCGGCGACATTGGTTTGAAAAATTGGATCGACACCTCTTCCCCTCTTTCCCTCTTTCAGTTTCACCCTCCCCTCCCCTCCCTCCCCTCCTTCCTCCGTCTCCACTCTTTTTTGTCACTCTCACAAAAGCGGCGGCCGGCGGTGGTGGCTGCTGTGCTCCGGTGGCTGGTGTGCTCAGCTGTGCTCCTCCTCCCTCCTCGATCCATTTCCATTCCTCATCAGACAAGCAACAAGGTAAATTGGATCGACACCTCTTCCCCTCTTTCCCTCTGGCGGCCGGCGGTGGCTGCTGCTGTGCTCCGGTGGGTGCTGTGCTCAGCTGTGCTCCTCCTCCCTCCTCGATCCATTTCCATTCCTCATTAGACAAGCAACAAGGTAAATTATAATCCCTCCTCAATTTGAGTTCTTTTAGTCAATCATGTAATTCTTTTAACAAAGGTTTCTGTTTTTATTTTTAATGTTGTTGTAAATAGGCAAAAGTTTCATCTTTGAGAAACGGTATTGTGTGTGCTAATTTTTCTTTTTGGGGATGCCTATAATACGGGATTGGTGCTCTAAGTTGTAATTTTGAGAAATTGACGGTAGTGTTTAGTTAGTTGTTGAAATTTGGTGATATTTTCGAAGTGATTTGTAATTTTTTTTTGTGAGAGTAGGGAAAGTTTGTGTTTTGGCTTATTGTTTGTGAAATTTTCTGTGATTATAATACCTTCAAGTTATCATTTCCAATTTTCCTAATGAGAGAGATCAGATGATAAATTAGTTTGTAATGAATTAGAAAGCAAGAGAGATATGATGATGATGATCTTGTACCACAGGGTAAATAGTGGTGTAAGGATAAGCCTAGCTTTCGGAATTATTTGTTCTTCCCATTTCTTTCTCAACAGTTCTGACATAATATTGCGAAAACAATTATATTAGTGATAAACACCTTATCAAACATATCTGCAAAATCAGTTGGTGGTGGGGGTATCCTTTCATCAATGCCAAAATGAAATTCTTGAGGTATAGTGACATGTTTCTTTGTATTGCAAAACATCCCTAATTCACCTTCACTACTCGAATATCTGAAAGTCATAAAACTAAGCAAAATTAGGCCACGGAATCTGTCTCATAAAACTAAGCAAAATGATTTTTTTTTAAATAAATTTGATAATTGCAAACTTTTCATTGAATTTGTAAGATATATTATGATGCTATTTGAATCTTTAAACTAATACATAGTCTCGGCAGTGTGAACCACAAGAGATATATATGGTATTGTGTATTGTGTATTGTGTAAAATGAAGTGTATTGTGTCCTCCACCTTTGTAGGTTTCATTGGGTTGTTCTACAAATCTCAATTTCACAATGGACTATATTTTTTGAATTATAAATAAATTTAACAATGTCAAAAATATTTTTATGTCTAGATGTCGAAATTACCGGCGCTTCTCCTAGATAGAAGTAGGCATTACAATGCAGGCGTTACGTGGAGGGCGACGAAGGGAAAATGTGATGCAATACTAGCTAAGTTTGATGATGAGACAAAAAAAAGGTTTTTGGCCTTACCTTTTGAACCATTGATTCTTGCAAGAGAGAAAATTGAATTTAGCGGGGTATTGGTTCACCATATATTAATGCATAGAGTTCACTCACTGTACGAGGATGAATTACGTTTTGTAATTGGAAATACACTTTGTCGTTTTGGTTTGACCGACTTTGCATTAATAACTGAATGAATTTTGGTGAGGTTCCTTCGCTTGTTGAGAGGGAATCGCGAAGACGCACCCAAAGGTTGAAGGAGATATATTTTAGTGAATTCGCAAAAACCAAAAAAAGAATAAATGTGAGTGATCTAAGGTCGGCATTTGAACATTGCAAAGTGCCTGAAGACAAGTTCAAACTTGGTTTGTGCTACTTTATGGAGGCTAGCGTGTTTGGAGCAGAGGAAAGCACGGAAGTTTTATCAGACCTTTTGTTTTTCGTGGATGATTTGGATTTCTTCATTAAGTATCCGTGGGGACATGAGGCTTATCGACGCACCTTAGATGGCTTTAAGAAACATGATTTGGTCAATAAACAGGTCGAGAATTCCAAAAAAAATAAAGACAAACCCAAATACACAGTAAGCGGATATGCGTTGGCATTGCATATTTGGGCATTGGAATCTTTTCCAGAATTCACACCCACTTTCGCTGAGCTTCAAGCTGGCCCTTTTATATTTCCACGGATGTTGCAATGGCATCTTACCCAAAAATTGAAATACAAAACTGTTCGTGATGAATTTATGAAGCTTAAGGTATATCTTATTTATTTTAATTATTTAATGTCATGACATTGTTAATTATTATGTACAATGTTTGTAATTGGAATTTTTGTCATCACATTGTTAATTATTATGCACAACGTTTGAAATGCAGTCTGGAGGGCATCAATTCCTGCGGTCTAAGTCCGAAGAAGAGCAAAATTATTTTCGCACTGTAAAGTGCAGTAAAAGGTTGGTTGTTGAGCTAGGATTGGACCCATCACAGGCATTGGATGAAGTAGTGGATGAAGCAGAGGGCAACGATGAACCTCAAAACGACACACAACATGCTATAGCGTCGCCCCCGAGGGATCGTCAACTGGATTGCCTCCGAGCCACTGGATCTACGCCTCCACCTTCAACCATAGGTAAGTGTGATTTTTGTGTAATGTATACTCATTAGTGTAATGTATACTCATTTATTCGAATCAAGCTAATTGTAAACACATGCATTGTAGATGTTTGGATGGAGGCGTTGGGGAGTTTTAGGAAAGAGGTATTGACCAAGTTTGCGGGATTTGAGACAAAGATTTCACAGATGGAATCTGTGCAATCAGAGATTCGTGCACGGATGGAATCTATCCACTCAGAGATTCGTGCTGACATTTGCAGTCTTAGGGGAGAGGTTCAACCAATCTTGTCATCACACAATCAGGTGATTTAATGTAGCATTTCAACGAATTTTGCAATTTCTCCCTAACAATAGCATTGTGAATGGAATAATATTGTATTTCACCTTAGAAAGATATGTTTGAATATTTTAGCGTTTTTATTAACTTTTTAATTCCGTATAGGTTCGGTCTGACCCGATTCCGAAAATAAATGATTCATTTCTATGGAGCCTCATTAGTGACATCACTCCGCCTAGGGTTAGCCAAAACACTCGAAACATGTTTCCTTTCTCAAATTTGTTAATTGTAATATTGTTATTGTAATATGGTTAACACAAGGTTTAATGTTTGCACGTAGGATCACACTTATCGTCAAGGGATGGTAGATGGAGTAGGAGCTTGGCAGCCTGAGCTCGATTTGTATTCAAAGTCTACACCTATGGAGGCACCCGTTAAGGTTTTTTCACGACTTATTTGTTCTTAGTAGAATATGTCATTGTATTAATATATTGTTTTTTGTATTTGCATGACCGATAATACAACAGGGAATTGTAAATAGCGGAGGTTGGAGGCCTGTGGCAAGACTTCATTTTTCTTAAGAAAATCAGTCATTATTTATATAATAATTCAATCTCTTTGTATTAGGAACATATGGGGCAAACATTGCAAGTAGGACTTGCATTTGATGGAAATACAGAAGGAATGCAATCGAGCTCCATTGTTATTTCTAACGACAGCGTCCCATTGGCATGTCCACGGGAAAAGAGAAAAGGAGCTGGTGAGAACCCATATCTTCATGAACTTTACGTAACCACCACTCCTAAAAGACATCGAACTTCTCCCGTACAGTTTGATTTGTACGGTGAGTGTCTTGACACCGAGCAAAAGGATGCTTTCATGAAGTGGTTAAACGGGGAGGTGGAGACAGAACGTAAGGTTAACCTTAAGATAGCAGATGCGGACCGGACATTTTTCAAGGATTTACACAAGTTGTATCAGTGGATTAAAGGCAAGGTTAGTAAACTTCAAAGATTCATGACATTTAAATTACTATATTTCATTGTGCTATTCTACTTTATTATTCCCTAATTTTCTCAATCTTAATATACCAATGACGATACCGGGTTACGCACCTCGATATATCATCATCGAGTGGACCCCAGGGATCAAATATTTACTAAGGCATATGAGCCAGATAAGGCATACAAGTCAGACTATTGGCCTCGGAGCCATGACACATATGTCGACCCTCGAGCCTGAAGTACATCTAGGAGCTCGAGGTCACGACTATCGACTTACGGGCGGTGCGGGACGTGAGTTCCGGAGTCGATCACCCCGGTCGGCGGATCGATATCGAGAACGAGTCCACACCAGCTACGTTGGCCCAATATCCGCAGGATAACTTGGGCAAGGGGTAAAGCCCAATTGAGGGTAGATAAGACAATAGCTACAAACCGACTCATATTAGGGTTAGGTCATGCATTGTCCTTATAAATACAACGTTCCAGGAACTACGTATGGCTTGATTCCTGAAATAAGAACAGGATACGTAGGCACTCTAAGAATCCCACTTAGACTCAGCCGCAAACATAAAAAACCCCTTCTTTGTTCTTGGCATTAGGGTTCTTGATTATTCACCAATAACATAAGGAAAAGCCCGGATCTTTAAGGTGACATAATTTGTCATCGTCATTGGCGCTAGAAGGAGGGTCCTTTCTTTTGCTGAATACGTCAAGATCATCATGCCTCCCAAGGACAAAACCGCCAGAAGAACCACCTCCAAAAACATAGATCCGTAGAATGTTGGAGTGATTTTGCATCATTAAAACAAAAGAAAATTTATAAACCTATACTACCATGCAAAACTACCTCCTAACCGGCCGAATACCGGGTAGTTGCTAGTAAAGTTGGATAAGTACGGGTATCGATCCTCAGGGAAAAGGGATGTTGAATCTAATTCCGCTAATTCCTTTCAATTGTTACTTAGGAAAAACGAATAAACGAAAGAACAAATAAAATAAACGAAAGAGCAATTAAAATAAATCTAACCTACGAAATAAAATAACACAACCTAAACTAAACTAAAGATACATGGGATCAAACAGTGCACAAACCAAGTGATTTCAATCCTAGTTCATCTCATGATTTTAATTCAAATTGTGGTTTCACCTTTACACGAGACACAAACCCCTAATCTCTTAGTGAATCTGTATTCTCAAGCTATGAAATCCTACTCTCGTAGTGAATTCAATTTATCAATCTCTCCTCTCTCGAATGTTGAGACCGATATTCCATACAAAACGAAGGTGTAGATTCAAGTCAACTCTCGTATTTTAGAACCTAACAACCTAGATAATTAACCGATTAACTTGTCATCATTAATGATTAAAAATCCTATCTTTCTATCGTGATCTAGTTTACGCAACTTTCGTATGTTGTAAACGTATCAATAGCAAACTGTTCTCTCGATCTAATTCACATCATAGCATCAAAATCATAGAACGATACAAAATAAATTAAAGATCATAAAAAACGAATAAGGACTGAATAAATTAAATAAATAAACTCACGTAGTTTGGTACATGGATGAACTCATGAATCGAAAACGGAAGAAAAAACTACATCTAATCTAACCCGGATCACCCGAGCACAAGGCTCGGGTGACCGGCCTTGAAAGCTTCAAAGCTGCCGCTGTTGTGTAAAATTGCGGCTGAATATTTGATATGAATTATTCCCCTTAGGTTTTCAATACATGCGCGCATATATATAGGAAAAGAGAGGCGGCTGGCAATTATCCTTTTCCAATTAGGATTTTTATGTATGTCGGTTGTGCATGGAATAATCCTTCGATTAGATATTTATTGGAATAAAACTTCTAAAATTCATATCTTGAGTTGTAGATCTCCAAAAATTATGATCCGAATGTCATAAAAAATCTCTCGGAAAACTCTACAACTTTCATTAAGGACTCTTCTTCAGAAAACGCCTTTTTGATTAGCCCGTCGTATTACGAGTCGTTTTCGGGATTTTCCCAAGCTTTATTTCATCTTCATCCTCTTGTATCTCTTTCTTTCCACTTTAATCTTCAATCAAACATCATTTAGACCTCTTCCATTCCACATTTGTGCACCTAAAAGATGACAAAACCGAGCAAAACGTAAAACCATACAAAATAGATAATAAAACCACGATATTTACTCGATTTTGCATTTTAACTATTCAAAACATCATTTGCTCAATTAATCGATTATAAGCTCGAATTCTACGAAAAACATCCATATATGGGGAATATTGATATAAAATACATCCTTATAAAACACTACAAATTGACCCTTAACAACTCCCCCACACTTATCTTTTGCTCGTCCCGAGCAAAACAAAACAAAGTCAAGCTCGAGACAAATAAACATCCATACAAATATGAAGTATATTCAATAACTTAGAAGTTCACCCGTGTAGTGTGTGCATAGCCATAATAAACTTCCACTAAGTTCCACAATTTGAAAGTTATTCAAACCAAAACTAGCCCGGTTTCCCATCTAAGTTAGAAATATTCAAAAATTATAACAGCACTTTACAAAACATACATATCCCAAAAAGAAATAGTAGAGAATATCTAAAACATTTCGACGGACTCGAGAGGATAATCCCTACAACATATCCTTCAGTTTATACTGGGTATAAGATTAACGATAACTAAGTCCTTACTTATTCATAATAATATATTTCAATATTTTCACTTTTTTCACACTTTTCTAACACACATCAGAATAAGCTTTTGCCCTCATAGCGAGAATAGGACATTTCAAGATAATCCCCTACCTTACTCCAATCATAAGGCGACTATAAACCGACCGTCGTGAGCTTTTGGTCATCATAGTGGAATAGGACATACGTGGTACACCCTACCTCACCCAAATCATAAACCACTTCCGACACACACAATTACAATTATGTTTACTTAGAGATTTCTCGTTGGCAAAGGTGGAAAAGATTATTTTCTAGTAGCACGTACCACCGAGCATAACACCTCAAGTAAACAATTTATTACTATTGCAAAGACTTAATCACGTTTCACTTATCACATTCAAACTTAAAGATATTCACAGTATGTCATACTTTAATCCTAGAATACAAACTACTAAACTTTCAAGAATTGTACATAAGCAAAGAAACATGCTATAATCATCAAAAATCTCCAACTAAAATGGGGTAGGCTTTCAACATTTAGCTCATCATTTACTATGGCATGTGAAAAAGAGTGTCGGGTGAAACAACTAAAATTACTAAATATACAGAATATAGCAAAAATGATTATAAACATCGAACAAAGACATGCAATGCTCACTCGGGACAAAACAAAAATTTTAAAATTAAGTACTTTTCATAGAAATATAACAGAAATTGAGCAAACGACTCATAGATACATATAAACCATCCTCTCCCCCACACTTAGATTGCAACTTGTCCTCAAGTTGTGCAGAAATAATAAATTAGAGAACTTAGCTGATTGGATGCTGGCAATTCCGGAAAAATCGGTAAAAACCAAAATTGCTTTGCATAGCTCGGTATCGTGGAGCATCACGGGTAAACCGAATTCATCGTGAAAGTGCACAATAGCTATCAAAAATATCCCGAGACTTGATCGGTGCAAAAAGAGTCTACGGGGAAAAAGAAAAGATTACATATATAAAGCACATGGAAAAGGAGATATAGAGATATTTCAAATTTAAGCTCATATAACGATGGAATACATATACATGGAACATTACACAACAAGAGGCTAGGTGCAACTACATGAAAATATACTACAATGCAGCCTATATGATATGCAATCCTAAAAATAAAATAAATAAATTCTGACAGGCTCAGGCTGAGCAAGTTGACCCCTGACAACTCTACAGTGACTACGGCCCGTGCAGAAACAAAATAAAAACTAGGTAGTATTACGGAAACCGACAGTTAACTACGCTCAAGAAAAATAAAAGAAAAATAGAAAAACAATGCAACTAGATGATATGCAGCTAAATGATATGCATCTAAGTGATATGCAAAAATAAAAGAAAAAAAAAGAAAGAAAACTAGCCCACTCATTTGAAACACGACATATATAAAATAAACGTCTACCAAATAATGACAGGTTACGATAAACGACAGTGCTGTTCATTACATGCAGTGTAGACGCGCCTTAAGACTCATCAAAAAGGTGATAGCATTATGGAAACCAACAGTTAGCTATACTAAATAAATATAACTCATAAGATGCGATGGTAGCTGACGGAAAACCGACAGTTACTACCCAAATGAGTTATAAAAATAACAAGGAAGCACATAAGTCTCAAAACTTAAAAGATTCATCATAACGATATGTAGCATACGGAAACCGACATTAGCCACTAACAATGATAAGAACAGTTATAGCATACGAGAACCGACAGTAACTATAACATGCCTAGATGAATCATGTATATAAAAGTTAAGCAGTTATTTAACATGGATTCGTAGATGGAAAGATGTAAACATGCATGTTCAGAACATCTACGTAAAAACAATTAGCCACAGAAGCTCGTATGAAAGAAATCCATATTAAATAAAGCATTAAAAATTCAAAGCAAGAAAAATTCAGAACCTGGACGTGCGTTTAAAATTTCAAACGGGTGTTCCACACTTATGCAGGCCGGACGGGCGTTCAACAAGTCAGACGCCCGTCTGGTTCTTGTCATCAGATCAGAGTTGAACTTTTTGCACCGGACAGCCGTTCCACCCCTCAAACGCTCGGTTACCTGCATTGTTAGGGACCGGACGGGCGTTCACTTACTTGAACGCTCGTTCGGTCATCGAAATACGCACGGAACGCAGGAACAACACAAGACACCCTAAATATTCGCATACTTTTCATACACAACCTCATCAAAGCGACCACGGACAAATTTAAGCACGAGAGGGTTAGATCGTAGAAAACACATAAACATGTAATTCACGTTTCATACATTGAGTAAAAAACTTTTTGCACATTCTTAACCTAACGGTCATCGAAACACGGCAAAAATAAAAACTCTCAATGCACAACGCTACTTTTATTAAAATAAAGATAATTGAAACGTAACAAAATAGAAAAATTAATTTAATTAGATTCAACAAAGCACCGATTCCCCGGCAACGGCGCCACTTTTGTTCGGAGGATTTTGCATCACTAAACAAAAAGAAAATTTATAAACCTATACTACCATGCAAAACTACCTCCTAACCGGCCGAATACCGGGTAGTTGCTAGTAAAGTTGGATAAGTACGGGTATCGATCCTCAGGGAAAAAGGATGTTGAATCTAATTCCGCTAATTCCTTTCAATTGTTACTTAGGAAAAACGAATAAACGAAAGAACAAATAAAATAAACGAAAGAGCAATTAAAATAAATCTAACCTACGAAATAAAATAACACAACCTAAACTAAACTAAAGATACATGGGATCAAACAGTGCACAAACCAAGTGATTTCAATCCTAGTTCATCTCATGATTTTAATTCAAATTGTGGTTTCACCTTTACACGAGACACAAACCCCTAATCTCTTAGTGAATCTGTATTCTCAAGCTATGAAATCCTACTCTCGTAGTGAATTCAATTTATCAATCTCTCCTCTCTCGAATGTTGAGACCGATATTCCATACAAAACGAAGGTGTAGATTCAAGTCAACTCTCGTATTTTAGAACCTAACAACCTAGATAATTAACCGATTAACTTGTCATCATTAATGATTAAAAATCCTATCTTTCTATGGTGATCTAGTTTACGCAACTTTCGTATGTTGTAAACGTATCAATAGCAAACTGATCTCTCGATCTAATTCACATCATAGCATCAAAATCATAGAACGATACAAAATAAATTAAAAATCATAAAAAACGAATAAGGACTGAATAAATTAAATAAATAAACTCACGTAGTTTGGTACATGGATGAACTCATGAATCGAAAACGGAAGAAAAAACTACATCTAATCTAACCCGGATCACCCGAGCACAAGGCTCGGGTGACCGGCCTTGAAAGCTTCAAAGCCGCCGCCGTTGTGTAAAATTGCGGCCGAATATTTGATATGAATTATTCCCCTTAGGTTTTAGGGTTGCAAGCAGCTCAATACATGCGCGCATATATATAGGAAAAGAGAGGCGGCTGGCAATTATCCTTTTCCAATTAGGATTTTTATGTATGTCGGTTGTGCATGGAATAATCCTTCGATTAGATATTTATTGGAATAAAACTTCTAAAATTCATATCTTGAGTTGTAGATCTCCAAAAATTATGATCCGAATGTCATAAAAAAGCTCTCGGAAAACTCTACAACTTTCATTAAGGACTCTTCTTCTGAAAACGCCTTTTTGATTAGCCCGTCGTATTACGAGTCGTTTTCGGGATTTTCCCAAGCTTTATTTCATCTTCATCCTCTTGTATCTCTTTCTTTCCACTTTAATCTTCAATCAAACATCATTTAGACCTCTTCCATTCCGTATTTGTGCACCTAAAAGAAGACAAAACCGAGCAAAACGTAAAACCATACAAAATAGATAATAAAACCACGATATTTACTCGATTTTGCATTTTAACTATTCAAAACATCATTTGCTCAATTAATCGATTATAAGCTCGAATTCTACGAAAAACATCCATATATGGGGAATATTGATATAAAATACATCCTTATAAAACACTACAAATTGACCCTTAACACAGAACCCGCAGATAAGTGAGCAGGCAGGTATGGAGACTCAGGGAGACAAAGATCCAGTCTTAGATACCGTCCAAGAAAATCCGCCAACACAGCTCGGAAAATCCACCAAAGCGAGGCTCGGGGCCTCGCCCGCAGCATCGGGCTATAGTGGATCGCCTGGCGGCGACAGATCACAATGCCCCGAGGAAAATAATGGCGGAAGCATTTACACGACGAAACTTCAACAACGGCGGATCGGGCGGAAGGCGGCCCGAATACCGCCGCCAATAAGCCTAAGCCGGTTCGCCTTGAAGAGATCAGCGCCTCCTCGAGTTCGGTTGAAAGGAGGAAGCGTGAAATCCAACAGAAGCATATACGCATCGATGAAGATAGCGTTAGGCAGGAGTTAGACGTAATCCTAGGGAAGACCCAGGGTTCGTTGTGGTTAGAATCTCCATTCACCAAGGAGATTGAAGATTATCCAAAACCCAAGGGGTTTAAGATTCCTAAGATAGACCCGTATGATGGCACCACCGACCCGGAGGACCATCTTCACGGTGTATCCGTCCCGTATGAGGGCCGGACCGTGCACCGTACGAGATGCGATGCCGGGCATTCGAGACTCTACTCGTAGGTCGAGCAAGAGAGTGGTTTACCAAGTTGAAACCCGGGTCAATCTCCAGTTTCACCGTACTCGCCCGAAAATTTAGAGACGCCTTTATCGTCAACAAAAAGTTTCAATCGAGCGAGACGCGCCTCACAAATGTGAGGCAAAGATAGGACGAGTCGGTGTTAGATTATCTAAAGAGGTTTAACCTAGAGGCCATGCAGGTCAAGGACCCACAGGATCGAGTCCTGATCACTTCATTTGTGGGGGGATTGCGCAACACAAAGCTATATGAGAAGTTAAGCAGAAACCTACCACGAAACATGGACGAATGTGTGAATGTCGTCTATCGATTTTGTCAAGGCGAGGAGGCAGTGCGCAGACACACCCAAGCCGAGTGGATGGACAACTCGAGGAAAGATGGTCGAGGAGCAAATAAGAGTCAGTCTCGACAGCAAGATGTGGAAAGAAAAGCATCGGTGTGGGATCGCATCGAGGCTCCCGTTTCGGGCCGGTCAGAGAGAAAGGGGGGTAAAAAGGATAAAGACTTTACTCCTCGCAACCGGTCACGGACGGAGGTTTTATCAATCATGGTCTCCAAGAACCTAGCTAAGAGGCCACCTCCGATCAAAAAACCTCGAGAAAAAAGAAGGTCGACAAAGTATTGTGAATTCCACGAGGATACAGGCCACTCGACGGAAGAGTGTTTCGACTTGAAGAAAGACATCGAAGCCCGTATCCAAGAGGGGAAGTTGGATGAGGTCGTCGACAGATCACGGTATTCCGAGCCCAAGAGGCAACGAGATTTTAAAAGGAAAATCCTGACCAGGATAGAGGCCGAAGTCGAGAGAATCAGAGAAGAAGAGATCGATCCCCCAGACGAGACCGATCTCCTGACACCGATAGGGACTACTATGGTCAGGACCGCTATGATGATAATCGCCCAAATAACTACGTGAATATGATATTTGGGCCAGGGGAGAGGGAGAAGGAGCGAGCCAGTCGAGAACCAGACGACAGCTCGAGACCACGCAAGCAGTCGAGACTAACCACGGAGGTCGGGTATGGCCCCAGAGACGACGTCCCTAAATCGACGAGTCATAGTGAGGGGTTAGTAATCGAAGCAATTATAAGTCGCGCCAGAGTATCGAGGGTTTGCGTCGATAATGGTAGCGCTGTAAATATCTTGTACTACTCGGCCTTCCAGGGTATGAAGCTCAAAGAGAAAGACTTAGCGCCCATAGCCTCTCCACTGTTTGGTTTCACAGGACAGGCAGTCCATCCCATGGGTTCCGTAAAGCTACTCACGACAGTAGGTGATGGAGAAAGAGGGAGGACACTAGAGCTAAACTACGTAGTCGTGAAAGCTCCCTCCGCATATAACGTCATTTTGGGTAGACCAGCCCTTTTCGAGTTACGAGCTATAATTTCGACGTTTCATAATAGTATGAAATTCCCAACTCGAATGGTTCCCACGAAGTAAAAGGGGATATTGAGGTCGCCGTGTCGTAATTCGATAGTGATGAATGGTAAGATGGCGGTACAGCAAGTCCTCGTCGAGGAGCTTATTCCGGAAGAAGAGGAAGAGAAATGTTGGGCTCCGAGCGAAGCAATCGAAACTATCAGCTTGTGGGAAGATGAAGTCGATCAGGGTGTCCAAGTCGGAGTCTGGATCCCGACTCAGGAAAAGCAGTTATTGATCGACTTGCTAAAAGAATTCAAGGACGTTTTCGCATGGAAGGCATCCGACATGCCAGGTCTACCGACGGACATCGCCATCCATAAACTCGAAGTTGACAAGGCTAGAAGGCCAGTCAAACAGAAGAAGCGAAAATTCGCGCAAGATCGATTGGAAGCTATCGAGTCCGAAGTCGGGAAGCTATTGTCGGCAAATATAGTAAAAGAAGTATTTTATCCAGAATGGCTCGCTAATCCAGTGTTGGTGAAGAAACCAGATGGCAGCTGGCGCATGTGCGTAGATTTCACGGATTTGAATAAGGCATGCCCCAAAGATTCCTATCCGCTGCCTAAGATCGACAGGTTAGTTGATTCGACCATCGGTTTTGAGGTATTCGCGTTCCTCGATGCATACAAGGGATACCATCAGATTCTTATGGATCCCCGAGATGCGGAGAAGACCGCGTTCATTACAGAGTTTGGCACCTTTTGTTATGTTACCATGCCATTTGGATTAAAGAATGCTGGAGCTACATACCAAAGGGCAGTCAATAAAATTTTTGCGAAGCAGATTGGTAAGAACATGGAAGTCTATGTGGACGATCTACTCATCAAAAGCCGATCGATGGAGCAATTTTTGGTAGACGCCAGGGAAGTATTTGAAGTGTTAAGAGATACTGAAATGAAGCTTAATCCTAAAAAGTGCACCTTTGGAGTGAGAACAGGCAAATTTCTAGGGTACATGGTCTCAAGAGATGGGATTCGAGCTAACCCTGATAAGATCGACACACTAAAGAACATGCCTGCACCTCAAAATGTGAAAGAGGTTCAGAGGCTCACGGGTCGGATGGCAGCACTGAATAGATTCTTATCTCGATCAGCCCAGCGCGCACTACCGTTCTTCAAGATCCTTCGAAAGCCGAGTCCTTTCCATTGGGACAGCGAATGTCAGGCAGCCTTCGAAGAATTAAAAACATATCTGTCAGAACTACCCACTCTCACTTCTCCTCGAGAGGGGGAAAGGTTGTTGGTTTACCTATCGGTCTGCGATGA
The DNA here is from genome assembly GCA_036785695.1 of Gentiana straminea. Lineage (NCBI taxonomy): Eukaryota > Viridiplantae > Streptophyta > Magnoliopsida > Gentianales > Gentianaceae > Gentiana > Gentiana straminea. The sequence goes on along the minus strand of JAVUPR010000239.1, from coordinate 3,065,662 downwards.
AGCAGTGAGTTCGGTCTTGGTCCGAGAGGGGGAGAAGGGCCAGGTGCCTATATATTTTGTGAGTAAAGCTCTGCATGGCCCCGAAACCCGATACTCACCAGCTGAGAAACTCGCATTATCGCTGGTACACGCGTCGAGAAAACTTAGGCCATACTTTCAAGCCCATCCTATAGTGGTAGTTACAGACCAACCACTCAAGCAAATTCTGGCGAAGCCCGACACATCTGGTCGACTCGCGAAATGGGTAATCGAGATGGCTCAATACGATATTGAGTTCGTGCCGCGCACCGCGATCAAGGCTCAAGCTTTAGCGTACTTCTTAGCCGAAGGTATATCGGTGCAACTCGAGCAAGAAAAGCGAGTCGGGAAGAACGATGGATGCTCTATGCTGATGGAGCCTCGAGCAAAGAGGGATCAGGCGCAGGCCTCCTATTAGTCAGCCCGAAGGGGGAGGAGTTCCCGTACGCTCTCCGGTTCGATTTTAAGGCAACTAATAATGAGGCTGAGTATGAAGCACTTATTACAGGTCTGAAGCTCGCTCTGAAGCTGGGGGTCGAAAATCTCAACGTTTATAGTGACTCGCAATTAGTCGTTAATCATATCAAAGGGGACTACGAGGCTAAGGAAGATACTATGAAGAAATATTTGGCAGTAGTTCAAGGCCTCAAGCCGAGATTCAACTCGATTCAATTCGAGCAGGTACCTCGAATTCAGAACAAGAGGGCCGATGCCTTGTCCAAGCTAGCATCGAATTTCGTCTCTAGTAAAAAGGTGTTAGTAGAGTTGCTAACAGAAAGAAGCTACGAAGAGATAGAGGCCCAGCCGATATCTCAGCAGGCCACATGGATGGATCCGATTGTCCTTTACTTAAAGGACGGAATATTACCCAATGATAAAGTACAAATCAAGAAAGGTTCGATCGCAATGTCGGCTCGATACGCATTCTTTAATGACATACTTTATCGGAAGTCGTTCACAAGTCCATGGTTGAGGTGCGCATCCGAGACAGAGGAGAATACCTTCTCGAAGAAATCCATAGAGGGGCTTGTGGAAATCACTGTGGGGCTAGGATGTTAGCTCGGAAATGCAAGCTCGCAGGATATTTTTGGCCATCAATGCAACGAGATACGAACAATTTAGTGCAGAGATGCAATTCCTGTCAAATCCACGATAACATCTCTCATCAACAAGCACAAGAAATGAATGTCATCTCGTCAGCATGGCCTTTCGACGTATGGGGAGTCGACATTGTGGGACCCTTACCTCGAGCTCCGGGGAACAATAAGTTTGTTGTTGTAGCTGTAGATTATTTCACCAAGTGGGTAGAATCCAAGGCCTCACCCGACATCAAAGCTGCTACCATCAAGAAATTCCTATGGGTCGATATTTTATGCAGGTATGGTATTCCGAAGGCTTTAATCTCGGACAACGGCACTCAATTTGAAGACCGAAGAGTCAGCGAGTGGTTAGCCGAGTATCATATCGACCAGCATTTCACTTCGGTGGCTCATCCTCAAGCAAATGGTCAAGTCGAACGTACAAATCGACGATTAAACTTGGATTGAAAAAAAGGTTAGAGGCCGAAGGGCGAGACTGGGCGTTACAACTCCCGAGCATCCTGTGGTCATACAAGACAGCTCCAAACTCATCAACGGGTGAAACACCTTTCTCCCTAACCTATGGGTGCGAAGCAGTTATCCCTGCAGAGATCGGCGTCCCTTCCCCTCGAGTTTTAGCGTATAATATTGAGATGAACGACCCCGACATCCGACATGAGAAGGATAATCTCGAGGAGCGGAGAGAAATGGCCTCAGCCAGAATGGCAAGGTACAAGCAGAAGATCTCTCAATATTACAACGCCAGAGTGAAATACAGATATTTCAAGGTCGGAGATCTAGTCTTGAGGAAAAATGAAGCAAGTCGACAGAAGGAGATCGGGACACTCTCCCCGAACTGGGAAGGCCCGTATCAGATTCTAAAAGTCCACCCTAAAGGTTCATATCAACTAGGTCGAGCAGACGGAACCACAGTCCCTCGACAATGGCACGCGAATAATTTGAGGAAATTTTACGTTTAAGCCTTAGTTGATCAGTTTGTTACAGTTCTATCTTCGTTATAATAAATAATGATTTCTTTTTATACAGTTCTATTAAGTCATTTTTGTAATATTCTAAGTCCAAGAGGACACGAAGTTACACTCGACAAAGTATGGAGCAATCCGAAAGTCGGAACTCCCGATAACGCCATAAGCTTACGATGCAGAAGGCACCAAGAAGACTCGCAGGGTCGGGTCAAGTGTCCAAGTCGAAAGCCTAACGAACTTAAGGGTCGAATAAGGCAGACAAAGGACGGTTCGCAAGGTCGGGCCAAACGTCCAAGTCGGAAGTCTAACCAGCCCAAAGGGCAATTAGACCGTGACAAGGACAGTTCGCAATGTCGGACTAACTTGAAGATCTATTAAGCCTATAAGGCTAAAAAGCCAAGGCAACTAGATCGACCTAAAAGCCGTGCAGAACCCAAGTGCATTATGAACTAAAGTTAATAATGCACTTGGGGGGGCAATAGTACCTCGATAAGGCAGAAGCAAACAGAGCCAAAGGCTCGACAAGCAAGAAAGCCAAAGACAGTAATAAACGAAAGAGTAAATGACAACAAGAAGAGATAAAAGGGGATGAATTTCAAAACAAATTGGGGCCAGGTCGAAATGACCAACCCTGATAAAATAAATACTCATCCCAAATCTGATCAAAGTTGATAAAATTTACAAATAATTACAAGTTAAAGTTCAAGACATCAAAGTTTGAAAGAAACAAGACAACTAAATAGAAGCATCGGGGGTCGGAACAGCATCTTCAGGGGTCGGAGCAGGAGCGATAGCAGCGGAGGTCGTATTATCAGGAGTCGGGCTCACTGAGGGACCACCATACTTCTGAGCAAGGGATATACCCTATTGGAACTCGTCGAAGTACAGGTCGTACAACTCCTCCGAGTCAGGGTCATAGCAGCCAGGCTCTTCGAGCTGGTCGATCTCGACTTCCGGATAGGCCTTCTTCACTTGGTCCACCGCCTTGGTGAATCCTCCAAGTATGGCCGTCTGCATGATTACGTCGAGATCACTACCCAACTCGTCAGACTTCCGATACTCGAGTATCGCGGCGGTCCTTGCTTCTTCAAGTTGCCCAGGGACCTGATCAAGTTCGTTTTTCAACTGGTCTCTCTCTTCGGCAATAGCCGTTCCTCGCGCCAGCTCTTCCTCGAGAGCCACTTTTGCAGCAGCCTCCCTCCCCTCGGCCGCAGCCAGATCTCTCCTCAGCTCGGCGATGACAGCCTCTCGCTCCCCCTTTACTTTCTCTATTTCAGCAGCAGCTTCTTTCTTGAAAACGTTAAGCTGCGATTCCAGACCAGTGACACTAGCTGACTCGATAGAAAGCCTGTCATTCAACCTCCGGATTTGCGTCTTCAGCTCTTCCTCATTCTCGGACGGTGTGCTCATACGTCGAGAAGCCTCTCGACTCATAAAGTAATGCTGCCAAAAAGGGAAAAGTTAAGGCATAGGCGTGATGAGTTCCAAAAAAGGAGACAGGAAATTGACAAGAGTTAGCCTTTACCACGCGACCCGGCTCCCGGAGGAAGAGGCCAGACTCGGTCGTCCGGCCTTCTCGACATCTTCTCGCCGACATCCTACCCGTGGCGGCAAGGTCGAGGGAGGGTTTGGTGACCTTGGCTTTCTTAGCCGCCCTTTTGCCGATCTCTCACCAACTCCTCGAGGCCCGACCTCCTCTTCCGCAACCGAGCCGCTTCGGCACTCGAAGGCTCTTCACCCCCTCCGACAAGAAAGTCGATAATGTCCTCTACTTCGCGTATCGACCGGTGTTCATGGGTGAGTCCTCCCGAGGTGAAAGGCGGGGTTGGTTGTGCGACAAGGGTAGTTGTCTCGACACCCTCGCCGGGTTAGCAACCGGAGCGGTCTCTTTCCTCGGACGCCGGAGGAGTAACGCCCGACCTAGAGGCGGCGACGACAGCGGCCACGGCGAAGCCTTCGGAACAAATGACCTTCGAGAATCGCCCACCGCACAAATGAAAAAGGAGTCAGTATCGTAAACAATAGAGATACAACTTCAAAAAAAAACAATAAGACTTAGCAACAAGATAATAAAGTTTCATACGGTGTTCCCGATCGACAGCAGGAAGGCTTATATACGGTACGGGTCCCGCCTCCTCGAGGCGGGCAAGGCCGTAAAGGAGACTCGCATCTTGTGTAACCACCTCGAATGTGAATCTCTCGAGGGAAAGAGCTTCGTTAGGTGCGGCTTCCCGACCCAGTTTGTCATCCCTTCCTTCTCTCGATCTCCATAAGCCAACATAGGGATTATCCGACCCATGTCGGAGAAAGAAGAACCTAGGCTTCCAATTCCCGTGAGATGAAGGCCCTCTGGACACGAACTCATGACGATTGGCACGCTTCGAAACGTGTACCACCCCGAGTCCGGCATCGCGAGATCTTGTGCCACCATCGAAACAGAGGGACAAGAAAACCCGATACCCGCTACTCGACAGTAATTAGAAAGCCCATCGAGTCCGGATGGCATTCGGGCCCGCTTGAGATACACCGATCTCATAATGGCGGAGAACGGCCCGGACCGCCGGGCATAGGGGGAACCTTAGCCCCATCAATAATCGGGCCTCATGACCGTACGAACCCTTCTGGGGGCTCATCGGCAAATTGATGCTGGCCGGAAGGAAGTTGAGCCACCACTTGAGGGCGGGAAAGGTCGTATCTCCGCCGTATTTGGTTAAGATCATCCATAGTAAGGCAAGAAACGCATCCCTTCGGCCCCTTTCCGTCCATTCTGGTGGACAGTTTCTTGGGCTCCCTGATAGTGCCTAAGGGCCCTTGAAGATTTGTGGGTAGAGGTTGATCGGAGGAGGCGGATACTTGTGCTTGCTCACCGGAACGGGACTCCTCTATCCTATCGGAGACTGTTGTACTACTAGACATGGACAGATTTGAACAAATACGGTAGGAAGAAGAAGGAAAAAGAAAGACGAAATTGCTTACTTGTTCTTATGGGATGTTCTTATGGGATTGAAGAGGAGAATGAATAGCAGTAGCACCGTCTGGACTCCTCACCCTCTTTATACGTTTAAGTTGCCCAAATGATAAATGATAAGACGTGTTTAGGGGGGTTACCAGCAGTTATAACCCCCTAGATATCGCGAGAATCAAGGGCGACGTCATTTATGGCAGGAGACGAAACGTTAGTGCGTTATGACGTCATAATGAACGGCCACGATTGGCTAGGGAGACAGGTGGCATGTGAAGCGGTTACACCATTTCCCGCCCAAGATCTAGGCCAACTCGAAGATGATTTCAAATTGGCAGATATGACCTCGGACAACGGTAGTCGCCTCTCTCAGGTCTGGGGGGCTTATGACGATACCGGGTTACGCACCTCGATATATCATCATCGAGTGGACCCCAGGGATCAAATATTTACTAAGGCATATGAGCCAGATAAGGCATACAAGTCGACTATTGGCCTCGGAGCCATGACACATATGTCGACCCTCGAGCCTGAAGTACATCTAGGAGCTCGAGGTCACGACTATCGACTTACAGGCAGTGCAGGACGTGAGTTCCAGGAGTCGATCACCCCAGGTCGGGCAGATCGATATCGAGAACAGAGTCCACACCAGCTACGTTGGCCCAATATCCGCAGGATAACTTGGGCAAGGGGTAAAGCCCAATTGAGGGTAGATAAGACAATAGCTGCAAACCGACTCATATTAGGGTTAGGTCATGCATTGTCCTTATAAATACAACGTTCCAGGAACTACGTATGGCTTGATTCCTGAAATAAGAACAGGATACGTAGGCACTCTAAGAATCCCACTTAGACTCAGCCGCAAACATAAAAAACCCCTTCTTTGTTCTTGGCATTAGGGTTCTTGATTATTCACCAATAACATAAGGAAAAGCCCGGATCTTTAAGGTGACATAATTTGTCATCGTCAACCAACAGCATATAGAGTGCTACTTGCATCTTTTGAGGCAGCGTATACAACGTCATCCCACGCTATTCCCCAAGAAAGTATCAGTCGTTGATCCGTGATTTACTAATAGGATCTTAAATCAGAGTATCGGGCTTTTGTTTACGGCGGATATTGAAGGATACATTTGGGAATACAAGTTGATGCAATATGTGATGGGTCCCACCCGTTCTGGCATGGTACCGTGGAACGAGGTAGATGAAGTGTATTGTGTCCTCAACATGTATGGGGTTCATTGGGTGGCTCTACAAATCTCAATTGCACAATGGAGTATACACGTGTACGACAATGATCCCAGCATCGTTGATTCAGATAAGTTTGAAGCAGTGATGAACACGATAGCTTATGCAATTCCGAGTATGTTGAGCCAAGCTAATATTTTTTCACATGTGCTGCGTGTGAATGAACGTCCACTTCAACCATTCAGATATACACGTGTTGATAGTGACATATGCCCACGTAGTCAAATAAGGTAAAAACATGCATTCATTACTTATGTCTTACTTTCAATGTTAATTATTAACACCTCTTTACCTTAACGTTGCAGTGGTAACTGCGGAATCTACGCGTTGAAATACATAGAGCTATTGATTGCCGGTCGCGATCTAATGCGTGTCACGGATGATCAAATGGATGCATTCCGATTGCAAATGTGCGTCCATTTGTTTCATCAAAACTTGGATCCTTAGAATGCATGTCACGGATGATCAAATGGATGCGTTCCGATTGCAAATGTGCTTCGATTTGTTTCAACAAAACTTGGATTTTTAGAATGACATTGGCCGTTTTGTAAAGAGTAGTGTCACGATAAATATTGATTTATTTTGGTACCATATGCTTATCACTAGTGTGACATTTTGTAATTTGGTTCCCAAAAATAATTTATTTTGGTACATATGTTTTATTATTTGGGTAATGCAATATGCTACGAAATTTGGTCACGAATCTGGCATTGCTTCATCTAGCCGCAGTTAAGAAAAAAAGAATAATCAATTTCTATCTCCTTCCATTTTTTACTTCCCTGTTGTTCAATTTATTTTTTCAACCTCAAATGAGAACCATTCACCCAAAATTGTTATTCATTTTTACTATCACCATGTATTTTAAATAGTAATTGGCCTCAAAGGATATACGTCCACTAATGACTTATATTTATGTATAACTTCTTTATGTATACCTTATAAATATATCTCCGACCCTTTACTTCAAAGTAACTGGCAAATATATCTCCGACCCTTCAATAAAAAAAAATTTAACATGAATAATTTTATTGTTAAAATTGAGAAAATAAAATGGAAAAAAGGAAGGATTCGTGAGAAAATTTCGTAAGCTATTGCATTACCCTTATTAAATTTCGGTTTTTGGTAACAATAATAAAACCAACCTGTGGTTGATGTTTATTAAAATTACCAATAAATCAAACAATATGGTATAAATAAATCAATCTTACTTTAATTTAAAAGGAAACATAATAAAATCAGATATATATAAAAAGATCAATGGGAAGATGCTTTCACCTCTGCGGCCTTTGCGTATCGGCGCTCTGAATTTCGGTTGCACTTTGGGAAACTTCAAGCAGATCATGATAAAATTGCCAAGTTCTTGGAAAATATTGGGATAAAAAGATGGGCCCGGTCACATTTTCCGGTAAACCGTTACAATGTGATGACAAGCAACGACGCAGAGAGTTTTAACAATGTCACAAGGGATGCGCGGACTTGGCCCGTTATATCCACATTGGAATTCATCAGGTTCACCATTCAGGATTGGTTTTACAAAAAATCAGAAAAAGCAAGAGTAAGTACCACTATCCTGGCTTCAAAAAATGAAAAGAAGCTTAAACTTTCTCTTTATAAAGGTAAGCACTTAATAACGCATGGTTTGAACCAGTTCGAGTTGCAAGTGATCGGTTCGGATAGTGATTGTGTTGTGAACTTATTGGAAAGGACTTGCGAATGTGGAAGGTTTCGTGCTTTTGGATTGCCATGTGAGCATGCCGCGGCCGCGGCATTGGCACGAAAAGTAGGTGTGTATACATTGTGTTCTGATTTCTACACACTCGATTTTTATAGACAGACTTACGCCGAAACCGTTTACCCTTGTGGAAACACAAAAGATTGGGTTGTTCCGAAGCATGTTAGTAGCAGACGAGTAAGCGTTCCAATTCCGAGAGCTACCATTGGAAGACCTAAGAAGAAACAAGGAAGACCTAAGACTAAAAGAATCCTATCGCAAGGGGAGCGTAATGTTATTCATCGGAGATGTGGAAGATGCGGTGTCCCTGGCCACAACAGAGCTTCTTGTAACATCGTACTGTAGTAGTTGTTTTTTTTTTTTTTTTTTTAAAGCAAATAATGTACTTGTTATCAGTATCTGTTTTTGGGTATTTGTGGAATGCGACATGGTACGAGGAGTATTGATATTTTGCTAGGGTGACGTTTGTGGATGTATGTAACTATATTACTATTTTGCTTGGCTGACATATGTTTATTATTTGGGTAATGCAATATGCTATGAAATTTCTATCTCCTTCCATTTTTGTGCAAATGTGGTTGTACAACATGCGGTACAAACCTCACCACACGTTTTTCTTTTTTTTTTTTTTTTTTTTTCATCAAAACATTATACATATTTTGGAACAACACCACGTTAATAAGGTGTCAAATGCGTGTCGTGTTAGAAAATTATCGGACACACCGAAACTATAACTAATGATTTATAACTTATAAATATTTACATCTCCGACCCTTTACACCATATAACTAATGATTTGTAACTTATAAATATTCCATATGGGCGAGCTATAGTCCAGCTATAGTCACGAGTTAACATTCCTGTGAATTATCAATGGGGTCCAAATATTCCATATGGGCCAGCTATAGTCCCTATATATATGATGAATCCATCCCTCTAGTCAAGAAAACAAGTCTTTCACATTGTTTCTCTATATAAACATATTTGTTTATTTCATTCCAAACAATGTCTGACCCGGATTCTCCCAATTGGTATGATAACCCGCACTGCCCTGTTTTTGTCCATGGACGATGAAAATGTGTCATACGACGAGCAGACACTCTTAACTCGGTTTCCGGATTCAGCGGATAGGCGACAATTCAAGTTATGCTGGATGGCTAGAGCTGTAGTTGGTGAGAGGAGGCTTGTATGGGATAGTCTTGCCACCAGGTTTGCAAGAAAATTATATCGAATTGGGTGGAATGGTTTTGCAAACAGCCCCGATGCTACCATGACCATGAATCGGTCTGTTGTTCGTGAGTTCTATTTGGTTTTCAGTAGAATGACCCTTTTTGGGCAGTTTGAGGCGGACAACCAACGGACGAGGCGTTACCGTCGGTTTCGATGTGGATTGGATCAACAATTACTATGGCATCGAAGAAGTCCCAGTCGGTGAATGCTTTTTCGAACAGTGGCATCCTTGTTTTGGCCACGATGAATTGGTTTGTAATCTGGCTGATGCATTTGGTGGGACTCGTCATTGGCCTCCTAACCAAAAATTTGGAGGTGCGGTGTGGTTTATATGAAAATATTCCCGGTGTATTTCATGCCGAGTGGGTCCGTGTCATGCTTGAGTTTCTTGCGAATCGCATTCATGGTACCATACAACACGATCAACCAAGTTTTGATTTGTACGTTCTTGCTTACGCAGCTTCTCACAAAGCGAGTTAACGTGGGAAGATACATTATTGGTAGGATGAAACAAATATCCATGATGTGGCACGGTGATGGATATATATATTACCCATTTCTTATCACGGCCGCGTGTAGACGATTTGGGGTCCCGGAGTACGACACGGATGACAAAGCTTGCCAATCCGACCCTATCATCTTTCATCATCATCCACCATCCTGGTAGAAGTCGTATCTCGGATGTCATCATTAATGTTATCTTGGTTAAAGTCGTTCATGGTGGTGATGACTGTATCATCTTCAATCAATAAAGCCGTTTGGTGTAACAAGTATTTATTTCGAGCTTATGTGTGGTATTTATTAATGTTATCTTGGTAAAAGTTGTTCATGGTGTTGTACGTATGCGGAGTTAACAAATCACTAAACCTTAATGCATTTAACGAAAAATTATAACTAAATTGCGTAATATATTTTTAGTGTTAAACATATTCGACGCTAATACTTCTTTGATCTTGCAAATACAAAACATATTCGATACAATAAAAAAAATTTCCCGTTTCAGATAGCTTCGTCTTGCATGCGTCCAGGTTTGTATGGGATAGTCAAATGCGCCTCTAATGCGTCTCGCATGCGTCAAATGCGCCCTGAATGCGCCCTGAATACATGCCGAATGCGTCAAATCTTTATTGGGGAATTAAAGATTTTGACACGACAACTCATTAATGATTTTGACATGACAAGGCAGCATGAGACATTAAATTTTTTTTTTCTCTTTTTTTTGAAAGTACATGACTATATTTTTCGTATGCATGCTATAAACTAGGAATTTATAAGTATTGTATCATATAATTTTATTTATTGCCTATTGAATATTGATACAACATTATATTAAATCAAAATAAATGTAGTAACACACAAAATCAAAGAAAACCGTGATACACCAGCAACACAAGCCCCATGAAAACACAGTTTCATTCAACGGGTTAATTTAACAGTTTCATTCATTCAGTCTACCTTTCAATACATACGGTTTTTAACATAAATATTGCAAGTAACCCAAGATTTATTGCAAGGAATACAAGATTTACGAATATCATGCGCTTGATTGAATAATCATAATCCCCATAAACGCCATGGTTGACCGGAAGAGTTGATTGACTTGTTGCCTCTTCTTGGTCATTAGGTGTATACCACGACACCCATTTGTTACAACGAGGGCATCGATTATAAAGCTTTCCCGGATTCGCATCACTTTTCGAGACTTTCACATACGTATCAGCCCCACAAGTGCCACACCGTGGATGTTGACCCGTGTTAGATGAAGACGGCATTTTTCCTATCAAGAAGAGATAAAATATCAAAAATTAAGGACAGGCGTTCGGCCTCTTTGTGTATAAAAATAAAATCAATAAGTAACAAGGTAAAATAAAAATCATTGTTTTTTTAGTTGTGTTTCTCAGTCCAGTACACATAATTAACAACAATATACCATCCAAAACAAGAATTTTAAAACATAAATACCAAGCTAAAATCGAGACCGAGGCTGTTAAACTTTATCAACTTTATTCAAAAAATAATTCACAAGTAGATGAAGTGTATTGTGTACTCAACTTTTTTCTTTTACTATATTTATTTTTCTCAATACACCATTTGATTATTTGATTTGTTTCCTTTATTGGAGACTAGTAAAGCATGTAGATTATTTTGTTTGGTATGATGATTCTAGCTGGACAAGAAGAGTCCTCTAACCAGTCGCAGCCAGTCGCAGACAATAGAAGAAGCACTAAAAAGACAGATGCAACGGGGTGGATCATCATATTGTCATCATATGCTGTGTTATTCCATCTTCCTTATCATATGTTGCAGCATTCTATATGCAACACAATATATTTTTAACTTTAATTAGGCTTTACTGTAATTTAATTTAACCATTAAGATGATTTTGGGATGCTTAAACTTGCACTAGGAATGTTGTTTGAAGACACAATCGATCACAACAGCTATGTCCTTCAAATGAAACACTAGAAAAACATGAATATGGTGCCTAGTCATATTTTGTGCCTTCCAATAACACATCAATACTAATCTGTTAAAAATTGTCATTGCAAGGGACTTAGAAACCAAATGATTATGTACAACAAAACGCAAAATGTATTTAGATCTTTTTTCTTTTGAACAACAATAGGAAATTTTCATTACAAAGGGCCTCTAAGCAAAATGTTAGAACCGTAAAAATAGCAATACACACGAGACTCTCCAAATAGAAAATGGTTTAACCAAAGACTTGTCATAACAGTAACCCAAACAACAATATATCATCCAAAACAAGGATAAAAACATAAATACCAAGCTAAAATCGAGACCGAGGCTGTTAAACTTTATCAACTTTAATATAAAAAAAAATTCACAGACCGAGGCCGAGGCTGTTAAACTTGAATTCCATTTTCCAAATTGCGGTATTACCAATTACAAAACACCAAATACCAAATACCAAATACCAAGCATATACCAAATTACCAGGCAATTATAACCATTGTATAACATCAATTGGGAAAATTGGAAATGAAAACTGGAAGGTATTAGAATTTACCTTGTTGCTTGCTTGATGAGGAATGCAAATGGAAATGGATTGAGGAGGGAGCAGGAGCACAGCAGCCACCACCGGAGTACCGGACTGAAGCGGACGAGGTAAGCAGCCGGCCACCGGCCGCCGCTTTTGTGAGATTGATAGAAAAGTGAAGAACGGAGGAAGGAGCGGAGGGGAGGGGAGGGGAGGGTGAAAGAGGGAAATAGGGAAAGAGGAGGCTGTGTCGATCATTTTTTCAAACTAATTTTTTGTCGGATGCGTCCCTTATGCGTGGAGCATGCGACCAAATAATTTTTTTTTTTTCCCAACCGCAAATCTTTTATCGGGATAAACAAAATCTGGGCCTCATGACGCATACCGGACGCATAAGAGCCGTAGACATACTTTTCCTAACACTTCCTGCGACGCATATTTTACCGAGACTTTTCTTTTCAAGCATAGATTTGCAAGTTTCCCTTATGAAAGCGCATCTGCCTTTTGAGGAATCAATGCATTCACTACATCAAACAAGATTATGCAACACCACCATCGCCATACATTACTACACATATATATTTAATAAAAGAAGGGAGTTACATCATTGAAAAAATACTAAAATTTTATGATAGAAATCAGTTAACAATAGAATGGTCGGGGGGAGGGGGGGTTGGAGAAAGGAAGGAGACAAAGTGACTGACAAAGTTGTATTAAAAATAATATAAAAAAAAAAAAAAAAAAAAAAGAAGGGGACAGCACATGCTAATTTGTGCTATTTCATTCATTTTAGAATATATAAATAGTCACTCAGAGTATGGTGCATGGTGGAAGATTCCTTTTTGTAAATTATCTTTATTTTCAACTTTAAAGAATGAAAAAAAAGAAAAAAAATTAAGAAGAAATCAATCAGAGAAAAAGACCAATCAATCCATGATAAAAGCAAAAGTGAAAAACAAAGCCCCTCCCCATGGTTTCTGGCTATTGATTATAAACAGTAAAAGTGCCTACCTCGATTGATGCAACGGCGTGAGGGGGCAATATAGTCATTACCTACTATCTCCTCATCTCTGTATATTTGTACTAGTCTTTCTTTTTGTTCTAGGTAGAAGCTCATTTCCGGTGGTGCTGTACTTCTCTGTATACTCGCCGGAATCTTTTTCTTTTTCTCTAAGGCTGCGGTGCCTGGAGAGCTACCTCTTGTTTTTAATGAATTTAGCTATCACGGCGTTGGCTGGTGTCTACTTGGCCGCCGCCGTTCTTTGTAACACCAGATTCACCTACCGGATGATGGTCTAATTTGCTGGATTTCGCCATTGTTTTGTTATTTATTTGTTCCTCCGGTCTGGAAAGGAGGTAATAAAAACTGTATAATAGTAGATGAAAGCTCTAAAGCGAAGCCAGACTTCGACATCTTCCAATTCCAGCTCACCGTCAACATCCTCATCTTCACCATCATCGTCATCGTCCTCGTCATCGTGGATTCAGTTGAGGTCGGTTCTATTTCTTGTAGCATCCTCTTCGCCAGCCGCTTGTTCTTATTCTGATCGGTGGGTATTTCTATGTTTCTGCTTTAGCTATATTCTTTCCTGATCCTATCCTCCATTCCATTCCCCTAGTATTTTTTATCTGTAACTTCACAAAAGACGCCCTACTATTAGCTTTTTATTTTATACCACCGCTGTTTCAGTACATTGATTCATAATAGGTGAGAGACGCAGATTCAGTTTTCCAAGTCCAGATCTTTGCTATGTAGTTCTAAAACTTGTACTGCTTTTCAGGATATAATTGGTTCTATGTGAATCTCTAATTTTTTGCTGATTTCTTGGTTGGTGTTTGGTGTACTTGCCCTTCTTCATTTTCCTCCTGAGCTTCACTTTATTCTTTCATCTTCTAGGTTGATTGTCAGACCTTAGTTTTGAATAGATTCTGATGTTTGAGATTTTGTTTTTGTATCCTTCATGTCTGATGTGCCCTTGTAGTTAAACCGTAATATGTTCCCTTAGATAGCATTGCTCACCACTTCTGGGTGAGTGTAGCATATCAGTGTCTTTCTAACTGATGCACGGCTAAATTTTGATGGTTGCAAAGAGCTGGACAATTTTAGAACAGTGTTTTGTGGTGGCATAGTTTTGATGAAAGTTTTGATCTTTCTTATGATCATGAGTATCAAGACTGTCAGCATGCTATTTTGGTTGCTCTCTTCAAATGGGATGAGACAAAAACCTTAGCCTATCTAGTTCATAAACTGAAATTTCTTGAAAATGTTTGTCTTTCCAAATTGTTTAGTAGTGTATAGCCATGCAAACCATTTGTTGAGGCTTTCATGAATGAGAAAGTTGAGGTATGACAATCACTTGTTTCCAGGGGTCGCCTCAAATCGCCATGGTCCCTCAGGAAAAGAAAGCATGTCCTCTCCTGTCGGAAGTGGCAAAGCATGTTTACATCAGATGGAAAACTAAACGATGGCGGAATCCAATTTCTGAAGCATGTGCGAAGTGGGGTAGGATGGATTCTTGGCTTGTTTAGAGTTAAAGTTTCAAACTTTTTCTCAAGAATTTGAGTTTTTTTATTTTATTTTTGTTGTACTTTGTAGGGTGTTGATCCAAAGATCAGGGCTGAAGTTTGGCCTTTCCTTCTTGGAGTGTAAGCAACTTGTCGCAACCAATATTACATTTGTATTATCTGATTGCTACTGATAATGAAAAACATGCTAAAGTTATTCGTGAATGGGAAGGGTGTGGGTCGGGCGAGGGGAACCTTTCAGAAATTCGATATAATCTGGTTCTTTATTTTAAGGTCATATTGCTGTGACCTTTATTCCTTGAGAGTAGTGGAAAAGTATCTCTCTTTACAGTGGAGACCACTACTTTTCATTACAACTGTGGTTTTGCATCTATTAGTCTACCTCCTTGTGCTACTATAAAATTGAATCTTTTTTTTTTTTTTTTGCCTCTGATGTGGTTGCTGTCAAGGAATCCTTGGAAATGATGTCAGATATTCTATTGTTTGTATGTGTATCTAAACAGCAACTAGATATCAGAATAGTAATCGGCTATTTGAGTTTGTCTTGTAGTTTGTCGAAATGCAAGTTTAGTCTCATCATTTCCACCAATTATACTGCAGCTATGACTTGGGCAGTTCCAAAGAAGAAAGAGAGATCATTAGAAATGAAAAAAGGTATGTTATGATTTTCTACTTGTCTCTCTTGCTCTGTCTGTCTCTCTTTCTCAGATGATAGAAATCATTCGTTTAAACAACTGATGAATACACACAGAAGGGAGTATGGGAAACTTCGTCGCCAGTGCCGCAGAATCCTGAACCGGGTTCCAGATTTATTTAAGGTAGAGGAAGCTGGTAGATTTAGTGATGGACAGGTGAACGAAAGTTTCCCTTTCATTGAAGAAAGTATTTCTCTAGATTCTGATGATGCCATCGGTGCTATGGAGTCGATTTTCAATGAAGAAAGATACCCACAAAATGATTACGCAGATCAAACTAGTGCTGCAATGCTGGATGGAGATACAAGTGTTGTGTATGATGACTCGGATTCTTTGGAAACCGACTCTTCAGACGACCCTTTTACGAGTCAGACGTTTCCCTGCATGGAAATCCAGGAAGGAAATGATGATACCAATATATTCCATACTGAGGGTTCAACTCCCTCAAAAACCGAAGATTTTGCCACGTGGCAACGTATCATCCGCCTGGATGCTATACGAGCTAACACGGAATGGATATCGTTTTCACCATCTCAAGCTGCGGTACAAGATGACAGAGCACGACGTTATGCAGAATCTGTTGGGTTAAAGGACTATGATCATCTAGAACCATGCCAGATATTTCATGCTGCTCGTCTAGTTGCCATACTCGAAGCCTATGCTCTTTACGATCCAGAAATCGGTTACTGTCAAGGAATGAGTGATTTGCTATCTCCAATAATAGCTGTAATGACAGAAGACCATGAAGCTTTCTGGTGTTTTGTAGGGTTCATGAAAAAGGCTCGTCATAACTTCCGGCTTGATGAAGGAGGAATTAGACGGCAACTAAAGATTGTTTCAAAAATCATAAAGCACAAGGATTCTCATCTGTATAAGCATTTAGAAAAGCTTCAGGCAGAGGATTGCTTTTTTGTTTATAGAATGGTGATGGTTCTGTTCAGAAGAGAGTTGACTTTTGAACAAACAGCATGCTTATGGGAGGTAATATGGGCAGATCAAGCTGCTATCCGGGCTAGTTTGGGAAATTCAGCTTGGAAACAACACGCACCGCCAACAGAGGATTTACTCTTGTATGCCATTGCAGCTTCTGTTTTGCAAAGGAGGAAGCTGATAATTGAGAAGTATAGTAGCATGGATGAGATTGTGAAGGAGTGTAATAGCATGGCTGGTCATCTAGATGTCTGGAAGCTTCTTGATGATGCACACAATTTAGTAGTAACCCTCCACGATAAAACATAACAAAAAAAAAAAAAAAAAAAAAAAAAAAAAAGAGAGGAGTTAAATATCCTACGTTGATGTCTGCTGATTAATTGTTTGAGGTGGTTTTTGGATGTAGCAATGGCTAGTAACTCTTGCACCCGCAAAAATCTTTGGGGTTAGAGTGTGTGTGTGTGTGTGTGTGTGTGTGTGTGTGCAACAAGACTTGCAATGGTTTTCTGATGCCACTGGACACTAGAACTTTTCTAATGTGTTCTGCAACAAGTTTTTTTTTTTTTTTTTTTTTTTTTTTTTTTTTTTGGGTTTCTAAGACAGTTTGTTTAGCCTTCAAATTCCTCTACTACCTTGTACCATGTGGATTGCATTTTCATATGGATATCATAGGTTAAGGAAGAGATGATTTGGAAGGATATATAGTACAATGTCATTTGATATAACCTTGTTCGTATAACGGTTGAACTCAATTTTTTTTTTATTATTGATTTTATCTCTATGGTTTGTCATGTTTGCTTAAAAAATCAGAAAGGAGGATATTGTTCTGTGTCTTTACTCATTACTTCTCTTTTGGAGGGGCTATGTTTGCCGGAAAAAGATCCCCGACGGTACAGCCCCCAGCTGTACCGAGCTGTACACCCGAAACGGCGTCGTTTCGGGTCGAAACGACGCCGTTTTGATTTATTTTTTTTAATTTTTTTTCTTCTTCTTCTTTTAGGTCGGAACCAAACAGTGTTGATACGGTGTCGTTTTGATGCACAGCTGGGCGAGCTGTGCATCGTGTACCGGTGGGGATCGGGTCCTATGTTTGCCACATGAAAAAGTACCGCAGGCTATATTTACTCCATACAATATAGACAAACTTTATTATACAACCCTTGTAAAAAGTGGTATCATATCTTTTTTATATATATACTCTCTCCTTCATACACATTGCTCCAACCAAGGGGGATTGTTTGATGTACCACACCAAGCCTGTTTTCGGTGCAACACAATAACATTCGAGGTGTAAGGTTACTATTCGACATTTCAGAGGTGGAATATACAAATTTGACTTTTATCTTACAAGTCGAATATAAACCCCCTTGTTTGGTTTGGGACTAGGTTGATCCATTTGGATCCCAAACCAATATTTTATTCACCCCACTAACTTATTTATTATTATTTTATTAATTCTATTATTTTATTATAAATTCTTTCATCAATCAATCAACATCAACAAATAAAATAATATTAATCCATCACTTTATACACTCATTACACTATTTAACCATTACTTTTTCAATATAATATTTCAAATCAACAATCATTACTTTAACCACACAAATTTCAATACAACTTTTCAACTTTATCATCATTACTTCACTATATTTTATAATTCTTTCTCTTTTTTTGGAATTTTTTTTATATCACTTCACCAATTATTTCTTATAATTCTCTTACCTATCATTTCTTCAACTACAAATAAAAATTAAATTATCTCTCAACATTTCACTTTATCTACTTTATTACATTTTTTCCATTATTTTATTCATTTTACTACTTTATTTCAATTTCTTTCACCAATCATTTCTTTATCTACACAAATTTCAAAAAAACATCTTAACTTTCTAATCATTACTTCAATCATTTTTATTATATTTTATTATCCACTACTATATAAAACATTTCCAGAGAAGGTTGTTGATGTGAAGCAAAATTTGATTGATATGGACCTTAAGTATGAAGAACAACCTATCATGATCATCCATGAATGGATTGGAGTTACATCATGCATCTACATTGGCAATTGGCATCCGTCCCATCAATTAAAACTCCAACTTGAAAAACATCAATCAAAAAATTAAATAAAGAAAGTATGCATCCATATTCCATAAGACATAAGCAGAGGAAATTAAGAAACCGAAAAGATGGGTAGGATCCCTTAAAAAAAGATGGGTAGGAGTAGGTAGATAATTAAGAAGATGTGACCTTGCCGCTGATGATGAGCCAAAAATCCTTGGGGACAACTTGGGCAATCCCTAGCCCATAGTGCTCCAGAACGGCCAAGAGGGCAGAACAAAATAGGACCCTCAGGCCACAGTCGAGTTGCTCCTTGTAAATAGCGCAATACCCATGTGTGGGTTGGTAGGCATACGTGCCAGGGGCAGGAAGTTGGGGGTCGTACAACCTAATATTAATCTCATACTTCTTACAGAGGGAAATCAGTATTTCGGAAAGTATATTCAACCAACTCCAATCCTTTTACCGATTAACATCTTAGAAGATTTCACAAAACCTTTATCGCTTAGTTTTCGACTTTTCGGGAATATCTTAGCTGATGAATTAGTCGTTGTTGTTCTTGTTTCTTTAGTCCCTCTTTAGTGAGATTGTATGAGCAAATGCCTGAACCAAAATATGTTATTGCTATGAGAGCATGTACAATTACCGGAGGGATATTCAGTACCGATTCTTATAGTACTGTTCGTGGAGTCGATAAGCTAATTCCTGTGGATGTCTATTTTCCAGGATGTCCACCTAAACCAGAAGCGGTTATAGATGCTATAACAAAACTTCGTAAGAAAATATCTCTAGAAATCTATGAAGATAAAATGAGATCTCAACGAGCGAATCGTTGTTTTACTACCAATCACAAGTTTTATGTTGGACGCAATATTCATACTGGAAATTATGATCAATTTAGATATTTACCTAAACCAGTAGGCCCTTGAGCGGATCCCACATTAGCCCCAAGACGCCGGTCTCGAACGAGAAAATTAAATGCTTGAGCTTGAGAAGCTTCTGGTCCAGTGGGTCCGTAAAACTCACTAGGATAAGTGGTATTATTGAACCAGACAAAACAACAAGCAATGAACCCAAACAACTGCCTGAGATCTCAAAGCCATATGAGCTTTTAAGGTCAGAACGAATGGGGAAGTCCCCGAAGAAGAGCGGGGGGAGGGGGTGAAGGATCAAACTGGGGGGCTAGAACCAGATGCTCGAAACCCCTTCGATTATCAAAGGCAATGGAACATGGTTCTCAGGGTTAACCCTAAAATTGGAAGTTTCACTCTCCGATTCCGACACGGACTCAAATAAGGCTTCAATAGAGCAGTTAGTGAGAATAATCGGTTCACTCATTAACAAAATGCAGTAAAATGGGAGGAGTGCAAAAGTGCTTACTTGTGCAAAGAGAGGTTGGAGAATGGAATGGCAATCGGCAGACTTCAATCTCGGGCATAATAATGAAATGGCCGTAACGTTTGAAAAGACATGGTGTGACCTAAGGGTTAGAAGCCCCAAAAACGGTCTAGGGAAGTGACCCCATCATCAAGGCGTGTGTAGAAACGCCTCGTTTTTCGGGTCCTCCATAACAGAGTTTAAACGGTAACTCTGCCACATGGCAGGGCAAACCCTGATGATTTTGACAAGTCTAAAAAGGCCGAGCTGAGCTCCACCCAAATCAGATATGGCCCGCTCTAAGGAGTCTGGACAGATCTGGGGAGCTTATGACGAGGGTCGGATTAGTCCTGGCCACGTGTCATTTAGAGAATGGCCGCATCCTAAATGAAGAGAGGTGTGACCGAAATGGCGGTAACGTCTGAAAAGACATGGTGTGACCGAAGGGTTAGAAGCCCCAAAAACGGTCTAGGGAAGTGACCCTGTCATCAAGGCGTGTGTAGAAACGCCTCGTTTTTCGGGTCCGCCATAACAGAGTTTAAACGGTAACTCTGCCACGTGGCAGGGCAAACCCTGATGATTTTGACAAGTCTAAAAAGGCCGAGCTGAGCTCCACCCAAATCATATATGGCCCACTCTAAGGAGTCTGGACAGATCTGGGGGGCTTATGACGAGGGTCGGATTAGTCCTGGCCACGTGTCATTCAGAGAATGGCCACATCCTAAATGAAGAGAGGGAAGAACAATAAGTACGAGTCCTTATCCGGAAACGAAACGCTCGGCACGTATAATATTAAATAAATCTAATACTACACGTAAGCCTCTACGTCGTCGTATCAAATAAAAGCAAACGGAACCAAAAAAGACTCGGCAACCACCATAAATGCTACTAAGAATAGGAATCAACATACTAAAGATAGAAATGTAACGTCTATTACATTGGAAAAGAAACCAACGAAATCCAAAACGTACAATAAACTCCAAAAGAGAAAACTAGAAAGTCATTACAAGTTCCCAAACGAAACTTCAAGTCTAATGTAATAATTAAAACATAAATAAATAAACTCTTCAACTTCGGTGTCCTTAAACGTCGTCATCGAAGTCCTCCTCAAACTCTGAATTCACCTGTTCGTCTTCTCTCCCCCAAACACATAGAAAAAAACAATGCATTTGAGGTAAGTACTAAGTATTCAGTAATAAGTATAAGCTACAATTTAATTAAGGCTCTTTAACAGTTTTTTATTTATTTAAATAATTATCTTTATGAGACCGACTCGATCTAAGGTTCACTTCATGTCCATCAACATGTCATGACTATACCTTTCTAGCTTAACTTATCTGTGTTACATCAACATTCAAGAGCACTACGCATGGTGCTACTCACCACGAAGTAACTGGGTGCAACATATTGGTGGATCTCACCAATAACCACGGAAGCCTCTTCTAGTAGATTCCGATAGTGCACACGTTCGGCGAAGTCCCTCCATACGTAGGGTCTAGGACTTACGGGGTGGTGTTCCTCCGTACGTAGGGTCCAAAGACTTACAGAGTTATTCACTTTCAGAACGCACACATATTGCGATATAGACTTGTGCCTTACCAAGAATGTATTGATGTTTAATCTTTTAGCTACACAAGTATGTTTATTATTATGTTGTTAACTAGCCACCTAAGTATTTTCAAGTAAGCTCCCTCACAAACTCAACCCTCTTTCCTAGACCTCTAGACACGGACAAGGCCTAGCAATTACACAGACATTGATGAACTCTAGTTCATCAAATCACAAGCCCTTTCATGCCCTTCCGACGGTCCCGAACTTCAACTCCCTTTAAGAGTACGTCCGGTGCCGGAACCAAACGCATCAGAAACTCAATCGGGGATTGTTCATGTTTAATTAATGTTATTAGATCAAGACACGTCGTTTAGAACTCACCTTGTAGCTTAAAACATAAGAAATAATCATATAAACAGTGTTGGGGGGCGCCAACACCTTTGGCGTGCGCCAAAAATGCTTCAGAGACTCTTCTAAACTTCCTGTTCAAGTTTTGGGGGCGCCAAAAATGTTCCAGAAAGTCACTGAACTCTCTGGTTCATGTTTGGGGAACGCCAAAGTGTTTGGTGGGCGCCAAAAAGGGCAAAAACTGCTACAATGTGATTTTCTGCGCTCTATCAATTTCTACTCGAACCCAAACATGTTCTAAACGATTTTCCTCATAAAAACACCAGAAAAACATACCCTTTATGATCCAAAACAACCCTTAATCCTAAACATCTTTTAGGCACAATCATTGATACAAAACGCATAAAAAAACACAACCTAATCACTCTAAACCATAATCGAATTGTAGGAAGAGCTTCTTACCTTTTTAGCAAGCTAGAAACCAGTCCCAAACTCAAAAAAACAGCAGCAAACGATTCTTCCTCTCCCAGAAAACCTATGTGATCAATCCCGAAACGGCCGAAATGGCCGTAACGTCTGAAAAGACATGGTGTGACCGAAGGGTTAGAAGCCTTAAAAATGGTCTAGGGAAGTGACCGAAATGGCCACATGTCATTCAGAGAATGGCCGTATCCTAAATGAAGAAAGGTGTGACCGAAATGGCGGTAATGTCTGAAAAGACATGGTGTGACCGAAAGGTTAGAAGCCCCAAAAACGGTCTAGGGAGTGACCCCATCATCAAGGCGTGTGTAGAAACTCCTCGTTTTTCGGGTCCGCCATAACAGAGTTTAAACGGTAACTCTGCCACGTGGCAGGGCAAATCCTGATGATTTTGACAAATCTAAAAAGGCCGAGCTGAGCTCAACCCAAATCAGATATGGCCCGCTCTAAGGAGTCTAGACAGATTTGGGGGGCTTATGACGAGGGTCGGATTAGTCCTGGCCACGTGTCATTCAGAGAATGGCCGCATCCTAAATGAAGAGAGGGAAGAACAATAAATACAAGGTGCCTAAGATCAAAATGGCAAGGTGCCTGGAGTTACATCATGCATCTACATTGGCAATTGGCATCCGTCCCGTCAAATTAAAACTCCAACTTGAAAAACATCGATCAAAAAATTAAATAAAGAAAGTATGCATCCATATTCCATAAGATATAAGCAGAGGAAATTAAGAAACCGAAAAGATGGGTAGGATCCCCTAAACAAAGATGGGTAGGAGTAGGTAGATAATTAAGAATATGTGACCTTGCTGCTGATGATGAGCCAAAAATCCTTGGGGACAACTTGGGCAATCCCTAGCCCATAGTGCTCCAGAACGGCCAAGAGGGAAGAACAAAATGGGACCCTCAGGCCATAGTCGAGTTGCTCCTTGTAAATATCGCAATACCCATGTGTGGGTTGGTACGCATACGTGCCAGGGGCAGGAAGTTGGGGGTCGTACAACCTAATATTAATCCCATACTTCTTACAGAGGGAAATCATACCCTTCTGAGTCTTACAGAGGGAAATCAAACTGCCTGAGATCTCAAAGCCATATGAGCTTTTAAGGTCAGAACGAATGGGGAAGTCCCTGAAGAAGAACGGGGAGCGGGGGGAGGGGGGGTGAAGGATCAAACTGGGGGGCTAGAACCAGATGCTCGAAACCCCTTTGATTATCAAAGGCAAGGGAACATGGTTCTCAGGGTTAACCCTAAAATTGGAAGTTTCACTCTCTGATTCCGACACGGACTCAAATAAGGCTTCAATAGAGCTGTTAGTGAGAATAATCGGTTCACACATTAACAAAATGCAGTAAAATGGGAGGAGTACAAAGTGCTTACTTGTGCAAGGAGAGGTTGAAGAATGGAATGGCAATCGGCAGACTTCAATCTCGGGCTTAATAACGAAATGGCCGTAACGTCTGAAAAGACATGGTGTGACTGAAGAGTTAGAAGCCCCAAAAACGGTCTAGGGAAGTGACCCCATCATCAAGGCGTGTGTAGAAACACCTCGTTTTTCGGGTCTGCCATAACAGAGTTTAAACGGTAACTCTGCCACGTGGCAAGGCAAACCCTGATGATTTTGAGAAGTCTAAAAAGGCCGAGCTGAGATCCACCCAAATCAGATATGGCCTGCTCTAAGGAGTCTGGACAGATCTAGGGGGCTTATGACGAGGGTCGGATTAGTCCTGGCCACATGTCATTAGAGAATGGCCGCATCCTGAATGAAGAGAGGTGTGACCGAAATGGCCGTAACGTCTGAAAAGACATGGTGTGACCGAAGGGTTAGAAGCCCCAAAAACGGTCTAGGGAAGTGACCCCATCATCAAGGCGTGTGTAGAAACGCCTCATTTTTCGGGTCCGCCATAACAGAGTTTAAACGGTAACTCTGCCACGTGGCAGGGCAAACCCTGATGATTTTGACAAGTCTAAAAAGGCCGAGCTGAGATCCACCCAAATCAGATATGGCCCGCTCTAAGGAGTCTGGACAGATCTGGGGGGCTTATGACGAGGGTCGGATTAGTCCTGGCCACGTGTCATTCAGAGAATGACCGCATCCTAAATGAAGAGAGGTGTGACCAAAATGGCCGTAACGTCTGAAAAGACATGGTGTGACCGAAGGGTTAGAAGCCCCAAAAACGGTCTAGGGAAGTGACCTCATCATCAAGGCGTGTGTAGAAACGCCTCGTTTTTTGGGTCCGCCATAACAGAGTTTAAACGGTAACTCTGCCGCGTGGCAGGGCAAACCCTGATGATTTTGACAAGTCTAAAAAGGCCGATCTGAGCTCCACCCAAATCAGATATGGCCTGCTCTAAGGAGTTTGGACAGATTTGGGGGGCTTATGACGAGGGTCGGATTAGTCCTGGCCACGTGTCATTCAGAGAATGGACACATCCTAAATGAAGAGAGGGAAGAACAATAAATACAAGGGCCTAAGCAGGCATAACCCCAGGTGGGAGGTCTGCATGTTCCTCCGAACAGGACCACCGTAGGACGTCTCGGTTCTAACAGAGGTCAGGTCGGAACGACCTGGGGAGCTCAACACAGGACGGGTAGAGCTTCCCTTATCCGATATTTAAACGTGTGCCTATATAATAGGATAAGCATGGAAGAATCCCTTAATAGTGGGACGTTGATCCTGTCATTTAAATATAATCATAATTATCCCTAAATCAAAGGGATTGGCTCGATATAATCCTTAGGGATTAAGAAATGAACCCTAATACTTGTAGGACAAGAAATAGGCGAGACGCCTCTTATATGATTAATCCCTAAGGAATTATGAGAGGCTTGATTCCAATTACACACATTGGATACGTAGGCAACTTGAGAGAAATAACTCCCAGGCTCAGTCTAAAATACACACAAATAACCATCCCCATTGTTCGTTATTCTTGAATTAATTGTCATAGGAGTTAATTTTGCCCGGATTATTGAATAGACGAAATCCAGCATCGTCAACCGCCTTCCACCTCTGGCCAACCACCACTCCGGTCACCGGAAAATGACCATCCCACTTTCCTGACCACCACCGGTCACCGGAGTCCGGCGAATGACCATCATTTTTCTCTCCCCTGTTTACCTCAAAACTTTTTTCCCGACCTCCACCGAGAATTAACCTATCCAAAAACTGCCACCTAAACCGAGCCACATGCCATCCATTCAGACCACGCCCAACCCACACCCGACCTCATTCCACCACCATGTAATTCCACAGACGGTGACCAATCAAGCCACTACGCACACTTTGCTCCATGCACATACATATTCTTCATGAGTTGAATGACATGATGGCCGTCTTGATCCCTCGTGCATCTTCTTCAGGTCCACCTGACCCTCCTGCCTCTTGATCCGGTGAGCTTCATTCCTACCCCCACTTGCTTTTCATTTATTTACATTGGGGAAAATGTAACATTTACGTGTGGGGGAGGTCACTTGTGTAGTTAGTTTACTTGGCTGTTATTCGAGTATTTTGTCCTAGGGTCAATAAAATTCACTTTTGTGCAGTTTAGAGTTTTGGTCAGTGATAAGTAAAGATTTCGCAATTCGGCTCGATCAAATACAATTTATAGAACTCGAAACCTTAGGCAAAACTCACTTTCTAACCGGCAGTGAACTGAGTCGATCGTAGGTAGTGCGTTCAGAGTCTGAGGTCGATACCACGAGGAGATTGAGTCGAATATAAAATTTGTGTTAAAATCATAGGGCAAAGAGTATATGAACAAGACAAAAGATCGAAGCTTTTACTATTTCACGGCATAAACAAGGATCTAAATCAAGACTTTTATCCAGAGTAAATTTCATCAAACTAATGATCTACACAATCAAAACCATATTGAGAGAAAACAAATCGAAATCAGGAAACTCGCAATAATGAAGATCAAAACATTGTAGATCAAGACTTTTGAATCCCAAATCACAAAAGATATCAACCTTTAACTCATACAATGATCCCAGGCACGAACTCCACCAAGCTATCGATCGAATATCGTATTTTACTCTATATACAAAAATCCAAACTAAGAAATTGGAATACGAAGCCTAGTCCAGAGCTCTAATCCGACTATTTAGATGTCAACCTGTCATAACAACCGCCAAAGCGGCTGGGTTGAGCACCTAAGCCGGCCTCGAACTCAGTCCAAGCCAATAAAAATCAGAATATATGTTTTCTTAGGTTTAGATGCTCTTAAATAGGCAAAATTCGCGACTTTGACCTAGTTGGGCCGACCAACTCGGCCCATTTGACTTGTCTTCAGTAAATCAGCAATAACTTTCTGTGTAGAGCTCCGATTTGAACGATTCAAGATGCGTTGGAAAGCTCGTTCAATTCCCTACAACTTTCATGAAGATGAATTGACCAGAAACTGCCTCCAAGATGGGTCAAAATAAAGATTAATGGACAGGTACGGCGAATCTGATGCTGTCGGGGCCAAACGGCAGTTTGCATCCTTGCAAACGCCAGTTTGCCTAAAAATCCAAATTTCTGTATCAAGTGCTAATTCTATGAAAGCCAGTTTGACGTGTCCAAACGCCAGTTTGGCCTAAGCTTGATTCAAACGCCAGTTTGGGTAGGACAAACGCCAGTTTGAGGTGATTTGAATGCCAAACTTGACTTTTCCTTGCTTGCATGCTACTTTCGTGCCACGGACAAGTTTCTCATTCCAAAACATCGCCTTATGGGTTCTCGAGTCACCTAAGTCCTGCAATAACATGTACGAACAAACACCACACGTAATTCCGCAAGACAAAAGCGCTCGGAAAAGAGCTAAATATCGTTAAAAAGACGGAGTTTACTATTGATGTGACAGTTTAACTCCCCGTGCATATAACACTCGATATTACTCTCAAACAGGTCTAGAACTACCCAAAACATGCCAATAAAATGATAAACGGGGGCTAGATCACATACAAAAGTGCAGTGAAGTTGACTCCCATCAGTCAGTGTCAGTCAAGTCAGTTTGTGTCATTTTGTCTTGATGATTTTGGTGATCACACATAGCTACTTTAGATGAGGTTTGCAATACATGAAAATTGATATAGTTTGTTCTGACAAGAGAAATGCATGACATGGAGTGAAAAATCTTTTTCAGAATAACATGTTTACAAGTGCAATTTTTTTTTTGGAAACAATAGAGTCCGAGTGAATAGACAAATTGACCCCGTGAGATATTATTCCGGCCATATGACTGACCACTTCAGTCTCACCCTAAATTTATGCGTATTTTCTCTTCCTTGGATTTGTTCCTTTAGAAATTGTGTTGAGTCTTGTTGATGTTACTTTGGTATGCACAAACACGTAGAAATGATTGAGGCATTTGTTTCTACCTTTCACTACACTATATACCTTATACCTTTTGAGCCTTGATCTTTATTATACCTTTTTTTTTTTTTTACCTACTTCCACTACACCATACATTGAACAATCCCTAAAAGAGGTAGCCAAATTCTTTTCACCGGAAAAGCTACATCCCCCGAATTGTTTCACAACAATTCTACCGACACTAAATCCAAACCCTTGATTTAGTGGATGCCAACCAATTGGAAAAAAAAAACAAATGAATGATGATGATGAGGTCTCGGTAATATTTCAGGAGTTATGCTTCGGTGGACGTAGCACTTTCCTTCTTTTCACCTAACCTTAGGACTATTTGGGGCATGTGGCTATTAAATTTCTTATACTTAGTATGTAATGGTCAAGCTTGGAGGAAATCCATATGGGCACTATGTGTTTGTTTCTTAGTTTGAAAAAAAAATTATGAAAAAGAAGAAAGAAAAAAAATGTGAAAAAAGAAATTGAAAAAAAAAGTCAATAAAGGAGGCGATCTAAAAATAACCTTCTAAATCTAGTTTGTTTTACTTATTAGTAATAAAGGGAGAGTTGTATCATTATTCTCCCAAAGTAGAGAAATTATCCATTTTATTCTCTTTTGTTTCGAATAAAGTGTAGGACCCCCTTGCACTTGTGTGATGTTGAATTTTAATACTCATGTGTCTCGGTAGTTCTAATTGTTTTGCCATCTATTATACATTTTCCCACACCTATCACTTTCTTTTTCTTACTTGGGCTATTCTCACTTTCCAATTTTTTTATTTTTTTTCAAAGACCTTATGATTTATGTGTTGCACAATGCCTTGGTGATTGATATGAGACGATATACAAGCATATAGTAGGGCATTTTCAACGGAATGAGCTTGAGAGTTTAGCCACCTCATAAATATTGAGCGTTGAGTGATTTATCCCGTGAGGGTCTATTTGCTTGGTCCATGTTGTTTCCCATTGACAATTTTTGCTCATGATATGATAAAAAAGATAAGTTAGTCTATATCTTGTGTTTTGAATGCAGGGATGAATTTTATTAATGTTCGTGTGTTGTGCATCTTTGTCTAATGCTATGTCAAGTGTGATCTTCTTATTCCGTCTCGTCTTGAGTCTTTCTACTTGCTTGGGGACAAGCAAGGTTTAAGCATGGGGGAGTTTGATAAGTCCACCGTATATGATTATTCTTAGATCATTTTGGCCTGTTTTGATGCCTAATTTGTGATTTTTGTATGATAAATTGTCTCTTTTGGACTAGATTACTGTTGTGTCTTTGATATTTTGCAGATGTGGTGAATCCGAGCAGAAAAGGCATTGAAAATGAGCTAAAAAGAAGTCAAAATCATAAAGGCATGAAGAATCTCACCCCAGGTGTGAAAGAAAAGAACAGGGTGTGAAAAAATACGAAAACTATTCAGATTCTTTTGCAGGCCAACAAAATGTTTTGATTGGTGGACTCAATTTCCAACGTAATATGTTGATGCTGGCGTGATTTTTTATGAAAAAGGAGGAGCCCACGTCAAAAGAGTCCAAGAGGGAAGGAAATTGATTTTTAGAGATTATCATGATTAATTAATTATGGAATCTTCCTAAATTTCGTAATTATCTTTTAATCTCTCTCCTGATCAGCTAAAACCCAAATTTTCAACGCCAAACTCAGATTGTAGGCGTGAAAACATATTCCCCGTCATATACTATTTTTCTTTCAACTTTTGAAGAACAAGATTATTGCATAAGACTCAAGAACAAAGAATAGATCGTGAATTTCTTGGTTTTATGCTATTTGTGAAACAATTCTATTTCCTTTCTCTTAATTTTCTTCCTTTTATTTTATTTTTCCGTCTCATGATGCTTAAATCCATGATTCTTGTGATCTTTTTAATCATACGTGAGTAGATTTAATTTTCTAGGATTAGGAATAGCCCGGTAAATGGGTATATGAGTTAAAGATTTGATATTTCCTACTATTATGGAACGATATGCTTTTGTATTGATTTTGGTGTGCTATTTCGTATGAATTTATGGATTGATGGATCGAAAGATGAATTTTCATAGGTTTATATGAAGAATTTATTATCAATTAGGTGATGGACTGAAATGTGAAATTTAATTGATAGGTTAGAACCCTAATTTCAATCAAGAAAATTAATGAGAGCGAAAGTTAATTGAAATTTCTTGTGACAATATGAATAATGATATTTAATGGATCTAAATTAATTTAATGAGCGAGAAATCGGATTTAATATTGATTTATAGTTCGAAAGAATATTGTTAATCACTTTTGATTATTCGTCAACATAAGTAAAAATTCATAATAAATGGAAAGGTCGTTGCAAAAATCATATATTCGTTACCGTGGTAATCCGACATCCTAGAAGTTCTTCCAACTCGATTTCTAGCAATTTCTTAGACTTGTGTTGAGTTATAAATAGGACCTTAGTTTTAGTTATTTTATAATTCAAAACACCAAGATTTGATTAGTTTAGCTAATATAAATTGATAACTATTGGGTGATTGTCCCAAATCCATGTGGGATCGACATCCTAAGTACTACTCGATAAGCCGTGCACTTGCGATAGCATTTAGTGATTATATTAAAAATAATACAACATCAGTCAGTCAG
Organism: Gentiana straminea; assembly: GCA_036785695.1. Lineage (NCBI taxonomy): Eukaryota > Viridiplantae > Streptophyta > Magnoliopsida > Gentianales > Gentianaceae > Gentiana > Gentiana straminea. The sequence continues at coordinate 3,035,455 of JAVUPR010000239.1, read as the reverse complement.
TCCCTTCGATCTCCATTTCTTATTCAATGAATTGAACCAACCCGAACCCGGCCATACAGTAATTAAGTAAGTAAGTAATTACACAGGCAGTTTGAACTTTGAAGAAGAAAAACATCATATGAAATATGAATATGATATGAGCCGAACCAATATCACTTTTTGTCTTTTCTCTTTCTCTCCCTATTTCCCATTTCTTCTATTTGTTGCCCCTTCTTCATCGATCAATCCCCCGGCCCCTTCTGTTGCATGCTAGCTGTTAACTTCTTCCTGCGGCCCTATATATCTCAACGGTACGTACCCCCGGCCCCAACTTTTTTATTTGATTAAGGGTATTGCATCATTTTGTAAATGAGTGGTTTTTATGGATCACTAGATCACACACACACACAAAAAAAAAAGACGAATTAGATGATGAGCATGGATAGCAATCTTAATAATGAAATCAAAGAGTTCGCCGTGTATATATATCAACAGTTTCCTTAATTTTTTTAAAATCAAATTGAGTTGTAATTAATGTTAATAGCTACGATCGAAGGCGGTAGATAAAGAAAAAACATAATTTCAACTACTTCCTACGATCGATGGTGGAGAAGTTTATTAATTAATACTATTACTACACGACTCACGCTTACATATCTACTACACTCTCATGTTGATTGACTTAAACAAGTAATACAAGAATAAACCTTATCAAGTTTGTTTCAGTTCTTTTAATATAACTTTATCATGATATATATATACATATGTAATCCACCTTATCTTACCACATTTCTCTTATCCCCTTGTTTAATTAAATCCTCCCTCAAACTCAGTGTCATAGTTTGTTTCTTTTTTTTTTTTTTTTTGTGGAGGAAAGTCATAGTTTGTTTCAAAATTAATTGAGGTCATCTCATAGAGTCGATTAGTAAAGACATCGATCAGCAATCTGTTAGGAGGCCAGAACATGCTAATTGCATGACAAGATTATTAATTACATACAGCCCATTCTCGTACAAAACATTAATTAATCTACGAAGCAATGTGTTTGTTTTTAGCATGAAAAACTAGATTGATGATGGTCATATGTAGAGTGCATGCTTAGATTATCACAAAACAAGAACCGAGGGAGAAACTTGAGGAATATTAATTAAGATCACGTGGCAAGAAAAAGTGAGCCAATTAATACGTTCATCAATAGCACCAGCTACCGCTCGATGTACAATTTATGAACTTGATCTAGATACAATATCCGGGTTTTTTCAGCACACCGGGAGACAGGGGCGGATCTAGCATATCCAGGGTGGGTCAAGTGATCCACTGAGATTTGGGATTTTTTTTGGTATTAAAAAGATGTAGTTTTGTTGTTCAAAAAAATGTAGTTTAGGTTCTGGTAACCCATTGAAACAAATTTCTAGATAAAAAAATGTGTTTGATGTTCCGGTGATCCCTTTGAAGCATATTCCTGGATCTGCCCCTGTCGAGAGAAAAGATTACTGTAACGCCCCGTTCGTGGACACTAAGTCCTTATCCAGAAATAGAACGTTCGGCACGTATAATATAAAAATGAAAACAAATAGATCAAAACGAATAAGGCATTACTCGGAGTCCGCTTTGAGGATTTGCCTAGGCACACCCTGCACAGAGAGGGCATGCATTTACCAAAGTGACACTCCACATACCAATCGGGATCACATGGCAGCGGTTCAATCACGACCAAGGGATCGCCTACTGATATGAATCTAAGTCCATGTTTGAAGAAAGTTGTGAAGTATTCAAGTCCGTCATTATCGCTCGCGGACCATCAGAATAATTATTTACTAAGTCATATGTTATAATATGTTACTACATGATAATATATACTTTATTAAGTATTATTAGCTAATTATTAAAGCTCAAAATCATCATGAAGGGTGCCATTTTTGAAGGATGAACATACTTGGAAGAAATCTAGATTCATTGGATCCAAGTTGTCAAGATACATCAAGCCAAAGTTCAAAAGATGCAACATTTGAAGAAAGTACTTAGAAAAACCAAAAGTCCTCATTTGGTTAATGATATAGCACGAAATTTTGGTCCAATGTATCTATATTTTCATGTATTTTCTAGCCTATAAATACCCAAGCTATGTACTTGTATTTAAACCATCATCTTTTGCAATAATAAAATTTTATATTTTCTACACTTGGATTAGTGTGTTGAATTCTCTGGATAGAGGTTCTTTCGGATTATCAAAGGCTTGAGCAACCTTTGTGGGTGTCCTATACCAAGGTGCTTAGAAACAGGTTTTCTAAGTGTTGAGGTTATTTCAAGGTGCTTTCTCACAAGTTGAGACTGTGTCGAGGAGCTCTCGAAAAATATTCCAAGGTGCTTCTACGCAATTGTTGTAGTTGTGTCGAGGAGAAAGACCTGAATCTAAATACCGCTTTTCCTAGATCCGCGCAATTTCACATCACTTACCTCCATCCCAGGGAGTCCGGCCATCCTGGCAAAGTGTAATATCCCGATTTTTGAAAGAGGGCAATTCGGTCTTTTAGCAAAAATCAGAATATTATGTTATTTAATTAATGGAATTAAAGAAAATGAAGGAAATTAAAGGAATTATTATATTTAAGGATTTAATTTATTAATTGAGATTATAAAAGGAAAACTAATCCTAAATTAACCTAGTTGTTGTTTTACGTAAAAAATAACTGGGAGGCGTAAGTTTTGAGGGGGAAAAAAGGAGAAGGAGCTTTCGAATCTCTAGGATAATCCGTTGATAAAAAACGCAGACATCTCAAGAGATAAAGGATCACCGCGAGACGATGATCGTTTTGATATCAACAATCCCTAAATCCATTAACGTAAGTTTTTCCCCCATCGTTCTTGATACTAGGGTTTGTTCATCATCGTTGTTAAGCTGCGTTTTTCTGAGTATAAACATCGTAATGATCATCTTTGGATTGATCGCTTATATGTTTGAAGTTAAAGGTTTAACCTTTTCAAGGTTTTGGTAGCGTGGATCGTAGTAGCTCGCAAATTAAGGTAACGTGGTGTTCTTATCGTATGACTAAGGTGTCGTAAGGTTATAGAGCAATTTGTATGTTATTTTCGTTGTTTGTAATCTGTTTATGTTGGAGTTTGGGGCGGAATTGGGTTGGAAATCGCGTTTACGCGAGCTTGCAGATTTTACGGGGAAAAACCCAGCAAACGAGCGTTTGCACGAGGGCAAACGGGCGTTTGCGATCGTTGCAACTCAACCGAGCATTTGGGTATTTTGGACGGGCGTTTGAGGGTTTGGCAGTTGATACAGGATGTGGCTGATTTTCACGAACGGGCGTTTGGGGTATAGTAAACGTTCGTTCAGGGCAAACGCGCGTTCACAGGGTGTCAAACGTTCGTTTGACCTATTTATTCCGTTTTTCACTGTTTTATCGTGTCAGCTTGGTTTCAGGCTTTATAATCATGTCTTTACTGCTTAACCTTATGTGACAAAGCCTTGAATTAGCTTTTGACGCGTTTAGTTCCGGCACCATATGGATTCCCTAAAAAGATGAAGTGTGGGACTGTCGAAAGCTTTGGATTTGCCTTGTGCTTCGATAAGCTAGGGTTTATTGATGTCTGTGTATGTGCTAGGTGTTGTAGAGTCTAGTGGTATTAAGAAGAGGGAGTAGACTGATAGGTGAGCCTTTTATGTGAATCAACTTAGGTGGCTAGTTAAACATCTAATCAAACGTATGTGTTAGATTAATAATCTTACACATCATGCAATGCTTGGTAAGGCATAGTACAATATCGCGATGTGTTCTCTGACTAGACAAAGTAGACTGTACCCACGCCGGTCAATCGATTGGCTAGATAAAGCGTCTGGTGCACTCTTCCGGTCATCACACTATCGGGACTCAAATATTCCCAGGGCTACTAGAGCGTGTCTCTAAGTAGGTTCCACCCAGTTGTCCTAGTACATCCTATTACTAGGCGTAGTGCCCTTGTTATTCATGATGTAAAAAACTTGAGCTAAGCGAGATACCTTTGGAACCTCATGTTATGCTATGAACATAATATGATAGTTAGCTAGGGTTAATAACGGAATGAATTAATAAAAGATGGCGTTGCTTTTATTTCTTTATGAGACCGACGTTATGCGATCTTCTACGCGTTACTAAGTACTTATGTACTTACCCCGTTACTTTTGTTTGTCTTTCTCTTTCCCCAAAGAAGATGAACAGGTTGCTAATAATGATGAGTACTTCGACGATGACGTGTGAGATGGAGCTCTCGAAGACTTAGTTTCTTTAGTTTTGTTTTCTTTCCATAATGTTGTTGATTCAAATTCAAACAATTTTGTCTTTCTTTTGGATTAGTTCCGTTTGAATTCTTTTGGATTTAATGTTGAATGTTTTAGTTCTCTTTATTCGATTTAGTTTTACAGCATTGAAAACCGTGTGTTCGATCTTTTGTTTTCCCGAGTCGTTTTACCTTCCGTGTCATTTTAGTTCTGATGTATGACGTAAGGCTTACATATATTATTGAATTTATTTGATAATATTTGTGCCGAGCGCTCTTTCCGGATAAGGACTCGGTGTCCGGGAACGGGGCGTTACACAAAGGGTTGCCCGACATCTAAGAGAACCCTTCAGTTAAAGACTCGTTCCTGAATCTGCGGCTTCCGAACATACCCGAGCAACTCCTTAAGCTCGGCTATGAATTCATCATCATTGTCCTGGGTCTTCACTTTCTTCGGATGGTCAGTTCTGCTAGAGTTCGTAGGGATTTTTTTGGAAAGGCCAACCTATTCGCGACTCCACCTTCATACATCTCTCGTTCCAGGCCGATACCTTGTCAGGTAGGTCAAATAGAAGCCGGGGTCGGGTTCCGTTTCTCGTTCTACTGCGAGGTTGGATTTGACCATATCCAGCCTTCTTGTTGAAGCCATAGAAATAAAACAAAACCGGCAGTGATGGCTCCCACCCGCATAGTCGGCTTATCACAATAAAGGCCATCACTACTCTAACAATCCCTAGCGTAAGATCGCACGGCATGACCTGGAGTTCCTCCATAAACCTAATGAAAAAAGGGTCAAAGGGTGGGCGAAGTCCGGCAACGAGATGATCGTAGTGCAACCATAAATAATCGTCCTTATCTTGGTCACAAATGCGGGCCACGTTTGTCACACCAAAACTGGCGAACCGGTAGTCCCTCGGAATATCGTAAGCCATCAACGACGCTGTATAATCAGTCCGACCTCAGAATTCCCTCCACCGAAGTCCTACCTCACTATGAAAATGCGTTTGCTAGGCGAGTTCTCAGCTTCAGGAGACCGCATTTTAAGAACTCTTTTCTTCGGCTTGCCCCTCATGGTTTTCTTTCAGCCCGCACTCGGAATCCTCACGGTTTTCTTTGAGCCCGCACTCGGAATCGCCAATCCACGGATCATAGCACTTCGAGTTACAACCCTGTGAGTTTTGTTGATAAGGCTGCTCAATGTCGCATCATCCCAATCGCTAGGCTCACCGCTAGCCTCACCGATAATCTCAACGCCATCTTCACTGTTATCCTCTTCACTTGAGCCGGATTCACCGACATCGACCACCTCTTGCTCGCTCATATCGACCTCCTCATCCGAGCCATAGCCTGCAATCGCTCGATCTTCTTCATTTGATTGGGTATGTCATTCTGAAGACATCCTGGAAACACATAGGGCGAGGTGGAGTAGTTAGTCACCTAGACGTGGAAGTCGGGCCGAGGTGAGCATGATCACACCCCGACACCTCGCCCCTCCGTTCTATGAACAGTGAATAAACCCTAAAGCAAAACCGGTACCCTAAGGTCATCTGGGCATCTATCTCTGGTAAATGATGAAGATCTGGGAAAGACATAGAGACTCGAGTACATATTGAGGCCAAGCTAAATGCAATAAATCAAGCGTATGCATTCAAAAAGTCCTAAACACATGCTGCGTGCAAATTTGGGACACAAAATCCATTGAATTTAAGGAAAGAAACAAGAGTCAAACCTGGAGAGATTGGAATAAGTCTGGGTTGAAACTTGAGTAACGGCCGGAAACAACAAAAATTAGCCGGAAATTGCTTGCACTCACCGGAGTTTCTTGCTAGAAATTTTTTCAGAAATCGGGAGAGTGTATAAATGAGGGTAGGAACCTCTTTATATAGGCAGGGACATAGGTGAGGCGTCAGTTCAAATTTCGGAATTTAAACATAATAATTACAGGGCACCGTTCACAAAATCCCTCAGCCAATCAGAGCAAATGACGTTTCGCATCAAACGTCAAATCATTTATGGAACCGAAGTAACGCTTCGCGAACCGGTACAACCCCTCGCGTACTTCACTGTCTGAGACAGCTGGTCAACAGCTAACGGCCTTTTCTTCACGTAACGGCTTACGGCCTCGACTTGCGGCCTCGGCTTACGGCCTCTTGAACCCGTCTGCTTCATAGCGTATTATGTAAGCCCGATAATCCTGAATATCGGCATCTTAAGCCCTTTTGCTCCATCGCACGGTACTGATGGAGGTCAAGTTAAATTATTAACTCGATGCCTACTAACTCACTAGCAAGAGAACTAGGTTCAATTGTAGTATAGCCAGATAGAGTCGAGGTCGATCCCACAGAGACTCGGCACAAATAAAACACAGCTTTATCCTATTAGAACCAAATTAAAAAGGCGGTCTACGACCAACTAAATACAGTAAATAAAATAGTGACAACCACAAGACACAAAAGACCACTAAGACAAACTAAAGACTACTAAAACACGGATAATACGGTTGATATTATCTAAACAAATAGTATTGATTATGCTAGTAGATTATAACTCCCCCATGTGAATTAGGATGATAACGAGACAAAACAAACGTTAAAGATTAATTATTATGACTACGGGAGTCATCCCCTAAGGTAGATTTAGCTCCAGTTTAGGCCCTCTAAATCATCGTGCCTCCATTACGTGACTTCGCTTTTTAATGCTTCATTTTAATTAACTTCTGACACAATTACGAGACTAGGGATGCCGGTATAAACCGTAACCTCATCTAAGCAACATTCCTAGGGTAAGGCGTACTTCTTAGATGCCGATTCAATCTATATCCTAAGTAACAATCACTTTTTGGGTTTCATGTTAAATTATGATGACAAATAACTAAGTTGATCAGGTTTAATTACTCGTTTTAATTCCAATTCAGAGAATCTGACGTAGTCGAAGCCGATCATAATATTGCCCTACACATCACCACACTCGGTCGACCGAACGACAGCACTCGGGCGACCGAGTGACATGTCTAGGTCGACCGAACACAGTTCTGTGTCGGAAAAAATCATGGTTACTTCTTAACGTTTCTAACCTAAACACATGGGTTCGTAAATAAATCTACATCACGCAATCAATACAAGAAAAACTACTCCATAATAAAATACATCAGATCTACAAATAAACATTGCATAATTGAATAGTCATACCCTCGAAGACGAGAGTGACTCCCACTCTTTAATGCGCTCCCTAATTGGAGAATCCGACGAATCCACAATGAACGAACATAAAGAAAATAAAACTAAAACTTAAAAGCTAAAATTGTATGAATTGTTTTGTGTTGTAGTGGTGTGTCCCTCTCAGCATCGTGGCTGCTGTTTATATAGGAGTTGTAGCCGACATAGGGAGAATCCAGAAGATTGACATGCATTTATCAAATTAGGCTCGGGTGACCGAACCTACACGCTCGGTCGACCGAATGGCATGGCTCGGTCGACCGAGCCTCCCTCTTTGCGCGTTTTCAAATTCGGTTCGTCTGACTTGTTCCCCACTCCATGCTTTTGAATTGATCTGATTAATCTTTTCTTCAATGCTCCGATTTTCTTCTCTTTTATCTTGAGATCTCCCGATTGCGTGATAATTATCTTCCCGATTTATCATGATCTGCAAAATCAGCATTTATCACACAATTAATTGCTCTTTTATAATAAAAACAGCTAAATACCATTTATCATATTAATAATCACTTATCATTAAATAATAAATATAAACACGTGATTAAATATGAAATATATACAATTAACTCCGATTTAAGGTTAGAATTGATGACATAAATAGGTATATTTTAACTGTCATCAGGTACCTCACGGCAAGACATTTCATGACAGTAAATAGCTGCCTTAAACCCGTCCTATTCATAGCGCGGTACCTAAGCATGTCCGCTACAATGCGCAACATATCTCAGTAATTCTCTACGCGATATCAAAACACTGATTCAAGTCCGATAGCTTATACTGGAATATCTCTGTCACAGACGACAACAATAAGGTTTAGTATTCCACTGCGTCAACAACTTTACTCTCCGTCTTGACGGATACGCAAGGCACAGAGTAAGGGGCCATTGATATACCCGATCCGGATCTTAACCCGAACATCTAGATTGAGCCTGAATCTGGGCCCAACAATAGATCTTGGGCCTCCAGTCCGCACTCAATAATCCGGACCTAGACGAACGCCGACTTCCCGTTAGTCCGCTTATCCGTACTCTGATGCATCGGACACATTGGACGTTGCCCATATTATCAGGCTAGTCAGCTCTAAGCCGATGATAACAAGATAAAGGAAGAAATGAGTCCGCACTCCGCCACCTCTCCTTGACAGCTGTCTTGCCGACTCACGAATAATTACACTTAATTATTCTCTTTTAATGTCTTGTCATGCTTTAGCTAAACCGACTTAGCACTTGCCTATATATATTGGGTCAAAATGTAATAGAAAACCACATGAGAAGTAACATGCACAGAGCTACTCAGTCAATTTGTCGACTCACTCATTGTCTCATTCATTGCTTAAGTCCGACCACCGTGGTTCATGATATCCACCACTTCTCATATGAGAAATTATCCATAATCAACCACATATCCACTTTATATTATTGTTACCGCAAACCTGATATCTCCGCAATATCACTTACTTAGAATATCTTTGTTACATCCGCACCAAGACCACTACGCATGATGTGTATCCACTATGAGATATTGATTGCAACCTATTGGAGGATCACACCAATAGCCACGGCTAAACCGATAGTGTATGCGTTCGGCGAAGTCCCCCTGCCATTTAGCCATTTTGAGGCCAGCAAAGTTATTCACTTTATCTGACCGCCCACACATTGCGATATGGGTTGGTGTCTTGCCAAGAATGGCATGATGTTTAGTCTTTTACTACTCAAGTATGTATTTTATTAATCATTAACTAGCCACCTAAGTGTTTTCAAGGCAAAACTTACTTAACAGCCCTACCCCATCACTTAGACGTCTAGACACCACGTCCTAACCACATACACAGACATTGATGAATTGTAATTCATCAAAGCACAAGCCTATCATGCTCTTCCAACGGTCCTGGACTTCATCTCATATTAAGAATCCATCCGGTGTCGGAACTAAACGCATCAGAAGCTAAATCAAGACTTGTTAATGCTCATTTAACGTTATTAAATTAAGAAACCACATTTAAAACTAGATTCGGGACTCAAACAAGCTAAACACCAAAAACTGGCACAATGTGCACGCACTCTACTCAATGCGCAAGCATTGAGCTTCCTGAACCATTCGGGATGGTTCTAGCCCTCCTATGCGCGCGCTTTGCACGCAATGCGCGTGCACAAACGACTCTGGATCTTTCAGGGTGTTCTCTGGGCCTAATGCGCACGCGTTAACACCCTATGTGCTCGCACAAATAACGCTGTATCGATTTTCCCACTTTCTGACCCTCAATGCGCGCGCTTTGCCCCTTATGCGCGCGCATTAAGCGCGAAGACAGCCCTAGATGCAGTTTTCTACGCTTTTACGAATTCCAACCCTTTCCCAACATGATTAACATCGATTTGACATCCAAAACAACAGAAAAACACATCTTTTACACACCATAGCAGCACATACTATTTCTAGAACCTCTAGACATGATTTCTAGCATCAAATCGCTTCAAAACACAAACCTTAATCTTGTAAAGCATAATTAAACCGTAGGAAGACTCTTTTATCTTTTAGCGAGCAAAAACCAAATCCAATTCCAAGAAATCTGCAGCAACTTGATCTTTCCCCACAGAAAAAAAATCCCTTTATAAAACTCCAACTTTTGTATCAGAATGATGCCCTCTTCACGACGATTCTGAAATTCTACACGAATCTGAAAACGATCAAGAACCCTATGAGGAATTGAAAAGAGTCTCCTTGCCTGCACTCTTGCTCCCAAGCTTTTCTCATATCGTAAGAAACCAATTTTGTTTTCTGATAGGTTTTACGCTTAATGGAGGTTTATTTTCCTTAAATAACATCTCCCCAAAATAATTACCTATTATTTATCTTAGTTACTCATTAATAATAAATGAGTCCAAAATTCCATAATATATATATATATATATATATATATATATATATATATATATATATATATATATATATATATACATATACATATACGTACAATACTTTAATTCAAAATAAATGAATATAATACTTCGTTTTGCAAAAATGACACATCTGCCTTTTTTCGAAAATCGAAATATTACGATTACCACCAAAAAAAAAAGTTGCAAACTATATTGTGACGTGTGTTAATGTTCATGAGGTCACAACCAATTTGATTAGCAAATATTATATTTTGATGCGTCGGTGAATCATTCAAAGATGTAACAATATGCAATATTTTTTTGGGCCAATTATTTAAAAGGACTGATTTTCAACTTATTAGGGGTAATAGGACACTCCGAAATCTTATTTAGTTATAATGACATTCAAATTTTAAGAAGAAAACTTATTTAGTTATAAGGACATTCTAATTTCAAGTGGATAAAGAGGAAGAAGGAAAAAAAAGAAGGAGGGAAAAAAAAACGTTCAAAGTAATTAAAAAAAAAAACATAACAAAACAAAAAAAAACTTACTCTGTGCGTGGTTTTTTTTTTTTTTTTTTTTTTGTTTTTGTTTTATAATTCATCATATTTCTAAAGGTCATATATTTTGATCTAAAACTCGGATCATCATAATTTTTTCACTAAAATTCATATTTTTTCGTCTTCTTTATTCTAAAATCAAATTTGATATTTTTCCGAATAAATTTCATAAAATCAATTTTTTTCTTCATAAAAATCGACGTGACGTATTGATCACCGTCATGCATTGACCACCTACCCGGATGCATTGGCCACCGGGATCCATTAACCACCCCGATGCATTCACCGCCACGATTCATTGGCTACCATGATGTATTGACCGCCGCGATCCATTGACAACCTTGATCAGTGACATCTCATTGTAGCGATTTATGCAATGACGTCTCATTGTAGCGATTTATGCAGTGACTTCTTATTGTAGCGATCTATGCAGTGATGTGTTATTGTAACGATTTATGCAGTGACGTGTTATTCTAACAATTTATGCATACCTTTGGTTGTAAAAATATGCATTTAAACAAAAAAAAAACAAAAGAAATACAGTTATTTTACAAAGTTATCAAAAATTTAAACCAACACTAATCAAATAAACCAACATCAATCAAATATTTAAAGATAACAAAGAAATAAAGTTATTTTACAAAGTTATCAAATGTGTGTATCAAGTTGTATATGCGGTGACATCAATATCATTGCATCAGTTATCTAATTGTAAATACAGTCATCAATGTCACTGCAAAAGTTATCAATGTCCCTGCATCAGACATCAATGTCACTGCATAAGTCGTCAATGTCACTGCATAAAACCTAACAACTGCATCGGTCAGCTCTGCTCTAGTTTTGCATTTCTCCAAATGTGGAGCTTTTAAGATGGATAGAAGTACAAGTTTGGTGAAACTACAAAGACTCTTCACTATGACTCTTGTAATGGCCACACGTTGTTTGTGCCCTCCTGATAATTGGATTCATTGTGGAATCCCTCAATTCTTTAACACGATCTTGAATCATTTGACGATCTTGTTTAGCTTAATGTCCCTGCATCATTCATCAATGTCACTGCATCGGACATCAATGTCCCTGCATCAGACATCAATGTCACTGCATAAGTCATCAATGTCCTTGTATCAGACATCAATGTCACGGCATAAGTCATCAATGTCACTGCTTCAGACATCAATGTCACTGCATCTGTAATAAAAATAAAAATAAAAAAAACAAACATCAGCTCCAACGCTTCATCTTTTTTTTTTTTCTTCAGGGGCTTCATTTTTTTTTTCTTCCTTCCTTTTTCTTCTTTATCCACTTAAAATTAGAATGTCCTTATAACTAAATAAGTTTCCTTCTTAAAATTAGAATGTCCTTATAACTAAATAAGATTTTGGAGTGTCCTAAATGATCATTAATTCTCTAACGACGGCCTTATAACTAATTTGCACTATATATATATATATATATATATATATATATATATATATATATATATATATATATATATATATATATATATATATATGTACCTAACGTATCGAATACGGGTGTATCGGAGATACGTAAGTCGTAGTAGATCTAGTAATTAACTGTAACTACTAAGACACGCCATCTTCCCTTTGGTTTAAAATACCCGACATAAATACTTATGTCTAATAAATAGTTTTATCTCACCTATTTAACTTGTGATATCGATCATTAGTATATACACAACGGGATGAGATCACATGTCTAAGATGTGTTTCTAATTTCGGTGTCTAATTAAAAACAACTACATCCGTCTCACAAAAAGTGTCCACTTTTTGAAAATGAATTGTCTCATAAAAAATGTCCATTTAGAAAATCAATACATTATTAAATGCATTTTTTTCAAATATACATCTGTCATAACATTTAATGTTTATATATTCATTTCTTATTCCAATAGAACATTTATTATATGAGAAGGGTGTATATGTCCATTAGCACTTAAAATACAACACATTAATTATTTCCTTAATATATATGCACCACAAAAAGTGGACACATTTTATGGGACTGAGGTAGTACGTCATTTCATGTGTAATTTAAATTTTGAAGAAAAACAAAAAAAACAAACATAAAACTAAAATACACATGAAACGACGTAGTTTTTACTTAGACACCGAAACTAGACACATATCTTACAGGGCGGACCCAACCTTGTAAGGGTTGGGTGCATAGACCTCACTCAAATTTTCGGACGAAGTTACTAATATACCCCTCTAATAATATTAAAATTATGTATGTATATTATTTCATACAATCTCTAAGGCAATTATCCCTTTAGTTCAGCTGATTAGAAGCTTTATTACTTATCTTAAGGTCACGGGTTCTCTTTTGAGTCTTTTTTCACCTTTTTTTTTAAATTTGGCCTCTACTGGAAAAATTTCCTGGATCCGTCAGTGACATCTTAGACAGGTGATCTCAAGCCATATGGAACCCCCTAGCTAGCTCCCAGTTGTTTAAGGAACTAGCTAGGACATTTAGTTTTGTCTAATTAATCCCAACCCAATATAGTAAATTGAAGTTACAATTGATCTTCTCCAAGCTAGGATCGAAGTATATATAGCCTAATTGAGCTCAACTGCTCCTAACCGAAATGTAACAAACTAAAAAACTGCTCCATGGCTAAGTGTTCGACGAAATGCCAATGTGGCAAAAAAACTTGTATCATCGGCAATATTCTCAACACCCCCCCCCCCCCCCTCAAGCTGAACTTGGTGAGAGATATAACCAAGGAAGCTTGCAAAAAACTTGTATCATCTGCAATATTCTGACTAGGGAGCATAGATATCCTTGAGAGGATATGCTTGTTGTAGTCTTTCAAATGTGACTTTGTCTAAGGGTTTAGTTAGTAAATTTGTAGGTTGATTATGAGTTTGGATAGGCAAAGGTCTGAGTGTTTTGGCTTGGTATTTCTCTCTAACAAAATGACAATCAATTTCAATGTGTTTTGTCCCTTCATGAAAAACTGGATTTTTCACAATGTCGAGGGCACTTTGACTATCACAATAGAGGGATACAGTATCAGTGTATTGGATTTGAAAATCCTTGAGGAGATACAAGATCCATTGAAGATCATATGTAGTCATTGTCATTGCTCTATATTCTGCCTCACTAGAGCTTCTAGAAACTGTTGGTTGCTTCTTTGATTTCCATGAAACAAGAGCATCACCTAGAAATATGAGAAAACCAGTAACAGACCTTCTTGTTTTCTTGCATTAAGCGCGAAGACAGCCCTAGATGCAGTTTTCTACGCTTTTACGAATTCCAACCCTTTCCCAACATGATTAACATCGATTTGACATCCAAAACAACAGAAAAACACATCTTTTACACACCATAGCAGCACATACTATTTCTAGAACCTCTAGAATGATTTCTAGCATCAAATCGCATCAAAACACAAACCTTAATCTTGTAAAGCATAATTAAACCGTAGGAAGACTCTTTTATCTTTTAGCGAGCAAAAACCAAATCCAATTCCAAGAAATCTGCAGCAACTTGATCTTTCCCCACAGAAAAACATCCCTTTATAAAACTCCAACTTTTGTATCGGAATGATGCCCTCTTCACGACGATTCTGAAATTCTACACGAATCTGAAAACGATCAAGAACTCTATGAGGAATTGAAAAGAGTCTCCTTGCCTGCACTCTTGCTCCCAAGCTTTTCTCATATCGTAAGAAACCAATTTTGTTTTCTGATAGGTTTTACGCTTAATGGAGGTTTATTTTCCTTAAATAACATCTCCCCAAAATAATTACCTATTATTTATCTTAGTTACTCATTAATAATAAATGAGTCCAAAATTCCATAATATATATATATTTTCGACATATACATATACATACAATACTTTAATCCAAAATAAATGAATATAATACTTCGTTTTGCAAAAATGACACATCTGTCTTTTTTCGAAAATCGAAATATTACGATTACCACCACAAAAAAAAAAAGTTGCAAACTATATTGTGACGTGTGTTAATGTTCATGAGGTCACAACCAATTTGATTAGCAAATATTATATTTTGATGCGTCGGTGAATCATTCAAAGATGTAACAATATGCAATATTTTTTTGGGCCAATTATTTAAAACGACTGATTTTCAACTTATTAGGGGTAATAGGACACTCCGAAATCTTATTTAGTTATAAGGACATTCTAATTTTAAGAAGGAAACTTATTTAGTTATAAGGACATTCTAATTTCAAGTGAATACAGAGGAAGAAGGAAAAAATGAAGGAAGGAAAAAAAAAAAAAAAACTACTGAGTGAACGTGGTTAAGTTTTTTTTTTTTTTTTATTTTAATTCACCATATTTCTAAAGGTCATATATTTTGATCTAAAACTCGGATCATCATAAATTTTTCACTAAAATTCATATTTTTTCGTCTTCTTTATTCTAAAATCAAATTTGATATTTTTCCGAATAAATTTCATAAAATCAATTTTTTTCTTCATAAAAATCAACCTGACGTATTGATCACCGTCATGCATTGACCACCTACCCGGATGCATTGGCCACCGGGATCTATTAACCACCCCGATGCATTGACCGCCGCGATTCATTGGCTACCATGATGTATTGACCGCCGCGATCCATTGACAACCTTGATCAGTGACATCTCATTGTAGCGATTTATGCAATGACGTCTCATTGTAACGATTTATGCAGTGACTTCTTATTGTAGCGATCTATGCAGTGATGTCTTATTGTATCGAATTATGCACTGACGTGTTATTGTAACGATTTATGCAGTGACGTGTTATTGTAACAATTTATGTATACCTTTGGTTGTAAAAATATGCATTTAAACCAAAAATACAAAAGAAATACAGTTATTTTACAAAGTTATCGAAAATTTAAACCAACATCAATCAAATATTTAGAAATAACAAAGAAATAAAGTTACTTTACAAATTTATCAAATGCGTGTATCAAGTTGTATATGTGGTGACATCAATATCATTGCATCAGTTATCTAATTGTAAATACAGTCATCAATGTCACTGCTTCAGACATCAATGTCACTGCATAAGTCATCAATGTCACTGCATAAGTCATCAATGTCCCTGCACCAGACATCAATGTCACTGCATAAGTCGTCAATGTCACTGCATAAAACCTAACAACTGCATCAGTCGGCTTTGCTCTTGTTTTGCATTTCTCCGAATGTGGAGTTTTTAATATGGATAGAAGTACAAGTTTGGTGAAACTACAAAGACTCTTCACTATGACTCTTGTAATGGCCACACGTTGTTTGTGCCCTCTTGATAATTGGATTCATTGTGGAATCCCTCAATTCTTTAACACGATCTTGAATAATTTGACGATCTTGTTTAGCTTAATGTGCCTGCATCATTCATCAATCTCACTGCATCGGACATCAATGTCCCTACATCAGTCATCAATGTCCCTGCATCAAACATCAATGTCGCTGCATAAGTCATCAATGTCACTGCTTCAGACATCAATGTCACTGCATAAGTCATCAATGTCTCTGCATCAGACATCAAACCGTATCCTTTAGAATTTTGACGATCCGAGTTTTAAATCAAAATATATAACCTTTAGAAATATGGTGAATTTAAATAAATAAATTTATAAAAAAAAAAAAAAACAAACAAACAAACATCAGCGCATTAGGATCCCGTCTGGCTGTTCATTCCTCTTTTTTTTTTTTTTTTTTTTTTTTTTTTAATCCACTTGAAATTAGAATGTCCTTATAACTAAATAAGTTTCATTCTTAAAATCAGAATGTCCTTACAACTAAATAAGATTTCGGAATGTCCTAAATGATCATTAATTCTCTAACGATTGTCTTATAACTAATATCCACTATTTTTTTTTTTGAAAAAACAATATGCAATATTTTTGAGAAACTATATGCAATATTTTTAAATAGGGGTTAAGGGCCAGAAGGACAAAATAAGATACAAAATGGAAAAAAAGGACAAGAAAAAAAGATAGTGGTTGAGAAGGACAAAAACGCGCATGTTACTACATGTGTTACTACATCTGGTTGTAGCAACATGTAGTAACACATGTAGTAATGCGTGTTGTTTTCCTTCTCAACCAAAAGATCTTTTTTTTTTTGTCCTTTTTTCCTATTTTAGATTAAAAAGTGTCATCCACAACCTTTAACCTTTTTAAATATATATTACATCACAAAAGGTCTCGCGTATTTTTTTCGTCTTAGACCGGTACGTAACATCATTATTTATTTATTTATTTTTAGAAGAGTAACATCATTATTATTACTGTTAATTTCATTTTTTTTTTCGGGAAGTAGTATTATTCTTTAATCGTTTAGATCTCCATTAATCTTCCATGAATGAGCGTGATCATTGGGCTTCGCAATCACAGTCCTAATGTCGGACCTTTGAAGGTATTTTGACACTCAATTGAAACCCAAATTTGGATAAGCCCGTTTAGACTCTGGCCCATGTTACATAACCGTCGTCCAATCGTCGTCGGCGGATAAAATTCACCGGGAAAACAAAACAAAAACGAGGGAAAGATTTCCCGGAAAGAATGTATCTAAAGAAGCCCTTCTGGAGCGAGAGCTTAAAGCCCGACCATCTACCGTCGGAATCTCCGGTGGCAGATCTGATAAACTCCCTTGATAATCAGAGATTGTACAGAGAGATCACGATCGTACTCCGTACCGGACTCAGCGATGCTCGAGCCGAGTTCTCATTTCTCCGAGTCCGCGGCCTTCGTAGTATTCTTGATTTCCTCCGATCTGTCGCCGAATCTGACGCCACGATTAATCTCTTCTCACACGCCCAATCCATTTCTGAGCTCCAAGGTACATTTTTAAATTCAGACTCGCTTTCCCTTTTAGTTTTCCTATATGAATTTTCAACAATTTCCTGAAAATGTGGTTGCAACGTTCCTTTCATATATATACATATATTGATGTGATAGCGGTTAAACTGCAAATTCAGTGGTATTTAAGTTTAATAGAACTTAAATGTTACAGCGCTAAATGGATGGATGTATATGAGGTATTTATTTTGTCTTTAGTTTGGTTAGTGATAAAGTGTTGCTGTATGTATAATAGTGGTTCCAGTGCTATTTCAACATTCATTAAAAGAAGCAGAAGAACAAATTGTCTCCAGCTTGGATCATATATTCAGCGTGGAGTCTATGAGGATAACCAGTCCTTCAACTGATGCTGAGGTGGCTCTTGCACTTAGAGTTCTTGAAGGCTGCTGTCTGCTGCATCAGGAGAGTAGTCTTTTAGCTCATCAGCACAACGCTATACCGGTAAGTTTGACAATATTTTTAGAGCTTTCAAAAAAAAAAAAAAAAAAAAGTGCAAGCTCTTTTTAGAGCTTTTGGTACTTGTATATTTTTCTATATGGCGTACTTGGTTTCTTATGCTGTTTGTTGCTGACTGCATTAGGTTTAAGCAGAATCCTAGCTATTTGGATTTGAATTGACAATTCAGTTGGTTTGCTGAGTTTTGTAGCATGAAAGTTGTTTGATCTAATCTAAGAGTACTTAGTATTAGACAATAGAAAAATGCTGAGAATCATTTTCTTATTTTAATACTGTTAAGCAACAGGCTATATATATAGCCAAAACAAACAACGAGAAAATCGAAAATGCGGCAAACTAATCGGATAAGTATTAGTCCCGCAACTACCTCCTATAAATTAGGAAATGTGGAATACTTCTTCCTACTAAAGCTCAAAACAACTAACAGACTTAAGACTGATTCAATGCAGTCTTATTTATTACTAAAAACAAGAAAAAAAACACTTGACAACTCAGCAAAAATATCCAACATACTCTCCCTTAAACTGATTTTAATGCAAAACAGTTTAGAGAGCCTTCAAACTTGTTTCATCTTCGATTCAGCCACTTTCTTGGATTGCACATACTCCCAATCTCTGCCTCAAACTCATGAACAACTCCCTTTTGAGTGGCTTGGTCATAATATCAGCTAATTGATCCCTGCTGCTGCAATGTATCAATTCTATAACACCATCTTCACATAGATCCCTCAAGAAATGGTATCGACATCTATGTGTTTACTCCTTCCATGTAAAACAGATTTCGGACAATTGGATAGGCGATCCGTTGTCACGGTAGATAGGAATAGGACCATGTTGCATCTGTCCTAAGCCATTCAGCAATCTCATCAACCAAATTGCATGACATGAACACTGTGCAGCAGCTACAAACTCAGCTTCTGTGGTGGATAAAGTGACAATATGTTGCTTCTTTGATCCCCATGATACAATGCTGTTGTTCATCATAAACACTTGACCTGAGGTGCTCTTCCTATCATCAACATCACCTGCATAGTCACTATCTGAGTAGCCAACCAGTTTAGGTTTTGGACTTGCTGTATATTTGATCCCATAGTCCTTAGTACCTTGTAGATACCTTAGTATCCTCTTGACAAAATGCAGGTGTCCTTCAGTGGGTTCACTCATATATCTACTAGCTACACTCACAGCATACATAATATCTGGTCTTGTAGCTGTAAGGTATAGCAGGCACCCCACCATTTGCATATAAAGATTTGCATCAATTTTCTTTCCATCTCCAGCTTTGGTGAGCTTAACTCCAACATCTGCTGGTGTCTTCACAGGGTTGCATTCCTTCATTTTGAACCTGTCCAGTAGCTCAGCGGTGTATTTCCTTTGAGTTATAAAGATACCATCTTCCTTTTGTTGTACTTCAATGCCTAAGTAGTAGTGCATCGATCTAAATCGTCATTTGAAAGGTCTTCATCATATCTTTCTTGAAATCGATCATCATGTACGTGCTTATTACTGTATAAATCAGGTCATCAACATATAAACAGACAACTAGCATATCACCATTCTTTCCTTTCTTCACATACAATGTAGGTTCATGTGGACATCTCTGAAACTCATTTTTGATGAAGTATGAATCAATGCAGCTGTACCAGGCCCTAGGGGCCTGCTTCAATCCATATAATGCCTTTTTAAGTTTGCACACCTTGTCTTCATGTCCAGCCTTGACATATCCTTGAGGCTGATCAATGTACACCTCCTCAGTAATTCTGCCATTTAGGAATGCAGACTTCACATCAAGCTGCTGCACCTTCCAAGTTTGTTGTGCAGCCACAGACAACACCAATCTGATGGTGTCCAACCTTGCAACAGGTGCAAAAACCTCATTATAATCAATGCCATACTCTTGCTTGTACCCCTTTGCCACTAGTCTTGCCTTCAGCTTGTCCACCTTCCCTTTCTCATTGAGTTTAGTTTTGTACAACCACTTCACCCCAATAGTCTTGTGTCCAGCTGGTAATTCTGTAAGTTCCCATGTGTCATTTCTCAATATGGATGCCATTTCTTCATCCATAGCAGCCTTCCACTTTGAATCTTTTATAGCTTCATCAAAAGTGGTCTGATCTCCTTCTGTCATGAGAGCATAGTAGTTGGTTTCACCTGGCAAAGTTGGTACATCATATTCAGTCATCCACAAAGGTCTTTTCCTTGATCTTTGTGGTCTTGTTTCCTCCTCATTTGATGAAGTATCAGTGTGAAACTCAGTGTGTTCACTTGATTCCTCATCATTTCCATTTTCTGCTTCCACAAGTTCATCATTTTCAGCACCATCTGTTGCATCATGTGTTTTCAGCTTGTGTTGCAGCCTCCTCATCTGGCTGCACATTTTCAATGTCAATATCAAGCAAAACATCATCATTCTTACCTCTGTAATTCCAGTTCCAGGCCTTTGATTCATCAAAAACCACATCTCTGCTTATGACAACCTTCTTTGTGACTGGATTATATAGTTTGTATGCCTTGGATTGTTCACTTAGTCCCAAGAACACACATTTCTCCCCTTTATCACTGAGCTTCCTCCTGTTCACATCAGGTACATGTGCAAATGCAATACAGCCAAATATTCTGAAATTACTTACATTTGGTGTATGTCCTGACCATGCTTGCTGTGGTGTCATGTCATTCACAACACTTGTAGGGCTTCTATTCGGCACATACACACTCCAATTTACAGCTTCAGGCCAAAAGCTTTTTGGTACACCTGTCAAAAGCATCATACTCCTCACCATGTTGATTATGGTCCTGTTATTTCTTTCAGATACTCCATTTTGTTGTGGAGTATAAGCTGCTGTCAGCTCCTTTTTGATGCCATGTTTATCACAGAATTGCTCAAATTCATGTGAACAAAACTCTCCACCCCTGTCTGATCTCAATCTCTGAATCCTCTTACCTGTTTCAACTTCAACATGATTTTTGAAAGTCTTGAAGGCTGTAAATGCCTCAAACTTCTCCCTCAAAAAACTGACCCCAAGTTTTCCTTGTTTTATTATCTGTAAAAGTAATTACATACCTTATTCCACCATTTGAAGTTGGAGTGATTGGACCACACAAGTCTGTGTGTATTAGTCCTAGCACATCTGCTGCCTTTTGTGCCTTGCCCTTTGGAAATGGAAGTCTGTGCTGCTTCCCCATGGTGCACTCCTCACAAACTTGTGCAGGAGCCTGAATTTTTGGTAGTCCCTCCACCATATTTCTTTGTTGCAATCTCTGTAAACCACCAAAGTTCAGATGACCATACCTGTAATGCCATAACCAGGATACATCTCCACTTTTGGCCATCAAGCACCTCTTAACAGGTGTAATATGTAAGGGAAACAATCGGCCTGCATTCATATTTATCACAACAACTGTGCCTCTTGCAGGATCATGGATTTTACACATTTTATCCTTAAATGTGACTTCATAGTTCTTTTCCTGCAACTGGCCAACACTTAACAAATTGCATTTTAGTTTAGGCACATATAACACATCAGAAATGGTCTCTACACCACCATTTTTAGTCTGAATTTCTATATTTCCCTTTCCTACAGTCATGACAACAGATTTATCACCAAAACTAACCTTAGAGTGGTGAGTGTCATGTAAAGTAGTGAACAAAGACTTATCTCCACACATATGATTACTACATCCTGTATCAACATACCAGACATTGTTTGAAGCTTCATATGTGGAATGGACAGCCATGAGAAGTGTAGCACTGTCCTCAGTCTCCATGAAATTGGACACCTCTCCCTTGCCTTTGTGTTCCTTGTCCTTGTCTCCAGGCATCTTAGTGTAACATTCAGACTTATAGTGTCCAAACTTGTGACATCTATAACACTCCACTTGGGATTTGTCATGCCCTTTACCTCTCTGATCAGTGTCTGCATTCTTGAAGCCATCTCTACCACTGTTAGAGTCTCTGCCACCACCTCTGCCCCTTCCTTTTCCTCTACCCCTTCCTCTTCCTCTTGAATTGAAAGAAGTAGCCTTCAAAGCCTGCTCCTCGTGACCTTCTGTTCTGATCATTTTCTGCTCATGAACTTGCAATGAGGCTTGCAATTCATCCAATGAGAGTGTGTCTACATCCTTTGATTCCTCAATAGAGCACACTACATAATTAAATTTTGGGCTGAGGGACCTCAAAATCTTCTCAACAACTGCAACATCTTCCATTTTTTCTCCAAGAAATCTCATCTTGTTGCATATCTCCATGGTTCTGGAGCAATATGCAGCAACTGCTTCACCATCCTTCATAGAAAGGGTTTCAAAATCTCTCCTCAAGGCTTGGAGTTGAGATCTTTTCACCCTAGCATTCCCTTGATATTTCTTCTTCATGGAATCCCAAATGTCCTTTGCAGTTTCCTTACTTAGAACCGTTTCCAAAATGGATCTATCTATTGCCTGAAATAGATAGTTCTTGGCCTTCAAATCCTTCAACTTCTTGCCTTCTTGCTAAGTTTTCTGAGCTTCATTGAGTGTGCCAGTTACATTAGGCACACCTCCCTCTATGACTGACCAAAACTCCTTGGACCGAAGGAAGTTTTCCATCAACATGCTCCAATGGTCATAGTGACCATCAAATTTAGGAATGGCAGCTTGAACAAAATTTGATTCAGCCATTTGGATCTTTCTAATGCTTGGAAGTGGCTCCGATACCACTGTTTGATCTAATCTAAGAGTACTTAGTATTAGACAATAGAAAAATGCTGAGAATCATTTTCTTATTTTAATACTGTTAAGCAACAGGCTATATATATAGCCAAAACAAACAACAGAAAATCGAAAATGCAGCAAACTAATAAGATAAGTATTAGTCCTGCAACTACCTCCTATAAATTAGGAAATGTGGAATACTTCTTCCTACTAAAGCTCAAAACAACTAACAGACTTAAGACTGATTCAATGCAGTCTTATTTATTACTAAAAACAAGAAAAAAACACTTGACAACTCAGCAAAAATATCCAACAAAAGTGTTACAATAGTATAATTCATGGTTTTTGGTCCCACTTATTGAACTGTGTTGTTGTCTGACGAGTTATTTTAAACCTGATTCAGGTCCTGATGAACATATTTTCGACTCGTGGAATACTTGAGCAAGGCGCATGTTTAGATGGTTTAATTCCACTGATGCTGGATTCATCATCGAATCAAGTTGTGAGTAATGTTCATTTGTGCCTGTTCTTTATCCGTACCAATGTTATAGCCTTTGGCACTTTCTTGCAAGATGGCCATTTCCATTGCCAATTTGCAATGCTTTAGAAGCATCTTTTAGCAATTAAATATTGTTATCTGTTTCTGATCCACCTACTTCCTAATATACGTCTGGCATAGCATATATATATTTGTTTCTTTCTGTATAAACAAATCTGTTTTAATTCAATATTGCTTGCCAGGATTTTGAAAAGTGCAACGGCATCGAGGAAGTTGTTTTGATGATCAGAGACAAACAAGTAGATGAAAGTTTAAGGTATTATTGACTTGTGATTATATTTAGTGTTATTTTTTATGCTAAGTTGAATCATGTCAGGAGGATGGCGTGAATCTTTGAGGACCAATACAAGGAAGAAAAAAAGGTTTGGGGGGGGGGGGGGGGAGGGGAGGGGAGGGGAGGGGAGGGGAGTGAGGCCTTTCTCATGATTCTTACAACAGTTCCACGTAATGATTTTGCTTAACAGATGTATTTGCCCTCTCATTCTCTGCTATATATATATATGTAGGCTGAAATGTGCGGAGTTCTTGATACTTCTCATTGGACATTTAAATGGGCGGGATAGGTCTCCCATGGCCACCATACATGATGATGTAAAGCGATTTCTTGGAGAACAATCTGCTTCATTGATATGGACAGCAAGTCATGGACTGACAGCAACCAATGGACTTACAGCCTTGTCCTTTCAAGCTGCCCGGGTCCTGGAAGCAGTTGACCTTTTTTAAGATTCCTAGTGTTGGTGTTAGGAAACTCATTTTGTAGCATCTGTACATTTAACCTTTTTTATGTTACGAAGGGAAACCATTAAAGGTTATATAGTTTTTATTTTTTGCTTTTGGAATCTTTGTTATAAATCCAATGGAGATTTTTTGTTTTTGTTTTTGTGTGTGTGTGGGATTCTGGTTGGTTCTTAGTGTGTAAGGTCATGTGGTGCTGTCTGCTGCTAAAGCTAAACACAGCGAACCTTTGTTCCCATGAAATTGAAATTCATTTTAAAATGGTACATTGTCTTGTGCAGCTAGCCTACCATACAGAACACATATCATGTGCTGCAATATTTACGTTCACGCCGTTTGTTTTGTCATGGATTCTTTAGAATTACCTTTTTAATTCTGCCGAAAACGAACCCAATTTTGCAGAAGCTTTGCTGATATGGCATGGTTCCCTGTGTTTTGTGGCTTATTTATATGATTTTGATTTGATTCGATTGCTGTATGTAATTATGTATTTTAAAGGCGCTCTTCCATGGTTTGCATAGACTCGAGCAAAGGTGGCCCTAGCTAGTCACCACATCAGTAAAATAAAAAAATTTGAAGGAAAAAAGGAATTTCATTAGAATTAGTTGTCTGCAATAATAGCAGAGATTACAAGATTTGGGGGGTTAGTGCCCCAACAACGGAATTCGAAAGGTTTACTTTGCAGAGAACGGCCAAGAAAGGCTAATTCGTTTGCCGGCCGATTACAGGAGCAGTGAACAAATCTAAAAGAACATTTAACAAAGAAACGCACTTCAGATTTGATTTTTGATGTCAGGGAGCCAAGAACAGTCAGATCAGATCGGGTTCATCTTCATTCAGCCGGGCCACACAAATCAGCGAATCCGATTCAATTTCAACCTCTCCACTTCCCAACTTTGCTAGCTCAAGAGTTCCCAGATAAATTGCAATCAATTCAGCTTCTTCAATCGACGAAACCGCACCTAGACCAATCAAAATAGCGTTAAGAAGAGTTCCTTGATGATTACGAATTACCACTCCAACGGAACCATGTCCGTTTAAGAACTTTGCCTTAATACAATTTGGTCTAGGCTTCTCCCATCCGTGGCAAAAGGCTTTGGGTAAGAAAGGTGATTATCAATATGGGCTGCATGCTCGAAAGTTCCAAGAAAGGAGGAGGCCATAATATGGATTATGTGGGACAAAGGTGGCTCACCGGCGTCAGTAATTTTTGTCACAATCATTCTGACATGAACAAATACCAATAAATGATGTGATATTGAGACTTTTCATGATATGACAAGTATTTAAAGAGATGCATCAGTGTCACGTTATGTTGTGACCTTTCTTGTGTCAGAATTGTTTGGGGGTTGTGGTAACTCCTTATTTATACGTGTAGAGGTAAAATTAAGGTATCTAGCTCTAGCTAGTTGAAGGTAAAGCAGGTACACATGCATGAAATACATATGCATGCATGCATATATGTAGGTATATAGTCAAAGTTTGTTTCTTACGTATACGTTCATGGATGATGAGGACCCATGCAAATAATATAGTAGCTATAATGTTGTAAAAATAGGGTGTGAAAATAATCAACAATGCTTTGAATTCCTGCAAATGTAGAAGACTTGGAACCTCTCCGTTTCACGAATAAATCGCTGTCCTTCTTAAATTATTCGACCCTTATACTTTGTCCCGGGTTTCACGAATATTTAAGTGAGATAAAACTGAGAGAACAACCTTTAAACTCTGGACAAAGAGATTAAAGAGCACTTAGAAGTTTTAAGTTATATGGAATGACTAACAAAGATGCTTACATTTTGTTGTTGTTATGTTTAACAATGTAAACTTGCTTATATATAGCATTTGGATCTGAAAAAGAGCAAAGTAATTCGTCCCTTAAGTGAGAAACACCAAATGAAAAGGTTCCATTTGGTTGTACCCACTTAAAATGGCCAAGAGACACCAAAAAATCAGTTTTCGGGCCACAGGCGGGCGCCTATGAAGACAGGCGGGCGCCTATGAACACCAGAAGACTGAATATGATCCTGATCAACTTTTAGCCTTGCTGAATCACCACAGGTGGCCGCCTAAGCCCACAGGCTGGCGCCTGTGACACTGATTTTTGAAAAACGAATTTCTGTTTGTTTTACGAACTCTACTTGCTCATTTTACATCCGTACACTCGTAAACACTTATATAAGCGTGCACTCCGCACCTCCGTACTTATATTATAGCGTTACGAGTATAACCATCCTTGTACTAAACCCCGATAACCTCAATGGCTTGTGATTATACTTAAATCACCAACATTCCTCCCCCATTTAAGTGTAATCCTTGGTTTAGTAAAAACAACAGTCATAATATAAACCAACTCATGCTTTAATGAAAATATCACAAAGATTGAATTTCCACCTAGTACTATTACACGCAAATATTCGAGTATCGGGGTGTGTCTAAGCATTGAACCCCTTTACACATTTTGAATACATGTACATAACAATACACATGAATTGAGACTACTTCAAAGTGTTATTCTTGACACCATTTATTGAAATCCGGCCTTGTGTCCATATCCATTCTTGAGCATATAGAAAGCTAACCCAACTTTCCTTGAAGCGGCTATACTTCCAGGGGCGCCCCTGGGGGGGAGCCAAGGGGGCATGACCCGGAGCCCCCCCGAAAATAATTGAATTTAAGGGCCCCACGAAATTTTGACATAATATTATATATATACTGTATTTATATGAACAAGAAACGTATTACCTTAATGGTTAGCACCCTAGTATAATATATATAAGTCTTGGTTTTGAATTTTGCAAGCTACAATAATTTTTGTATTTTTAAACTAGGACAAGGAGCCAAATAAGTAGGTTTTTTTCTTTCCAAACCCATGACTATCACACGCAGCTTTTTTATTTTATTTTTTTATATATGTTTTGGTTACTGTTTTTTTTTAAAGGGCGAGGGCCTAAATTTTTTTTGGCCCCGAGCCTAAATTTGGACAGGGACGCCCCTGCATACTTCATACTCATATAGGTGAATCTTTAATTTACCGTGCACCTGCATTAGCACTTTCAAAAGACTCATTAAGAAGATAAAACTTCAACCTAACCTCACAGGTTTATAGCACATACCTTCGGGATTAATACATGTGCTCAAGTTCCCAATAACAGGCCTACCACATTGAATTTAGCCTAAGGCATTGTACCAAAGGGAAATTGGGCGTCCTATTATCAGAAACTTATACAGGTTGTAGACCCATCCCGACAACCGACTTTTGTAATAAGTCCTTAGCTAATCCTTTCGTCAAACGATCAGCTAAATTCCTTTGAGATCTCACATACACAACCGATATCACCTCGTGAGAGATCAACTCACGTACCGCGCTATGTCTAATGCCTAAGTGTCACGACTTTCCATTATACACATGACTATAAGCTTTAGACAGTGTAGAGGAACTATCACAATGGATAGATATTGGTGATATTGGTTTAGGCCATAAAGGAATTTCATGAATCAAATTCCTAAGCCATTCTGCCTCTTTACCGGCTGCTGCCAAGGCAATAAACTCCGACTCCATAGTCGAGCTAGATATACATGTTTGTTTCTTAGAAGCCCAAGAAATGGCACCTCCACCTAAAACAAACACCCATCCACTAGTAGAAGAATGATCTTCTACATTAGATATCCAACTAGCATCCGAATATCCTTCAATCACCGAAGGATATGCAATAATGGTTAAACCAAAGTCTTTGGTAGATTTAAGATATCTCAATACACGAACAACCGCTCTCCAATGACAATTGCCTGGGTTACTCGTATATCTACTTAGTTTCCCAACCGCATAAGCAATATCCGGTCGTGTACTAGTCATTGCATACATCAAACAACCAATGACTCGTGAATATTCAAGTTGATTCACTGTTTAACCTTTATTAGGTCCAAGTTTCTCATGTGGCTCCATGGGAGAATTTGCCGGAGTACAATTTTCACAATTAAATTTCTTCAACACTTTCTCAATATAATGAGACTGTGTTAGTGAAAATCCTCCTTGATTTCTCTTAATTTTAATACCCAGAATAACATCTGCCTCCCCCATGTCTTTCATAGAGAATCTAGAAGATAAGAGTTCTTTACACTTATCAACCTGATTTTGGTTTGTACCAAAAATTAACATGTCATCGACATATAGACAGATTATCACACCGTTGCCGGTATCATCAAATCTACTATAAATACACTTGTCCGACTGATTGAGTTTAAACCCACTAGCCAAGACAACCTCGTCAAACTTTTGATGCCATTGTTTAGGAGCTTGTTTAAGTCCATACAATGATTTTACAAGTTTACATACCTTATGCTCGTTACCGGGCATAATAAAACCTTCCGGTTGCTTCATGTATATTTCTTCATCCAAATCTCCATTTAGAAATGCTGTTTTAACATCCATTTGATGGATCACCAAGTTATGAATTGCGGCTAAGGCAATCAATAACCTGATTGAGGAGATTCTAGCAACGGGAGCATAAGTATCGAAATAATCGATACCTTTCTTTTGCCTAAATCCTTGTATAACTAACCGGGCTTTATATCGGTCAACAGTACCGTCGACTCTCATTTTCCTTTTGAAAATCCACTTGCAACCTAACGGTTTGCAACCACGTGGTAAATCTGTAAGAATCCACGTATTGTTACCCATTATGGAATCCATCTCGTCGTTGATGGCTTCTTTCCAAAATGATACATCCTGAGATCCCATTGTTGAAATAGTGTCCTAAACCCAATCGGGTTGGACCGAATCCGACCGGGTCGGATCATTTCTACTATTTCTTAATGCTTATACATAGATTAAATGGCTTTTCTGTTGTCATATATATGTTCTTTTAAAGAACCAATTATGAATTGTTATATGATAACGTCCTTAGTGTTAAACTGTGATAGAGAAACCATGATAGGCTATTATGGTTGATGAGATCTCTAATCACTTTAATAAGTTTGATACTTAAATGTCTCTAGCCTGATGTACTATTAAACATGGCATTGATAGTATAAACAGACTAGCACGTATATTAGATGTCTAATTTCTTTAAGGGCAGGGATAGATCTCGTCTATCGAAGTGTAGAGACACTTGGACTGTACGTGGACATGTATTAGAGAATGCGTACGTTAGACTGACCCACTTACACAGATAAGTGTCACACTATGTGGCGGTTGTGTAATTATCCTTAAGCCCGGAGTCTTCATGGCATCACGGTGTGGATTGTCATGCTTTGACACTATTGAGGTTTCCCTTAGACATGGGGCGATCATGCGGTAGTGATTGGGTGTGATACTGAAGCATGTGGAGTATACATGTTTGGTCGTCTGGGAATCGCGTACCCTATCAGTAGGGGTGAATATCCGAAAGTGCCTTCTTATAAGGAATGTCTAGCTCTCGTGAATCTTTGCAAAGTGGGAGTAAATAAGTTACTTCGAGAGAGCATGATATCTAGATTATAAGATACGATCGTTAATGTATCGACACTCGAGATACGATCGTATGGATATTATTACAGTGATAGGATTGTAAGTTACACGGTAACTGTTTCACATGAAAGGTAGTAGTCATTGCATTTGACTCTTCCGATGATTGGGGGTCACGGTGTGTTGCTAGACGCTATCCCGTGATCGTTAGGTATGAAGGGCATTTTCGTAATTTTCACTTTGTGTCTACGGCCAACATATTCGGAAGCCTATCGGGTCACACACATATGAACATCTAGCCGGATTAAAATGTGGTTATAGATGATAACCAAATAAGGAAAGTTTATCTCGAGACTATAAATGTTATAGTGGTAAATTAATATGGTGGTATTTATTTATTATGAATAAATTAAATACAAGATATTAATAATATTATATTAATTAAAAAATATTCCAGAAGCCAATATTTGGCTATATGGGGCGCCACATTGAAGTGTATAAGATACACTTGGATTGTGCATTTAATTAATAGTATTAGCATATATTAATATTAGAAATTAATATATATATATATATATATATATATATATATATATATATATATATATATATATATATATATATATATATATATATATATATATATGCTTCAGCGTGTGGTGCACATTGGATGTGCATGTGCTTAGTTGTTTCCAAAATATATTTATAGATTTATATGTGTAATATATATATATGTGATATATACACATGTGTAAATTGATTTATGGTAATAAGATAAATATTGTCAATATAAGATATTGACAATATCTTGGAAATATTCAATATAAGATATTGACAATATCCTAGATTTATTTAATATAAGATATTATAATAAATGAGATAAATCAATCAATTATATTTTCCTTATTTTATTGGGAAAATGTTTTCTTCTCCTCCACTCTAGTTGGGGCGCCCCTCTCACTATAAATAAGAGGTGGGTGTCAAGCTCTTTTGCATCAACACAATTCCAAGAACTAATAGTTCTTGTGTAAAATAGAGAAGCATCCTATAGAGAGTTGGAGAGAGGGGAAAAAGGCCGGTCTAGCAACCGGAGTTTTCCAATAGCAATCCATGATGGGATTCCGGCGGGCTGTTCGTGTGGATTAGCGGTAGAGGCCGAACACTTGGGCGGCTCTATGCAGAACTACTCTCCTTAGACGGTCAAAGCGTCGATCTTTTAGATCAACCAATGTAACCACCGTCTTTAGCTTAGTTGTTTATTGCTTAAACGAAGTCGATCTTGGGTCGATAGGGAATAAATTTTTGAATTCCGTTGCGTTCCCGCGTAGATTTCCTAACACCCATCGCCTCAGAAAATGTTCTTGGATCATCCTCAATATTGTAACAATATGAGTATTGATATCCAACTTCATTTCTCGAACCTTCCACCAAATAAGTAACAAATCCGGTGGAAACGTTTTTGCTATTCTAGCCCTCTTACTTCTTCGGAGTTCAGAAGACTCGACTTGAGAACCATTATTCTCCACATTCTCCACTCCAACTATCGTAGGAGCAATAACCTTTGGTCTAGGAATAGATGTAAATCTATTCTCATCAAATATAGCATCACGTGATTCTATAACCGAATGTACAGCCACGGAATTACTAGGTTCTATAACATAAAACGTATATGCCTTGGAATGACTAGCATATCCAATGAAAATGAAATCGATGCCTCTTTCTCCTAAAGTTTTAATTTTAGGATCGGGAAGTCTAACCACCGCCCTACAGCCCCAAACTCTTAAGTAATTCAAGTTTGGTTTCTTTTTAAACCAAAGATCATACGGGGTAGCCGAATTCTTTTTATTAGGAATTCTGTTTAGTAGATAACAGGCCGTTAACATGGCCTCACCCCAAAATCCATTACTCAATCCCGAGTAGGACAACATGGAATTTACCATCTCTTTTAGAGTACGGTTCTTCCTCTCCGCAATGCAATTTTGTTGTGGCGTATACGGTGTAGTAACCTCGTGTATAATACCACACGACCAGAAGTAGGTTGGATCATAGTATTCTCCACCTCTATCGGTACGAAAACGTTTAATACTAGAATTCAATTGTAATTCTACTTCACTTTTATAAATCTTGAATTTATCAAGTGCCTCATCTTTAGTATTAAGTAAATACACATAACAAAAACGAGTATTATCATCTATAAAAGTAATCACATATTTCTTATTTCCCAAAGATGGTGATGCATTAAAATCACACAAATCACTATGGATAAGTTCCAAAATTATAGACGATCTTTCAACACCACGAAATGGTTGTCTTACAATTTTATTAAGCATACAAGTAGTACACTTATCCACATTGATATCAAAGGGGGGAATTAATGCATTTTTAGACATAACTTGCATACGCTTGTAATGCACGTGACCATTTACAATGTGACCACGACAGATGTAGTCATCATTTTCCCACTTGTTCCGCCTTCGTAATTCCTCCAATGGTGCATCATCATCAACTTCTGGTATATCAGTGCTAAGAACATATACCACTTTCAATGCCGTGAGAAGGAAATGCATTTTCCTTTGCCACCTCCGGAAATCAACGCCTTCAAACATGTCTAGTTTCCCGAAATTCATCATCAAATCCTTTGCATTCACCATTGTGATCAGAGCAATAATTTAAGAAGAATGTTGTAAAAATAGGGTGTGAAAATGATCAACAATGATTTGAATTCCTGCAAATGTAGAAGACTTGGAACCTCGCCGTTTCACGAATAAATCGATGTCCTTCTTAAATTATTCGACCCTTATACTTTGTCCCGGGTTTCACGAATATTTAAGTGAGATAAAACTGAGAGAACAACCTTTAAACTCTGGACAAAGAGATTAAAGTGCACTTAGAAGTTTTAAGTTATATGGAATGATTAACAAAGATGCTTACATTTTTTGTTGTTATGTTTAACAATATAAACTTGCTTATATATAGCACTTGGATCTGAAAAAGAGCAAAGGAATTCGTCCCTTAAGTGAGAGACACCAAATGAAAAGGTTCCATTTGGTTGTACCCACTTAAAATGGCCAAGAGACACCAAAAAATCAGTTTTCGGGCCACAGGCGGGCGCCTGTGAACACCAGAAGACTGAATATGATCCTGATCAACTTTTAGCCTTGCTGAATCACCACAAACGGCCGCCTAAGCCCACAGGCTGGCGCCTGTGACACTGATTTTTGAAAAATGAATTTCTGTTTGTTTTACTAGCTCCACTTGCTCATTTTACATCCGTACACTCATAAACACTTATATAAGCGTGCACTCCCACCTCCGCACTTATATTATAGCGTTACGAGTATAACCATCCTTGTACTAAACCCCGATAACCTCAATGGTTTGTAATTATACTTAAATCACCAACATATAATAGGCAACATGTTTTCGAGGCAGGGCTAGCTATATATATATATATATATATATATATATATATATATATATATATATATATATATATATATATATATATATATATATATAGGTAATCGCATATTATCAATTAATTAATAATTTATATATTACTACCAGATAATTTAACTTTTCAACACCCCTTTGTTGAACCCAGTTCGACTCTAATTCAGGTAAAT
This sequence comes from Gentiana straminea, assembly GCA_036785695.1. Taxonomy (NCBI): domain Eukaryota; kingdom Viridiplantae; phylum Streptophyta; class Magnoliopsida; order Gentianales; family Gentianaceae; genus Gentiana; species Gentiana straminea. Next base: position 3,002,205 of record JAVUPR010000239.1, on the reverse strand, counting down.
CGGCCGTTTTATTTGGAAGGTCCTCTGTTTAAAGACGCCGGAAGTGCACGTTTCATTTTCGATTTCCATCATCAGATCTACATTTGTGTCTCTGAGTTATGTTATGCTGATGCGCAAATGAGTCAATGACGGATTGATTTTTAATCAATGGGTTAACAGGTACGAGGTACTCCTTCATCTGATAGGCATTACATCGGACGTTTGCTGCCCGATGATGAAACTTTTCTTTATGAGTTTTGTATCAAATCTTTGGTGAAATAGTGGATCTTTAACCAAATACGGTACTTCGACCACAGAGACTCCAGAAGGGAGAAGGTAATGAACCGCATTGAAGATGAATGACATACTAATAACCTTTTGATTATTTGGGGTTTTCTTTATTCATTTTTTTTTCTATTAAAAGTTGAAGGTGAAATAATTTGAAAGAAAGCCAACAAAACTGAATCTCATTCGTCGTGGTGTGGCGGTTCAAAACTCTTTGTGTCCACTTTGCTATAAGTTTGATGAGACGGTTAATCATCTTTTGTACGCTTGTGTTGTGGCTTTATTGATTTGGACTCATATCATAAAATGGTGTAAGATCACATGGCTAAATGCTTTCTCTTTTGATGATTTATGTCACATGAAGATAGGGGTAGCCTCGTCGAATTTGGCTTCCCGTTTGTGGTCGGCAATTGCTGGAACTACTTCTTGGATGATATGGAATACAAGAAACAAAATCGTTTTTAATTCGCTAGTTCTAAACCCGGAGAGTTTGTTTAGAGATGTGCAGAGATTATATATCTTTTACTTGGCTTTCAAATGCTAGTTGTCTCAAAAAACTAGATTGGGAAGAATGGAAGGCAAATCCGATAAACGCGGCTTCTTGAGAATGGAAGCATGAAGCTAATAATCTGCGATGAGGAGTTGAAGTTTGGAGCAGAAAGGAGTGTTTTGGCAGTTGATTAATTACTTTGAAAGTGAAGTAGATTTGCAGGTCCATCAATTCATTTTTTTGTGTGGCTAGTTTGGCAGCTTCTTTAGATGGGTTATTTTATATTGCTTACTGAGTTTTCTTAGTCGCATGATCTGATGTGCTGTTGTTGTTCGTCAAAGCTGTTGTAATGAGGTTTGTGACAAATTTCTGAAAAATCTTGTAAAATATTTTTTGCATTTTGCTGATAATATATTAAATTGGCCGTCAAAAAAAAAAAAAAAAACCTTTGTCTTTTCAGGTGTAAAATATTGGGATAGATTGATTTTTAATTGTATGCGGTTGATGGCTATGCAATTAAAATATACTGAAGCTGCAAAATTTTAAAAAAAAATGCTCTATTCTTCGTGTACTTATTCAATAAACAAGCCTGAAGTTCTGCTTCTAACATTATCCAAAATTCATACATTCTAATATTGTGATCTTTTATGCTATTTAAACAACTAATTCAAATGATCATTTGTTTACACCCCTTTAGCTTTTAGATGAGTAACTAAGAAATGCCTAATAAGGAGAAACAAGTGGAAAGCTTTTGTTTTGTTGGTGTTAAAGAGTAATGATGTGTGGAATTCTATTCAACTTTGATTAGGTCACATATTAGTTGGGACCTTGAAAGTCTTGGAGTGTTTGTCCGGGAGAGGGGAAAATTGCCAGAATACTTTGATTACAAATTTGAAATTTTTGATATGAATTGTGAGGCTTTGAATGATTGAAGTTTACACCTTTATCTTGGTTTGTTTGTTTATGAGTGTCCCTTTTATTCGGGAATAATGAATTTTTCAATTTGATTATAGACATGTGTATGATGAAGAATGTAGGTTCTGAAGCCTAGGATCCTACTTTCGGTTTAGGCTTGGTGTCAAGAAATATTACATGACGGTCTTCAAAGCTAGAGTCACCTTTTGTTAGATTTATAATTTATGCTTTATGGTCAATAGATTAAAATCCCGTAAACATTTAAATTTTGCTAAGTGTTCTACCATTTCATACTATCTAAAGAAGAAAGGGAATTTAAGAAATGATTCATTATAGTCATAAAGATGATTCATCAATAAGATATATCAAAAGAGGAATTTCCTGTCACATGGATTTGAAAGATAGATCTTCAATCTGTTGGTGGTTCATTGGATATCCCATATAAACAGTATTAGTTTGTTTGTATTTTTATTATTTTTTATTTTTTATTTTTGAGTGGATGTTGTAAAATTACTATTGATTTAATTTGTTCAAGTTTTAATTTTGACCTACCCCTTAATTTTTCGAATGCAGTTTCTTTCAAGGTGTTTCACAATATTTACTCCTTTGTGAGTATGAAAATCTTGATGCAGAAAATCAATGTCTTGATGAAAATGTGAGGGTAAGTGAAACCGATGAGATGGTGAGTGTTTCATCACACTGAATCCTATGTCTACTTTGGAGGTAAAGATTTGATGACGGCGATATTATCTTAGAGCAAATGTATACTTTACATTAGACACTTATGGATTATTTAAATTTTGTGTTCCTATTATATTCTTTCAAACTAATTTGGGTTATGATAATTTGTTTGATTATCCTTTGACTATCTTTGTATAATGGGAGAACAAATTATGGTTGGATTTATTGGATTGACCCCTCTATTTCTCTCACATATATCGTTGATAGTGTGGAATGAGTATGCAGTTGTTAAAACCATAATTTCAATCTAGATGGTGTTGCAAATTGTTTCTTTTGAGTTTTGTTTAGCAATTGTTTTTATAGATTTGATGGATCTGAAGATAGCCTCTAATATCATGACATTGTACATTCTACATAAAAATTATTGATGTCTTTCTTTTTTATGTTGTTTGCATATCAATAGAATTTAGTTTGTAGCATCCTTGCATACTTGGTGCTTACAAACTCCTCTTACGCAGACATATTTTAGACATCTTTGTTGAGAGACTGTTACATCATTTTCAGCTACCTTCAGTACGTAGTCCCTCTTATTGTTGGAGCAATGAACAAGATCATGTCTATATGGCATGTGTACACTTTTATTATTGTATGTTTACATGTGTATATTTTTTTAGGTGAGATTTTTTTTTGTATCCCCTCCATTATGAGAGATTTTTTTTTTGTATCCCCTCAAACAACTTAAGCTTTAGGAAAAGAAGGTAAGATACATGTGTATATGGTGTGTGCGTGCATAAAATGCATGTATCTATAACTAGTGGTGGTACAATTTGTGGCTCTATGTATATTTGTATAATGTTTAAATTAAGTGGATTTTATATATATATATATATATATATATATATATATATATATATATATATATATATATATATATATATATATATATATATATATATGCATCATATCATGCATGCATGTGACATATATAAGGCTATGGATCGTGGATCGTACCTAATTGTGTCTCTGCTAACTTATTCATCTTTGCAGACAACCTCCATATCAGTATCTTTTTTTTTGAACAACAACAATTATTATTATTTAGAGTTTATATATTAAGTTAATAAGAGAGACACATGCACCCACCCACCCAGAACAGTTATGTTGTTCAATAAAATAACTGTAGATCCCGTATGTGAATAAAATACATATTCAAAAAAAATGAAGAACAATTTTATTTCCAATTCAGAATTTAATTACAATATATATGTAAAATAAAATTTGAAAGGATATGCAAAAACTGATGTAAAGCGGATTTCGTGTTTAATCCCTGAAATGCGACAAAGAAAACACAAAATCGTAACAAATGAGTTTTATTAATTTTTTGAAATAAAAAACGGTACAATCTCTATGATCCCTTGATTCTCCTTTTTTGATGATTAATAGCTTCCCGGATATAGCGGAAAACTTTGAATTTGGTGACGATTTATGACTTCCCGGATATGGCGGAAACGTCTTTAATTTGAGATGAAGACTCCGGATATGGCGGAAGACTTCAAAGTTGATGAAGATTGGAAGGAACTTTTGTGTTACCTTCGACCCCTTCTGTTGAAGAACTTTGGTCCTTTGTTTGTTGATGAACTTTGGACTTTTGTTGATCTTCGAGCGTTGAAGATGCTTTTTGATCCTCTAGCCTTTCTTGAAAAGCTTTTAGTTTTTCTTTGAAGATCACCGACTTTGTGTTGATGCCGAGTGTTGGAAGCTTTCACCAACTCTTTTGTATCTTCTCTCTTCTTGTTGTGTGTCCCTCCTTTTTGTTGTAGCTTTCTTTCTTCTTGTGTATAGCTTTCTTTCTTCTTGTCTCTGTTTCCTTTTTTGGTGTCTGTCCTCCTCAAATGACCAAGACCCCCTCCTATTTATAATGTTGAAGGAGAGCCTTTTGGTGGAGGTGCATTTAATATAAATCAATAAAATCCATAAATTATATTTTAATAGACTTTATTATTTAATCAATTATATATTATTTCCTAATATTAAATGTAGGAAACAATACAAAATAATTTAAATTTAATGGCATATGTATTATGTGACAAATATAGCGTGTCACATATTTTCTTTGTAAATGAACATTAGCCATTTGTTATAAATCGATTAAATCTCTATATTTTATTTTAAGAGATTTTAATCAATTATTTATTTTTATATTATTCCCTAGTATATTTGATAGGAAATAATATAAAATAAATTTTCATTTAGGACAAATGTATTATGTGACATATTTGTCGTGTCACATAAAATTTTAATAACTACAACTGAGACGAGTTGCACTCTGTCCTTAAGACAAATTTGCACCGGCTTGTACCCACAGTTGTTGCAATTGTCTCCCAGGATAACTCAGTTTATCTGTTCAGATGGAGAGGTATTTCAACTCTGAACTTCGTCGAACTCTGACAATGCCCAGAAACTCTTCAACTATGAATGCAGAAAAATATTTTATGCAATGGAATGTATGTATGCTCTTGTATCTCTGTGTTTATTCATTGTTTCACTTGTTCTATTTTCCATCTTGTGGAGGCTTGTTTATATAGAGACTAAGCAAGCAATGGAAGAGTCTCAACAATAAATTTCATTATTGCATAACTCTCACTACTTCAACTTTAATATAAATATTGATGATAACGGTTTCGTATTTATTTAGCCATCAGTTTAAGAAACAGAACACTTTCAGCATTTAGTGAATTATTGCACTCAGCTGAATTGAATTTCAGCAGAGGTGAATCCACTCGGCTGAATTTCAGTTTCACTCTGCCGCTGGCACTTGGCTGAATTTCAGCTTCACTCGCCGTCTTTGGCTGAATTTCACTTCACTTGGATGAAGTTTAATTCAGTCTCGGCTGAATTTCTGGAGTCCAAAAATTTAATACTTGCCCAGCCCAAGGCTCAGGCCCAACTCCCCAAAGCTCAAGCCCAAGCCCAACGGCCACGGGCGGGCAAGGCGGCGGCGCGCGCGTGTGTGGCAATTTTAGCAGAACATAGTCTGTCTAAAACCATTCTGAACTCTCTCCCTTGCTCTAGGAGCTTATACCAATTATCGAATGAGGGATAAAATTGGAACACTCATGTTCCAATGTGGGATAAAATTTTACACTACTTTACTTCCCATATCTCACAACAACTTAAATCGTTAATATAAAGTTTTACAACTACTTTACTCCCAATTGAATGATTTAAAATCTAATTGTCAACTACGTAGCACGTAGTTTCCAATGATAAAGTCTCGATAACTTTAATAAAAGTTTTATCGAACTTGCTTTTAAAAGTAGTTGTAAAAAATGATTAAAATTCGATAAAATCGATTAAATCATTTTCCTCTATTTTCTCCAACAATCCCCCACATGAATGGATATTAATGCAAATGCAGACCCGGAAGAGTTTTCTAACAGAAAAATATTGCATCAGGAGAGGTAGCTTATTGCTTTGAACCTGCCTTAGTGAAATACTATTGGATCTACTCGGCTAATCAGTGAACTATGTCTTGAACTGTTCAGCCTTTATTGTAAAACCAGACAATAGTACTCACACAATATTTCTCTATGAACTGTATTTGGATATCATGATTGTGTTATTTTGGCCATGAATCACCCGTGGTTTTAGAAAGTGCGTTAGAGAATTCTAGCCTCTGAATTCTCACAGAAGCGGCCCCACTTCACACTTACATAGGTGATCTCCTATCAAGAGTATTCTGGCATACCCCACTTGATTAAACAAGATATAGGAATCATTAAAAGTTTTTCACTTAACCTTTACACTACTGACAGACAACACTTTTATTCACTGAATGGGTAAGTGTTCACGGAATCTTCATAACTTAGTTGTCCCATTGAACCATGATCTTGGGATCTCCAGTCAACATGGTTGGGTTACCATTACAAAGTTTATGTCTCAATAGGCTTTAATCCCATTCCGAGTGTCAATTTTGACATTTGACCTCTAGATAAACCTTTTGTAAGCGGATCCGCAAGATTCTCCTTCGATCTAACAAAATTGATGGAAATCACGCCATTAGAGATTAGTTGTTTAATAGTATTATGTCTGCGACGTAAATGTCGAGACTTACCATTATACATACTGTTTTGTGCTCGATGTATCACCGACTGACTATCACTATGTATGCTTACAGGTGTCACGGATTTTATCAACACAAAATAAACAAGTAATAATCCGGTTAACCTCAAGTATAAGGATCGTAGTAATAGCGGTTAATGCCGGGTCGATCTTACGGGGAACTAAACGATTGTGGTTTCTAGTTTTTATCTAACTAACCTATGTCACGATTACTAAGCTAAATAACGGATAAAACTAAACGAAAACGTAAATTAAACTTAACTAAAACGTAAAACTGACGAAGAGAGATGATCTAAAGCCGGGAAAGATACGGGCTGCGACCCAATTTAAACTAACTAATCTAAGGTGCGGATAAAAGTAAACTAACTAGACAAATTCAAGCTTTTAAGGATTTAAATCAAATTTATAACGAGCAAACGAGGATTGATCCACCTATCCAACAAGCATTGATTCCCTATCTCGATTATATTGCGCTTTTATTCGGGTTGTGATTCACCTTACCTAAACATGAACCCTAATTCCTTAGAAAGTTCATCTATCAATCTACTATCTTCCGATGTAAGATTAACGCGTTAAATAACCAAAGGTGCAAACTTTGTGTTTATAATCTAAGTAATCGACCTATTAACTTCCGTTATGATAGATTCGAATTACTATTCTTATTCATGGTGATCTAGGGTTTATTAAGACTTCCATCAACAATAAACAATCAACACATGCATATCTTCCGATATAAAAGCAAATTAAACATGAATAAGCATGAATAAGAAACAACCTTTATTAAAAACTCACAGTATAATCGAAGAAAACGAAATCAACAATTGTTGGACGGCTTCACAATACTCGTTTGATGAAGCTTTTAGCCTCTCGAACATCCTCGGCAACTCAAATTTGCGAAACGAGTGCATAAAAAGTAACTAATGTTTAATCTAAACTAAGAGCATAAAAATAGGAATAAAAAGATGAAAAACGCAGCCTAAAGCCGCCCCTAGGTTTAGGGTTTTGAATGATGTGTGTATGATCCTCTTTTGTGGAGAAAACGACCGACTATATATAGATTTCAAAGTCGGTTCGCTAAGTCGGCCACCGGACGCCCGTCTGAAACCTTGAACGCCCGTCCACTCTTCAATAAAACTTCGAATCGGGCCGAGTCATGACCAGACGCTCGTCCAGACGGCGTCCACTCCAGCGTCCAAACTTCCTGAATCAAAGATGACATCCTGGACGCTCGTTCAATTACACCAGACGCCCGTCCACTGGACGGAGATTCTGGACGCCAGTTTGATATGATCGATTTTGATTTATTTATCTTTATCTCTTCTATCTCTATCCCACTTCTTCATTATCTCTTTTATCATCAATTAGCTCGAACTTAATCAACCTTTGATCATCTTTTGAGCCTCAAACATGTACCTATAACACATAAAAACATCGCAAAATGTAATAATGCTCCAATAATCATAAAATCACAATTAAAACACATAAATCAACCTATTTTGCGATTAACTCTTCTAAAATATCATTTGCTCAATATATCCATTAAACCCTCGTTTCTTATGCAATTTAGTACAATTACGGGGAAAAATATCGTAGAATATAACGTTATAAATCGTATAAATTCACCCTTAACAACAGGAGCAATAGGTTTAGTCCAACATAGAATATCCTCTAGGAAATTACGAAGCTATTCTGCTTCTTCTCCCGTTTTATCTAATGCGATAAACTCAGATTCCATCGTGGAACGAGCTATGCATGTTTGTTTTGTGGATTTCCATGACACCGCAGCACCGCCAATAGTGAATACATATCCACTTCTGGCCTTAGAATCTTTGGAATCAGATATCCAATTTGCATCACAGTATCCTTCTAATACTGCTGGATATCTTGTATAGCATAATCCTAGATTCATTGTATATTTTAAGTACCTCAGTACCCGTATCAAAGCTTTACAATGATCCTCATTTGGATTGGTTGTAAATCTGCTCAGTTTATTCACAGCACATGCTACATCTAGTCTAGTACAACTAGTTATGTACATCAGACAACCAATTATTTGTGAATATTTTAACTGAGACACAAGTTCACCTTTGTTTTTGACTAAATGCAAAGTTAAGTCAATTGGAGTTTTTACTGGACTTTCATTAAAGACATTAAATCTTTTTAGAACAGACTCAATATAATGAGATTGTGTCAACGCAAGTCCATCAAATATTCTAGAGATTTTAATCCCCAAAATTACATCTGCAACTCCCATGTCTTTCATATCAAAATTTCGAGTCAACACCTTCTTAGTATTCATGATTAGATCACGAGTACTTCCCATGATCAACATGTCATCAACATAAAGACATACTACCACATAGGAATTAGAAGTGTTCTTGATATAGACATATTTGTCACACTCGTTAATTTTAAACCCATTTGACAACATAGTTTGATCAAATTTTTGGTGCCATTATTTTGGCGCTTGTTTCAGCCCATATAATGATTTAATGAGTGGACACACTTTGTGTTCTTGACCTGGAACCACAAACCACTTGGGTTGTTCCATGTATATTTCTTCCTCCAATTCACCATTTAAAAAAGCAGTCTTAACATCTATTTGATGGATTTCCAAATTATAGATTGCAGCAATGGAAATAAGAACCCTTATCGATGTGATTCTAGTTACCGCTGAATAGGTATCAAAGAAATCAAGAGCCTCTCTTTGTCGATAACCTTTGGCTACCAATCTGGCCTTATATTTATCAAAAGATCCATCAGCTTTAAGCTTTTTCTTGAAAATCCACTTACAAACAAGTGCTTTATGCCCTGATGGAATATTAACCAATTCCCAAGTGTGATTTTGCATAATGGAGTCTATTTCACTTTTTATCGCTTCTTTCCAGTAGGGCGCTTCTGGATTTAACATAGCCTCAGCATATGTTCTTGGATCGTTTTCTACCATATAGGTGAGAAAATCTGGACCGAATGACGTTGAAGTCCTGGCCCGTTTACTTCTGTGAGGTTCTGTTTCCTCATTTTCTGAAGTATTATCCTCCGTGGATTCAAGTGTCCGCTTACTTGGACTCGCGTCTTTTCTGTCTTTATTAGGAAAGGCATCCTCGAAAGACACAGCATTTCTTGATTCCATGACTACATTCACATGTATATCTGGGATGTCAGATTTATGCACTAAAAATCTATATGCACTATTGTGATTCGCATAACCGATAAATACGCAATCTATCGTTTTAGGCCAATCTTTATTTGTTTAGGTTTAGGCACTTCCACATTTGCTAAACACCCCCCACACTTTCAAGTATTTGTAGCTTGGCTTATGGCCTTTCCACAACTCATACGGGGTCTTATCCATCTTTTTAGATGGAATTCGATTAAGAATGACTGCTGAGAGGATCGCCTCCCCCCACAAGTTCTGAGGTAAACCCGAACTTATCAACATAGCATTCATCATCTCTTTTAGAGTGAGGTTTTTGCGTTCAGCAATACCTTTCGACTGAGGTGTATACGGAGCAGTAGTTTGATGAATAATGCCAGACTCTGTACATATTTCGTTAAACGGTGCATCATACTCACCACCTCTATCACTACGAACCTTTTTTATTCGTTTGCTAAGTTGATTTTCGACTTCATTCTTAGATATTTTGAAAGCCTCGATAGTCTCATCTTTGCTGCCTGGCAAATAGACATAACAGTATCTTGTACAATCATCGATAAATGTTACAAGTATTTTTTACCGCCTCTCGACTGCACAAATTTTAAATCCCACAAATCTGTATGAGTTAAATCTAACAGTTCTGTATTCCTTTCCAGTGAAGGAAACGGTGTCTTAGTCATTTTTGCTTTGACGCATATTAAGCATTTTTCACTTTCATTAAACTTTAGATTAGGTATTAAATCTAAATTCACCATTCTACGAATTGATTTATTATTTACATGTCCTAATCGATTATGCCATAAACATGAAGTCTCGGTCCATGTCTTAATTATTTATGCCTTAAATGGGCAAATTTGATTTAGGTACAATAGTCAAAACATTGAGCTTACACATACCCACAATCACATTTATGCAAACATAAGATTATTCTAATTTTATTTTACAATACGAAGGTCCATAAAAAAAATTATCGACCAGGGTGCCTTCGCCAATTACCAATCCATTTTGTGAAAGTGTGAATTTGTTTGCAACACATTCTAACTTGTAACCCAGGCACATGCCATGTAGGTCCGGCACATTCAGAACATCTCGGATAACCAAATATTTTCCATTTTTTTAATTCAACGTGATATTCCCATATCCAACGATTTCAGACGTTGTTGAATTTGCCATGAAAACATTTTCTTTAATTTTCTGGTATCCCCAGAATAAAGATTTGTTCGCACACATATGTTGTGTAGCACCAGTGTCTACACACCATCCATATGTCTCTTCATCGATTAGAGCCACGTTATTCTCGATCTTTACTTGATTTCTTTCATTTCTGTTCAAAAACAGAAGATAAACTGTTATTTCGCATACAACTTGTTAGGTGTGATGCCCAAAAGACAATTTTGTGATTGTTTTATTTAATAAATGAAATGATATTATTATTCATATTTATTATTCTCATATTCACTGATGTGACAATAGTATTTACACTACAGAAAACCCTAAAGTATATCGTTTATGTAATCACTTAACTCAGTGTATGGGATATACACGGGAGGATTGAGTTAGTGAAGATGTACTTAAAATACAATTAGCCCGTAGTGAAGTTAATCGTGAGTATCGGGTCTCTCCTTTAACGTGCTATTAATGCGCCCGAACACAATAGGTGTGATTGTCTTATCCGGACTTTCGGTTAAGAGAACCTAATGGGGCATTTATATATGATAGATATATCATATAGGGGTTTGGACCGATTTGATTAGAGTTCACGATATAATTCCGTAATCGAGAAGTCTTATCGAATCAATCGATGATCATATTTATGGATATATCTTAATCCCGAGGTGATCACGGTCAACCGCTTGAATCGGTATGAGGTTTGACTTGACGGTTAAGGATTACACCGAGTCCGTGATCCGAATTACCCCATCTTGGCATTGTACTTGGATTGAGTGAGTAGTCCGTGTTATCACGATACGGAATCCATTCCTTCCATTTATGGAAGCGGATAGACAGCTTCCCTTATTTGTTAATCCTAGAAACCGATCGATCCATGGAGTTCATATTACACCGATTAGCTACCGAGTGAGTTGTATGAATTAATTGATCACTAAGGGGTTAATGGTAAATAAGGATAAGAGGTTCTAAAAAGGGTTAACGGTAACTTCCCGATTTAGAATGAACGATCTATGGAGGATTAATCCATATGTAATGATTATATCAATGGACGCTTATTATCATTCTCGTGAGGAGATAAATATAATCTCATAATCGGAGGAGTGCAGTCACGGGATTATGGTGGCATATTCCTGTTATTGATTTATCGAATATAATTATTCTGTTCGTAAGATAATTATTTATTTGATTTATCGGAGCCGCTGATTATTAGTCCATGGTCCCCGACGTGCCTCCAATATAGCATAGCTATTCTCGGACGTCGAATCCTAATAATATTAATTTAGTTCTTGTTAGAATTTAATTAAAACGATATGTGAAATAATTGTTTAGTGGACTATTAAATTAGTTGGGCTAAATAATTAAATATGTGAAAAATACATTTTTCATAATCTTGGCAAAATTAGTGTTATGGCCGAAAATAATATTGACTAGGTCAATAATGATGATTTTCGGCCAAGAGCATGTTTTAGGAAACAAGAAATTGTTTTCTTGTGGATTAATAAGACATGTGCACAAAATATTTATTGGATAAATATTTTATGGTAAGAAATAAAGATAAAGATTATTCTAGATTTGTTCTAGAATATTTCTAGGATTATCTTTTATTTAATAGGATTATTATAATTGATTTTGTATTAATTATTAAATCCTTGGAGGACAAGGATTACTCTCCTATATAAAGAGAGTTCTCCCAAGCCTAATACAACATAAATTTCGACTTCTACCTCTTAGAGAGGAGAAGGAAAATTTCGGCCAAGGGGTATAAGGAGGAAAATCTTGGAGGTTTTCCGGGTAGCATATCGGAAGGATTCGAGACGAAGATTTCCTTCCACCGGGAGTTGCTTGGATCACACGTGCGGAAGATCGTGGTGCTCTTCACACCATCCTTTATTCTTCTTATTGCGGTTCTACTTGGATTTTGAGATCCAAGAGGTATGTTCTACAACCCCCTTGTAGATGTAGATCTAGTTATTTTATTACGTGTAAATTATAAATCTAGATCCTTAAATCGCTTCCGTTGCGGATGGTATTACTAACACAACTTGCATCGAAATAATATTTCGTAGTCACAACATAATATTGTGTCACGGTAGATTATATCACTATAATCAAAGAAAGAATTATTTTTTAAAAATTCTCACTCGAACACTTAATTAAGTGTCAAAACAACACATTCACATTAAGATTCACCTCAGTGATTCTTCACATTTAATTTTTCTGGTTTCTCACCTTGAGCAACACCAGCCGCAACAACGTTTTCACTTCCACTTGCCGCAGTACTAGGAGTGGGTGTTAATAACGCAACATTAACAGTAGTCATTTCTGTTCAGAAACAGAAGATCAACAGTTCAACATATGGTTCGTTCAAAACGAGACCAAAAGAGATGAAGAGACTTTTTTTGAATATCACCGAATGATATTCAGCTTCAGCAAAAAAAATTGTTCCGAATCGAACCGAAAATTTATTTAATTTCACATACAGAAAAACGTTTCAGAACAAAGAGGTTCTGAAAATTTGTTTTAAGATTGTAGATCCCGTATGCGAATAAAATAAATAGTCAGAAAAAATGAAGAACAATTTTATTTCCAATTCATAATTTAATTACAATATATATGTAAAATAAAATTTGAAAGGATATGCAAAAACTGAAACGAGTTGCACTCTGTCCAGTAGACAAATTTGCACCGGCTTGTACACACGGTTGTTGCAATTGTCTCCCAAGATAACTCAGTTTACCTGTTCAGATGGAGAGGTATTTCAACTCTGAACTTCGTCGAACTCGGACAATGCCCAGAAACTCTTCAAATATGAATGCAGAAAAATATTTTATGCAATGGAATGTATGTATGCTCTTGTATCTCTGTGTTTATTCTGTGTTTCACTTGTTCTATTTTCCATCTTGTGGAGCCTTGTTTATATAGAGACTAAGCAACCAATTGAAGAGTCTCAACAATAAATTTCATTATTGCATAACTCTCATTACTTCAACTTTAATATAAGTATTGATGATAACAGTTTCGTATTTATTCAACCATCAGTTTAAGAAACTGAACAGTTTCAGCATTTAGTGAATTATTGCACTCGACTGAATTGAATTTCAGCAGAGGTGAATCCACTCGGCTGAATTTCAGCTTCACTCTGCCGCTGGCACTTGGATAATTCAGCTTCACTCTGCCGCTGGCACTTGGTTGAATTTCAGCTTCACTCTGCCGCTGCCCTTGGCTGAATTTCACTTCACTTGGATGAAGTTTAATTCAGTCTCGGCTGAATTTTTGGAGCCCAAAATTTAATACTTGCCCAGCCCAAGGCTCAGGCCCAAGAAGGCCCAACTCCCCCAAGCCCAAGCCCAAGGTCAACGGGCATGGGGCGGACGGCGGCGCGCGCGCGCGCGTGTAGAAATTTTAACATAACATCGTCTGTCTAAAACCATTCTGAACTCTCTCCCTTTCTCTAGGAGTTTATACCAATCATCAACTATCATCATATAAATACTTGACATTGGAACACTCATGTTCCAATGTGGGATAAAGTTTTACACTACTTTACTTCACATATCACACAACAACCCGAATTGAATGATTAAAATCCTATTGTCAACTACGTAGCACGTAGTTTCCAATGATAAACTCTCGATAACTTTAATAAAAGTTTTATCGAACTCGCTTTTAAAAGTAGTTGTAAAAAATGATAATAATTAGATTAAATCGATTAAATCATTTTTCCTCTATTTTCTCCAACAATAAGATACAAATAATTTTACAATAATTTATGCACTACTCACACATTATTATAACATTGTACAGATCTAATTACTTATGGGTATGGGAGCATTCAAGACTTCGTAATCCAACTTTTATATTAAGATATGTCGATATAATTAACAAGACTCACTAGGGGTGTACAGAGAAATTGAAAAATTCGATTAACCGACAGGATTGGATCAAACTGGATTGAAAATCATAATTGGTTTTTTTACTGGACAAAAAACGAATCGTGAATTCAATCCAATTTTCTGTTTTATCTGAAAAAACCGGTAATAACTGAACCGAACCGGTTACAATCTTATATTTATTAAAAATGATATACATACATTATATATATTTAAATAGTTTTTAATCCCTATATATAAACACTACACGCCTCTAACCCTAAACTCCTGCCTCTAAACATATCTACATCTCTCCATGTTCCCTCGATTCTCTCTAGATCCTTCCACTCTTCCACCACATTCAACTCCAGTTACTTCAGCCTTCACTCCTCCTTCATGAAAGAAAAAAATTGCCACCAAACCATGGAACCACCACCAACCTTCGTAGTCAATCAGGGTTAATGTCTTTTCCATTTTCGTTAGAATCAATTTGTGCAACGGTGTGTGGTCTTTGAAATCGAAGGAAGAAAGCTAAAAAATTATCAACTTATCATTTTGATTTGGGCGAGTTATTCCGAGTTTATATTTGGTGTGTTTAGTTGTTTGGTGTATTTGTGTATTAATTACGTAGAATATGCATCAATGTTGTTGATTTAAAGTCCTCATTTACATTGAATGGAACAAAAACAAATCTTTGCTTGGATAAAACTAAAACATAGTGTAAAAACCGAAACCGGACCAAACCGGACTGGATTGTTGGGTCGGTTTAATAGGTGACTTCAGTCCAATTTGGTTCTGAAAATTTCAGAACCGTCCAACCAGTTCAGTTCAAAAATTTATGAAAAACTGATCGGACTGGACTATGTACACTCCTAAGACTCGCCCTTCTCATGCGCCCTAGAGCTAGCCTGTACATGTACGTAAACCATCTTTTTTTTTTTGAACAGCAATAATAATTTTTATTGAAGGTAGCAAGATGCTACAAAAAACAAGGTTACATGGCCTAAAAAAATAAACACAAAATAGGACGCCAATCTATTAGGAAGTCTCAAGCCTGAACAATATCCAAACAACAACCAGGAGCAACAAAACAAAAAAGACAAAAAAAACGTGTCCGGTTAATTGTGAGCATCCAAGGGGCACACCTTCCATGAATTCCAATCCAGCGTCAACTTTTCGCATCTAGTATTAATCCACGAAAAGCTAAGTGCTTGAATCTCAACGAATAAATCCTCCACCGACACGGTTTTTGAATTGAAGATAAGATTGTTCCTTCTTTTCCAAAGGCTCCAACATGTTATTTTCCTTGTGGCGTCCCATATCTTGGACATGTTCTTTTCCTTTATATGCCGAGGAGTGCTGTAGTGGTGAAATGATCTCCAATCCGAAGTTGGAGAGTGTTGAACCCGCCACCAAGATGAAAATTTATCCCAAATGTTAAGAGCAAAGAAGCAACGTAGAAAAATGTGATTTTCATCTTCTGTATCCGACGAGCATGATGGACAAAGTAGACTGCTGAGACTTATGCCTCTCAACGAGAGGTTCAAAAGTGTAGGAAGCCTACATCTTGTAGCCCTCCAATAAAGAATGTTCACCTTGGACGGTATCAAATTATTCCAACGGCATGGAGGGGCATCATTTGCCAAAGAAGAGCCTTCAATTTCGAGCAATTTTTTCTTCAAGAAAGCAACTGTAAAGGAACCTCGTGAATTGAGTCTCCAAGAAGGAGAATCATGTTGGCATGCATCAAGGAAAATATCTGGGAGGGAGGCATAAAAATCTTCAAGTTCACCTAATTCTCTTCCCCTTATCCCTCTTCTCCAATCCCACTCCCATTCCCACACATCATCACGTAGTTTTCTACGGTCTTTTATGAAACAATTTTTTTCTTGGGCGAGATTGTAAAGTCTCGGGAAACGGCACTTAAATGTCTCTTCTCCTACCCAAACATCACTCCAGAATTTTATATTATTTCCATCACCCACCCTCCACCTTATAGATGAAGAGAGATTCACTCTTTTCTTCTCAATTCTATCAAAGTTTTGAATAATGTTGCTCCAAACCTTACCTTTCCTACCCATCTCAGGCATAAGACTAAATCCGCCCCCCTCTCCATACAACAATCGAATAAAATCTCTCCAAAAACACCCATTCTCCACACTAAACCTCCACCACCATTTTCCCAACAAAGCAATATTTTGAGTCCCCAACCCCCAACCCCCAACCCGCCTTGAGATTTGTGTTTAAGGATATTGGACCAAGAGATCCACGAAATTTTGCGTTCTTCCCCTGTCCCACCCCAGAAAAAATGTGCTCTAATTTTTTCTAAGGTGTGGATCACAGCAATAGGAGCATGAAACAATGAGAAGTAGTACAAGGGTAGGCTACCAAGTACCGATTTAAGAAGAGTAACACGTCCACCGATCGATAGCAATCTGCACTTCCATCCTGCAAGTTTTGTTCTAAATCTATCGATCACTGGTTGCCAAGAACTGATGCGATTCATATTTTTTCCCACAGGTAATCCCAAGTATGAGAATGGAAGCTCAGCAGCATTGCAGCCTAATGAACAAGCACCGAGTGTCAGATCAGCAGGTTGAATATTCAACCCGTATAACTTGCTTTTATTCATGTTGATCTTTAACCCAGAAATAAGACCAAAAGACTTGAGGATTCTTCTCAAATTTAAAATATTTTCCATATTCCAATAACCGAAGAAGATAGTATCATCTGCAAACTGTAGGTGGGTGAGATTAACACTTTTTCCTTGAGAAGCAACATCGACTCCTTTGAATCTGTCAATCGACACGGCTTTCCTCATAAGCACATTGAGGGCTTCAGCAAACAAGAGAAACAAAAAAGGAGATAGCGGATCGCCTTGGCGAATTCCTCTCTGCATCTTAAACTCCGTAGTCGGGCTGCCGTTAATAAGAATAGATACATAAGCCGACGATAAGCAACCTTTTATCCATTTCCTCCAAGTCAAACCGAAGTTCATTTGTTCTAGAATTGAATCTAGAAAATCCCAATTGACCGAGTCAAAAGCTTTTTCGAAATCAGCTTTGAAGATAAAAGCTTTACCATTGGTTTTTTTGAGGTAATCAACTACCTCATTTGTGATCAAAACACCATCAAGAATTTGTCTACCTTTAATAAAGGCAGATTGACAATGATCAATAAGAGTAGGAATAATCTTCTTGAGCCTTTCCGCTAACAGCTTTGAAATTATTTTGTAAAGACTCCCAACCAAACTGATAGGACGATAATCTTTAAAAGATGTGGGGTTGCGTCTTTTAGGTATAAGGACAATGAAGGAGCTATTACACCCTTTACCAATTCTTCCCGAACGCTCAAAGTCTTTGACACATCTCATAAGATCATCCTTAATAAGATTCCATTGTGATTTATAGAAACCGAACGAGAAGCCATCCGGCCCCGGGGCTTTGCTAGATCCACAATTCCAAACAGCAAGTTTCACTTCCTCCTCCGTGAATGGGTTCTCAATATTAGAACGCAAATCTAAAAAGAAAGCTTTTTGAAGAGATCGGACTCAGAGATGGCCTATTCCTTTTGATTTCACTAAACTGATTTTTGAAATGATGGACCGCTTCATTTTTTATCTCTTGTGCATCCTCACACCATCGTCCGTTGATCAAAAGGCCGGATAAATTATTTTTGCTGCGCCTTCCTTTGATGGAGTTATGGAAGAATTTAGTGTTTCCATCGCCTTCTTTTATCCATTTTTCACGGGCTTTTTGTTTCAACATACTTTCCAATTGAGAATCTTTCTCATAGAGAAAATTAATATCCTTGATCCTACACTCCATCTCAACGGGACTTAGAGTTCTCTCCTCTGCTAGTTTATCCCAATCCTCCACAACTATCTTGGCTTGATTTACTTCCTCCTGTAAGTGACCAAAGGTTGAACGACTCCAATTTCTTAAGGAAACTTTTACCCTCTTAAGTTTCTCTTTAAAGATGTGAAATGGGTTTCCGGTAATGCTCTCATCCTTCCAAGCAGTCTAAATATCAATCACTAATGATATGATATCCATTCATATAATTAATTAATACAAAACAATATTAATGTTTTCCTAGCTAATAAACATACATGAATGGAAAATTCGAGAAAACTTAGTGCAAACAGTACTAATAAATATAATTAACAAACCTGTAATGTTATAAATTAGAATGAAACATTATTAACAGTAATTCAAGTCATTCAACAAAAAAGGAAAGCAGAAAGCAGACACAAAAGGAAACATTCACAAGAACGGAAACTTGCACAAACAAGGAATCCTACAGCTATATAACTCTAGCCGTCATACAGATTTATTTGAAGAAAAGTCTGTAAAGTAGGATAAATACAAACCTTGGCTAGGCAATTTGACAAACAATTGACAACATTCAAACTCCTCCAAAAAAAAACAAGCAAGTCAGATATGAGTTTAAATCGAGTCAAACATCTGCAATATCACAAATTCAAACAGGATAAAGCTGGATATGTGGAGTATTCAAGAGTTAGAGAGTTATCTACTTCTTTTCATATGTGTTTATCTTTTCTGTGTATTTACTTCGACAATAGGTCATGATTATCAGATAATGAGCTCTAGAATACTTTAAATTGAGAGCACGGGCACATCAATTGTAATTAAGAAAATTCAGATCAATAAAAGCATAAACATTGTTCTTCCAGTACTAAGTTTTTTACATGGTAGAAGAGCCAATTGGTGCTTGATCACAAAAAAATGTCATACATACATCATATCATCCCTCTCATTAAATGTCAGTAACTTCATCTCCCTCAAACCAACATAAAAAACTGCCCACTATGGCGTGAGCAAGCTCTAGCCCTAGCAGAAAGCTAGGATCTGATTGGCCACTTAAACAAGGAAACTCCTGCATCGGATCAGTTCACCACATCCACTCCAGTAACACCAGGAAGTGACTCAACAAGAAGTGAATCAACTGTCAAAGCAACAAATCCAGAATATACAAAAGGAAAAAAACTGATAGGTTGCTCAGGGGATGGCTCATTGGATCCTTATCAGAAGAATCTCTTGGTCTAGTCATTGGACTAGATATTGATCAAGTTGAGTGGGATGCACTTAAATGTGCCTATGCACAAGATTCACAGAAAAG
The DNA here is from genome assembly GCA_036785695.1 of Gentiana straminea. NCBI lineage: Eukaryota > Viridiplantae > Streptophyta > Magnoliopsida > Gentianales > Gentianaceae > Gentiana > Gentiana straminea. The sequence continues at coordinate 2,982,395 of JAVUPR010000239.1, read as the reverse complement.
GGAGTTCAACTTGAAACAACAAACCACATACCTAAGGAAAGAGGATGATAAAAGCATCACAGATCATATTCAGCAGTTCAAAGGTCTATGTGATAGCTTAGCAGCAATTGGGAAACCTATTGCTGATCCAGAAAAGGTCTATTTTCTGTTAACCAGCCTTGGACCTCAGTATAAAACATTCACCACCACTAGGTTAAAGCCACCTAGACTTACATACATTGAGTTGGTGTCACTACTGCAAAATTTTGATTTAAGAAGGATATGGTTCTCCAACAAAGTGTCAGAAAACCAGTCTCTCTCCCATATGGCATTCTATGGACAGAGACCACAGCAACAAAGTGAATGACCCCTCAAATTAAACTCAACAGGCAGAGGTTCCCCTACTCAACAAAATAGGCCCAGATTTGAAGCCGACAACAATCAAGGAAAGGTCATTAGAAGAATGTCCAGGGCAGAAAGAGAGCAGTACAGAAATGAGGTTTGCCAACACTGTAGGGTAACAGGACATGTGGCCAAAATCTGCTGGTGGAAGTCACAGAATTAGGAGGACAACACACCAAAGGCACTATCTGCACTGACATTGGACAACACCATTGCAGACACATAATGGATCATGGATACTGGGGCATCCAACCATATGACAGGTAATCCCTTAATTCTGCATAATCTTGTATCATACACATGATGTGATTTTGTACTTGTAGGTAATAGTGCACAATTAGAGATAAAAGGAATAGGAGAATTACACATATGCAATAATCATGAACTCTCACCTATCAAAATAAAAAATGTCATGTTTGTTCCTGCACTTAGAAAAACCTTATGTCTATCCAACTAACCTCTCAATACCCTGCAAATTGTTTGTTCACTAATTCTGATTGGATTCTTAAGGAAAAGACAACAGGACAGGTCATGGTGAAGAGGCATCGTAGAGGGAATCTCTATGTCAGCCAAGTGGAGTTACATTTCTCTTAAAGATTTAGGTCTTTCACAGTAGAATTGTGGCACCAAAGCCTAGGACATATCCGGTTTCCTACAGTTCAATTTTTTAAGAATAAATGCCTCATTGAGGTTTTAGGAAAAAGTAAACAGGAGCATTTATGTGAAAGTTGCCAACTTGGCAAACTTAGCAAACTCCCATTTAGTCATTCAAAACATTCCAGTTCTAATAGTTTTGATTTATTGCATTGTGATTTGTGGGCCCCTGCCCCAGTACATTCTTTAGGTATTATGCTTCCATGGTGGATGATTTTACTAAGTACATGTGGTTTGTGCCCTTAAAACAAAATTCTGAGTTTTTTTGATGTTTTTATTGCTTTTGAAAAATATGTGCATACTCAATTCAACAAATCTATAAAGCAATTCCATTCTGATGGCGGGGGAGAGTTTATTAATAACAGACTAAGTAATCATTTCACCAATCAGGGTATAGTGCACCTAATCTCATGTCCTCACACCCCTGAACAGACAGACATAGAACCATTATGGAACTAGGATTAACGATGTTATTTCACAGTAGGACACCCCTATACCTTTGGGTAGAAGCCTTCTCAACTGTTGTATATACCTTAAACAGACTACCATCCTCTGCCATCCAATTTAACTCACCGTATCATATGTTGTACAATAAGTCCCCTGATTACACCTCATTTAGAGTCTTTGGATCTAGATGTTATCCTTACACATGGGATACAAAAAAACACAAGTTTGAATCCAAGACCTTACCGTGTGTGTTTGTAGGGTATAGCAACCAGTACAAAGGATACAAGTGCTACCATCCTACCACAAAAAGGTTTTTTTAAGTCCAGACATGTCACCTTCGATGAAACACACTTCCCCTATCTAAATAACCAAACTCTTATAAATCAGGACCATGTCTCCAACATATTTGAATCTTGGACATCACCCACCAGTCAGCCCATTCCTCTTATTAGGCTCATCCTAGAAATACCATATTACATCCATCATAGCCCTGCTCATTCAGACATTGCTTCCATCACAACACAAACACCCTCAGACTCTAGCTCTATCTCCAGTCCTAACCCTACAGACACCCCAGATTCTCCATCCATTGCTCATCACTCACCAAACCAAGACCCCATTGATTCCACATCCAGCACAGATACACCAGAAGTGCCTAATTCTCCTCCCTCTGTACCTCATCATCCTATGGTAACTAGGGCTCAACACGGGATCTTCAAGGCTAATCCCAAACATGCCCTTGCGGTAACCTACACTACAATTCCTACAGAACCAAAAATAGTGAAGTCTGCCCTCAAACATGAAGGCTGGAGGGCAGCAATGCTAGAAGAACTGGATGCTTTAAACACAAACCAAACTTGGCATCTGGTCCCTAGAAATCCACACATGCATATCATAGGAAGCAAATGGATCTACAAGGCCAAACTCAAGTTAGATGGAACACTCGAAAGACTTAAGGCTAGGCTAGTAGCCAAAGGATACAGTCAAAGTGATGGCATAGATTATCTTGAAACCTTCTCCCCGGTTGTTAGACCTAGCACTATCAAACCAGTCCTTAGCATTGCACGCTCACATGGCTGGTATGTTAGACAGTTTGATGTTAAAAATGCATTTCTGCATGGACACATTATAGAAGATATTTACATGGAACAACCCAAGGTAAGACTGATTCACAGTACCCTACTCATGTCTGCAAATTGGATCAGGCATTGTATGGTTTAAAACAAGCCTCTAAGGCTTTGTTTGATAAATTCGGTACCTTATCCTACAATATGGCTTTACATGCAGATTATCGGATCCCTCTTTATTTTATTACCATTCTAACTAAGGCACCCTAGTGCTACTCCTCTATATGGATGACATTTTACTTACATGTTCCAATGAGCAACTACTTCAGCAGATCATTCACCTACTCAGCTAAGAATTTTCCATGAAAGATCTGGGGATCATACATCACTTTCTGGGAGTTCAAATTCAGCAGCTACCCACTGGCCTCCACTTGAATCAGTCTCACAATGCCACCACAATCCTAGACAAAGTTGGGATGACTGATTGTAAGCCCATGAGAACACCCATGGACACTAAACTGAAGGAACCAGCAGATTCTCAACTTCTACAAGATGTCACTCCTTACAGAAGTTTGGTTGGCTCACTCCAGTATCTAACCTTCAAAAGGCCAGACATCTCATTTGCAGTAAATCACCATTCCCAGTTCATGCAGGCACTTACTCAAGCTCATCTCCAAAAGGCTCATAGACTCCTCAGATATGTCAAAGGCACTATCACACTAGGCATTACACTAAGGGCATCGTCATATCACAGACTCTATGCATTTTCATATGCATATTGGGCAGGATGCCACCTCACCAGAAGAACTCAAGGTCAACCTATCCTACATCCTAGTCCTCTATTGTGATAATCTCAGTGCCTTATACATGAACATAAATCCAGTATTTCATGCAAGAAGTACACACATAGAAATTGATTACCACTATGTCAGGGAGCAGGTTGCTCGAAGACTCTTGATTACAAAACATATTCCAGCTACAGCTCATATTGCAGATATCTTCACTAAATCCTTGCCTAAGCAAAGTTCAGACCCAAACTTGGCCTGGTATCTAGCCCCAACCAAGTTTGAGGGAAGGTATTAACAGTAATTCAAGTCATTCAACCAAAAAGGAAAGCAGAAAACAGACACAAAAGGAAACATTCACAAGAAAGAAAACCTGCACAAACAAGGAATCCTACACAGGGGCGGACCCAGCATGGTAGGCGTGGGGTGCATGGACCTCACTCAAATTTCCAGGCGAAATTACTAATATACTCATCTAATAATATTAAAACTGTGTATGTATATTATTTCAGACAATTAATATTTTAATAATCCATTTAGTTCAACTGGTTAAAAGTTTTAATACATATCTTAATGTCACAGGTTCATAACTTGGCTCTTGCATCTTTTTTCAACTTATTCTTGGGTCCGCCACTGATCCTACAGCTATACAACTCTAGCTGTCATACTGATTTATTCGAAGAAAAGTCTGTAAAGTAGGATAAATACAAACCTCAGCTAGGCATTTTGACAAACAGTTGATAGCATTCAAACTCTTCCAATATAAAGAAAGCAAGTGAAATATGAGTTTAAATTGAGCCAAACATCTCCAATATCACAAATTCGAACAGGATAAAGTTGGATATGTGGAGTATCCAAGAGTTAGAGAGTTATCTACTTATTTTCATTTGTGTTTATCTTTTATGTGTATTTACATCGACAATAGGTCATGATTATCAGATAATGAGCTCTAGAATACTATAAATTGAGAGCACGGGCACAGCAATTGTAATTAAGAAAATTCAGATCAATAAAAGCATATATATTGTTTATCCAGTACTGATCAGTTTTTTACAAACATCACAAAGAGGAATTATATATATAAGAACAGAATGCCTGCCGGGCTGACAGTGCCAAGGAGGAAAGATGAAAAAGAAACCACATGCTAGCTAGCTAGAGTATATATATTTTCCAGTACGTACGTTGATCATGCATGCAATAATATAACCCTCCTGGAACAATTAAGCTAATTAAGTTACGTACACAAACAGGCTAATAAATAATTAATTCATGCATTGAGACATCCAAATTAAAATTAAAGATTGACACCATGCACACACAATCCTAATTACATCTAGCTATGTCTCACAGTACTATATATTAATTTCCTTTATATATATATATATATATCCCACCTGTCAAATCTTAAATACATGCCCTTGAATTATATATATAATTAATTAAACCACCAAAAGATTAATTGAAAAGAGAGAATTCTTGATCGATCTTGAGAGATCTGCCAGCAGCTGCCAAGCTACTTCAGCTACAACAACATATATGTATATCCCACAATGCATGTGGGAAAAAAGAAGGCCAGGATTCCCTTCAACCTAGCTTCAATTCCTTCACACGTACTTTTAATTTCTTGGGCGATACACCTAATTAAAGGTATGCAGCACGTACGAGTGTCTAGCTCCACATATATATATGTGGCCGGAGTACGTACGTTACCACAACCCTCCACGGCCTGACACACCACCGCCCCAGCTGTATCCACTTGATTCTCCTAATTGCCCTTTATTGTTCTGCCCTTGGTATCGATGATCAGCTGCGGCCTGCAGCAGCAGCACGGATGTTGTAAATGGCTCCTCCTCGTGCGGATGATGAGAGATTAATCGCTTACTTGTCGTCTCATGAAACACCCCTTGTTGTATTGTTCTAGCAGCAGCAGCAACATCATTTCCATAATTACCAATATGATGATGATGATGATGATGATGATCATTTATCATAAGGCCATGCCCCCCCTCATGAAGACTTTGCAATTTGAAGTACTGATGATGATGATCAACATTAATGTTGTTAGCATTAATAATATTATTAGTACCAGCAATGGTGGACCCCACAAAGCTAAACCCTATTGAAGAATTCCCTGCAGCTGCAGGTGGCATAAAATGACATATTGATGAAGAAAGATTAGCTGGCGGGCTTTGATCAAATTCATCAACACTTTTTCCTTCCCCAAAAAACATTGGAATCAGCGCCCCGGCCCCGGCCCCGGCCCCGGCCCCCCCACAAGATGTGCTATTATAATAAACATGATGCTCATTCTTCAGCTGAGGATGATGATTACTACTACTATTGTAATTACTACCTAGATTCAAGTCCTCCAAAACGCCCAGTATCATCCGAGGGTTTTGAAAAGTCGTCATCGGATCCAGAGGAAGCTTCCGTTTCAGCAAGGAATTAGAACTAGGAGATGAAGAAGACGACGAAGATATTAATGTACAAATACTAGCAGATCGCGGCTTGTTCTTACGCGATCCACCTCCAACCGGAACATTTCTTGTAGTTCCCCCTTCAGTCCAATATCTTCTACATGTCTTACAAAAGTACCTAGGTTGTGACAAACTGTAATTGTTGTAGTAACAAAACTTAGTATTTGTAGAGTTGCATCTTGGACAATTCAAAGCATCTTCTTTTTCTGGCCTTGCCCTTGCCCTTGCTCTTGCTTTCCTTTCTACCCCAGCTTGTTCATCATGTATTAATTGTGAAGCTTTCACTTGTTCTTTCAAAACATCTACACCCTGCAGTACGTATCAATTACATATTTTACTTACTATACATATATATTGTTCAAATATATATAAGAAAACAAGAAAACAAATGCATGATTTACAACTTATGGAATACATATATATATATGTATAATAAAGATGCCAAAAGACAAAGAAGAAGAGCAGCAAACAAACAAGCAAGACAATTAATGCTTTAACTACCAAAATAAAATTACTACTAGCTAGCTAGCTTTTTTTTTTCTTCTTTTGGTTGCTTTTTTTGATAGAATGGTTCAACTTACAAGAAAGTGATAAAGGTAAAAACTTGCTGCACTATAAGACATGGAATAAAAGCACAAAATTCAACTAATAGTGGGAGACTTATCATCCCTTTTGCAGGTAAAGTAGTACGTTATCTATTAGCCAAAAAAAAGAAAGGCAAAAGTGAAAAATAAAGAAAACCCTAGAATTAAAAGCAATTTTTATGATGAAATCATAAGAACAAAAACAAACAAACAAATATATGTGTTGGATTACCAGTGGCCACTGATCAGCATCCATAGAGGAATTAAGATGAAAGTTTTTCAAAGGGGGAAAAAGAAAAGTGTTGAAATGAATGGGGAAAAAACAACAACTTTACAGCAGAAGGGTCTTAAAGCAAGAAATGAAAGCAGCTAGCCACTACAGATGGTTTTCCACATACAGTTTCTTTTTAGTGCTTTTATGTGCTGGCATATGCTTTAGTCTCTATGAAATGAAAGAGAATGGTACTTGATTAAGATGGGGCATTTCCTTTTTCTTTATGCCATCATTTTTTTTATTTTTTTTTTCCAAGAAATCCCTTTACATATGTCATCATATTGTTTTGCATCTCTTTAATTCTATATATATATATATATATATATATGGGTCAATTATTTAAAAGGACTGATTTTCAACTTATTAGGGGTAATAGGACACTCCGAAATCTTATTTAGTTATAAGGACATTCTAATTTTAAGAAAGAAACTTATTTAGTTATAAGGAGATTCTAATTTCAAGTGGATAAAAAGGAAGAAGGAAAAAAAAGGAGGGAAAAAAAAACGTTCAAAGTAATTAAAATATTAAAAAAAAAACATAACAAAACAAAAAAAAAACTTACTCTGTGCGTGGATTTTTTTTTAATTATAATTCATCATATTTCTAAAGGTCATATATTTTGATCTAAAACTCGGATCATCATAATTTTTTCACTAAAATTCATATTTTTTCGTCTTCTTTATTCTAAAATCAAATTTGATATTTTTCCGAATAAATTTCATAAAATCAATTTTTTTCTTCATAAAAATCGACGTGACGTATTGATCACCGTCATGCATTGACCACCTACCCGGATGCATTGGCCACCGGGATCCATTAACCACCCCGATGCATTCACCGCCACGATTCATTGGCTACCATGATGTATTGACCGCCGCGATCCATTGACAACCTTGATCAGTGACATCTCATTGTAGCGATTTATGCAATGACGTCTCATTGTAGCGATTTATGCAGTGACTTCTTATTGTAGCGATCTATGCAGTGATGTCTTATTGTATCGAATTATGCAGTGACGTGTTATTGTAACGATTTATGCAGTGACGTGTTATTGTAACAATTTATGCATACCTTTGGTTGTAAAAATATGCATTTAAACCAAAAAAAAAAACAAAAGAAATACAGTTATTTTACAAAGTTATCAAAAATTTAAACCAACACTAATCAAATAAACCAACATCAATCAAATATTTAAAGATAACAAAGAAATAAAGTTATTTTAGAAAGTTATCAAATGTGTGTATCAAGTTGTATATGCGGTGACATCAATATCATTGCATCAGTTATCTAATTGTAAATACAGTCATCAATGTCACTGCAAAAGTTATCAATGTCCCTGCATCAGACATCAATGTCACTGCATAAGTCGTCAATGTCACTACATAAGTCATCAATGTCACTGCATAAAACCTAACAACTGCATCAGTCAGCTCTGCTCTAGTTTTGCATTTCTCCAAATGTGGAGCTTTTAATATGGATAGAAGTACAAGTTTGGTGAAACTACAAAGACTCTTCACTATGACTCTTGTAATGGTCACACGTTGTTTGTGCCCTCCTGATAATTGGATTCATTGTGGAATCCCTCAATTCTTTAACACGATCTTGAATCATTTGAGGATCTTGTTTAGCTTAATGTCCCTGCATCATTCATCAATGTCACTGCATCGGACATCAATGTCCATGCATCAAACATCAATGTCACTGCATAAGTCGTCAATGTCCTTGTATCAGACATCAATGTCACTGCATAAGTCATCAATGTCACTGCATAAGTCATCAATGTCACTGCATCTAAAATAAAAATAAAAATAAAAATAAAAAAAACAAACATCAGCTCCAGCGCTTCACCTTTTTTTTTTTTCTTCCAGCGCTTCATTTTTTTTCTTCCTTCCTTTTTCTTCTTTATCCACTTGAAATTAGAATGTCCTTATAACTAAATAAGTTTCCTTCTTAAAATTAGAATGTCCTTATAACTAAATAAGATTTTGGAGTGTCCTAAATGATCATTAATTCTCTAACGACGGCCTTATAACTAATTTGCACTATATATATATATATATATATATATATATATATATATATATATATATATATATATATATATATATATATATATATATATATATATATATATATATACTAACGTATCGAATATGGGTGTATCGGAGATACGTAAGTCGTAGTAGATCTAGTAATTAACTGTAACTACTAAGACATGCCATCTTCCCTTTGGTTTAAAATACCCAACATAAATACTTATGTCTAATAAATAGTTTTCTCTCACATATTTAACTTGTGATATCGATCATTAGTATATACGCAACGGGATGAGATCACATGTCTAAGATGTGTTTCTAATTTCGATGTCTAATTAAAAACAACTACATCCGTCTCACAAAAAGTGTCCACTTTTTGAAAATGAATTGTCTCATAAAAAGTGTCCATTTAGAAAATCAATACATTATTAAATGCATTTTTTTCAAATATACATCTGTCATAACATTTAATGTTTATATATTCATTTCTTATTCCAATAGAACATTTATTATATGAGAGGGGTGTATATGTCCATTAGCACTTAAAATACAACACATTAATTATTTCCTTAATATATATGCACCACAAAAAGTGGACACATTTTATGGGACTGAGGTAGTACGTCATTTCATGTGTAATTTAATTTTTGAAGAAAAACAAAAAAAACAAACATAAAACTAAAATACACATGAAACGACGTAGTTTTTACTTAGACACCGAAACTAGACACATATCTTACAGGGCGGACCCAACCTTGTAAGGGTTGGGTGCATAGACCTCACTCAAATTTTCGGACGAAGTTACTAATATACCCCTCTAATAATATTAAAATTATGTATGTATATTATTTCAGACAATCTCTAAGGCAATTATCCCTTTAGTTCAGCTGATTAGAAGCTTTATTACTTATCTTAAGGTCACGGGTTCTCTTTTGAGTCTTTTTCACCTTTTTTTTTTAAATTTGGCCTCTACTGGAAAATTTTCCTGGATCCGTCAGTGACATCTTAGACAGGTGATCTCAAGCCATATGGAACCCCCTAGCTAGCTCCCAGTTGTTTAAGGAACTAGCTAGGACATTTAGTTTTGTCTAATTAATCCCAACCCAATATAGTAAATTGAAGTTACAATTGATCTTCTCCAAGCTAGGATCGAAGTATATATAGCCTAATTGAGCTCAACTGCTCCTAACCGAAATGTAACAAACTAAAAAACTGCTCCATGGCTAAGTGTTCAACGAAATGCCAATGTGGCAAAAAAACTTGAATCATCGGCAATATTCTCAACACCCTTCCCCCCTTAAGCTGAACTTGGTGAGAGATATAACCAAGGAAGCTTGCAAAAAACTTGTATCATCTGCAATATTCTGACTAGGGAGCATAGATATCCTTGAGAGGATATGCTTGTTGTAGTCTTTCAAATGTGACTTTGTCTAAGGGTTTAGTTAGTAAATCTGTAGGTTGATTCTGAGTTTGGATAGGCAAAGGTCTGAGTGTTTTGGCTTGGTATTTCTCTCTAACAAAATGACAATCAATTTCAATGTGTTTTGTCCCTTCATGAAAAACTGGATTTTTCACAATGTCGAGGGCACTTTGACTATCACAATAGAGGGATACAGTATCAGTGTATTGGATTTGAAAATCCTTGAGGAGATATAAGATCCATTGAAGATCATATGTAGTCATTGTCATTGCTCTATATTCTGCCTCACTAGAGCTTCTAGAAACTGTTGGTTGCTTCTTTGATTTCCATGAAACAAGGGCATCACCTAGAAATATGAGAAAACCAGTAACAGACCTTCTTGTTTTCTTGCAACCAGCCCAATCTGAGTCACTGAAAGCCCTCAGTCTTAAGGGACTATTGCTGGGAAAGAAGAGCCATTTGCCTGGTTCTGTTTTTAAGTATCTTAATAGTCTATGTGCAACCTTTAGATGAGCCTCATTGGGATGATCAAAGAACTGGCTCAACTGCTGCACAGGAAAGGCAATGCCTGGTCTTGTGTTCCCAAGATAAAGCAGCTTGCCTACCAATTTCCTGTAATATGTGTTGTCTTCCAGTGGTGGAGCTTGCACTTCTGTTAGGTTTTGAGATGTATCCATTGGGGTGAGAATTAGTTTGCATTCTGTGAAACCAAATTCTGCAAGAAGATCAAGACAATACTTTCTTTGGTTGATGATGATTCAGCCTTAGATCTGGCTACTTCAATGCCTAGAAAGTATCTTAATTCTCGTAGGTCTTTGATGGTAAAAGCTTTGTGTAAAAGATCTTTTAAGAGCTGAATTTCTTTGAGATCCAGGCTTCCAACTACTATGTCATCAATAGTGCAACAAAGTTGTCACCTGTGCCCTTAGTAAAAATACTGTGATAATTTGGAGAGTGCCTATAACCATTGTCTAGCAGTTTTTGAGTCAATTTTGCATTTCATTGCCTCCTGGCCTGTCTTAAGCCATATAAGGATCTGTTGAGCCTGCAAACCTTGCCATTGGCTGTAATCCTGGTGGAGCTTTCATGTATACTTCCTCATCTAAATCTCCATGGAGGAATGCATTATTTACATCTAGTTGGTGAAGATGCCATCCTTTTTGAGCTGCCAAGGCCATGAACAATCTTATAGTTGTCTGTTTTGCAACTGGAGAGAAAGTTTCAAGAAAATCTATCCATTCTGTTTGAGTGAATCCCTTTGCTACTAATCTTGCTTCTGATGTAAAAATATCAGGATCATCAGAGAAAGGAAAGGTTTGTTCATGAAAGACAACTTTTCTAGAGATAGTAATGTTTCTTGAATAACATCCATAACCCTATATCCTTTTATGTGAGGTTCATATCCCAAAAATATAGATTTTTTGCTCTTATCCTCAAACTTTCTTCTGCCCTGTGCATATGTGGAAACAAAACAAAGACAGCCAAATACTCTAAGGGCGTCATAAGAGGGATCATCACCAAATAACACAGAATGGGGAGTTTTGTTACTAAGTAAAGGGGTTGGAATTAAGTTTATCAAGTACACAGCATGATTAACACAGTAACCCCAATATTGTAAAGGAATGTTAGATTGTATTTTTAAAGCCCTAGCCACATTCAGGATATGCTGGTGCTTTCTCTCTATTAAACCATTCTGTTCAGGAGTCCTCACACAAGATTTTTGATGTACTTTACCCTTCTTTCTGTAAAAAGACAACATACCAAATTATGCTCCATGATCTGACCTAATGATCTTAATGCATCTGTCAAACTGAGTTTGAACAAGATTACAAAAGTTCTACAAAAGATCATTAACTTCAGATTTGGCTTTCATAAAAAAAATACATGTGTATCTGGTAAAGTCATCATCAATAGACAAAAAATATGATTCACCATTCACTGTAGGTACCCAATTGGGCCATCAAATATCTACATGAATCAGATCAAAACTATTTGAAGTAAAGGAAGTACTAATAGGAAATGTAGGTTTTCTTTGTTTGGCCAAAGGACACATCATACAATCATGATCATATACTTTTATTCTAGGGTCTAATCCTTCTAAAGACTTAATTCTAAGGGATGATCTAACCTAAAATTCCACAACATTACAGGAATTACAAACAGATTTTCTATTGGCAGGATTCAAAACAACATATTATCTATCAATATCAGCAGCTAAAATGTACAATCCATTCCTTTGATTAGCTATACCAATCTTCTGCAAAGTCTTGAGTTCCACAATGCCACTATCAGAACCAAAAGTGATGCATAAACCATTATCACTAACTAGCCTTTTGACATATAACAAGTTGTAAGTGAAAGTGGGTATGCAAAACATATTGTTTAAGACTATGTGTTTGTTGATTCTAACTTTCCCTACATGTGAAACAGCAACAAATGAACCATTAGGTAATTTGACAAACAAATTAGCCACTGGCATAACATCAAACATAATTGTAAGTGAAAAAGTGGTATGATCTGTAGCTCCTGAATGTAAGATCCAGTGCTTCAAATCACCACTGATACCTGATCCTTGACTGTTAGAACCAGCTGCCATTACTACAGAATTGCATTGATTTGCAGGGGCATGAAGATTCTGGATCAATGAAAGAAGATGATCATATTGAGATTTTGTAATCATTCCAGAATCTTGTGTCTCTGACTGATCAGAAGCCTGCTCAGAATCAATCATGACATTGTTGGCAATTAGACCAGAACTTCTTCCAGAATCTTGAAGTTTGGAGGAAAGAAATACTTCTTGTAATATTTGTCAATAGTGTGGCCTTCTTTTCCACAGTATGTGCACACCGGCCTCTTTGAATTACCCTGAAAACCTCTACATGCACCTCTACCTTGGCCTCTTCCTTGTGCGGGATATTTGGACTGTTGTCCAACCACTGCATTACAATTTAAACCAGAATTGGGAGGATGAGAAGAAGCAGCCAACACAACAGAATCTATATTTGTAAAAGTATAAACCAATTGTTGCTCATGATTCAAAGCCATTACAAAGGCAGTTTTGATATCAGGTAATGGCAGAGTCATCAAAACCTGAGATTTCACAGTCCTGAAATTGCCATTCAGACCCTTCAAGAACCTTGTTGAGTATGCATTATCGTAATATTCCCTAATAGTATGTAGTGCAGGGCAAGTACATAGAGGTATAGGCCTCAATACTAAGTATTGATCCCACAGTGACTTCGATTTGGTGTAATAATCAGTCACTGATAAGCTACCTTGTTTAGTTTTCTCAATTTCTTCTTCAATATTCGAAAGCCTATAGGCGTTCCCTATACCAAACCTATCTTGTAAATCAATCCAGATTTCTTTTGATGTGTCAAAATACATGACACTTTCTGCAACCGAAGGAATCATAGAATTAACCAGCCAAGAATGTACCAAATCGTTTAATTGCATCCAAGAAGAATAACCAGCATCTGTTACTTCAGGCATGGTGGAAGTTCCATCCACCAATGAAAGCTTGCCTCGAGATGACAACATCTTTGTCATGGAACGCTTCCAATGATTGTAATTGTCCACCCCTTTCAGTAGAGGTTGAACCAAAACCAGACTCGGATTATCAAGGTTGTTTCTAGAATTTGCAGGTGTAGCCATTGATGAAATTTGAAGAGATTCAATCAAGAAATGAATGAAAACAGGTGTTCTCTAGAAGAACTAACAACGGAATCTACGACGCTCTGATACCATGTTGAAAAACTAACTTTGGGATCATTAAGAATCAAGAACAAACTGGAAAATTACAATGAACTCACACGAAGAAGATGAAGATCTTCATGAAATTTGAAAATTGGAAAAGGCGGGAAAAATGTAGAACTCAAATTGATCAATTCTGATTGACTAAAAAGTAAATTGAAGTTACAATTGATCTTCTCCAAGCTACAATCGAAGTATATATAGCCTAATTGAGCTCAACCGCTCCTAACCAGAATGTAACAAACTAAAAAACTGCTCCATGGCTAAGTGTTCGACGAAATGCCAATGTGTCAAGAAACTTGTATCATCAGCAATATTCTCAACAAGCAAATATATATATATATAGTAGTGGATAAATCTCGTACACGTACACTAGGAGAAATTTGCGTTTTTATGGTTGCGCCTGCATTGAGCGCCGTAAAATAGCATTTTTCTTGTAGCTAGGTAGGGTCACTCATCATTTTATCTATTGTACGCCGTAAAATAGCATTTAATTTTTCTTGTAGCTAGGTAGGGTCATTCATTTTATCTATTATACTTTGAATGCTAAGACAAATTAATAATACATGCATGATTCCATGGATGTTTTTTTTTTCATAAAACCTTGTAAATTTTATTAAAAATAAAAGAAGTGAGATACAAGGTTTTTGGGCCCTCCCGGCCTCTTCCAAAAAATATGTCTTTTATGTACTTCCTGATGGAAATAACGCCCGAAAAACAATATATGTAATTGTTTTTATAATTAATAAATGACAGATTTATTCTCATCTTATTATTTGCTTTGTGCTTATATTTAATACACTGCTGAAAACCCCAAGTCGTATCATATGTAGCCATATAACTTGGTGTGTGTCACACATAAGGATTAAGTTTATGGTGATACACTTGAAATGTTAGCCTGTGGTGAACTTAATCAAAGTATAGGGTCTATTGAGTAAACCACCATTAATGCCCCAAAACATTTTATGGTGTGACCGTCTTATCCGGACCGTCGATATTGGTTATCTAAGTGGGGCATTTATGTATGATGTAGTCATATAGGACTGAACCGATTTAATCCGTATTTCTCATATAATTCCGTGATTGAGAAATCTTGTTAAATCACAAAATGATCATATATGGATTAACCTTAATCCTGAAGTGATTACAGACTCTTACTTGCTTCAGGATAGGGTTTGATGTATTCGTTAAAGATTGCTAAGAGGCGCGGTCCGAATCACTTTCACGTTGGCACTATTCTGGAATCAATGAGAAGTGTGTGTCTCACAAATATGGAATACATTCCTTCCTGCGGGAAGTAGAAAGACAATCCCATTATTTGTTAATCCTAGAAACTGATCGATCCCGGGAGTTCGTATTGGTTATGAACTAATTGATCACTAGTGGGTTGATGGTAAATAAGGATAAGATATATTGAAGAAGGTTTACGGTAATATTCTTGCTTCGTTACGGATAGTCTATGGAGGGTTAGTTTATATGTAATGATTATATCAATGGACACTTATCGACTCAACTCGACGTTTTGAGAATAAGTTATATCTATAATCGATAGAGTTCAGTTTCGGATTTATGGTAGCGTAATTCCGGAATTAATAAGTTGAGTAGAAATATTATATTCGATGAATATTTTATTCAATTTATTGTAGCTACTGGTTATAGGTCCACGGTCCCCGGATTGGCTCCTAACACGCCAGTGTTTTCTCGTTTATGGAACCTCGAGAATAAATTAAATAGTTGGACTATTTAATGAATATGCAATATTATTTATTTGGTAAATAATATGTAAAATAGAAAATACATTTTCTATTAAAATTGATGACATAAGTGGCGCCCCAAATGTGATAAGTCACATGTATAATTAATTATTATTTGTTAAATAATTAATGGATAAATTAAGAGATTGATTTTTTGGGAATTATCTCTTATTTTTATGGCAAAAATATCTTTTCCTTATGGGAATAGGTAATTGTAGTGTGAAAATGATAACTCTCTTGACTAGTTATTTTCCTATATAAAGAGAGTTCCTCCTAGCACAATTCATCATCACAAATTTCGCCACTTACTATTAAAAAGAAGAGAAAATTAGTTTCTTGTTATAGTCATTAAGAGAAGAAAAACTTAGGGTTTTTCTTGTGCATATTCGAGGAGGTTCTACGGTGAGGATCGACGTCCACCAGTCGTCGCTAGGAGATACAATCCGGAAGACTGCGGCTTCTCCCTTTGGTCGACTATTTCTTCCTCTCCGTTTAGGTAAATATTCAACCTTCTTATAGTTATATTAATTATTTATGCGAATCAAATTGTGGTAAAATCGCATGCGAATTTATTCGTAGATTCCGCTGTGCATGATCGAGCGTCTCGATCGGTGCTGTGAATCAGTTCTGACGATCCAATTATGGATCGGATCCGGATTCGTGTTTCTGTATATCCAGCAAGAACCAGCTGCCATTACTACAGAATTGCATTGATTTGCAGGGGCTTGAAGATTCTGGATCAATGAAAGAAGATGATCATATTGAGATTTTGTAATCATTCCAGAATCTTGTGTCTCTGGCTGATCAGAAGCCTGCTCAGAATCAATCATGACATTGTTGGCAATTGGACCAGAACTTCTTCCAGAATTCTTGAAGTTTGGAGGAAAGAAATACTTCTTGTAACATTTGTCAATATTGTGGCCTTCTTTTCCACAGTATGTGCACACCGGCCTCTTTGAATTACCTTGAAAACCTCTACCTGCACATCTACCTTGGCCTCTTCCTTGTGCAGGATATTTGGATTGTTGTCCAACCACTGCATTACAATCTAAACCAGAATTGGGAAGATAAGAAGAAGCAGCCAACACAACAGAATCTATATTTGTAGAAGTATAAACCAATTGTTGCTCATGATTCAAAGCCATTACAAAGGCAGTTTTGATATCAGGTAATGGCAGAGTCATCAAAACCTGAGATTTCACAGTACTGAAATTGCCATTCAGACCCTTCAAGAACCTTGTTGAGTATGCATTATCGTAATATTCCCTAATAGTATGTAGTGCAGGGCAAGTACATAGAGGTATAGGCCTCAATACTAAGTATTGATCCCACAGTGACTTCGATTTGGTGTAATAATCAGTCACTGATAAGCTACCTTGTTTAGTTTTCTCAATTTCTTCTTCAATATTCGAAAGCCTATAGGCGTTCCCTATACCAAACCTATCGTGTAGATCAATCTTGATTTCTCTTGCTGTGTCAAAATACATGACACTTTCTGCAACCGAAGGAATCATAGAATTAACCAGCCAAGAATGTACCAAATCGTTTAATTGCATCCAAGAAGAATAACCAGCATCTGTTACTTCAGGCATGGTGGAAGTTCCATCCACCAATGAAAGCTTGCCTCGAGATGACAACATCTTTGTCATGGAACGCTTCCAATGATTGTAATTGTCCACCCCTTTCAGCAGAGGTTGAACCAAAACCAGACTCGGATTATCAAGGTTGTTTCTAGAATTTGCAGGTGTAGCCATTGATGAAATTTGAAGAGATTCAATCAAGAAATGAATGAAAACAGGTGTTCTCTAGAAGAACTAACAGCGGAATCTACGACGCTCTGATACCATGTTGAAAAACTAACTTTGGGATCATTAAGAATCAAGAACAAACTGGAAAATCACAATGAACTCACATGAAGAAGATGAAGATCTTCATGAAATTTGAAAATTGGAAAAGGCGGGAAAAATGTAGAACTCAAATTGATCAATTCTGATTGACTAAAAAGTAAATTGAAGTTACAATTGATCTTCTCCAAGCTAGAATCGAAGTATATATAGCCTAATTGAGCTCAACCGCTCTTAACCGAAATGTAACAAACTATAAAACTACTCCATGGCTAAGTGTTTGACGAAATGCCAATGTGGCAAAAAACTTGTATCATTAGCAATATTCTCAACAAGCAAATATATATATATATACCTATTTATAATGTTTGGTTGGGAAACTCCAACCAAACTGTCCACGTGTATTTTTTTTTTTTTTTTTCTGTTCATCGGGCGGCCCAGTCCAGAAAAAAGTTTTTTTTTTTTTTTTTTTTTTTCTGTTCATGGGGCGGCCCAGCCCATAAAAAAAAAAGTGTTTTTTTTTTTTTTTTTTTTTGAAGGGTTTGAGTTAAATTGTTCCATTTTAGAGGACTCAATTGTATTTTTAATCTACACATTAGCTTTAATTTATTCTTAATCTTATTATGTGTGTTGTGCTTAAGATGTATCCAATTCCGATTTAAACATTTGGGAAATGTCAAAGAAGCACTCCACGTGTTTTTTTTTTCTTTTTTTACTGTTCATTGGGCGGCCCAGCCCAAAAAAAAGTTTTTTTTTTTTTTTTAATTTTATTTTTTATGTATCCCCCATTTCATATCCAACGAGTGTGTACGAGCGCGCGTTGTCGCGCGCCTTCCCATCTAGTATATATATATATATATATATATATATATATATATATATATATATATATATATATATATATATATGTGTGTGTGTGTGTGTGTGTGTGTGTGTGTATATATATATATATATATATATATATATATATATATATATATAGTAGTGGATAAATCTCATACACGTACACTAGGAGAAATTTGCGTTTTTATGGCTGCGCGTGCATTGAGCGCCGTAAAATGGCATTTTTCTTGTAGCTAGCTAGGGTCACTCATCATTTTATCTATTGTACGCCGTAAAATAGCATTTAATTTTAGAGAGAATTGAAAATATACACATTTAAATAAAAATAGTTTCGATGTATACCCATATTTTTAATTCTTACATTCATAACCCCGTAAAAAATCTCACGTGGCCGGGCTATTTCTGTCAAAAATATCATGTGGCCGGGCTATTTTTTCATCAGGCCGGGATATTTTTGCAAGAAGCTGGGTTAATTTTCCCCATGTCCGGACTACATAGCGTGTATTATTTTTATTTTTTATTTTTAAATTTATTGGCCATTCCTACGGCTAGAACTTTTTGGGATTATTTCTGGAATACCACCATTTTGTGGTGTAAATGTGGAAATACCACTTCAGTGCAATTTTCACGATTTTGGTTCGCGATTTTCTCCCATTTTTTTCACAAATGTGCACGATCTTAAGATACACAAATTCCCTATTGGGGTTCCCTTTTCCAATTAGGGTTTAGTTTGGTTCCAAAAACACCTAAAACACGAAAAACGGAATGGTTTTTTTTTTTTTTTTTTTTTTTTTTTTTTTTTTTGTGGAAACGGGCATTTTTATTTATTTAACTTAAAACTGGTGCTCCAAAACGTTGCACCAACCAAAACGTACAAACTTCAAATTCAGGATCAAAGAAATCATAAAAAGATCTAAGAACTACACTGAAAACATTAATCTTGCCATGCAAGCCGTAAATTCTTCACTCGCTCCACCGCTTGGGACACGAACACAGAGGCTGGAGGTCTTTCGACTGTCGAGTCATGAATCTCCTTAGCCCAACATTTGTCTTGTCTCAATAGTGGTATTTTGACAAGGGTTCCGAGTTTTTTAAGCAATTAAATTATGTTTGTTTTAAACAACAGGAAAAACAGTGACCCGAGAAGGATTTTGGTGTTGCCCTTCTCCAGTTGTGTATCAGAAGCCCAGAAAATTGATTGGACCTCAATATCTTCAGGCCGAGAATAGATGAAGAAGAAGAACTCGATTGAAAGGCGAACGACGTACTGAACCGATCACAAAACCCAAAATTCCCAAAAAAAAAAGTGCTCATTAATTCCATGTTTTTCTTCATCGACCTTTTAACACCGACGATGACAAGCGATGCATATGCTGCGCGCGTTGATCAGTAATAATAGAGAAAGAAAATTTTCTTCGTCGACCTTTTAACACCGACGATGACAAGCGATGCATATGCTGCGTTGATCAGTAATAATAGAGAAAGAAAACCAAGTAGTAATCCCCTACATTGATAATTGATTGGATAATGAAATCTATATATGAAGAAATCATAGACAGAATTGAGAAGGTCGTCATCATCATATCAAGCTCATATATCAAAGTTTATGTGGCGTAGCTGATTTTAATAATCTCACAATATTTTTAACTCGCACATGAAGACAAACAAACTATTTCTTGAAACATTCTTAATAAAACTTGTGATGTTAGGCGCATTAAAACAAAAACCAAAGATCCCAAACTCTCTCTGCCGGTATGATTTGTGGAATAGGGGGAAACTCTCTCTCTGTCAGGGTCGTCGGATTGCTGTCCTGTATCCATGGTCTCCATTTGGATTCTAGGGAGAAGGAAGCCGGAGAAGGTTGGTGGCTGTGGTGCTAGGCCAGAACAGCGTCCACTGTTTAAAATAAATATAATACAGGCTTAGGGAAAATTAGCTCGGCTTCTTGCAAAAATATTCCGGTTACATGAGATTTTTTACGGAAATATCCCGGCCCGATGAAAAAATAGCCCGTCCACATGAGACTTTTCACGGGGTTATAATTTTAATAATTAAAAATAAGGGTATATATCAAAAACTATTTTTTACCCAACGGTATATATTTTGAATTTCCGTCTTAATTTTTCTTGTAGCTAGGTAGGGTCATTCATTTTATCTATTATACTTTGAATGCTAAGACAAATTAATAATCCATGCATGATTTCCATGGATGTTTTTTTTTCATAAAACCTTGTAAATTTTATTAAAAATAAAAGAAGTGAGATACAAGGTTTTTGGGTTCTCCCGACCTCTTCCAAAAAATATGTCTTCAATGTACTTCCCCCATCTCCTTAAAACCCTAGTCCAGAAAATTCGATGTGAAAAACCGAATGCTAGGGAAAGAGGATTCCGCGGATGTTAATAACAGGGTTTATGGTTTACTGTAGTAATGAAATTTGAGTGAATTATTGTGAGTGCTGATGTATAGTAGACATGGGTGGTGGTGGTGGTGGTCCTCCTCATGGCTAGCTTTTAATTTGCTATCCTTCTTTCTTTTTCTTTTTTCTTTTTTTTTATAATGTTTTTGGGTTTTTTTTTTTTTTTGCTTTCCATTCCATTTTCTTCTTCTTACATTAGAAAATACACTAATTTTAGGATGGTCGAGGTGTAAGTTTTGTACCACCAAGTCAGCACTTTCAAAGGGATACATTGGTGGAAATTTTTTACAAGTAGGGGCCATTGGTGAAAGTTGAATTCATATTGGTTTTGGTGAACCAACTAGGATTTACACCAGGTCAACATAAAATTTGTGTAGAAAATATATAAACTCTCTATTTCCCCTGCATTAATCTGATGATGCATGATTGATGATGAAACATTAACGTGCACCGCATATTTTCATCCATAATATAATGTTATTGTCACAATCATCCAGACACGTACGTACGTATAACGGTTAAAAAATATATAAACGTATTTTTATACTACTGATCATTATTATATAACACTAATTCATTATGATGTAGATTTATCATAATCAAGAGTACGGAATTGTACGTAAGCATGTTACATATGTCACTCGTGATTGAGTGATTATGGATCGGTATTTACTAGTTCTTGTATCATCAATTCATCATATCATATATATATATAAAGCCATAGAACTGCCATTTGACTCGTATCATCGTTGTTTGATTTAGAACAGTAGTTAACCTAAATTATGTAGTTCACCATGCATGACTTTAATTACTATTAACACTTTCTTTAAAATCACAATTACGTACGGTTTTATCCATTTGTCTTTGATCACTTACTAAATTGTGAATCGATCGATTATCACTAATTAATTAAGATGACGTAAATAAAGAAAACCAGAATACGCAGACGGAAGACTCTGAATCTGTTTTATTGAATTGATGAATAAAGCTTACAATGTATCTTGTATATATAGTAGAGAAATAATATGAGATAAATCTAAATACTTATCCAAATATAATTTAAATAAAATAAATAAATAATCTTTTATTTGAAAATCTAATTTATCTTGAATATATCATCTTTATCTCCTTTTTTGATCTCCATTCATATCTTCTCGACTTTATCTTCTAATACCCTCCCTCAAACGTTGCGGGATTGGAGGTAATGTTTGCCATCAACAAAGAAAATGCTACGACTTTTTGACACCCACGACTTTTTTCTTTCCGCTCTTGCTCTTTTAGCTCACCTCTTGCTTTTAAGGCGTGGCTCTTTCTTTTTTTGTTGTCGAAAAATCTGCTCAATTTTTTTTTGTGACCGCAAAAGTGCTCTTTGATCTCTGAAATACACATCTGACGGAGGGATCTATGTCTTTCAATTGCAACGAAAATAAAATAGACATATATAACATAGATATCAAAGAAAAATATATGATGATATATGTAAGAATATTTTTATTCATAAATAAAACCTAAAAAAAACAAATTGGACTCCGAAAACAATCTGTGCATTAAACATCGTCTCCGCATCTATGCCTTGCTCTGCATCTGTGGACGACAAAATATTTCTGTAGTCAACCCACAATTTGGGAAGCCAAATTGCACCCACAATTTTATTTGGGCACAAGTTGTGGCACTGCACGACGTGATGTGAATTTTTTTTTTTTTTTTTTTTTTTTTTTTGCACATAGCCTGCTGATGACAATGGATGACAATGATAGATATGTAGTTTCGGATTCCTTTGGAAGAACGAGATGATCGAAGGATATAATTATTATTATTATTTTTTTTTTTTTTTTAAGAGTGGAAGAGGGATCGGGCGAGGGTTCACCATGTTAAGCGCACTCGAACCCCCGCCCCTACTCGATACTATGAAGAAAACCGAATACGCGGACGGAAGACTCGAATCTGTTTTATTGAATTGATGAATAAAGCTTACAATGTATCTTGTATATATAGTAGAGAAATAATATGAGATAAATCTAAATACTTATCCAAATATAATTTAAATAAAATAAATAAATAATCTTTTATTTGAAAATCTAATTTATCTTGAATATATCATCTTTATCTCCTTTTTTGATCTCCATTCATATCTTCTGACTTTATCTTCTAATAGTACAAGTACACAAGTCTCCATTATCTATCTATATATATACGACGTCAATATAAAACATTATTACATTTTACTAGCTTTTTACATGATAATAATACACATATATATATATATATAATATATACATACATGGACGAAAGTAAGTTGAACCGACAAATAGTAGCATATATAAACTTTAGAGGGCAGAAAAGGAATTTGGCACTTGCTTTTTAGCATATATAATAATGGTGCTTAATTAATGATATAGAGTAATGCAGTAAACAGCAGTAGCAGATTAGATTACTAAATGATCCATGATCCATATAATTAAACGTACTATTATCCTTTTGTAGAATAATAAAATATATTATTGTAAAGAAAATGGTGTAGTGCTTTAATTTGACAAAGTAGAAAGCAGGCATGCCCAACAAGTCATAAAGATATGATTATGATCCCACTAGTCAATTAATTTCCTCTGATTTACTTAATTAGTCAACGAAGTCACAGTACGTGATTACATACAGGGAAGGGATCCAATTAATGCTATGACATCGATATTCAAATCGTTCGTTTCATATCGTTCTGCCGGGTGTGGTATATATCTTCACGTACTACCTACATATGTGAAAACATCTGCACCACACATTTACATGTTGCATTGTAATTATGCAAATCATGTCTGGTCTAGATGTACGTACGTATCGGTATCTATCTATAATGTCTTTTTATCTTCTTCCACGCATACACTAACAGTATGGTGTAATGAAGATGATATGCATTAGATTCTTCCAAATAAACAACATCATATGATCATAGTCATAACAGAGATTTAAAAAATAAAAATAAAAACACAGGTCGGGGAAGCGAGCATTAGTCCTCGCTCGAAATAGTATCATCATACAATAACTGTGCCACCATTATAACAACAATATTTATCAAGCTATGATCTAGTAGTAACTATCAAGTATCAAGCCCATATCCACGAACAACAACATATTCACAGTCACAGTCACAAACTGAATTTGCAGCAAAGACGTACATGCATGCATGAAAGCCGGCTACAACGCATTGGAATAGGATCCTCTCAAGTATTTGAGGGAGTATTCTCTCAAGTAGGAGTGATCTAACCACACACCCAAAATATGAAAATCATCTAACCATCTATTTATTTTTTTTAAAACTAAATCGTTTTGGTGTTAATGTGTACTTGAGAGGATCCACTCTCGCATTGCATTCGCCCTTTACAAAAAAAAATAAACAAACTTGAAAATGTATCTTAATTTGCCTCCAATTCATCATTGATTAAGCTTGCATACATCAATGAATTTCTGCAGAGCGTTATGGTATTGGGTACCCTGTAAAAAAAGGCCATAATCAATCCAACTGGATTTCCAAACATGTCCTTTCTAGACACAGGCACAGGCAGGCCCATAATTCAATTGAATATTCAAAGATGACAACTTCACTTACCTCCCAGTAAAGTTGATTGCAGTCCATACACTTCCAAAACACTAATTTCTTGTTAAACAAGCAATTAGGTATCACTTGAAAACCTTTTGCAGCTTCAACTGCTTCTTCCGTTGTTAAAGGTTTTTGAATAAACTTTCCGTTACATTTTGTACACCTCGACATTAACTGATCCTCACATATTTTCAGTTGAAATGTCTCTATCACCTGCACATGCATAATATCCTGTCTTTCGGTGTTGCAATACTGACATGCAAATCCTTCAAGCAAAAGTAAAAAGCTGTACCCTGTACTTTTTACCTCAACAAGTTGTTCGTTTTTCAGAAGATTCTTCACCCTGTATATTTGGTTTTCTATCAGGTAACCGTGCTTTAGTAGCTTGGCATCCCTTGTTAATATCACCCTCTTTTCCTTATAGGCATGCTCTATTAAGTCCCTATATATATATATATATATATATAACATAACAGTTCAGAAAAATTCTCAATACAAAGCACTGTAATAAAAACCATGTTTCGTGTTCTCAAATAATAAGAGTAAAACCAAAGACTCTTAACATGTTGAAAGCTGCAGTGTGAGATGTAGTATCAGATATATAAATATATTTCTAATGCAGCATAAATAAATGGCACGGTGAAGCATAAAAACTGTCAATCTGATGCTACAAAAACCTGAAATAGGGACAATGTTCCTCAGTTTTTCGATGTTTATTATAGATACCTGGCATCCGGTTTCTTGGAATGTGGAACAGCAGCATCAATCCCAACGCAACGCAAATGTTTTGCCAAACCTTCCACCTAAAAGATATCCATTCATCTCTACATACTAATATTATTGCAGACAAAGAGTTTGTAGTATGAAAATACTTCAAACGCATGTATCACAGCAAATCGTATATATCACCTACCATTACATCACAAAGAAACTTTGGACATCCGTCGCTTCCTAAGGACAAATCCCATGGTGGTGGACCCTGCCAGTCATCAGTAGTACTCGCCAGCTGCCTTTGTTTATGAGTCATTCCAGCATCGTATTTTTTTGCTCTTTTCTTGTGAATTTTAGGGCCTTTAGGCTTCCTATCAGTGTCCTTTAACAAAATCTTATCCCCATATTTTCTAATGACATGTTTAAGGTGTACATCCATTTGGTTGGTACACCCAAGCAACATTTCAGAATCAATAGCCTCTATAAAAGGTTGTCCTGCCAAAAACATAGTAATAGCGCATAAACTTCATTGTCATTTTATTATGATTTGGGATATCAGATATCAGCAGATAAGCACAATACAACACAGTCTACATATATCAATAGGCAGTAGCACAAACCCTGTTCATTACAAGATCTTACTCTAATTTGGCATCTTCAACAACATAATATGACGTAGAGGTGTCTCGTGAAATGGACAAGTAAGCTACTCAGCCCTAGGTTATACAGGTAGTCAGGTACGGATACGCGGATATGAGATACGCAAGTGAGGAAATTTTTAAATACATAGAATAGGGAACGAAAGGCATATGTGTAAGTATTGAAAATACAAGGACAAAACTTTACATAATAAAACCATAAGGACCAAATAATAAAAATATTAAATCAATTCTTGTGGGTACCCTTCAATTTTAGTTGTTTCTCATCATGTTGGACAACTTTTCAGATCCTTTGGCGGTCATTACTCAATTCTTAACATGGTTCTTCATTTCACATATGTGAGTTACAGATATGCATACATGAATCGCGTATCCAATTTGACAAATTTACAAATTCACCCTCAAGTGTGTATCCTATGTATCCGGTGTGTCTGTGTTGGGCACGTATCAGATACGGTAACATGCTACTAGGCAGAGAAGTATTCGTGCATCACTCACAATACCTTACCTTATAACAGGTGAAAGGTAAAAGGGTAAGGCGATTGAGTTGTAAACAACAGATTATGACTCAAGTTCACACTTTTACACAAACAGCAATACGGGCATAATCTACACGTCAGGCTGAAAATGCAACAAAAACTAGAGAATCAAGACATTGAACAAATATCACCTTCTTCTTGAAACCTTCCTTTGAAGACATCAAATATTACAAGCAGACACTGAGCATCTGCAGCTGCATATTCTTTTTGCTCTTGGCTTAAGGGACGTAATGACCAATCACTGCATTGTAATTCCTAAAGAATGACTACACATTAAACAAACAGATTCACAATAAAATTACTATTAATATACTTCAAAAAAGTTACAAGAAAAAAGAAACTGTCTGACCTTGGACAGTTCAATACCGAGCAATTCTTTACAAATCAATGCCAAACTTTTGCTTTGTTTTGATACCTTGTTTCCAACTGATTCCTTTGGTTGTAAATAGTTATACAAGCTCATAACATCCATAAAAGGTTCCACCTAAACATCAAGGATTAGAAAAGAAAAAAAAGGTCAAAAACAAAGAAAACACATTCTTCTATGAACATTACCAGTGAACACCCGTTCTTATTATCTGGCTGATAGAGGTGTACATGAACCGAACCGAACATACCAAATATCAGATTTTTGATTTTTTTATTTTTTTTATTCACGAGCAAGCTCGAGCTTATTTATTTAATAAACAAACTGAATTTTATGTTTAAGCTATTTCAATACTCTATTGCTTGAGCTCGAGTTGAGTTCAAATGAGCTCACCTCCCTCTCCACAACATTTGCAACCCATGCTCTGCAATCCCAGCTTTCAAAAATGACATGACAAATGTGACCAATCAGTGCATTGTAATTCCTAAAGAACGACTCACTAGCTCGTGTTTGTGAAATGACAAATTTGGTGACCAATAGAAATTCGAACATAATAATATGTTTAATGATCTTGTCTTAATTTAAACAAATAAAGGAACACAATCTTATACGAGCTATACATTCAAGGGTTATTTGTATGCTTTGATTTGCTAGAGTTTCATTGCAACAGAGCTTGTAGCAGCATTACACTACCTAGTACTAGTACTTATGACAAAGAAAGAAATGATAAAACAGAAAAACGACTTACTCTGTCGAATCCAGGATCGCAGCCATTAGAAGAGAAGGTGGATGACAAATACACAAAATCTTGCTTGAATCTGAATCCCAATTTAAGAATGTTGGGTGATACCAACGCTTCATTCAATACTTCATAAATTGACGGAAAATGAATACAAGATAGGTCAATAAGGAAGACAGGTGAACAGCTGTCGGAATCACAGTTGGCAATCCGGCAAGCGATTTGGAGAAGCAACACCGTCGGAAAGGTCAACTGGCGGCTCCGGACAGGTTTCCATTCGGCATCAAGAGCTATGATTGAAGAGTGAGTCAAACACCATGAAAAATAAGCAAACTCAAGCGAATCATCAGAAGATACCCAATGGATTGGTTGTTTAAGTGTTTGCTCCATCAAATTCTACACTAAGAAAGAAGAAATCTTTGTTGCAGGAAAAAAAAAAAAAAAAAAAACTAGGCAAAATAGTCAAGCAATCCTGCACTAGGCCACTGAGGTCCTCTCCCGGTCGTAAAATGTGCGAAATATATCTCAAACAATCGTTTTTTAACTCTAGCTTCTGAATCTCTTAGTGTTCCGCCTCTTCCAAAGCTAAGGAAATAATTTTAAACTCCATGTATTTGATGTAAATCAACTAGATAATAAACTTCACGATGTTTTATCCACATTTCTCATGCATCAATTGATGTTTTCGTATCAATTCGAGACATTATTTGTTTAGTTTCATCCAAATGTGTAGATAATAATTATTATATAATATATCATATTTTGACCAAGACCCCGAATGACGACACGTGTTGAGCATAAACACGTCTTTTGAGGGCTAGAAGAGTATGCCGGAAGCTGTCGAATTCAAACGGATCATTTGTCTTTAGTCCTTCTACCGTAGCCTATCTTCAATAGACATTTGACCCCTCTTAAATGCATTTTCTGGAGGATACTTCCTCATGGGAGTTGTAGATCAATAAACGAGCTTTCCAACGTATCTTGAATCATATCAATCGGAGGTCTACAACTCAAGTTATGGACATTTTACTGAACTAGTGGCGTACGCCAAACGTTGCAGAAGCTGTCAGAGATATTTTTTTGTGTCAGATGATAATTGGCGTCCACAGATTTTTAGCATAAAAACTTTATTTTTGGTCATTTTAACATATCCTTTCATTCCACTTTCTCTCCCAACTCTTGAAGGACTTGAAGACACCATCTTCAAGGGCTCTTCTAGCCCAAACCTTAGTAGTATTTTAGTCATTAAATCTATTTGTAATATTAGAATAATTCATCTTTAAAGCTTTTGGAGTTGATTTTGTAAAGAAATTTCATCCCGTTTGGTGTAATTACACCATGGAAGAACCTTGAAGAGTCAATGCAATTATTCTCTTTTGAAATTGTTGCAATCTTATGGGTAAATTCTTCTCTTATTATTTATAGTTTATGTTCATAGCTATGAAGTTCTTAAGTGATAGTTTGCTCTTCATAGCCATGGAAGGCTAATGTTCTACTAGCCAAGATGATGTATTTGACATAGTTGTTATCCTATTGGTTGATTGGGAATGTTTGTTCATATTTCATAGCTTCATGTGTGCAGTATATCTTTTCCTATTTGCATTGTATTGCTTGTTTGTGTTGGATTGATCAACTAGCACTTGCACACACACACACACACATAGTTGAGACCGAAAAGAGATGCTTGGTGTGGGAGAAGGGATAGGAGAACCGGAAGGTAAAATCGGCCTTAAGTGGAACTCGATTTCTTATCCGGGGGTTATTGTTCATTCGTTGCACTCAAGAACTTCATCATGTTGAATCATTAGTTATAGGGTTCTTAGACCAAGGAGGAGGCATAGAGTAATTCTGTACACTCGTATGAGGGGAATTGCTAGCTTAGGAGTGCACCGATAACACACTCTTGAACACTAATGGAAGGTTGGTAGGTTCTTCATTCCCATGATACTAATAGAGATATACTTGATCATTGCATTGTCTTGGCTAGGTTTTTTTTTATCATTTTATCACCCTTTGTATTAGTAGAATCTTATATACATTTACTTTATTGTATTGTTGCGACTTAGATCAAGATAATAATATCTTATTGGTGTTTGACCTCACAATCCTCGTAGGATACGACATTGACCACTAGACTAAACTACAATTGACCCGGTACACTGCGGTGAGATTGGACACCTAGAAAAGTTTGATCAAGTTTTTGGCGCCGTTGTCGAGGATTGTGTAACGGTTGATACTTATAATAGCTTAAAAGTCTTGAGAATAGGTCAATCTTTT
Source organism: Gentiana straminea (assembly GCA_036785695.1). NCBI lineage: Eukaryota > Viridiplantae > Streptophyta > Magnoliopsida > Gentianales > Gentianaceae > Gentiana > Gentiana straminea. The sequence goes on along the minus strand of JAVUPR010000239.1, from coordinate 2,952,775 downwards.
CTAATCGCTTTTCTATTTTATTTCTTTGGTGCTCACCTCTTTAGTGAGTTACCAAGTGTTATTTGATTGTGTTCTTGTTGTTTCTCTCTTGTAGTGGATGAACCGTTCTCATCGAGGAAAGGGCCCCGACACTCCTCTCATTCCGGATATCAATACGTATATTAGGGAACGAATTGCGGAGGATAAGGTTGGTCAAGCTCGTCGTAGTTTGGAATTTGATGTAGATTCTGCCCAAGGATCGTCTAATCAATAAGTAGAAATGGATGAGAATCTTGAGAATGCACAAGGCGGGCAAAACATGAGAATGTCCAAAACAATGAACAAAACCCAAATCTCCACATTCTTAACCCACCAAACAACAACAATCCACCACCACCAAATCCTCCACTTCCACCACTCAACAATAACCAAAATCCCAACAACAACCGAAACCGGAACCAAAATAACCGGAACAACAACAACCTTCCAAACCCAAGACCCATTTGTGACCAATCCGTGAGAGGAAATGCAACCAATAAATCAATCCTTCTACCCAATGTTGGTGCAAATAACCTAGAGGTTAAATCTCATCTTTTTGGGTTAGTGGAGTCAAGAGCTCAATTTCATGGTGATGATGATGAAGATCCGCACCAGTACCTCTATCAATTTGAGGAATTATGCAACACATCCAAGAACCATGGTATTCATAGAGAATTGACTAGAATTTCAATGTTCCCTTTCTCCTTGGTTGGTAAAGCTAAAGAATGTTTTATGTCTCTATTTTTGGTTTACGTCGCAGAAGCAGATTTTCGGCATAAAAACTTTATTTTTGGTCATTTTAACATATCCTTTCATTCCACTTTCTCTCCCAACTCTTGAAGGACTTGAAAACACCATTTCAAGGGTTCTTCTAAACCAACCTTAGCAACATTTTACTCATTAATTTCTACTTGTAATCTTAGAAAAATTTCCACTTGAGGCTTTTGGAGTTGATTTTGTGAAGAAAGTTCATATCTTTTGAAGTAATTTTCCTCCATGGAAGAACCTTGAAGAGTCAATGCAATTATTCTCTTTTGGATTTTTTGCAATCTTGTGGGTAAATTCTTCTCTTATTATTTCTAGTTTTATGTTCATAGTTATGAAGTTCTTAAGTGACAATTTGACCTTCATAACCATGGAAGGCTAGTCTTGTACTAGCCAAGATAATGTGTTTGTGATAGTTTAATCTCTATTAGTTGATTGGGAATATTTGTTCATATTTCATAGCTTAATGTGTTGTTATATTTTCTTATTTGCATTGTATTGCTTGCTTGTGTTGGATTGATCACCTAGCACTTGTGCACACACACTTAGTTGAGACCAAAAGAGATGCTTGGTGTGGGAGAAGGGATAGGAAAACCGGAAGGTAAAATCGACCTTAAGTGGAACTTGATTTCTTATTCGAGGGTTATTGTTCATTCATTGCATCCAAGAACTTAATCATGTTCAGTCATTAGATCTAGGGTTCTTAGACCAAGGAGGAGGCATAAAGTAGTTTTGTACACTCGTATAAGGGGGAATTACTAGCTTAGAAGTGCACCGATAACACACACTTAAACATTAACGGAAGGTTGGTAGGTAGTTCATTCCCATGACGCTAGTAGAGATTTTCTTGATCATTGCATTGTCTTGGCAATGCTTTTTATAATTTTATCACCCTTTGTAGTAGTAGATTCTTAGATACCTTTACTTTCTTGTATTGTTGCGACTTAGATCAAGATAATAATAGCTTGTTGGTGTTTGCCCTCACAATCCTTTTGGGATACGGCATTGACCACTAGACTAGACTACAATTGACCCGGTACACTGCCGGTGAGATTGGACACCTAGAAAAGTTCGATCAGTATTCTACTGGGTTGCCTGGATCAAAGTGATACACAAAGGTGTGTAGTACTAATCCATTTGAGTCTCGGAAAATCGCCCCAATGCCCTCCCATGTCTCTGTAACTGATGCATCCACATTACTCTTAACTACGCCTGTCGGGGTCTTCGCCCATTTATCCGGTAAATGGGGCGCCGGGACTTGGTCCAATAGCTTTCCATGGCCTCCACATACTCAACCGAAGCTGCAAAAGATCATGTGCATACCGCAAAGACATAAACTGGCTGATTATCAAACACTGCTGAGCAACGCGCCTTCCTAATTCCCCACATAAGCCACACAAACATGGTCGTGCCCTGAGCACCCTTGTGAAAAACTCACCAAAAGAGGCGGAATGAATATGTTGTAAAGTCCCACCAAATAACGACACTATCCAAACTCTAGCAGCAATCTCACACTCAAAAATCACATGCCTCGTCATTTCCAGAGTCTCCCCACATGCCAAGGCAGACACCATCCCCCACGTTCCGCCTCTGCAGGCCTTGGTCAATAGCAAAACAATCATGCAAGCATCGCCATAAAAAATGTTGAATATGCGGCTGAACAGAAAGCCGCCAACAGCTCCTCCAAATCTTACTCTGCCCTATCGAAGTAGATGGTCCAGCTCCTGACGACGGCCGATAAAGCGATAAGGCCAGGAAATATCCTGACCGAACAGTGTAGATGCCCCAACGATCGTAGTGCCAAATCCGTCGCTCCGGATGCCCCCCAGGAGCCACCATAGTCTCCAATATGGCATCTGCTTCTCAATGTCTAAATAATTGCCGCACCCGCTGCATAGCCCATACTCTGGAACCTGGTATAAAGAGATCTGAAATAGTGAAATCCGTCGGAAGCTCGTGGCTGCGAAAGGTATGCGAAACGAAGGTTGCCTATTGACCCAGGCATCATGAAGACATATACAATTAATATATTAAAATATCTTCAAACATCAAACTCGTACTAGTTTGTTATTCATTGTTACGTATCTTGTTACAATTAATATGTTTCTTATTTGGTATATTCTTTGTAACGTTTTGTTGTGGTATTAATATGACTACTAATAATATTACCCCACTCACAACATTTCTAAAGATGAAATGTTGTTGTATATCGTCACAACGAAATGATCATCATAAATAACTTGTATATCAATCAAGTAGTTTGGTTCATGCGATAAGCGATTTGAGAATTGCTACATAGTCCATCGGTTCGATTATCCTCTAAGACACCAAGAGCTCTTGGTCAAACTGTACTCATAAGTACGAGTTAGACTTTGCAGATACGGCCTGAGTTGAGCTCTGGATTTGTCGGACTAGTTGGATCCCGGATACCGAAAGCTTTAAGCAAATAACTCGTATGTCTAATAAATGTACTAGAATGAATGTACATACGCAGGGTTCGTGTTGATACAAGTTTCTTTGGAATAAAATGGTAATTAGAACTATAGCGGATTTCAAGGAGAAAAAGGCAAGTATAATTTGTATAAACTTAAATGTAAAACCGATTTTCATAGTATGAAGCTTACCATAACATTTGTATAAACATACAACTACATTTAGCTATTTTATGCTAGTGTATAACTAAGATTTTGAAACATATCCCAAGTCATTACCCATTCAATCTGAATTTGTTCACAAACAGCAATATCCTTACAGCTACAGCTAGTAGAGCAAAAATTCATCTAAGTAGGTAAATATGCCTTCTTTTTTATCCCAACATGTTGATCTTTGAAAAGGGGCCAAAAAAAAAAAGAAAAACAGAGTTTCGTGGCAATGCAATAATAGCCATAACAATAAAACAGTATGATAAAGATAAAAAATTCAATACAAATACGAGATTGAGTTTAGTAACAATAACTTCATTTTTGCAACAAAAAAAGAATATACAGAAGAATGGCTGTGCATCAGTAATGCATAGCCATATTTAACCAAGTATATCACCAATACAAAAATAAAGCTACAAGGCAATACAGCAGTAGTAGTTTAAATACTTTGCCTCTAGGAATTCTTCAATCTTTCTGTTTCAATACAACTCATCTTCGACACCACTATGTGCCATCCTCAACCAAAATATAAACTTCAACTTCAAACAAAACAAAACAAAAAATTCCACAGGAAAGCTCAAGGAAGAACCGATGTTTTTTAACATGGACAACGTATTTTCGACACCTTTGAATATAAAACCAAAACCTAAAATGATCTACATGAATGATGCAACTAAAAATGCCCTAATCTGATAATGTAATCCCAACTAATCAAAGTATATTTTTGAAACATCAATGAATGCAATGATACGCAATCCTGCTTTTGACAAAATTGAAATGAATGACTTCGACAAATGCAATGTGTGGACTGACGCAAAACTAAAGGGGGTAAAGAAATGACCTGCAGTATCACAACCAGACGACTAAGACACAATGTGATTCGTGACTGCTGGGGAAACAAGGGGGGGGGGGGGCAGGAGGGTGCTGTGAAGGATTCAAGGACAATGAATGCAAACCCCAACATCTCTTTATTCTAGGGGGAATGGCAGCACCTAGGAACTAGGGGGCAATTCAAATAAAACATTAGACCCTATCCCATTTCTCGTCAACATCACCCGCCAATCCAGGCTTTGGGAACATACAACGACAATCCCATTTAGGAGCATCTCCAATCACTTCAGGAGTGGAATTATAGCACGCCGATCCCCAATGGCCTTACAGAAGACACCCGACACCATGTGTTATATGCACATGTTTTAAGACAACTTGAAGATCATTTACTTCAGTTGTCAGAAGATGCAATGACCCTACATGGAATGCAATGGACCCTGACTCGACTCGACTCAACCCATATGCATGCAAGGACTTCAACCAAAGAAAAAAATATATGTACTCTGCAGCCACAACCTCAACCAGATATGGCACGAGTTATTGCCAGCTTGGCCCATTCAGCAGATTCTTTAATCGAGGGATCATCAGAGTTCAAGCACTGATTTAGAAATTCCTTACACGGAGGAGACTGCTGAATCAAAGAAGCTGCATGACTTCCCAATGTGTCCGCTAGATCTCCGAGGACCCCAATAGCAGTTTTCATGACCACATCATCCCTGCCATGTTTTAGAGGTGGACAACAATTACACACAAAGGTCATACTGAAAACATTAAACATAACGCTAAATTAGCAAGATTAAGATGGGAGGACTAACATGTCTTTCTCCATGTACATGCTATGCAGAAATTGCAAGATGTGTGGAGCATATGGGACCAGTAGCTGTGTCTTAGGAGAGTTCTTAAAACCTTGAAATATACCCGAATAGGCCTCCAAGATTCCATTCCTCAAAAGATTGGTATATTCTATCATTTCATCGTCTGCACCGGACGTATGAGCAGATACCTCGGCAGCACTCTGAAGCATAGGCATTGCATACATCAGGTACTTCTCAAAGTTTTCTCCGATTGCTAAAGCGATATCACCGAAGCAGGAGAAAATTGGCGGTTTGACAGATCGATGCAACTGCGTACTGGATAAGTCCCTAAGGAGATGAGTCATTATCCCGTCGCAGAAAGGAAGGATCTTGTCATCCAGTGCCCTACAAATATCTCCTACCACACCAACTGTAACGGCACAGACTTGGTACTCCGCAAAATTCTGAAGACCCATTTCCAAATATTTGTAAAGGTCAGGCAAGTACTTAGCAAACTCTGGACCAGTAGCATAGGCAAGTGCTCCGATGGCAAGCATTGCTTCTTCGTGCACAGTTGCACTTCTACAAGCGAAAACGTGAAGGAAGAGACTCATAATCTGATCAGCGTACTGCATGAAAGCATACTTCATGGGTTCCGATGCACCAAGTTTCTGAATAATAACCTGCAAGCAACCACAAAGAAGACCCTGTAGTTCATTCTGCCTCTCCCGTTCATCGGAAGAAAGCTTCTGTGCCTCCACCGTTTGGTGGAGCTTTGTCATGACAATAGGTATCAATTGCAACACCATAGGGGCAGTTTCATCTGTAGAACACCTTACAACTTCATTCAGAGTCTCATATGCGGCAGTCCTAAGCCGCGACTCCCCAGCATCTTCCCTGTTAGTGACATCAAGAAGTGACTTAACAATATCCTGGAAGTAAGGAGTAACTGGAGACGAAGATCCCACATCCTCATATCCCTGTGCAAGAAAGTATAGAGCTCCACATGCTTTCTCAGCAACATTTGGCGCATCAGTCATGCTTTGAAGGAGAACACTTATTATCTGCTGACAATTTGCTGGGGTAATAATAGGTACCTCCACTGTTGGGCCGTGAAGAAATTCAAAAATTCTGCCGATGGTCCATGCTGTTGTATCCTTTACATGACTATTTGGGTCCTTCGTTAAAGCATTGAGCATATAGTTGAGAGCAACATTTACGATAGGAGTTAACTTATCTGGTGAAGGACCTTCCAGGATGGAACCAAATGCATAAGTGGCCGCTTCTCTCTGTCTCCAATCAAGCTTTGTTATGTTCTCTTCTATAAATGGCATCACTAATGGGACGATGTCATCACCCACAGTTCGAGCAACCAAACCAAGGCAGGTACCCCCTGCCATAGCCAGGTTCCAAGCACCCTCATCCTGATCCTGGTCTTCTTCTTGCTTAAGAAGTGTTTCTAAAAGCATTGGAACAAGAGCAGGAAGTGCCTGCTTGATGAAATAAAAGCATGGAACTTCTGAGTCAGCCGTAAAATCGCCACCATATTCTTCTATAATGTCGATCTCTTCATCACAAACTGAGCTCCAGAACTCGATTGCCTGAAGAGCCACAGACTCATCATCCTCCTTAACAGCCTTTGCAGTGATATTAAAAATATCCTGAATATAGCTAGCTAACTTCTCATAGTATGTCGAGGAGATTGCAACTAAACACTCAAAAGCAGCCTGTCGAATCTTAACATCTGAAGATAAGGTGGCCTCACACACAACTCTCATTAAGTAATCACGCTCCATGTCATTTGAAAAATTTGCCTGAGCAAAGCCAAGAGCATTGTACAATGCCCGAGTAGCAGCTAGCCTCACATCATTATTTCCCTCGTTTGCATTCATACCCTGCACTACAGCTGTAAGGATTTTATTTACTTGATCTTGGTCTATAACATCTGGAGAAACTTCTTCACACAAGTAGCCCAAAGCTTCCAAGGTTGCTTGCTTCACATGAGCTGAAACCTGGTGAGCATTCGACAGAAGAGATCCTATCAACTCAGGCCACTGTTTAAGTGGCAATTCGATTCCAGCCACTTTTGCAATCACTTGCGAAGCCGTCGATCTAGCATCAAGCACAGGAGATGAAAGTGTTTGCAACAAGCATGCCTTGATCTGGGACTTAGCAGCAACATCAAGTGCAAGCCATCTTTGAACAAGCTCATATTTCCTTGTCTGTTCCTTGGCATCCAAAGCATTTTTCAGAATCAAACCAGCTAATTTACGGCTATCCACAGGCTTATCCTCGCCAGCAAGCTCTCCTGATAGAGACAACAAGAACACAGGAAGGTTTTGTTCCTGAAATTGTCTCAATGTATCTTCAGCATGTTTCCGCACATTAGAGTCCACTGATTGAGCATTCAAGAGGACATGAGTGATCTCCATTGCCATCTTATCTGTGTCAGCATAAAACACATGTCACGTGGATTGCTCTAATAATATAGGATGCACATGAAGCTCAAGATCAGTCAAGGCTTTCCCGGCTTCCCCCCTTAATAGAACAAATGCAGCACACTGAGAAAATTAAGGTCTACCCAATTGTACAGAAGTGAATGACAGGGAAAAAGTGATGTTCCTTTCAAGTCAAACACAACTGTATTAAAGGGATCTTCTTTTTTTATGAAAAGGATCAAAGGGATATTAGACACCACCAGATTTATCTAGTTCATATTAGTCATGTGTTGGCTGGATTACAAGCTAAAGAGGAGCACATCCATGAATATCTCCCGATGATGACAGGTAGACTAACCAATATACATCAGCAGTGTTCAAATTAAGCTATGTATCCAAAGTTTTAAGACAAGTGTCAAAGAATCAACATAATTAATGAACTCAAAAGCTTTAATTACATTAACAGTTTAAAGGCCACACAAGGAATTAGATTAAGAATTGGGAAAGAAGTAAGCAAATAAACTAAGCAATAAACAACTGAGACAAAACATAACAATCACTGCAGATCCTAGCAGCCCACAACTCAAATTTGCTTATATAGTTCAAACCCATACACACACCAAAAAAAAAAATTGAATTAGTGGGTAACCCAGATAAATTGTGCTTCATTCAAGCACTTCAAGACAGGATGTTTGCCTGAAACAAATGAATAATCCATTGCCAGGTCAAGGGCAAGCGTAAAATCAAGTGCAAACCAGCAAAAAAACACTAAACTGATCTAAAATAGACCAAAGTTCGCCAGTGTGAGCAGAAATCCAAATGAATAATCGATTACCACGACAAAGGCAAGCATAAAATCAAGCGCAAACCAGCCAAAAAAAAAAAAAAAAAAAAAAGCTGAACTGATCTATAATTGACCAAATTTCGCCAGTGTGAACACGAATCCAGCCAACACTAGCAAAAATCAGAGCTCAGCTAGCAAAAGACTACAAATTTAGCCGATCAAGCAAATCTTCCGATTGCAAATACAAATTTGATTAGCTCGGACACATCCACATCTTATAAAAAAGAAAAAAGGATCAAACCACCAAAATCTTAATCATTAGACACAATATACGGATTCAAATCATACAGTGATCAAACATCGCACAGGAAAAAAAAAGAAAGAATGGAATATCAGATTTACAAAAGGAAAGTCACCTGGGGTAAAGAGATGTAGCAGAGTGACAGTAGAAAAGTTCACAGACCGACAAAGATGAAAACGGCGCTTAAAATTGAAACCCTATGACAGAGAGGAGAGAACCAAAAAAGAGCAGGCGCGTTTGTGTCATTGTGTGTTGTGAATTATTGAAATCAGTTTAAATACTCTATGTCTGGCATTATCCTTGGAAAGCCTCATCACAAACTGTATTTTGTTTTTTTTAGCCTTAAATATTTTTATTTAAATATTTTTCAAAGAGAATAAATATATGTAATCAATGAGACTTAGAGCACATGCAATAGTAGTAAAATTGCCGACGTGAATGAGTCTTTTTAGATAAGTGACAACGTGACCTATCAGAGAGAGTCATAATAGCTTTTAAATTGATTTTGTAAGCTAATCGGATTGGGGTGGGAACGTGGTTCCGCTCACTTTCCCGTTCACTATGTCTCTCTCGTAAAATATAAAATAAAAAAAAATTCTTTATCCCTCTCTCACATTCACATCTTCGGATCTCATTTTTTACACAGTAAATCAATGGAGAAATCTCTGTTTTTCTGCATAAACATTGAAATTATATTCAGTTGTTTTTGCGCTCTTCAACAAGATATCCATTTAATTTATCTTCGATTTTATTACTTTGTGTAACGTTCGCTCCCGGATACCGAGTCCTTATCCGGAAACGAAACGTTCGGCACACATAATATCAAATAAATTCAATATTATATGTAAGCATCTACTACGTCGTATCGAGTTAGGCAAAACGGAAGCTAAAAAGACTCTGCAAAACCATCATAATTGCTACTAAGAATAGAAACTCAACTAAAAATAGAAATGTAACATCTATTATATTGGAAGAAACCAAACGAAACGTAACAACGTATGAAATCCTCTAGAAGAAATTACTAAAGAAATTACAAGAAATTCCCCAAAAGACAACAAGTCTAAAGTATTACAATAAAAACAGAAATTAAGTGCTTCAACGTCGGCGTCCTCAAACATCGTCATCAAAGTCCTCATCGTACTCCGGATCTACCTGTTCATCTTCTTTCCCCAAACACATAGAAAAACAATGCATTTGAGGTAAGTACAAAGTTTCAATAAGAGGTAGAAGGCTACAAAAGTAACTAAGGTTTATTAACAAGTTTTATGATTAAATAAATTATCTTTCTGAGACCGACTCAATCTAGGGTTCACTTCGTCCATCAACATGTCATGACTATACATTTCTAGCTTAGCTTATCTCTGTTACATCAGCATTCAAGGGCACTACGCATGGTGCTACTCACCACGAAGTAACTGGGTGCAACATATTGATGGATCACACTAATAACCATTGAAGTCTAGTCTGGTAGACTCCGATAGTGTACACGTTCGGCGAAGTCCCTCCATACGTAGGGTCTCGGACTTACGGGGTGGTGTTCCTCCGTACGTAGGGTCCAAAGACTTACAGTTATTCACTTTCAGAACGCCACACATCGCTATATAGACTTGTGCCTTACCAAGAATGGATTGATGTTTAATCTTATTACTATGCATGTATTTAATTATTAATGGTTATTAACTAGCCACCTAAGTGTTTTCAAGTAAGCATCCTCACCCTTACTCCTCTCTCTCTTAGACCACTAGACACGGACACGGCCTAGCAATTACACAGACATTGATGAACTCTAGTTCATCAAAGCACAAGCCTATTCATGCTCTTCCGACGGATCCGAACTTCAACTCCCTTTAAGAGTACATTCGGTGCCGGAACTAAACGAATCGGAAGCTCAATCGAGGCTTGTTCGTTTTTATTTAATCTTATTTAAACTCATTAACAATACTACAATTCAAGCTAAACATCACAATAACATTAGCTACAAAATTCATTGTCTACTAAATCATAATTTATATTTTTTCTCGGTAAAACTCAACACAACTATTCATTAATATTTTTTCAGAACTAGAAATAATATATACTACCATTACCACAAACAATAAAAAAGGGCTATTGCATAATCTCTATTCTATTTCATATTCAAACCGGCCTAACTAATAACCACAAACCACATGGGCAAATACACAGAGTGAGCGTACTTATATTTTCAACACAGGAAATATATATATCTACCTCATGCTTTAACTACTAAAAGGACTCACACAGAGTGATTCTTTATTTTACCTTCACTAGGATTTTTTTTTGTTTTATTTATTCATTGTGGCTACAGTCAACTACAACTACAAACGTCCAACTACAATCTGCCAAACAATATAGTACTAGTGATACCATCTAAATGAGAAATTGCCATACGAAAACAATTTTGCTTTCACCTGCAACTACAATTATAACCCTTTTTTTATATATACTATAAAAAAGTAAACCAATTATGCAACAACAATTTCATACGAAAGCAATAAAAACAACACACAATATACTATAAACATAATAAAGTTTGACTATTCAAATCTAACACCCAATTACTTTAGCTCAAAATCATAAACACGATCTAACCTCTCTAAACCATAATTAATTTGTAAAAAGAGCCTCTTACCTTTTAGCAAGGTAATCCAAGTCCAATTTTCAGAAAAACTGCAACAAAACGATCCTTCCTTCGTAGAGAACCTTAATAAAGTCCCAACTTTCTGGAATTGAAATGACGCCCTCTTCACGACGATTCCGCTGCTCCATTCTGATCTGAAAACCGCTAAGATCCGTCTTAGAATCTGAAAGAAAAGCTCTCAGCCTTTCTTTTTGCTCTCACGCCGTCTCTCTCTCTTTCAACGTAGGAAGAAAATTCCGATTCAAAAGGTTAGGAAAGCTAATGGGAATTATTTTTCCTTAAATAGGAAAATTCCCAATAATTAACCTAATCCTTTATTTTCCTTAAATACCCTTATTATTAAATAATCAATTTTTTTTTCCAAATATACATACATATTTCAACTTTACATATATATATATATATATATTTATCCACAATATATATATACACATAAATTACTTTAATCCGTAAATCATAATATTTCATTTTTCGTAAAAAGACACGTCTGCCTTTTTTCGAAAAGTCGGAATATTGCACTTTGTTTCGTTGGGTTCATATTGTGGTCGGTGAATTTTTTTGTGGTGTTTGTTTGAAATCAACTCATTTGGCAATTACTTGGGGCATTTTTCTTGATTTATTTCAGAAAATTAAATATATGGTTAGTTATATTTGGTGGGAAATTTGAATTTTATATAATAAATAGTGTATAAAATACAAATTTCCCACCAAATATAACTAACCATATATTTAATTTTCTAAAATAAATCAAGAAAAATGCCCTGGTAATTGCCAAATGAGCGGATTTCAAACAAACACCACAAAAAAAACTCACTGACCACAATATGAACCCAACGAAACAAAGTAATAAAATCGAAGATAAATTAAATGGATATCTTGTTGAAGAACGTAAAAACAACTGAATATAATTTCAATGTTTATGCAGAAAAACAGAGATTTATTGTTCCTTTTTGAATCCATCAGCCTCACGATCACAATATAGAGCTCTAACAAACCAAACTTTGGGAGAAAAAAAGGCTAAATCAAAGAGCTTAATTACAGAAGAGCGTACATTTTTTTCTATTCAAGATCTGAGTCTCATAAATTGGATTTGTCCATGGACTTTGCCCAGAAAAAGGATTTCTCCATTGATTTACTGTGTAAAAAATGAGATCCGAAGATGTGAATGAGGGAGAGGGATAAATAATTTATGTTTTTAATATTTTATGAGAGAGACGTAGTGAACGGGAAAGTGAGCAGAACCACGTTCCCACCCCATCCGATTAGCTTACAAAGTCAATTTAAGAGCTATTGTGACTCTCTCTGGTAGGTCACGTTGGCACTTATCTAAAAAGACTCATTCACGTCGGCAATTTAGTTTAGGTTTCGAGAAAAAACATATCTTAGGTTATATCGTTCATACATTTGTGACGGTTTGGCATTTAACTATAACAATTGGAAAATTTTATAATACAACCGTTGTATAAAGGTTGTATCAAGTGGTATATATTACAACCATTCATTTCTAACTTAGCACACGATAAAGTGTATTATATGAAAGAGAGTAAAGATAAGAGGCTCTAATGTGTATCACTTGGTATAACCTTCCAACAACCGTTATACAATAAAATCTCTCATAATGATGTTGCCTGGGTCGAGAAGTACTTGACATCATTCATTTGAATGTGTAGACTTCAATTGCTCGAATGGATTTCGCATTTAGGCTCGGCTGGTTTAACCAAATCAACGTTGAGTGCACACTCGGGCACGTAAATCCGATTAGAAGAAATTGAGATACAAACACATTAGCTGTTCTTATTTTGGTTCTGGTGTGTTAAATAATCTCATCATATCCAAGACTACTATTGTCTTTTGTACTCTTGTGACAAGTGAGCAATTGTAACATTTGTAACAAGACTACTATGTACCCTCGTGATTAACGAACTGTATATATAGCCCTTCCATGCGATTGACTTAAAAACCAATTTCATGTGAATCGAGGTGGAATGTCGTTCTCTCAATTGTCTTTTGCATATGATCTATTCCATTTGTTCCTATATAACTATCGCAGTTGTCAAAACACACACACACTAAAAAACTTAGTTAATGTTTTGACCTAACATCAAAATGATAATAACATCCTTTGAAAATAATTAATGCAATGTTGAATCTCACATCCCTTAATAAATAAGGGTAGGTGTAAAAAAATACAATAAATAATGGTTTGAAAATGTAACTACGACATATGAAAATGATTTTTTGATTTTGGCAACCGCGACATTTAAATAGGAACGGAGGAAGTAATATTATTTGAAGAAGTCACGATTAAACAAGCTCAATGAATCATACTGACGATGCTGAAAATCGTCGGGTATCAATTTAGGCCGTTTAATCTAAGGTAATATGAACGAGGGATGGTTTTTTGGGTGGATTTAGACTGGGTGTGAGAATTCCTCTCTCAAATTGCCTACGTATCCTATTGATTATTCAGGAATCAAGTCTTTTGTAGTTCCTTAGGGTTGTTTATATAGGGGATTGCTCATCATTTTCCTTGTTCTACAAGGATTCTAATTCTTGATCCCTAAAGATAATCTCGTGTGTATCCCTATAATTTAGGGATAATTATGGATAGTTTAAATATCAAAATCAGAGCCTTAATGGTAAAGGATCTTTAGGATCTTCCTATAATTATCTCATAAGCACCTAGGCTAATTATCATATAAATTAAATGAGGCTCTGGCCGACCTGCGTCGAGCTCCCAGGCCGTCTCGGCCCGAACTACACTGGCCCAGCTCCGTTGTGAACTAGCCGACCTGCGGTGGTCGGGGGAACAGGACCGATCTCCCACCCGGGGTTCGGATCTGCCCTTAGGCGTGAAGTGAGGCTCCTGGCCCTTAATGTTATAGTTTTTATGTCTTCATTTAATGTTTGATCAATTAGGAGATGACACGTGGCGAGGCTCAGTTCAACCCTCGTCATAAGCCCCCTATATCTGGCTGAACCACTTGTTGTGAGGTCGGATCTGTTATTGGTGCTGCTCGGTCACTGTCATCTAGGCTTGTAGAATTTTACAATACCTACTATGCCAGGTGGCATATTTACTGTTATGACGCTGTCATTCGTGCCCATGTCTTCTGAAGTGGAACGGTTTTTGAGAACATTGCTACAGCTCCTTATTTAGTGCCTTCTGCGGCTGGTGCTTCTGCTTCAACGGCTCCTGCCGAGCTGCCCCAGGTCATGCTTCTGTGGAGAATCTTACTCCTGCTACAGAGTCTGGGCAGAACTCAGCCCTTAATGTTTCTTAGGTTTTTTAACTTGCATTTCGTTTATGCTTCGTTGTATTTTTATGAGCCCAACCTGCGTAGCTCAGCTCGGGTCCCTTTGAGGACTTAGGAAGTTTACTTCGCAAGGTTAGTGTGCCTAACATGTGGAGCCGCAAAAGTTTATCCGACATGCGGACTTGCACGAGTCTGACCTGTAGACTGGTTGTTTAGGGTTTGTCCGGCTTGCGGAGCTCACATTTGCAAACGCATTGAGCCTCACATCCAGTGCTCCGAATTTCTGTCCGTCCCGCGGACTTGTTTATGAGGAGTCCGACCTGTGGAGCTCAGTTTGAGTTCATCTGCGAACTAACTTTGTCCTGCAAACTTAATGAGCTTGGCCTGCAAAGCTCTAAAATTTGGATCCGTCCTGCAGGTTATTGCTCGAGTCCGTCCTAGGGATTGATTTTATGACGAGTCCGACATGCGGAGCTCGGTTTGAGTTCATCTACGAACTAAGGAATTTTGGTCTATAAACTTTACGGAGGCTGAGTTAAAGAACTCATACTTTTGTCCTGTTATCACCCGTGTATAATTAAAATAATCAAACCGAATTAAACAACAATTTTATTAATTTTGATGACGAAACAAATACAACAAAATATAGAAAGAAAATACAATAGCAATGATAAAAGGATATGCTACAATCTGAGCCGAGACGAACTCTTTCCTTAAGACAAATTTGCTCCGGTATGTACCCCGGTTTACAGCAATTGTCTCCCAGGAATTCTCAGATTACCTTTCAGAATAGCGGTGCGCAAACTCGAACAACGACGAACTCTACGGTGCTTCGAAACTCTTCACTTGATGCAAGAACGATTATGCGAGAAGAATGTATGTATGTATGCAATTCTGGTGTTGTATTTCTGTGTCTGTGTATTTTTCTTCCCATTCATGTAGCTCGTTTATATAGCAGAGGACATGGAAAACCTGATGGAAAATGAACAGCCTCAGCTCGAATTGAATGTCATAAATATCAGCATTATGTTGGAACTTGGAAAGCTAAAAGCCTCATCTTTAATCACGACTTAAAGTTGGATAGGAACATGAACAGTCTCACTCTCAGCAGACTGAAAAATAAATTAACAGTTGCAATGCAAAACCGAACTCTGACTGTGAACCTTCAAATCGAGCTGCATTCGTGTACGCAGGACACGCGGGCATGCACAAGCCCAAGGGTAAATCCGGATTGGATTTGCACCCCCCTGCGCCCGCGTAGAGAACGGCATATAATGTTGGTTTCTTATTCCAACTACACTAAAACAATATCATATAAATATTGCTTCTTTTTCCTTCTTCCAACCAACGTGGGAGAAAAGTTTCTTCCTATTTTTCCTTTTCATAACACACACTTAAGCCCAATAGGCCCAATATGACATATCATCAATTTTCCAACAAACCGACTTTAAGCGTTAATTTCTCATTCACTCGTTATCCGAATTGAATGGTTCCAAATCCTGAATTCATCTACGACTCACGTAGTTTTCAGAATTAATAAAACATTACATATATTCTATACAAGAATATATCCGAAATACGCTTACAAAGTCACTGAATAAAATGATTATAAAATCATTTTTAATTCAATTCCACATTTTCTCCAACAATCCCCCACATGAATGGAAATTAATGCAAATGCAGACTCTGAAGAGATTCTGACAGAAAAATATTGCATCAGGAGAGGTAGCTTCTGGCTTTGAACCTGCCTTAGTGAAATACTATCGGATTTACTCGGCTAAACAGTGAACTTAAGTCTTGAACTGTTCAGCCTTTAGTGTAAAACCAGACAATAGTACTCACACAATATTTCCCTTAGCACTGTGCTTGGTTCTCATGACTGGATTCGTTTTGGCCCTGAATCACACCTGGTTTCAGAAAGTGCGTTAGAGAATTCTAGCCTGTGAACTCTCTTTGAAGCGGCCCCACTTCGCACTTACATAGGTGACCTCCTATCAAGAGTATTCTGCCATACCCCACTTGAATTTAATCAAGGTATAGGAATCATTAAAAGTTTTCACTTAACCTTCACTTCTGGCAGACAACACTTTTATTCACAGAATGGGTAAGTGTTCATCAATAGCTTCATAACTTAGTTGTCCCTTTGAACCAAGATCTTGGGATCTCCAGTCAACATGGTAGGGTTACCATTACAAAGCTTATCTTTCAATAGGCTTCAATCCCATTCCGAGTGTCAAAACTGACATTTGATCTCTATGTAAACCTTTTGTAAGCGGATCCGCAAGATTTTCCTTCGATTTTACATAATCGATAGAAATCACACCACTAGAGATCAGTTGTTTAATGGTATTGTGTCGTCGACGTATATGTCTAGACTTACCATTATACATACTATTTCGTGCTCGGTGTATAGCCGATTGACTATCACTGTGTATGCTAATAGGAGCAATCGGTTTTGTCCAACATGGAATGTCCTCTAGGAAATTTCGAAGCCACTCAGCTTCTTCACCAGCTTTGTCTAATGCAATAAACTCAGCTTCCATTGTGGAACGAGATATGCACGTCTGCTTAGTGGACTTCCATGACACCGCAAAGACCACCAATCATGAAAATATATCCAAATTTGTGGATTTTGATTCTTTTGTATCGAAATCCAATTTGCATCACGATATCTTTCTAATACTTTCCGGATATCTTGTGTAGCATAATCCTAGGTTCATTGTATATTTCAAGTACTTTAGTACTTTCTAATAAGAGCTTTCCAATGATCCTCACTAGGATTACTTGTAAACCTCGCTTAGTTTATTCACAAGCACATGCAATATCCGGTCTAGTACAATTCGTTATGTACATTAAACAACCGATAATCGAGAATATTTTAACCGAGACACGGGGTCACCTTTATTTTTGACTAAGAGAAGACTCAAGTCAATAGGTGTTTTCACGGGACTTTCATTATAAACACCGAATCTCCTCGGGACGGACTCAATGTAGTGAGACCGTGATAACACTAGTCCCTCAGATATTCTGGAGATTTTAATCCCCAAAATTACATCTCGCGCGATCCCATATCTTTCATATCAAAGTTACGTGTCAGTATCTTTTTGGTATTCATAATCATATCATGAGTACTCCCCATAATCAACATATCATCAACATATAAACACACTAACACATAAGCATTATGTGTATGTTTGATGTAGACACATTTGTCGCACTCGTTGATCTTAAACCCATTGGATAGCATAGTTTGATCAAACTTTTGATGCCATTGCTTGGGTGCTTGTTTCAGTCCATACAATGACTTAACGAGTCGACACACTTTGTTTTTCTGACCTGGAACCACAAACCCCTCGGGTTGTTCCATATAAATTTCTTCGTCTAATTCACCATTCAGGAATGCAGTTTTAACATCCATCGATGTATTTCCAAGTTATATACTTTATGAAGAAGAGAAATTAGAACCCTTATAGAAGTGATTCTAGTTACTGGTGAGTAAGTATCAAAGAAATCAAGACCCTCTTTTTGCCGATAACCCTTAGCTACCAACCTGGCCTTATACTTATCAATAGATCCATCAGCTTTAAGCTTCTTCTTGAAAATCCACTTACATCCGAGAGCTTTATGTCCCGGTGGAATATCAACCAATTCCCAAGTGTGATTTTGCATAATGGAATCTATCTCACTATTAATTGCCTCTTTCCAGAAAGGTGCTTCTAGATTAGACATAGCCTCGGCATATGTCCTTGGAGTATTTTCTACCATGTAGGTGAGAAAATCTGGCCCAAAAGACGTTGAAGTCCTAGCCCGTTTACTCCTTCGAGGTTCCACTTCCTCGTGTTCTGAAACATCATCCCCCACATTTTCGTGTGCCCTCTTAGTCGAATTTGAGTCTTCATTATGTCTTTCTTTGTTTGGAAAGACATCCTCAAAAAACACCGCATTTCTTGATTCCATGATTGTGTTTACATGCACATCAGGGTTGTCAGATTTGTGCACAAGAAATCTATATGCACTACTGTTATGTGCATACCCAATGAATATGCAATCTATCGTTTTAGGCCCAATCTTGATTTGTTTAGGTTTAGGCACTTCCACCTTTGCTAAACACCCCCACACTTTCAAGTATTTATAACTTGGTTTGTGGCCTTTCCACAACTCATATGGGGTCTTATCCATCTTTTTAGATGGAATTCTGTTGAGAATTACATTGGCGGAGAGAAGAGCCTCCCCCCACAAGTTCTGAGGTAAACCAGACCTGATCAACATAGCATTCATCATCTCTTTCAGAGTACGGTTTTTGCGTTCAGCAATTCCGTTAGATTGAGGAGCATATGGAGCAGTAGTTTGATGAATGATGCCCGAATCTAGGCATAATCCTTCAAATGGCGATTCATACTCTCCACCTCTATCACTACGAACCTTCTTGATTCGTCTGCTAAGTTGATTCTCAACTTCATTTTTATAATTTTTGAATGCCTCGATAGCCTCATCTTTGCTACTTAGCAAATAAACATAACAGTATCTTGTACAATCATCGATAAAAGTTACAAAATACTTTTTACCGCCTCTCGATTGCACAAACTTTAAATCACACAAATCGGTGTGAATTAATTCTAAAGGTTCTGTATTTCTTTCCACGGATGGAAATGGCGCTTTAGTCATTTTTGCTTCAACACATACTTGGCATTTACCGGTTTGGTTAAATTTTAGTTTAGGTAACAAATCCAAATTCATCATTCTTTGAATTGATTTATTATTAACGTGTCCTAAACGATTATGCCATAAAGTGCAAGACTCAATCAAGTAAGCAGAAGTGGAAGCAATTTTATTAGCCTCAATGGGCACAGCATTCTTAGGCATTATAGCCATTACATTCAGTTTAAATAAACCTTCAGTAAAATAACCTCTACCAACATACATCTCATTTTTGGTCAAAATGACCTTGTCATTACCAAAAGAAAGTTTAAAACCATTCTTATTCAGCATACCACCAGAAATCAAGTTTCTACGTATGTCAGGAACATGGAGAACATTCGTGAGTGTCAGCTTCTTCCCAAAAGTCATCTTCAGAATCACGTTTCCAGTTCCCTGAATAGTTGATTGGGAAGAGTTTCCCATCCACAGCTTCTCACCATTGCCAGCCTTATAGGTTGAGAAGATCTCACGGTCAGCACATACATGTTTAGTGGCACCTGTGTCCACAAACCACTGCCTCAGATTCCCCACGGTGTTGCACTCAGTCACCATGGCACAAAGATTGTCATCATCTCCCTCGGTTTCAGCCATATGAGCCGTAGGTTTGTAAGGCTTCTTTGACCGGCGATCCGCGAAGACGGTGTCCAAACTTGCCACGATTACGGCAATCACCATTGAATTTATATGGTGTCGGCTTCCTGGACGATTCCCCAGTCTTCTTAGGAAATTTCTCCAGCTTCTTTCTCTTCTGGTTTTTCAACTCAGCCACATTAGCCTTTGCTTGTCCAACAGGCACATAACGTTTCTTTTCAGATGCTCTATTGTCCTCCTCAATACGAAATCGTACAATCAAATCATCCATCGTTACTTGCTTCCTCTTGTGCATGAGATAGCTCTTGTATTCCTTCCACGAGTCGGGAAGCTTCTCAATCACACATGCCACTTGAAAATTCTCATTGATTTTCAGATCTTCTGCTATCATCTCAGATATCAGAATTTGCAACTCCTCCACTTTGTTTCACAATAGATTTAGTATCATTCATTTCATACTTCAAAAACCTACGACAAGAAACTTCTTGGCACCGGCATCTTCGGTTGTATATTTATTCTCTAATGCTTGCCACAATGATTTAGCGATATCATAAGTACGGTACACACCATACAACATGTTATCTAAACCATTAAGAATATAATTCTTGCACGAAAAAATCACCGTGCTTCCGAATTTTCTACGAAGAAGAAAAGCCGTCTTTTCGGGGAGTTTCAGGTGGCGCCACTGGCGGGTCATCGACCAGCATTCTTGCTAGCCCAAGTGTTGTGATGTAAAACAACATCTTCTGTTGCCAACGTTTAAAGTTGGAACCGTTGAACTTCTCCGGTTTCTCATGGTTTGCACCAGTAACCGTGGTCGTCTGTGTTACAATTCCCGTAGTATGGGAAGTCTGTCCCCCGTTTGGCGCACCATCCGGAGTAGGAGTCACTTGACCGTCAGATGCCATTTCTGTTCGAGACAGAAGATAAACTTTAATCAGAAGAGAAAATGAGTTTGAAACTGAACAATATTAGTGATGACAGTTGAACAGTTTCAGCAATTAGTGACTTATTTCACTCGGCTGAATTACTGCTTCACTCTGCCTTGGCACTTAGCTGAATTTCAGCTTTACTCAGCCGCCGGCACTTAGCCGAATTTATGCTTCACTCAGCCGCTGGCACTTGGCCGAATTTTATCTTTACTCAGCCGCCAGCACTTAGCCGAATTTATGCTTCACTCAGCCGCTGGCACTTGGCCAAATTTTATCTTTACTCAGCCGCCAGCACTTAGCCGAATTTATGCTTCACTCAGCCGCTGGCACTTGGCCGAATTTCAGCTTCACTCAGCCGCGTAAAGCTTCCAAACTTTGGAGTCTGTCCGGTAGACTGAAAAATAAATTCGGCCGAATTCAGCTTCACTCAGCCGAATTTATTTTTCATGTGCATGCCCGGGTAAAGCTTCCAAACTTTGGAGTCTGTCCGGTAGACTTTGGAGAAAAGCTTCCAATTTTTTCATGTACAGTGTTTTAATATATGCAAATTTTTGCAAGTTTTAATATATGCAAACTTTTGCAAGTTCTCTTGCCTTAATTTTATTTTCAGCAATTACCTGAAGTACTCTGATCCGCAGTGGTGTGTCTTGTTCCCCCAGTATGCCATGTATTAACTTATAGTTTTTTGGATGGCATACTTAGTAGCGTGTGTAGATTTTTTGCCTTTGAAATTTACTTGGAGGGCTCTGCGATTCGATGTCTGCCAAGCAATCTTAGGAAGTTTGATTGTTGCCAACTTGGTGAGTATGACTTGCAGAGCTCAGTTCAAGCGGAGCTCAGTTGGTCCGCCCTGCAGACCTAATACTTTTGACTGAGTCCGGCCTGCGGAGCTCAGTTAGTTCGTCTTGTGAACTTTAATGAGTTTGTCATTTGCAAAATTTATTTTAATTCGACTGAGGCCGACCTGCAGACCTCGGCTAGTTCGTCCTGCAAACTTTAATGAGTTTGTCATTTGCAAACTTTATGAGCCTGACCTGTAGGCCTCAGTTCAATTAATCTGACCTGCAATTATAAGAAGTTTGTCCTTTGCAAACTTTTTGAGCCTGACCTGCAGTGCTCAGTTCAATTTATCTGACCTATAGAGTTTAGTTGTCAGTCCTACTAACTTATAATTTTCTGATGAGTCCGACGTGTGGAGCTTAGTTTGTCAGTCCTACTGACTTAGCGAGTTTTTTCTGAGTTCGTTTTGCGAAACCCAGTTCGTTTGTCCTGCAGACTTAATTATTTTTATTTTTATTTTTTTTAAAATTTTTGGTCTGTCCTGCAGACTTAGGAGAAAAGTTTCAGGAATTGTAGCATGTACAATGTTTTTGCAATATCTTATTAAGTTCTCTTGGTTGTTGCAAACTTGCTGAGTCTCACTTACAGGGCTCAGTTCAGTGTCTGTCCTGCAGACTTAATTAATTGGGTCTGACCTGCAGACTAAATTTTTTGGAGTCTGCTCAGACAGGCTTAATTTTCTGGAGTCTGCTCAGGCAGGCGTAATTTTTGGAAGTCGGCTCGGGCAGACTTAATTTTATGAAGTCTGCTTAGGCAGACTTAATTCATTTGTTTTGTTTTGTTTTTTTGTCTTTTTTTGAGTTTGACGACTTAATAAATTTGACCGAGTCCGATCTGTGGAGCTCAGTTGGTCTGTCCTGCAGACCTAATAATTTTGACTGAGTCAGACCTGCATATCTCAAGTTTTTGTCCTTCCCGTGGACTTAATGAGTTGGTCCTTTGCCAACTTTTGAGTCCAACCTGCGGAGCTCAGTTAAATGAGTCTGACCAGCAAACATTGTGGAGTCCGACCTGCGGAGCTCAATCTTTGGAGTCCGACCTGCGGACTTAATGGGTTTGTCCTTTGCAAACTTACCGAGTCTGACCTACAGAGATCATGTGCTGAGTCTGACTTGCAGATCTCAGTTAGTCCGCCTGCAGACTTAATAAAATTTGCTGACATATGTTTGCTGAGTCTGACCGGTGGAGCTCAGATGTCAGTTTTAATGATTTGAGCGGAGTCTGATCTTCGGAGCTCGGCTTGTCTGTCTTACAGACTTAATTTCTTGGGGTCTGCTCCGGCAGACTTAATTTCTTGGGGTTTGCTCAGGCAGACTCAATTTTTTGAAGTCTGCTCAGGCATAATTAATTTTTTGGGTCTGCTCAGGTAGACTCAATTTTTTGGAGTCTAACTTGCAGACGTAATTTTTTGAGTCTGCTCAGGCAGACTTTAATTTTTGAACTCAGACCTGCAAACTTAGTTTTTTGTTCATATCAAAATTGTATAAGTACAAAAATTATAGTATATGAATTTTTTTGCAACTTACCTTGTTTTTTTTGGTTATTTTCCTTGCAAATTTTTCGACTGTCTGCTCATCTGATATGCTCTTCCAGCCCTCCAGTATGCCATGCAATAACTTAATAGCTTTTGGATGGCATACTCAATTTAAAGCATTTGCCATAGCCTTTTTTCTTTGATGCTCCGATGTCCATCCTGCGGATTTAACAGTTTATCCTTTGTAAACTTTATAGAGCCTAACCTGCAGAGCTCAGTTGGTCCGTCCTGCGGACTTAATTAGTTTATCCTTTGTGTACTTAGAGCATGACCTACAGAGCTCGGTTGGTCTGTCTTGCGACTTAATTAGTTCATCATTTGTGAACTTAGAGCCTGTCCTGCAGAGCTCGGTTGGTCCGTCCTACGGACTTAATTAGTTCATCCTTTGTGAACTTAGAGCCTGACCTGCAGAGCTCAGAAGTTATGTTGACTTAATTAGTTCATCCCTTATGAACTTAGAGCCTGACCTGCAGAGCTCAAAAGTTATGTTGAGTCAGAAGATGATGCCGAGCTGGGCTCGGTCTTATAGAATATGATGTCGAGCCGAGCTCGGTCTTATAGAAGATTCGCTCGAGGGAGAGCTCCAAATATGATGCTGAGCCGAGCTCGGTCTTATAGAATATGATACCGAGGCGAGCTCGGTCTTATAGAAGATTCGCTCAAAGGAGCTCCAAATATGATGCCGAGCTGAGGTCGGTCTTATTAAAGATTCGCTCAATAGAGCTCCAAAGATGATGCCGAGCCGAGCTTGGTCTTATTAAATATTCGCTCAAGAGAGCTCCAAATATGATGCCGAACCGAACTCGGTCTTATTAAAGATTTGCTTCGAGCTCTAAGTATGACGCCGAGCCGAGCTCGGTCTTATTAAAAATTCTCTCAATAGAGCTCCAACTATGATGCCGAGTCGAGTTTGGTCTTATTAAAGATTCGCTCAATAGAGCTCCAAATGATGCCGAGCCGAGCTCGGTCTTATTAAAGATTCGCTCAATAGAGCTCCAAATATGATGCCGAGCCGAGCTCGGTCTTATTAAAGATTCGCTCAATAGAGCTCCAAATATGATGTTGAGCCGAGCTCGGTCTTATTGAATGTGATGCCGAGCCGAGCTCAGTCTTATAGAATATGATGCCGAGCCGAGCTTGGTCTTATAGAAGATTCACTCAAGGGATCTCCAAATATGATGCCGAGCCGAGGCCGGTCTTATTAAAGATTCGCTTAATAGAGCTCCAAATATGGTGCCGAGCCGAGCTCGGTCTTATTAAAGATTCGCTCGAGAGACCTCCAAATATAATGCCGAGCCGAGTTCGGTCTTATTAAAGATTCGCTCAAGAGAGCTCCAAATATGATGCCGAGCCGAGCTCGGTCTTATTAAAGATTCGCTCAATAGAGCTTCAAATATGATGACGAGCCGAGCTCGGTCTTATTGAAGATTCGCTCAAGAGAGCTCCAACGATAAGATAGCTCATTTAAGTTGTAAAAATGGAAATAAGTTCCAATGAGAGCTTGTACCTGGAGAGCTTACTTGCAGAGCTTGGGAGCTCATACGGGGCGAGCTCATGTTGCGTGAGCTCATTCGGGCCGAGCTCATTCTGGTGGAGCTCATTATGTCCGAGCTTTGGAGATTTGGATGACAATTTTGGAGATCTTGGATGAAGAAAATTCGCATCTTGTTTCGGTGATACAGCAGCATCTTTCTGGCGACGATCGAGTATCGAAACGGACTCCGATCAACACGTCCCTCCTTCTTCTTCAATTTGAACGGTGGAATTCTTGTTTCAATGGTTCAATTTTCGGCAATCAACCATCGATCTGACTGCTGCGTTTTGGTGATACAGCAACAACTTTCCGGCGACGACCGGGCATTGAAACGGACTCCGATCGGCACGATATTTGGAGGGATTGTTCCTCCCTCCTTCTTCCTCAATATGAACGCTGGAATTCTTGTTTCAACGGTTCAATTTCCAGCAATCAACCACTGATCTGACTACTGCGTTTTTTGTGATACATTAGCAACTTTCCGGCGACGATCGGGAATCGAAACGGATTCCGATCGGCACGAAATTTGGAGAGAATGTTCGTGCCTCCTTATTTTTCAATCTGATTGGTGGAATTCTTGTTTCAACGGTTCAATTTCCGGCAATCTACCACTGATCTGACTGCTGCGTTTTTTGTGCTACA
Organism: Gentiana straminea; assembly: GCA_036785695.1. Classification (NCBI taxonomy): domain Eukaryota; kingdom Viridiplantae; phylum Streptophyta; class Magnoliopsida; order Gentianales; family Gentianaceae; genus Gentiana; species Gentiana straminea. The sequence continues at coordinate 2,927,515 of JAVUPR010000239.1, read as the reverse complement.
ACAACAACTTTCCGGTGACGATCGGCATCGAAACGGATTCCGATCGGCACAAAATTTGGAGGACTTGTTCGTCCCTCCTTTTTCTTCAATCTGAACGGTGGAATTCTTGTTCCAGCGGTGCAATCTCTAGCAATAAGCCTCCGATCTGACTGCGATTTTGGCATGTTTTTTCCATTAACTTGATCACGAACAACCTCGATCCATTATCGATAGAAGACCCTCCTTCTAACGCCAATTGACGATGCTGAAAATCGTCGGGTATCAATTTGGGTCGTTTAATCTAGGGTAATATGAACGAGGGATGGTTTTTTTGGGTGAATTTATACTGGGCTTGAGAGTTCCTCTCTCAAGTTGCCTACGTATCCTGTTGATTATTCATGAATCAAGTATTTCGTAGTTACTTAGGGTTGTTTATATAGGGTATTGCTCATCCCTTTCCTTGTTCTACAAGGATTCTAATTCTTGATCCCTAAGAATAATCTCGTGTGTATCCCTATAATTTAGGGATAATAATTATGGATATTTTAAATATCAAAATAAGAGTCTTAATAGGCAAATGATCCTTAGGATCTTCCCATAATTATCCATATGCACGTGGGCTAATTAATAGGCAAATGATCGGCCCGAACTGCACTGACCCAGCTCCGTTGCGAACTAGCCGACCTGCAGTAGTCGGGGAATGAGACCGATCTCCCACCTGGGGTTCGGATCTGTCCTTAGGCGTGAAGTGAGGCTCCTGACCCTTAATGTTATAGTTTTTATGTCTTTATTTAATGTTTGATCAATTAAAAAATAACACGTGGCGAGACTCAGTTCAACCCTCGTCACATACCCTTTCTATCTCTTTTGCTTTGTAGTTGGTGTAAACTGAGATTAATGTATCAAGATCTCATGTTATTATTGTGTTTACGAATTTTCATGTTAATTGTTGTTGATCCATTTAGCACAACAAATGGGGGTATTCAATATTTATTTTATAGACTATCATCAAGTAAAAACTTATACTAATGTTGTTATTTATTTAATCATGGGTACGAAAACTTAATAAAACCATTAGGTAGAGTATAGGAGTATTATCTAGTGATGGCAAATTTTATGGTGGTCCGACCACAAGTATGAGTTGATTATCCGAAACTAATTATATTTTACTATTTGTCAATTGTCCCTCATTTTTAAAAACATTTTAGAGTAATGATATGAATAGCGATAGTTGTCATAATAACAGTATATGACGGTGATCTGCACCGTTGATCATGTTAGATTTACTTGTGATCAATTTAGACACATTATTATCAACGATGCAAATTACCGTTGTATCACTCGTTGTGGCACAACCCGTTTGATTACTCAACATTTTATTATTTTAAATTTTAAAAGTGATGGTATGATGTGGTTGGACCACCACCGGTTAGTGATAGTACTACCTCCGTCTCAAAATAAGTGTCTTATTTTTTGAATTCACACATATTAAGAAATGTAATTAATGTGTTGTATTTTATACTACATTGACATATTTATCCCTCATAAATAATAAATGTTTGTTTTGGGATATGAAATGATTGCCATAAATAAATGTTGGATTAATGTTATCTTTGGAAAATAAGTATTAAATGATGCATTGGTAATATAAAGTGACACTTTTTATGAGACAATTATTTTTTAAAACGTGGACACTTATTTTGAGACGGAAGTAGTAATTATTTTTTAAAACGTGCGACAACATCATTTTGAGACGGAAGTAGTAATCGTTAGGAATGCCTACTACAATAATAAAGTAATCGTAAACCAAAATAATTATGACGTATTTACAAAAACAAATACACATATAAATAATTTATTTTCTATTATTATAGTGATAAATATTACGCTTGTATGGATATTGAAAATATGTATAGAAGATCTTATTAATGAAATATTTAAAAAGCGTTTTTTGTATTTCGAAATATATATATATATATTTGATGTTAGAAATAAGCGAAAACTTGAATCGTAAAAAATTCGGATTGCGGTAGATATAGAGTATGATGTCGATTTTATCAGAATCATTGAATAGAGATCGTATACTGATTCGATCGCAGCAGCATTTTAGTTGGATCTGGAAATTTGTATATACAGATTCTGCACTTTTTGATTCTAATGCGAGTGCTCTAATTCATCTATCAATGAAATTGAACTTTCTAGAGGAATGGGGAGAGACGTGGAAACAAATGAAATTTTCATGGGAACTAAAAATTTGGTCAAAAAATCCGAGAATTTGTAAAAGAACGAACGGTCAGGATCGCACCAAGAGGAACCACTACGCTTATTGGTCCGGCATGCGAGACTTTGCAACAAAAAGAACGGATCCGATTGGTTCTTTCATGACATGGTGAAATATTATTGGTCCAAGTCATCAGCCATGACATCAAATTATACAATACTACTCCACCCCCAAACGCTTTTTTGCATATATATATTCTCCAGATCTCTCCTCCAACGCGATTTCTGCATACAAGTATAAAACGAGAACCACACGGGACCATAATCGATAGAAACGCAAAAGAGATTCATTGTCATTGTTGTTGGTTTGAAGAAATCATTCATTGTTAGCTCGGCGCTATGGCTGCTGCGTGGAAGGGACACGCATCATTGATCGTTTTCGGAATCATCTTCTTCGGTAACCTTAATCTCCCTCCTCATTACTTTCTTTTTTTTATCCTCTCATATTTTGTAACTTATGAGCATATATGAATCTACAAGTGCATTTTATTTATCGATGATAGCTAGATTAGATATAGGAAGCATACGCTGCATAATGTTCGTTCGACTGTTTGCATTTTTTGGCTGATCTTTAATTATACTGCAAATGCTCTCTGCTTAGAATCACAAGGCGACTAGATTAGCATAATTTCCAAGACTTTTTGTTTATTGTGTTGTGTTTTCTACGGTATCTGTGTTTATTGGCTAGTTAGTTGCTTGCTGCCTGCCGATGTTATGATTGATTTGCTTCTTCCGCATATGTTAAAAGGTTATTGCTTTAGAACTGATGAACAGAAATATCTGTGGGTGGACCCGTGTGTATTTGTTTTTCTTTGTGCTTTATGCATTTACCGTTTTGTCTGTCTATCAGGAGGACGTATTAATCTGACCATGCTATATTGCGAATGGTTTAGTTACGTGCTTAATCTTTGCACAGGGTCGCTCTATTTTTTTTTTTATATTTTTAGCATGTGTTAGTTTAATAGTCTAAGTTCAGTATTATAATGATCGGAGCTATTGCCTGTTTCAACTTGGTTATGTTTGTACCTTATGTCCGTTTGTAATTGATTTCCGGAACTGCACCAATATGACTTATAATAACAAGGTTGATGATACCGCCTTCCACTTGGATTGGAGTTGACATAACGTGATAACACAAGTTCTTGATAAACCAATAACAGGAGTACGTGTAGTTTAAAGTGAGGCAAATAAATTATGTTCTTGCCTTCTATTTTTTATTTGTAGAATATAGCTTTCTGTTTGTATGTAAAATGGTCGGGTAGTGTAAGTGTAGGACTTTCAAGATAGATGTCATCTGCCATCTCTAACGATTTTGACCTGATTGTGGGCGTTGTTTGCTCTTTGCTTTTGTAAAGGCTACAGATATATAGTATGTTGCTTGAGATCATAATGAAACATTGATTGTTGGACAGGGAGTGTATTTGCATTTGCGATTGCTAAAGAGGAAGCAACAAAATTGGGTACAGTCATCGGGATAGATCTTGGTACAACTTACTCATGTGTTGGGGTGTACAAAAATGGCCATGTGGAAATCGTAGCTAATGACCAGGGTAACCGTATCACCCCTTCATGGGTAGCCTTCACTGATAGTGAGAGGTTGATTGGTGAGGCTGCCAAGAATCAAGCAGCTGTCAATCCCGAAAGAACCATTTTTGATGTTAAGAGGCTTATTGGAAGGAAGTAAGATAGTCCCTGTCTATTTTTTCCCTGTAAATGGATGCTCTTTGTTGGTGTTTTCTTATAATCATGATGCTTATGTGTCTATTAGGTTTGAAGATAAAGAAGTTCAGAGAGACATGAAGCTTGTTCCTTACAAAATTGTGAACAAAGATGGAAAACCATATATACAAGTGAAGATTAAAGACGGGGAGACCAAGGTCTTCAGTCCTGAAGAGATTAGCGCTATGATTCTGACAAAAATGAAGGAAACAGCAGAGGCATACCTTGGAAAGACAATTAAGGATGCTGTTGTTACAGTTCCTGGTTAGTATTACCTAATGTTTGTTGGTTTTGGGTCATTAACAACGGTTCCTTTAGTGTAATCATGTTATACACATGTTTTCTATGCAGCTTACTTCAATGATGCCCAGAGGCAAGCCACCAAGGATGCTGGTGTTATTGCTGGACTGAATGTTGCAAGAATCATAAATGAACCCACTGCAGCAGCAATAGCTTATGGTTTGGACAAAAAAGGCGGTGAAAAAAATATTCTTGTCTTTGATCTTGGTGGTGGTACATTTGATGTCAGTATCTTGACCATAGACAATGGTGTGTTTGAGGTTCTTGCCACAAATGGAGATACTCATCTTGGAGGTATGACTTTTGTTTCCAAATGTTAATGTATTTCGATATTGCGAACGTTGGATGTCATCATGATTTACGTCTGTGTCTATTTTTTTTTTATAGGTGAGGACTTTGACCAGAGGATAATGGAGTACTTCATCAAGTTGATAAAGAAGAAGCATAACAAGGATATCAGTAAGGATAACAGAGCTCTAGGGAAACTGAGGAGAGAAGCTGAGCGAGCTAAGAGAGCGTTGAGTAGCCAACATCAAGTCCGCGTTGAGATTGAATCTCTCTTCGACGGTGTGGATTTCTCCGAGCCACTAACAAGAGCACGTTTCGAAGAGTTGAACAATGATTTGTTCAGAAAAACCATGGGGCCTGTCAAGAAGGCCATGGATGATGCTGGCTTACAAAAGAGTCAAATCGATGAGATTGTTCTTGTGGGAGGTAGCACACGAATTCCAAAGGTTGTGCAGCTTTTGAAGGATTATTTTGATGGAAAGGAGCCAAACAAGGGTGTGAATCCAGACGAAGCAGTTGCTTATGGAGCTGCGGTACAAGGAGGAATCTTAAGTGGTGAAGGAGGAGATGAAACTAAAGGTACTGGCTTTGTCTCTCTTCTCAGGCCAAATCGACATATACTGAAGAATAAAAATGTAATATTTTTGTGTTGAATTGAACAGATATTTTGCTATTGGATGTTGCGCCCCTCACTCTTGGTATTGAAACTGTTGGTGGAGTGATGACAAAGTTGATACCTAGGAACACTGTGATTCCAACCAAGAAATCCCAAGTTTTCACTACATACCAGGACCAGCAGACTACTGTCACTATTCAGGTAGTCAATCTATCAAGTCTTACGACACTAAGGTGCATCAGTTACCGTAGTTGACTTGTATTTTACAGAAACACCTGTTTTCTCTACTTTGATGTACATATTAGACTCTCTTGAGCCTATAATTTGAATAGGAAATCTATACACACTGGTATCTGTACTCTTTGACATTTACGAATATTCCCTATGTACAAGTACCCAATGCCTAGTCGATTACAAGTGTGCTTAGACAATGGGCAGTATGCTTAAGCGTCGATATAATACCCTAGCATCACATTCACATCTGTTTGGTTCTTAGTAGTTTATAATATCCGCAGGTATTTGAAGGTGAAAGAAGTCTTACAAAAGATTGTAGGTTACTTGGCAAATTTGATTTAAGTGGAATAGCCCCTGCTCCAAGGTACATTTTCACCACCCATGGCCATACTCTTCTAAAGCATCCTCCATCACTACTACTAAGACTTGCCTTTTTTGCTAATATATATAATAATATAAAATAATTGAATTGTTTAATTTTGTCAGAGGAACTCCTCAAATCGAAGTAACATTCGAGGTAGACGCAAACGGCATTCTGAACGTGAAAGCAGAGGATAAGGCCTCAGGAAAATCCGAAAAGATCACCATCACCAACGACAAAGGACGTCTAAGTCAGGAGGAGATTGAACGAATGGTTCGTGAAGCGGAGGAGTTTGCAGAGGAGGATAAGAAGGTTAAGGAGAGGATCGATGCTAGAAACGGCTTGGAAACATACGTGTACAACATGAGAAACCAGATGAATGATAAAGACAAGCTTGCAGACAAATTGGAGAGCGAGGAGAAAGAGAAGATTGAAACCGCGACAAAAGAAGCACTTGAATGGTTAGATGAGAACCAGAATGCTGAGAAAGAAGATTATGAAGAAAAGCTTAAGGAAGTCGAAGCTGTTTGTAACCCGATTATTAAAGCTGTTTACGAGAGGTCAGGTGGGGCCCCTGGTGCATCAGAGGATGAAGATGATGATTCTCATGATGAGCTGTAGGAAGGGAAAAAATGGTGTGAAGAGGAATGGTAGTAGACTTTTGATTTATATTTTTATTCTGGCATTAGAAGAGGCACATGAGCGTTTTATAGAATGAAAAGGGCCAAAGTGTTAACCTTTGTTGTGTTGACATTAACACTGTTGGGTTGGGTTGGGTTAATATTGAGGTGTTGTTGTTTGAGACCACCCACCCTGTCTCCTTTACATTCTTCTGCTTAAATCAAGCTTTGTAACTAACATATTTTTGAAGCATCAAATTACATTTGCTTTACAAATCTCAACATATTCTGCCGTATGTTTTCACAAAATTCTACCACTTCAATATTGAAAACAACACGAATACTCAGAACGATTGAATCTGAAAAATACAAATATATATACAACTATAAATTACTACAAATTATCGAAACAGCAATCTCGGTGTGAGCACTAATGTTTATGTTTATGTTTTTGTTTTATGTTTTGTTTTGAGTGTCAGTACATGATTATTACAGAACACAAAAGAACACTCGATACAGCTTTAGATGGATGGTTTGGGTCCAAGAATTGTACAGGGGAATCCATGTCCAACGTAAAACAAAAAACAGACCTGCACCTCTACATATTTTAACATTGAACAAAATATGCATGTGTAATAATTTATAACCCCAACTTTGAAGGAGAAAGAAAAAGAAAAAAGTTGGTACGAAGTTCTCTGATGCACTGTGCGGCCATGTTTTCGTTTTTTTGAATTAAAACAGGAGCAGAGAAAGTTAATTATTTATGTTTGATTAAAGACTTTTCATGGTAAGAATTAACGTATTATAATGGTCAAGTATCGAGTTCTTTTACATTGTACAACGCCAGGCAACACACTACAAAGACTAGACTATGTGTATATATAATATACATGTATGTATATCAAGTGTCTTATAGTATATATACACTACAGTCTACAGACATACATGTCTAGTGTATGTAGTTTTTATCTAGACATACATAGCTTGTGTCTGTAGTATATACATAGACATATAAGTCTAGTTAGTGTCTCTAGTATATATATATCGACATACATATCTAGCGTATGGTTAGGCATACATATTTAGCAACTTTATATGTGTAGGTATACACGTCTAGTGTACGTAGTAGTATATGCCACAAACACCAAATCGCATCTGTAAAATCCAGACCACACCCTGTCGACATTGTGGTCTGGCGTGACGTTTGTGTTTTGATGTATTTCCATGCCACATGGTTTTTCACTGTAAACCCAAACCCGACGCTGAGTAACATTTTCTTAAATTTTGTATTTTTGGCCTAAAAATGTGATCAAGATTAAGATTAAGATTTACAGTAAAATCAGGATTAAGATACTGGCAACGGTGGGCATTATTTACAGTCGTGTGATCTTTAAGGAATACATATGTTTGATGATATGCTGCATGTCCAGTCCAGTAAGCCATACATCAAGATCCAGGTGTTTTGAATCACAAATTCTTTATTTGAGTGATGCCATATCATATACCACTCTGCTGTGAATTGCAGGAATTTTACAAGTAATCTACTGCACAAAACTACCAAAATGATAACTGAATCATGGTATAATAATTAATAGCTTTGGTGTCAGCAGGTCAACGAAAAGGATCCGAGGCAGAGAAACGGGTGGTAAAATTCTTGTACGAAAAGTCTTCTTTTAATGCACCGGAACCATTAGATAAACGAGACACGTTTATAAAACACGACAAAACATGACATCATCCAGTTCAATGACCTCCACACAAGAATTGAGTGGAGAAAAACATAGATGATCGATCAACTTCAGAAATAATGCATATATATATATCTTCTAATAAACAATATAAATTCTCCTCCTCTATCCATTTGACTGACATGAACACTAAATCTTTCACCAGAAAATGGCCCACAAATCACCAGCAGAGCCCACCTGAAATGATCAAGTGAAGAAACCCACACCAATTATTCTGACCATGAATAATGTTTGGAGTAACGTCCTCCACTCTCTTCCAAATTAATCCCTGCCACCAGGCCCAGGCCCAAGCCCACTGATTAGACTCATACGACAAATACACAAGGTTGAAACTTGACAGTGTCCCACTATCACCTTGATTTCAAGAAAGCAATCAGGTGTGTGTGCCAAAATATCTTCTTTTCTTCAAGACTCCCATGTTCTTTGATGGCCCCCAGAACACATAAATACTATCTTTTTTAATTATTAAGACGCAGATGGATAAGATCGAAAGAAACAATCTTGTCCTTGGTTCTGTCTATGCAGAACCCGAGAAAAGCAGGAAACCTTTATCGTTTTGACAATGTCAAAATATCCAATCCAAAAAGATTATCTCAAAGAGGCATTGGCAATCCATAATTCAAGAAGGATCTGATTCGACCATCCCATCCTGCTGTTACAATGACCATACACCAAGCATTGGAACTGAAACAAGTATTGAAAAACTTGTGTTTGGATTTATGCATATTATTAGTGGGAGGAGATTTGGATTGAGGAAGCTTTTCCTCTGGCCATGTTGCAGCAGCTCCGCGTGGTGGTGGGATTGACTCGATATAGAATTGTTGACCCATTGATAAACTATGGGAAGAGGAACGCAATATGTCAACCGGATTCTTATCTAGGAGCCGAGGCTTTTGGGCATTGTATGGGTCGCCATTCTTCATTCCAAACCAAGGGATTGCAATAGAGGCATGACCCGAGAAGCATTCGTACGATTTGAGGGGTTTTGGTTGCGATATACAAGAATCATCCATGTTAATGTAGTTCCACATGTATACATTACTGTCTTGAGATGCAGAGATAATATGATTCCCATCCGATGTGAAAGAAGCATAGAATTGATTCCCTGCACCTTTTGGAACTACGGACAGGACAGCAACAACGATTGATAACGATGATCAGAAAAAAAAAAAAAAAAAACTTGAATTGTTGGAATACAAGGTCTGATTCGGTTTAAAATAGAAGCAATACCTTTGAAAGTGTTGACCACATTGACACCATTGATGATTCTGAAATGAGAGTCTGCGCTACTAACCATGACCTTGCTCGGATCTTTTGGAAAGAACTGTAAAATATTAATGATTCATTTAGTAATTGGACAGCTTAAATATTAACGAGTTTTGGGCATTACGGTTTACCAAATGATGAGTACCTGAAAGCCAGTGATCCTTTTACACGGGGACTTCTTTTTAGAAGTCAAGCATATTTCCGCCTTCAGTTGCAACTGCTTATCTTAACATACCAATAAAAAAAACCAAACATCAATTACTAGCATGTGTTTCATTTCATTCGCCATCGCTGTAGAATTTTCTTGTTATTTAGAGATTATTAAAACATAACAAATCGATGCGTTTATCTTTAGATATTTTGGATGATGTCATTTAATTAAAGCTTGAACTGTGTAGTTAATCCGCGTGCTTATTCCGTGTGTAACCGATTCCTATACAATGAATGGAAGCAAGAAACAAGGGTCATAAGTTCTCAATCTCACATACGGACCTCGTGACCTTGCGCATTTCTTACGCTAGTATATATGTGTGGACCTCGTGATGGACAAATGGACCTCGTGATGGACAAACGGACTTATCACACAATATATGCACCAAAAGGAAAAAAAGGGGGAAAAGAGGGGCAATCATTTAAGAAATTCCAGATATTCAATTACCTTCTAAACCGAAAAAGCGACAAGTTCCGGTCATAAAGCCGATGATCCCGCCCTAAAGTATGATCAAAAGAACATTTTAGTGTGAGTTAAAGTTAAAAAAATAAAAAAAAAAAAAAAAAAAAAAAACCTTTGATACCAAAATTAGGATGGCAAACCTGGCCATCAGGTCTGTAGCAAACAGCAGTTACTACATCTCTAAACTCGGCCCAATCAACAACTCGCGAACCACTAATTTCCCAAACGCGTACTTTTCCATCTAATGAACCACTAATAAAGTAATCATCGCTCACTGGGTTGAACTGTATGGAAGTGACTGCGGGCAACAACGTAATTAGAATGAAAAACCAAAATAGTAAAATGAATAGTAGCTTATAACTAAAGTGAAAAAAGCTTAGAGTTTGTACCACAATTACTATGTGGAAAGATTTTGAGGCACTGGTCACATCCAACTTGCCATAAGCAAACAGTCTTATCGACCGACGAAGAAAGCAAGAACTACAATTAAACATAAACGGAAAACAAAAACAAAAAGAAAACGTAATTACTACTACTTCTTCACAAGGAAAAAATGATCAAATCGAAAGGCATAGTAATAGTAATAGTAATAGTAATAGTATGATGAACTACTTACATTGTTGTTGGACCATGAAAGATCCAATATTTGAGCTTTGTGTCCCTGAAAAACATGCAATGGTTCCTCCAATATACGGAATATTTTTTGTGGGAGGATGACACACACTGCGGCGGAGTTTGCAGTTTTTTTAATACTCTTGAGCCAAGTAATTCTTTCTTTATCCGCTGCAACAGGCACCAATTGAGAATGACAGTTTACTGCAAAATACACACAGGATGGATCGACAGTAGTAATGTCGATTTCATTAGCCCTTTCATTTTCAACCACTTTCCAAACTTTCAAAATCTTATCTTCACCACCACTAGCTAAATACTGTCCATCAACACTGAATTTCATCGTCAAAATCGGTCCATCATGAGCCTTGATATCTTGGCTTTCAAATAGAGCAGAAAGCTCCTTCAATAGCTTCCTTTTGTGCTTTACTTTAATTCTACGCATTCTTCTACCCCTGAACCGATTAGAACCAGAATTACGGACATTAGCAGCTCTACCGGTAATACATGAAAACGAATCCACTCTGCGAAACCAAAAGCTTCTCTTTCTTTCCAACGTTTTCTCACCGTTCCTCCTGTCATCTTTATTAACTCCATTAGCTGAAAAATGCACACATGATGATACACCCTCCGATTCTACTTGAGGAGGTTTGCACGAATCACCGTTTTCTACAAGCGCACTAGCTTCACATTCCCTTGCACCATCCAAAACACAACTACTAGTAGACACACGATTTGCACTTAATTCCAATTCCCTTACCCCCTGAAATGAATCCGTAGACAATCTTGACAAACTAGATCTGACAGAAGAAAACTGATCCGAGTTCCTCAAAACAGCCCCACTATCCTCCATTACTCTGCTCATCTCGTTTCTCAAGTAATTATCCTCCTCGTTATCATCTTCGGGGATTCCACTACACCCCAACTGCTCAAGAAATTTGGCGCGACGCTCTTTGACAGTTGAAGGGCTTCTGAGCCAAAAATCATACTGAAACCTACCGGACTCTGAATTATCAGACTCACAGACAGGATCATCACAATCAGAGCAACCTATACCCAAATCTGAATCAGATGAAACATCCTGCTTAGCATCGAAAAAGCGGTATTCATCGTCTCCATCATCACTGTAGCTTCCCGTCATTCTTAAATTCATCCCCTCATTAAACCACACATGAAGAAACCAACTTTTTCAGCCCCATCTAAACAATGTGCTAAAAAAATGCTACCCAATATTTTACCTGCAGAAAAAACAATAGAAAAAGGTGAGGAATTAAATATAGGAATTGCTGGAATAAAAAACCATAAATAACAGTAATTAAAAATATTAAACAGTACAAGAGATTAAAGTTTAAACCTTCCAGTCTCCAGCAAACCAGGGAACAATCCCATTATAATATTAAAAACAAAACAAAAAAATCTAGCATGGATCCCAATCTCTACAACCACTGAACCTGGTCGAACCCAAAGCAAGACTCCCAAGGCAAAATAAAAATAAAAATTGTAACGAAAAGGGACAATTCAGCAAATCAGAAAACTGCTTTGCAACCGATTTATTTTGCAAAATCCGTGAATCTTTTGCCCAAAATTGAGAGCCCAGACGCATAAGGCTTAAAATTGAATAGATTGTATAGTCATTTCAAAGCATTACGAAAAGCATACCAGATTAAAAGGGAAAGAATACAGAGTAAAAAGGAAAAAAGCTGGAATTTTTGAAGGTTGGGAAGGAGATGATATCAAAATCAAAAGAAAAAGAAAGAGAAAGAGAAAGAAAGAAAAGGATATGCTCATATGGACTTGGACTAACTTATATTACTGCTCGGTTGAATTCATTTTCCATCAATTTGCTCTCTTTCTAATACAAAACCCAAAGGAAAAAAAAGAAAAGCAAAACGGTGATAAATTATTGTGAAGAGAAAGCAAAATAATCGCGCAGAATATTGTCATGGAAATGGAAAGAGCAAATAAATTAAAGAAGGCCGGGGGGCCCAACCCCGAAATTTCAGACAAATTAAAAAATAAAATAAATTCGATATGAGAATGAGAAACAATATTCACGGGAGTAATTTAAAATTGATTTCCTAAAAAAAAAAATTGATTTTTTTAGTTTATATAAAATGTTTATTATTTTGGTAATTTTTTCATAATTAATGCACACTATTCACTTCAATTGAACATGATTTATGGAGTAAGATCAGACAGTATTTTAATGACAGAATATTTATAATAAAGACAAAATTAAATAGAAAGCTGGCTAATTTTTTTTTATTTTTTTATATCATTTCTGATTCATAGAAATTGTGTGGAATAATATTTTAAACAGTTATTATAACTATTTGTTAGTAGTAATTTACCCTAGAATTAAATGGGATGGGTATCGTAGTTGACGCAGTTATTCAATGAGATGACTTTATGTAAAAAAAAGTAAAGTAATGGTAAAATTTACTTCACTTTTCTTGTGAATGGTCCAAAACATAAAATTGCAACTATCTGTCTATAAAGAAATACTACTGCATTCATAATAAAGAAGAAGAAGAGGGGCAGAGGGGACAACATAAAAAGGCAGACCAAGTTTAGTAGGAAATACTTTCTGTAGTTGGAATTTATATATACACGGGACTTCGTCCGTTCTTATTTAACTGTCGTATTTGTCAAAAAAAAAAAAAAAAAACATAGTAAAGATAGTAGTTAATGTTTTGACTTAACAACAAAATAACAATAACATTATTTGAAAATAATTAATGCAATGTTGTTTTCTATCTCCACCCCTCAATAAATAAGGGTAGATATAGAAAAATACAACAAATAATGTTTTGAAATGTAACTACGACGAATAAAAATAAAATTTCGATTTTGACAACCACAACTGTTAAATAGGAACGGATGGAGTACTTCAAAAGCTATAGGTCTATCCATCCATATATATATTTTATAGGCCTAAGAGCACTAGCAATATATATATGCTATAAATCATTTAAAAACTATATTGTAGAGATTTTAAAAAGGAAAAATAACACTGCAGCACATACTCTATATTTTTTTAACTGTAAACTATAGATTATGTAAAATATCATTTACATCTATCGCATTCATCCAAATTTAAAATTTACTTTATATTTTCCGCATTATGTAAAATAAAGAGTCTGATGCATTTAATCTTAAATAAAGATTCTGTAAACAAGAGAAACGTGTATTTAAAACTGTATAATAGAGTATTCGTTAAGAATATGTGATGCGAGTGGTCAAAGTGGTGTACATAAATTCATTAGAGCTAGATAGAATAACAAATGAATAATGTAACCACTAACCAAGTATATATACAGTTATTGTTATCCGCATAAACGATTTGATTTTTATGTTCTGATTTTTATGTTACAACCGGACGGGACGGATCCGTGGTCACACAGATCAATCGTCTAGAAATAATTAGCATGCATTCGCTCCCTCCCTGATTTGGATTCTCACTTGAGACTATGTATATATATATATATATGGACACGTCCGTCCATGATTCACTTTACATTTGGTATACAATATGCATACACCCATGCACCTTGAATTAATTGTACCCTTAATTAATTAGGCCACGGGGCAATTATTAATGTTTACTCCTTATATTGATTGATTTATCCTTACTTACACGGTTGGCTTTACATAAAAATTATTATATGAAGACCTCCTCTATCATTTATTTATATTTATTCCAAAATCCGGCTATGAATCGTGTTCTGTTCTTCATTATGATTTTATTGAAGTCCGTCTTGTTGTTCGTTTTATTGGTAATCAATATAGTAAATTTTCCGATTGGATTCCTTCTTGTTACGGCTAGGGATCAAAGAAAGAGCTTTGATTCCCAATTTTCTTGATTTATTTGCATTTTGGAATAAATCTCCTTGAGGAATACCAATTTTAGTGTGTGTGCCGTTTTCTTTCACTATCTGCTTTCTTTCACTGTCTGTTTTCTTTCCCCTCTCTTCTTATTGCTTTTGCAGTGTGCATAATAAGTCTGTGTATTTTGTTCTTTGTAATTGAAGAGTCTATGTTCTGCTTTTTAGAGTCAAGAAATTCAGAAAATAATCAAACTTTATGTGAGGAAGACGTGGCTGTGATGAAGCTTACTGATCAACATTTCTTCTGCTGTGATATAGTCCAGAACGGCGTATTTTGGAATCCAATCCATCCACGAATAAGGCTTTCTTCTACTAATATATTCTGTTAGATTCTTTGTTCTTCTTTGTTATTGATAATATTTGTTGCTAATCTTTTGATTCCTCATCAAGCCCAAACAAAATGGGAAAAGTCCTTATCCTATATCCGAGATGAGAACTTCCGGACCAGGTAAAGATTCAGGTTGTGTAGGGGGTGTGTGTGTGTGTGTATATATATATATATATTGAATTAGCAGCGCCCTCTTTCTTCAATCATTTTCCCGTTCATTGTAGGTTCATATATGCAAGCTGATGATTTTTGCTGACAGCTAAACAAAGGTTAGAAATTGGAAAAAAAAATTGGTAGTTTTAATTTTAACTTTAATTTTTTTTTCATGTTTCTGGTGATCAAGTTAGAAACTTTTCCAATTGAATTTTAATGGGTTTGTGTGCTTACCATTTTTTTTCTTCAGTCTGTTCTTGCTGCTGATGTTCTTCCTTAGGTACTTCTGAAGAACTCTGCTTTTACTTCTTCTTGTTATTGTTTTGCTGTTTGTCGGTGTGTTTATTTTCTTATTTATTTTTGGGTTTTGTTGTGAATTAACTCATTTCCCCTTCTTGAAGGGTTAAATTTGGAGAACTTTTTGTTTTAGTTTTATTGGCTTAAAGGCCACCTCTAATTTGAAATTCATGTGAAGTATAGTGGTGAATGTGGGTACAGGTTACAAAGTACTGTTGCGTCTGGAAGTTAAATTTTTAACTCTCTTTTTTGTCCTTTAATATCTTTATAATTTCCGTTGATGCAAAATCTGTTGAAAGATACACTTGGCGTCCTATTTTATTCGAACCAATCCGTCTACTATGAATCAGGTTTTGTTCGACTTCATTATCGTTCTATTAAATTCCGTCTTGCTGTTCGTTTTTCAGTTAATCGGTGTAGTGAATATTCCCATCGGATTCCTTCTTCTTACGTCTACAGGTCAAAGAAGGAGCTCTGATTCCCAATCTTCATGATTTATCTGCATTTCGGACGAAATCTCTTTATGCTTTGGTCATTGTAGCGTTTCTGGTAATTGAAGTAATTCTTGTTTTTTCCCCTCATTCTCTTGATTTTCCATTGGGTAGATGAGCACATATGTGGTTATTGGTAATTGAAGATGGTATTTTCTGGTGTGCATAGTCAAGGAAATACCCAAATACTGAAACTTTCTGTGAGGAATACAAATTATAGTGTCTGTGCAACTTTCTCTCACTCTGTTTTTATTCCCCCCTCTTCCTCTTTCTTTTGCAGTATGCATATGTCTGTATATTTGGTTCTTTGTGATTGAAGAGTACACATTCTGCTTTCTAGATTAAAGAAATTAAGAAAATAATGAAGCTTTTTATGAGGAAGACCAAATTAGTTAGGTAAGGTGAGGTCCTTGTATTCATGCTCTTGCAAACTGCAGGGTATATTACATGCCGTTGGAGAACCTTCCTTTGGCTACACTTGGACATACAACATACTACATTTACCAGACCTTCTTACGTAGTGCCCAGAAATACTTCACGGCGTCTGCTACATGACTGGGTGGGGAATGCAAGGGGCACTCCTAATAGAAGTGAGTCTTGCTGCATTACATGTGATTTATTAGGCCCACTCTGTCCCTCCAATTACATGATCATTTTTGTTTACACGGATAATAACCAACTAACACTCAAATTTGCTTCAATCCATATAGTTGACACATAATGGTGTGCATATTTAGTCCACAATTGAAAATCGATCGGAGTTTTATCTCTTACGTATACACTAAAAGGTATTCAAACATTCCAGAAAGAACAGAAGGGACTCTCTCCTTGCTTCATTCAATGTTAAATGTCTATAACTTATTGATCTTCCTTCCTGGTTTGCTTGAAAAATTCCCGTTTCACGTGATTTAGTTACTGTATTTCACTGCATTGGTCACATAATAATGATGGAAGTTGTCATTTATTTTCTCGTTTGTGCTGTTTTGTGCTGATTTTGAATAAGAGGGGAACTGAAATATATTTTATGCTCTTACACACAATTTCATTTTATGCTCATTTTAAGTTGTCAAAATATATTTCACATATGTATCCTGCAATTGTGTGTTGGATACAGGTTTTAATAATGAAGCTTGAGGTTATTTTAAATGAATTTTTGTTCTTGCAGATCTTATACTTCACACCAATTTAGAATCATAGCGTTTAGCTATTTCTGGCTTCTGACACGAGCTCCAGCCCAATGAAGAAACTAAAGTTGAAATCCCCATAAAGGTTGTTGACTAGGTGTATATGTTTGCACGTGAAGTCTGCTTAAGAATGTAGCTTTTGCTGTGTCTATAAACTATGTAGCTAAAACACACTTTGGCATGTTTTGTAAATGTTTTTATATAAGCTTAGTACATCAGTTTTAACAATGTAAATGCGTTTATCCATGTCTAACCAAAGCCTTTGCAATTACATATATAATTTATGCACGCGAAGATTCATCAAACTGGAGGGCAAAAACGTGCATAGCACGTTGCCTCCACTAGTATATATATATATACTGACTACTGTATGTGTTCAAGCAATGGATCGGCAAATGTCGACTCTGATTATTATTATATGTTATATCCTCTCACGATCGACGATCGATCATATTTTAGTAAAATAAATAATAAATTAATACGCATAATGTAGAAACCTGTCAGCCGAATGATCCATCTCTCCCTGATTTCAAGGCTCTAATTCCAAATTTGGTATTAATTTGCTGATAAATTTGCTCATTGGCCGTCCAACCTTTCTTTTTGAAAGCTCTTATCGATCCCCAACCTTCTTATAAAACCAATAACTTATGTGTACTTTATAGATTTTTCAATCTTCCACATTCACTCAAAAATTTAATTATTATATTTTAATATTTATTTGTTAAAGCATCTGTATGGGTGTGATGATGATGAATAATGCACCGAAATGATGATGATGAATAATGCACCACCGGTTTAACGAGCCACGTGTAATCTAATGGTGAGCTAAAGAGAGATCGAATGGCTAGAACTGTAATGAAGATGGTGTTTTTTGGGTGTGTTATGGCTGAGTCCAATAATGTATCTTGGATTGCCTACGTATCCTGTGTAATGTCCAGGAATCAAGCCTTACGTAGTTCCTGGAGTTGTGTATTTATAGGCACATGCCCTTCTTCTGCCCTAAGACTTAAGGCGGTTTGGTCTATTGACATAAATAACCCCTACTGGGCCTTGCCCCTTGTCCAAGTAACCCTCTGGATGTTGGGCTTTTGAACCTGGGCTGGAACGCTGGTATCGACTCGTATAACACCGACATGGGTGTTCGAGGTAGGACACTTGCGAGATCTGCTGGCTGCCATGGTAATCACTGATACGTCTCGTAATCGATCCGATGTGGATAATACACTTGGACTTTTCCATATGCCAGCTGGACCAACTAGATGATTCCACGTGGAGGTGTGAAATCCCGTATCGTCATAATCCCCCCAGATCGGAGAGAAGCTCATATCGTATGCTGAGGTCGGATCTGAAAATTTGAATTATCTTTCCGACACGTGGTCTTCTTTAGGCGGGAGTACAACTGTCCCTCTAGTCGATGTAGATTGTCGTAGGTGTTAGATGTAATATCGTCGGATCAATCATGGATTGACCCGATTACGCAGCGGAATCATCAGATCTAGATCTAAACGAAACAAAATACATAAATAAAAGATCTAAACCTACAAGGGGGTTTAGGAGCCTACATTTTTACGGTGCTTAACTCCAAGAACAATAGATC
Source organism: Gentiana straminea (assembly GCA_036785695.1). Taxonomy (NCBI): domain Eukaryota; kingdom Viridiplantae; phylum Streptophyta; class Magnoliopsida; order Gentianales; family Gentianaceae; genus Gentiana; species Gentiana straminea. Next base: position 2,908,882 of record JAVUPR010000239.1, on the reverse strand, counting down.
TCCAAGAACACGTGTATCGAGAAGCCACAACCTTCCAACGTGTGTCTCCCAGCAACACCAGGTGGATGGTGTTTCCCGCCGCCGGACCTCCTTGATATGCTACCGGAATAATCTCGAAGATTATTCCAACTCGAAACCCGAAGCACTTGGTCGAAAATATCAACCCAAGTACTAGTCAATATGGCGTGTATTTTGATGTGTCAAAAGGCTTGGGAGAACTCTCTGTATATAGAAGAGTAATCCTTGTCCTCCAAGGATTTAATAATTAAGAGATAATTATTACATTAATCCTTTTTCCAAATAAAAGATAAATAAAATAATTATCCCAAACAAATTAGGATAAATCATATTATTATCTAATATTCCATGAATTATCATTTAACAAATAAAAAATAAATCACGTATTAAATAATTATCCAAGAAAACTAATTTCTTGATGATTAAATAATACAAAAAATGGCGCCACCTTTTATTAAAAAAAAGGTTCACACGCACATTTCTATATTTGATCAATTAGGTCAAAAGGTCAACACACTAATTTGGGCCGAGTCTACGAAAAATGTCTTTTCCGTGTATTTAATTATTTAGTCCAACTAAATAATTAATCCACATATCAATTAAATAGTCCAATCCAACTATTTAATTATAATTGAGGTGCAATGACGAGAAACCTATATGCTATATTAGGAGCCACGTCGGGGACCATGGACCCATATTCAGTAGCTACAATAAATTGAATAAAAATTATTCATCAGACAGAATAATTATATCTAACCTATTAATTCCGGGATTACACCACCATAAACCCGAAACTGAACTCTATCGAATATAGATAACTTACACTCAATTTATGAGTCGAAAGCGTCCATTGATATAATCATTACATACGGATAAATCCTCCATAGACTGTCCATTATGAGTGGGAAGTCTCCGTGAACCCGACTCAGAATATCTTATCCTTATTTACCATTAACCCCCAGGTGATCAATTAGTTCACATATCCGACTAGTAGCTAATTAGTCTAAATATGAACTTGGCCGATCGATCATTTTCTCAAGGCTAACAAATAAGGGGATCGTTGTCTCTACTTCCCGAGGGAAGGAATGGATTCCATATACGTGATAGCACGGACTACTCACTCATCCCGAGATAGAGCCAACGAGAAGTGTTGGACCACATACTTCGAAGTGATCCTTACTAACACATCAAACTCTACCCTAGTCTAAGCAGTCGACTGTGATCACCTCAGGATTAAGATTAATCCATATATGATCATGTTGTGATTCGATAAGACTTCTCGATCACGGAATTATATCGAGAACACAAATCAAATCGGTCCAGCCCTATATGATTATCATCATATATAAATGCCCCACTAGGTACCCTATTACCGACAGTCCGGATAAGACTGTCACACCTAAAGTGTTCGGGGCGCATTATTAGCAAATTAATCTTGAGACCCGTACTCAGATTAATAAACGCTACGGACTAAGTTAATTTTAAGTACATCTCACTAACTCAATCCTCTTGTGTATAGCCATACACTGAGTTATGTGATTACATAAACGAGGTACTTAGGGTTTTCAGTAGTGTCTTAATTATAAGCACACATGCATATAATAAGATGAATTACTAATTCCGTCCTAAAACAATTATATAATTGTCTTTCGGGCACTACACCTTACAATCTCCCACTTGCACGAAAGGCAAGCGGATTAATTGTTTTAGAGCACACCCTTTATAACTATATCTACAACATTCTCCCACTTGCTCAAAACAAGTGAGACGTATCCCTCAAATCTGTACCCTCCAAGCGCATCTTAGTAATTCATCCTTCCAAGCACGACCGGAGTGTGCCGCCGCAGGGTAGGTCAGTGACCCGGCGCGTACTTAGATTCCGAATACCATGTGACTCGGTACACTGATCAGGTAGGTTATCGGCTAGAGTCAATCTTTGGGATCGAAACGTCGCCTTTCCATCTAATCCGGTGGTATGATATCAATATGCCTTTGATTCAACACTGAGGACGAAATCAACTTAACGATCATCCTTAATCTGACCTAAAGTCAGAATTAGTGTCATCACTTATATTCTAGTTTGCACCTAAATATACTAGCATATTATTCCTCATTCTCCCGAAGATACTTGAGGATTCACTAAACATCCCATTTAGTATTCATCCGCAGGTTTAGATAACCATTCCTGAGAGGTAGGGTAGACTACATCGTTGAATGTTGCATAAATGCAAGAATATCTTAACCAGATGAATGGATGGGATTGCCAATGATCGATTCTCGTGGATTTGAGCGAATCAAATCCTTTAGAATGAATCCCGATGGCATATCAGACTCTGACTTCAGATAACACACTCATATTGTTTCCAACTGTTTCAGTGTTACCATTCACAAACACTAATCTACATACTACTTTACTAATATTGATGCCCAGTCTACGAAAGACTTATCAACATTCTGGTCAAGTCCACATATTAAAATATATGACTTTGAAAAGACCTAGAGGTTTGCTTTAATCCTCAAAGGATATAAGCTATGGCAGGCATCCTGCCAAAGGTTCTTTCTGAATAAATTAAGATACCGTTAGTCTCGCAAAAAGGTCTTAGGGAATCACCCCTATTTTCTGCTTTGTAACGAATCCGTTATTTGTTCTTAGCTAAAACCCTTCTGTTCTGAATGAATTCAGATTCCGTTGTTCGGCAAGGAAGTCTTAGGGAATCACCCATTCTGACGAAATCAAGCAAGACTGAGTGGTAAGAGAGATCACGGTCTGGTTAACTCTCTACCTTTTGGGGAATCACCCCTAAATTACTCAGCCTTGCATTGAAAGTTAAACTTTCATATTCATTCGACTCTTCTCCGTGTAGTTCTAATTACTCCCACTGGGCCTGAGATACTCAGGTGGTTCTATAAGAGTTTCAACAGAATTGGAGTATCGAACTCCATTCACAGGGTTATGGCTTTTAAACCAACCTCTATGATCAGGATCCTATATAGTCCATGAAGGACTATAGGTCATCAATCTACCCTATAGACCGTAAGGTCCTGCAATGGATGATGGACAAACCATACTCCCACTGCGTTTGGGGTGGATTGATATATTGATCTAGTTTAGTAGTTCTTATTAGTGGTATCACCAACTGCCGGTGTAAGATGTGGACTGAACACATCAGTTAGTAACATATTGAGTACAAATACTTCAAGATCCAAGGTCGTTATTTATAGACTCTATCAGACCGAGTTTGACAGTATAACCGTCATTCTCTGATTTTACGAGTTTTATAACCAACCTTTACTCAATGCATTAAGATATTTCACGACCTGAACGTGTACGCAAAATTTCCAGTCCTACCTTCAAGCACTAAATACTAAATGTCTATATATACGGAAGTGGGGTGAACCGAATTCACTCTTTATCCACAAATGCGTAGGCATCTTTTAGATAGACTTCTCGGTTTTTCAATACAACCGTTATTTTGAAACCAATATCTTAAATGAGTTCAGCAGCGTATCGTAGCACATCAATAACTATGTAAGGCAAATTTGTGGTGTATCCCTTAGTGAAAACATTTCACTGGGAGGCAGGCCGAGCATCAGTCCTTAAGACTATGCAATAACCTATTTCTGAGTATGGAATACTCTATCTCTAGTGAAATCAGAGATTTCCTCCAAATATTTTGGATAAACTTATGGAGTTTCGAGTAGTTATCAGACAATATATGACTACTCAGAAACTCCCACTAGCTTGTATCTTTCATATGACCCCGAAGGTCGATATGAGCAGGCTATGTAACTTCTTTAAATCTATTACCCTTTCCCGATTGAAAGGAAACTTAGGCATTGTTCCTTTGAGACAGTGTTCCTTTGACTGGGAGGTAGGAATCACCCTAAGCCAGTCTGCAGATCTTGTCGTTAGGGAATATGCACTAATTAATAGAATAGAAAGAAGCGTTTATCTAAATACGGAAACCATTTGCGTTTATATTGTTTGAGATGTGTTATATATACTTATTCAGCATTTCTTAGTGGTTCTGACTTTATCAAACAAAAGTCCGAGTCTTGGGTTCGTGCTATGAAAGTTATATTCATCGTCAATAAGACAAACAAATTATCCTATTGAAAGTGAATACGTTCGTTCCAACGAATCCGATAACAGAAAATGAATTTTCTGTGATACTCAAAAAAATTGAATCCGAGATTCATTTCCTTATATCACTCCCACTAGTCTATCTGAAATAACTGCCCGTTGTCTATTTTATTTATCGTTTAATGCAAAGCTACCTAGTTCTTCCAAAGAACTTTAGCTTTCGAGAAAATTGCTAGTACGGATTGGTCAGTGATCCGAAATCACTTTCCTTATCCTCTAATTTCCAATTTATTAATTTTCCGGTTTAGCCTTAAAACTACTTAGTTTAGACGACTAACACGTATAAACGTTCTTTCCCATTCTTGACTTTCCTTAGATGGAATCAGTCTTGAACTAGCAGTTCATTTGAGTAGGCACTACTCTTGAATTGTGGGATGTTCAGTGTTACTTGGTTGGACTATCGATTTTTCTAATCTTCAAATCATAAGACCAAATCTCCCACTAGTTTATCGGCTCCAAATACCGTCTAACTAGCAACACTTTGTATTTATGATTTTTCAAAGATTAGAACATCACCTAGAACTAAGCTCCCACTAGTTTATCAGTTCCAAATACTGTCTAACTAGCAATGCTGTGTTCATGATGTTTCAAAGATTATAAAATCTCCAGAACTAAGCTCCCACTAGTTTATCAGTTCCAAATACTGTCTAACTAGTAACGCTTTATTCTTGTTTTTCCAATGAATGAAAAAAACTCTTGTGCAGTCCATTACACATTTCTAATGATTCAGAAAAACAACAAATCATAAGGCTAAGGCTCCCACTAGTTTATCGGTTCCAAATACCGTCTAACTAGCAACGCCTTATGTATATGATTTTCCAATTTTTCAATTTAGAAATTTGTTGTGTAATTACACTTTTAAAATTCACTAAATGAATTTTATATGATAGTCCTATGTCATCTTCTGTAAACTAAGTATGGTCGTCTCTCATTCAACACGAGTGACACCGTGACATACCTGTACTATGTCACTTAAGTTTTTAAAGGCTCAAGAGAAAAATCTCTTCCGAAAAGTTAACTGCATTTATTGATAATTACAACGTACTTGTTACTCTCCACATTTTTAATGAAGTCCTATTACTAACAGTTTAGTAGCCTAGAGATTAAAGTTGTAAAATGAACATGACAAAAAGTTAAATTCAAAAAATAAATTATCACTACTAGATTTTTATTTTAGGAATAATAAACTATATAAAAAAAAGTTTATCCTACCATTCCAAGGATTTAACCTCTCACCTCAGTGCCGCCGTAGGGTAGGTCAAAGAGGTGACGGTTAAACTGAGACAATCTCTCTCAATGATTAAGCTTCGAGAATCGAACATCTCATAGGAATCAGACATCCCGGACCTTAATCATCGATTACCTTCCTTTTCTAGCCTAGATATTTTAAAAATATCCATAAAAAGTGTGACCTACTATATCAGATCTCAATGTACGCCCCGAGTATGCCGCCGTAGGGTCGGTCAGTGACTCAACGAGTACCCAAAATCCTATCCTTTCGGAGACCAAGCCTTGAATTTTGATAGGGGTGAACACCATCCGTAGGGGGCCGAAATCAAAGCGGCTCGAGGTGTCACCATTCTCTCACGTGCTTGCACCTATAGTAGAGGCCGTGGGGTCGGCTGTCGCCTTCCCCGCTCCCACTCAATATTTTGAAAAAGTGGTGGGTTTACTAATTACGGTTTCGGCCTTGACAATAAGAAACAATAAATCAAAGTTCTCCGAACAGGGTCGGTTTATGTAGGCAAGCCTACGCCGTCTTATTCGTTGGAACATATGTGCCAGTTCAGGCCAATCCGGCAAGAGAAGCCCCGTTTAGCCCAAAGGCTTATCGGCTATGCTAAGTCCTGTCGAACTGCTGTAACGTACATCACACGTGGAGGTGAGTCGATTGAGCCGAAGCTCGGTTGAACTCGCCCAACCATGGTTAGACCATTTCCGAACCCATGTACTAAGATTCTCCGATTTCTAAATTGTCACCCAAAGCGTAATCTCGTTTCTGTTTAAGGTGGGTTCACTGAGAAGCCATCACTGAAAAGCTCAACGATTTATCCAAGTGGGATTCACCGAGAATCCATGACTAAAATCGTAATGATTGACAAAAACCCGGTTCCTCGATTTTTATAATTACTACTTATTATTTAACTATCACATATTAAATTAATAAGCATTCATACTAATTATTCGAGTTATATACGTTTATTTTAATTCGAAATTAAAAAACTACGTGTATGCATTGGAGTGGAATCATGAAGATGCAAGTCAAGGCAATTTTCCGGTTTTAAGCACGTAATTTTGATCAAACACAAAATTATACCGAAAAGTAAACACCGAGATGGACCGTTGGTACCCCGACTAACTATTTTCTAAGGAAAAGTAAAACTTATGGGTGGGAAGTCTCCACTGATATAATCATTACATACGGATAAATCCTCCATAGACTGTCCATTCTGAGTGGGAAGTCTCCGTGAACCCGACTTAGAATATCTTATCCTTATTTACCATTAACCCCAGTGATCAATTAGTTTACATATCCGACTAGTAGCTAATTAGTCTAAATATGAACTCGGCCGATCGATAATTTTTTCAGGGCTAACAAATAAGGGGACTGTCTCTCTACTTCCCGAGGGAAGGAATGGATTCCATATCTGTGATAGCACAGACTACTCACTCATCCCAGAATAGAGCCAACGAGAAGTGTTGACCACATACTTCGAAGTGATCCTTACTAACACATCAAACTCTACCCTAGTCTACGCAGTCGACTATGATCACCTCAGGATTAAGATTAATCCATATATGATCATCTTGTGATTCGATAAGACTTCTCGATCACGGAATTATATCGAGAACTCAAATCAAATCGGTCCAGCCCTATATGATTATCATCATATATAAATGCCCCACTAGGTACCCTATTACCGACAGTCCGGATAAGACTGTCACACCTAAAGTGTTCTGGGCGCATTATTAGCAAATTAATCTTAAGACCCGTACTCAGATTAATAAACGCTACGGACTAAGTTATTTTTAAGTACATCTCACTAACTCAATCCTCTTGTGTATAGCCATACACTGAGTTATGTGATTACATAAACGAGGTACTTAGGGTTTTCAGTAGTGTCTTAATTATAAGCACACATGCATATAATAAGATGAATTACTAATTCCATCCTAAAACAATTATATAATTGTCTTTCGGGCACTACACCTTACAGTAGGATGACGTCATATTGTACCAGCATTAATAGGTGCAGGAAACGAAGCGTTTTTTATTGGTCCACGCGGGGATTCTGCCCTTGATTATCGCGTTTCAAAACCTATAACTGCCCCCAAATCTTGCCCTTTCAAATCATTTGGAGATTGCAAAGCATAAAAGGAGTTCAAGAAAACGAAGTCTCTCATTTGCTATTCTTTGCCTCTGCTCTACTCCCTAACCGCAAGTAAGCCCTAATCTTACTCAAATTCTTTCTGTCTTTTATTTCTTGTACCTTCCCTAATTCCATGTCTAGTAGTGAGAGTGACTCTCAAAATAGGGAGGAACTTGTTGTGATTGAAGAGGAATCGGCGGAGAGGACGATTTCTGGGCAACCACTTGCTTCCGGTGAGAGAGTAGCCGGAGAAGAAGAAGGAGGAGAAGAAGAATCGTCTTCTCGACCTGCTGCCAAACGGCAAACAAGGATGAAGGGTCAAGGACCATATGGTTGCATATCCAGTCTTACTCAAGAAAAAGCCAAGGCCGTCTGTCTTCGATACGGCATCCCATACTCATCCGAAAACATCAAAGTGTCTCACGGTAGCCATCAATACGCCTGTGATCCTCCTCATGGGTTCTGTGCCATTTACGAGGCGCAATTGAAAGAGGGATTAAAGTTTCCCTTCGACCCGTCCCTCATAGAGGTCCCCGACACTACCAGATCTGCATCACTCAACTCGCTCCGAATGGGATTAGGAGCGTCATGGGCTTCGTATTGGCATGTCGGATAGCCAAGGTCGAATTTACAGTTCGCTTATTTCGACTGTACTATTCGATCCAAGGCCTACATGATGCGGGATGGTACACTTTCCAGAGACGTCCCCTGGTCACGGAGTTTGTGAGGAGAGTGACATCGTCTCAGGGCGAGTGGAAGCCTCATTTTTTCTTCATCCGACATGGGTTGGAAGATATCGATATCCACACTTGGTACAGGAGGCCCAGGAAAATGCATGACAGGCTCGACTCTGATGCCCCCCGTGAGTGTAGGATTCTAGAGAGGGTCAACCCCGATGTCGCAACTCGAAACCTTCATTCTCTATACCCTTTTGCTGATGTCGAGACGGCGGGTCCGGGTGCTTATCTGGAACTCGATGAGGACGTTCGAGTTTTGTGTAGGACTTTTATTTACTCTGTCGAGCTGCTACACTTTGTATTTTTTCTTTTTCCCTACTTGCTTCTGTTTTGACTGTATATTGATGTCGATTTTTCTCTGTATGCAGTGGAATTCTTCTCAAAGTTGGAGGCAGTGGGTAAAATGCCCGACCCCAAGAAGACGGACCCCAAGAAGATCCAGGAGATAGCCGGTATCAGGTCGAAGAAACCTGTGTCTGGTGCAATAGTCTCCGGGGGTCAACGGACACCTGCCCGATCTTCTACTCCCGTGTCGACATCCGACATTTTGAGAGACCAACCTGACGAGGCTCGGGTGACTGAGCAAGCTGAGGGGGATCTCGTCCCGCGAAAATGGCAAAAGACAACCGAGATGAGGCATGGAGTCGGGAAAGAAACTCGTAACCTCGCTCCTCCTAGCTCGAATGCTACCGACCCGATACTTGGACTAAGCGTTACAGAGATGGAAGCCATGTCTCCGGAAGAACTGCATGACTTCTTCATGAAAAGCAATCGAGTTGTAAGTCTTTACTTCATTTCCCTTAACTTTGGGGCTTTTGCCTACTTTAGATATTAACAGTACTTTCCTTTTCAGGCTCGGCTAGCAGCTAAGGTGGCCATGACCAGAATTGAGTCTCCATCAGCAGCCTTGGAGGAACAGAGGGAGACCATCGACCGGTTGAATTCGGAGATCGAAAAGCAGAAGTCGGCAGTTAAAAAGTTAGATAGCCGACGCCTCAGACTGGAATCTGACCTGGCCACTGCTCAGGACGAGTTGTCTGTAGCACATAAAGATTTATCCGAGCTTGCTAAAGTGAAATCGGAACTCGATGAAGCGAGGGCTGAATTGGAGAAATCCCTCAAGGTTCGAGACGACCTTCAGCTTGAGGTCGATAGCTTTACAACTCGTCTGGAGGCGGCCAAAAAGGACTTCCTAGCCTCCGCAGAGCTCGAGAATGACCTGACATTGCTGATGAGTCAGGCTATGAAGGGTGGATTCTCGAATGCCCTCGATCAAGTCAAGGCGGTCATCCCGGACTTTGAAGTGTGTAGCATCGAGAAAGCCCACTTGTACGATCCAGAGGCCATCCCTCAATACGGCCGATATTTCACAGAATTCAAGGCGGGTGTGTCTTTATAAGACAAGTATGTGGCCCCTGCCATGGAAGATCCTTGAGTCGGATGATCCAGTCGACCCCGATGCCTCTACCTCAAACCAGCCTGCGGCTTGATGATCTTTCTCGTTATCATTTTTAAACAATTTGATTCGATCTGGCTGTAACAACTTTTATTGATCTTTTATTGAACCTTGTGATTCGATCTGGTTGTATAACTTTTATTTATCTGAATGTGATCTTTATCGAGTCGAATCTGTGATTCGATCTCTAAAACTTTTCAATTTTGCATTTTGATTTTTGAATTTCAATTTATGCTTTTCCATTGAATGTCTTTCTCGTTGTTGATTATTTGTCTAAGGTGTAGTCTTTTTTGACTTAATTCCTTTGCAAACGCTGCCTTGTGGGGTGTAGCCCTTTGGACTTAATTCCCCAGTGGCCCCTCGAAGTGTAGTATGAGTACATGACTCATGGTACACTTGAGTATGAGTCGACCTAGCATTGTACTGCCTTATCGGCTTGACTTGACTATTTGGTCGGAGATCGAGTCGACTGTCGTGCCTCGTCAGGCTTTTGACTTGGTTGAATCGAGTACTCCTTATTCGACTGTCGCACTTCGTGGTGCTTCTGAACTGGTCGAATAAGGTATCCATCGTGGGATCTTTCGACCGCCTCGCATCGTGGCTTATTGTCAGGTCGGGAGTGATGTAAGCACTGTCAGTGACTTGGCTTTATTCACTATTTTTGCACCGTGTCGAGGAGTTTCTGTTGAGGTCGAATTTTGCTCTTTTTTTCTTCCAGCCGCCTTTTCTCTTTTACATGAATTCATAAGTCGTAATTTAAAAGGGAAAATTACTTAAATAAAAGACATCGAGATTAACTGTCGAATCGACTTGTTACAAAGGACTTAGGAATGAACAAAGAGTTTAAACATAAAATTGCAAATGTCATAAAATGAACAAAGAGTTTAAACATAATACTTTCTAGGTTGGTGGCGTGCCAAGTTCGAGGCACTGTACTTCCATCCGATCTGCCCAATTGATACGATCCCTTAGGATCACTTTCAGGATTTTGTATGGACCCTCCCAATTCGGCTCGAGTTTGCCTATTGGGTCCTGCTTGCTTGCTTCATTCTTCCTCAACACGAGATCCCCTACTTGGAAGTACTTATACTTCAATCTTGCATTGTAATACTGTGAGATCTTTCTTTTGTAGTTAGCCATTCGATGTGCCGCAACCTCTCTCTTCTCCTCGACGCTATCTTTCTCTTGAAGTAGATCGGTGGTGTTTGTCTGAACGTTATAGGCCAAAACCCGAGGCGATGCTAGCCCGATCTCCACAGGTATTACTGCTTCGCATCCATAAGTCATGGAAAAGGGAGTCTCCAGCGTGGCCGCATTGGGTGCTGTTCGATACGACCATAGTATGCTAGGTAGCTGAGCTGTCCAATCCCGACCTTCATCTTCTAGCCGTTTCTTCAAACCAAATTTAATCTGCCTATTTTTCTGTTCGACCTGTCCATTGGACTGAGGTCGGGCCACTGAGGTTGTTCTGTGTTCAATCTTATATTCTTTCAGCCAACTCTGCACTCTTTCATCTAGAAACTGGGTTCCATTGTCTGATATCAGATACTTGGGAATCCCAAACCTGCATAAAATGTTCTCCCATAGAAATTTTTTGATGGTCTGGGCCCTGATGTCGGTAAGAGCTTTGGCCTCGACCTATTTTGTGAAATAATCAACTGCCACCACTACAAATTTGAAATTGTCTGGAGCTCGAGGTAAAGGCCCAACTATGTCAACTCCCCACTCATCGAACGGCCAGACCGACTCGATGGCATTCATTTCCTGTGCTTGCTAGTGTGTCACCACATCATGTACTTGACAAGCTCTGCATCTCATCACCAATCGATTGGCATCTTTTTGCATGGACGGCCAAAAATAACCTGCAAGTTTGCATTTCCTTGCCAGCATTCGAGCTCCACAATGATTGCCACAAACTCCCTGATGTATTTCCTCAAGGAGATATGCCCCCTCTTCCTCCGAGGCACATCGCATCCATGGGGTTACAAAAGATTTACGATAAAGAACGTAATCAAACAATGAATACCTGGAGGCTTGCAGTCGAATCTTTCTGGCTTGGGACTTGTCAGACGGGAGAATTCCGTCTTTCAAGTATAGAGCTATCGGGTCCATCCATGTCGACCCCTGAGTAACTGGTTTCACATCGACCTCATTGTAGCTTCGCTCTGCTAACAATTCGACCAGGACCTTCCTCTTTGATTTGAAATTCGATGCGAGTTTGGACAATGCACCGGCCCTTTTGTTTTCGCTCCGAGGTACCTGTTCGATGCGAACCGTTTTGAACTTCGAAATCGACCCTTGGACCACTTTCAAATAACTTTTCATAGCTTCCTCTTTGGCTTCATACTCACCTCGTATGTGATTGACTACAAGTTGAGAGTCGCTATATATTAGGAGATTCTCGACCCCCAACTTGAACGCCAACTTCAGACCCGTAATCATGGCTTCATACTCTGCCTCATTTTTGGTGGCTTTGAACTCGAATCGAAGTGCATAAGGGAATTCTTCTCCCTTTGGGCTGACCAAAAGTAAGCCGGCTCCTGCCCTCTCTTTACTGGACGCACCATCGACATGGATGGTCCACTGTTCTTCCGGTGTCTGTTTCTCTTGGCGATGAAGTCTGCCAGAGCTTGGCCTTTAACAGCTGTACGAGGTAGGAATTCAATGTCGTACTCAGCTAATTCGACGACCCACTTAGCTAATCGACCCGATGTCTCGGGCTTGGCTAAAATTTGTTTCAGAGGTTGGTCAGTTATTACAGCAATAGGGTGTGCTTGAAATATGGCTTCAATTTCCTCGACGCGTGAACCAAACCCAATACTAATTTTTCAGCAGGTGTGTACCTGATCTCAGCTCCATGTAGGGCCTTACTCACTAAATACACTAGAACACCTTCGTTCTCCTTCTCGAACTAACACTGCACTTACTGCCTCTTCACAGATAGCTAGGTAAACCAGGAGTTTCTCTCCTTCCCGAGGTGAAGACAGTGTTGGTAAATCAGATAAATACTCCTTCAGGTCATCGAACGCTTTCCGACACTTGTCATCCCATTGGAACGGACTTGCCTTCTTCAATATCTTAAAAAGGGGTAGAGCCATTTGCGCTGATATCGACAAAAAACGGTTGAGGGCTGCCAACCGACCTGTCAACCGCTGTACTTTCTTGACGTTACGAGGTGCGGGCATGTTCTTGAGGACGTCGATCTTGTCCGGGTTAGCTCGAATTCCGTCTTTCGATATCATATAGCCTAGAACTTCCCAGACCGAACCCCGAAAGTGCACTTTTTTGGATTGAGCTTCATACTCGTAGCACGGAGCACCTTGAAAACCTCTCTGGTATCGACAAGAAACTGTCCCATGGGCTTGCTCTTGATCAACAAATCGTCGACATAGACTTCCATCTTACGACCTATCAACTTCTCGAATATCTTGTTAACCGCTCTTTGATAAGTCGCTCCCGTGTTCTTTAAGCCAAATGGCATCGTCACGAAACAGAATGTGCCAAACTCTGTGATAAAAGCGGTCTTCTCCGAGTCTTGGGGGTCCATGAAAATCTGATAATATCCCCTATAAGCATCTAGGAACCCGAAGACCTCGAAACCCAACGTCGAATCGACTAACTGATCAATTTTAGGAAGTGGATATGAATCTTTAGGGCATGCCTTGTTAAGATCTGTAAAATCGACACACATCCGCCAGCTCTCGTCTGGCTTCTTGACCAAAACTTGATTGGCTAACCAGTCTGGGTAGAATACCTCCTTGACGATTCCAGAAACCAACAATTTATCAACCTCTTTCTTTACTGCTTCTTTCCTCTCGGGGGCGAGGTTTCTCTTCTTCTGCCGTATCGGCTTCTTTCTCGGGTCGATATTGAGCCGATGTACTGCTATCTCTGCTGATAAGCCTGGCATAACGTCTGCCTTCCAAGCGAACACATCTCGATACTCGACCACCAGGTCGACCAAGTCTTGCATGTCGGGGTGTGGTATCCACTTCCCGATCTGGACCCCTTGGCCCTCTTCCTCTTTCCACACACGAACTTCCTCTGTCGGGTCGACAGAGACCCAGCTCTTATCTTCTTCCTTCAGGAATTAATTCTTCGACCAATACCTGCCCGACACCTTTTCCTTTAGTTGTGACCAAACTATAATTCCTGGCTACCTCAACGTCTCCTTTCACTTCATGGGTACCATGCCAGGTGGGAAATTTCATGCTGTTATGGAAGGTTGAAATGATGGCTCTCAGGTCGTATAAGGCAGGTCGACCTAATATCGCGTTGTCACCCGATGGGGCCTTAACTACGACATAAGTCATTTCCATTGTCCGGCCCTTTTCTCCATCTCCAACTGTGGTCAGCAAGTTTATCGATCCGACAGGGTGGATGGCCTGCCTTGTGAATCTTAACAAAGGGGTCGACAACGGCACAACGTCCTCATCTCTCAACTTCATGGCTTTGAAGGCTGAGTAGTAGAGGATGTTGACTGCACTTCCACTATCATCACAGACCCTTTTTATCCGTCTTCGGATTATCACTGCCTCTATAACCAACCCTTCACTGTGAATGCGGGAGCTTGGAATATCTTCTTTGGGTCCATAACCCACCTCTGTTGTGAACCTAATTTTCTTCGATTCCCTCGATCTGTCTGTAGACTATCGACTGGATCGGGGTCGATCTGACTCATGCTCGGCAACAATTGTATTGACATCATATCCGATGCGATTATTCCCGTGGGGGTCTCGACTCTGATCTTCCCTACGATTGTCCCTACGGTTATCTCTACGAGTCGGCTCGGGTGATCTATCCCGACGCCTCTGATTATCTCGACGTGGCGATCGGTCTCTTCCCCCGTGATAAATCTTTCTCTTATATTCTCGACGACCCTTGGGCTCGTCCTTCTCTGATCTATCGACCACCTCATCTAACCGACGCTCTTGGATACACGCATCGATATCTCTTTTCAGGTCGAAACACTCTTCTGTGTCATGCCCCACATCTTTGTGATAGTCATAATACTTGTGGGTATTCTTTTTTTTTTTTTCGATCTTTGGACATCGGTTTCGGTGTTCATGCAATGTTTTTCTTGATCATGATGGCCAGTACCTCCCCACGAGATCGGTTGAGAGGGATAAACTCTCGATCTTTCAAATTTCCCTTCTTTCCGAGCCGATCCGTGATCGGTGCGGTCAATCGATCGAACACATTTGACTTTCCTTCATCATTCCGACCCTTAGGCTGACCCTTGGTCTGGCCTCGGGTGTCATTCCTCGAGTTTAGGCCAAGTGAAATGGTGTGCAAGCGCACTGCCTCTTCACCTTGGCAAAATTTGTGGACTATGTTCACACATTCGTCCATGTCATTGGGCATCTTCTTAGACAACTTTTCGTATAGTTTCATATTACGCAGGCCCCCGACAAAGGAATTAACCTGAAGTGCATCACTGGCGTTATGCACCTTCATAGCTTCAAGATTGAATCGCCTCATGAAATCAATAGTTGATTCTCCCTTTTCTTTCTTGATGTTCATGAGATGAGTAGCACTGAGGAGGAACTTCTTGTTTCCGATGAAAGCATCTCGAAATTTCTGCCCCAACTGTAGAAAACTTGAGATCGACCCAGGTCGTAGCTTATGAAAACTTGAGATCGACAGGCTTCTTTCCCCTTGTATTCTCCATATCCTTTCGACCTTGTGGGTCTAACATGTTATGCTCCTCAGGGGTGTTATATATCCCTTTGTCTATGAACGCAGATGCCACGACTCGTTTCAGGGCATCTTCATCTAACGACGCTAAGTGATCAGCTATGTCTTATAACTGCGGGGGAAGTTGGGGCTTTGGCGGTTGCGCAACTGCGGGCCTAGATCCAGTGGGGACTTCAGGTACTTGGATTTGTACCCCTGCTGGGTCTAAATCCGTGTGCTCTTCGATCTGCGGGTTCTTACTGCTCGTTGGTTTCTGTCTTCTTGCAGGCGGTGCCATTGCGATATCTTTACAAACTCACCGGTAGAAGGCCCTCCTTCTAACGCCAAATGATGATGATGAATAATGCACCGAAATAATGATGATGAATAATGCACCACCGGTTTAACAGGGCCACGTGTAATCTAAGGGTGGGCTAAAGAGGGATCGAATGGCTAGAACTGTAATGAAGATGGTGTTTTTTGGGTGTGTTATGGCTGAGTCCAAGAATGTATCTTGGATTGCCTACGTATCCTGTGTAATGTCCAGGAATCAAGCCTTACGTAGTTCCTGGAGTTGTGTATTTATAGGCACATGCCCTTCTTCTGCCCTAAGACTTAAGGGTCTATTGACATAAATAACCCCTACTGGGCCTTGCCCCTTGTCCAAGTAACCCTCTGGATGTTGGGCTTTTGAACCTGGGCTGGAACGCTGGTATCGACTCGTATAACACCGACATGGGTGTTCGAGGTGGGACACTTGCGAGATCTGCTGGCTGCCATGGTAATCACTGATACGTCTCGTAATCGATCCGATGTGGATAATACACTTGGACTTTTCCATATGCCAGCTGGACCAACTAGATGATTCCACGTGGAGGGGTGAAATCCCGTATCGTCAGGGTGGTTTTTAATTTATTAATAAATTCATTATTATTTTATATATTTGACGATGGCAAATTGTGTCACCTAATTAATCCGGTCCTGAATAAACCTAATGAGGAGTACCCAAAACCCTAATGCCTTAAGAACGTGTTGCAGATTTTAAGATTTGCGGCTTAGTAGTTGTCCAGGAATCAAGCCTTAAGGCATCAAGCTTTAGATTCCCTACGTATCCTGTATTTGTCCAGGAATCAAGCCTTACGCAGTTCCTGGAACATGGTATTTATAATGGTAATGCATGCCCTAATCCTAATAATAGGTCGGTCTAAGCTATTGCCACTTTTAACCTTTATGGGCCTTGCCTCTTGCCCAAGTTATCATGCTATAATGGGCCTTCGTAGCTGGTGCGGACTCTGTCCCTTACGCCGACTCAACCGACTTACGGTGGTCGAGCTGAGACCATCGCCCTTACACTGCTTAAGAGTCGATCGTCGTAGCCCCGAATCCGGGCATCGACATGCACACCTTGATTCGTATTCATACGTGCGGACCAACTGGAAGACGGCACTGGAGGGTGAAACCCTGTATCGTCATAAGCCCCCTAGACTTGAGAGAGGCGACTCCCGTCGTCTGAGGTCAAATCTGCCATTTGAATCGTCTTCGAGCTGGGTTGTTGTTTGGGCGGGAAATAACTGTACCACCACCTGTAACCCTAACCAATTATAGCGTCGTAGCGTGACGTCAGGGCGCACTAACGCAGTATGTCCAGCTCAAGGAACGAAGCGTCCTTTTTCGTTAACCGTAACGCCATTACCTTGATTCTCGCGATTTGTGTGGGATTATAACCCCCTCAAATCATGACTTTTCAACTCATTTCAAAGTTTTCGCAAGAATAAAAGGGGAGAGAAGGTCGGAGCATAGTTCATTTTGCCATTTCCTCTATATAACCTCTAAGCACCAAGTAAGCATCTTTTTTGTATTCTCCCTCTTCTTTCTGCATTTATCAATGTCAAATAGTGCTACTGAATCTAATAAGGGTAGTGAATCGTCTTCTCATAGTCAAGATTCGTCAGCTACCCACTCTGATCGTCCTCTCCGGTCACTCTCCGGTGAGCCCGTAAGCCCATCCCCTTCAGTCCCTAGCAAACCTAAGAAATTAGTCACTAGGATGGACGGAAAGGGTCCAAAAGGTTGTCTCACTGCCCTTTCTCTAGATGATGTCAATAAAATTCGCAAGAAATTTGGTCTCGGGGGCCCTCAATTTGAAATTCGACTCCCATCGGGTCAACACCAATACGTTGACGAACCCCCAGAAGGGTTCTGTATAGTCTATGAAGCCCAACTTTCCAGCGGGTTGAGGTTTCCATTCTACCCAGCCGTAGTAGCGATTCTGCATCATTATGAAACAAGTGTTTCTCAGTTAGCCCCTAATGCTATTAGGATTCTAATGGGGTTTGTAATAGCTTGTCGAGTGGTAGGAGTTTGCTTCTCAATCCCCCTCTTCCGTTACTACTATAAGATCACAGATATGCCAGACAAACTGTGGTATACCTTCCAACGAAGGCCAAACCGACACGAGTTTGTGTCCAAGGGGCCTTCATCACACGGTGACTGGAAACCGAGATTCTTCTTCATACGTCATGGCATGGATAACCCGTACATAGGGCAATGGAGGTCGAAGGGGAAGAAGACGGACAAACTGGGTGGTGATCCCGCCCCTAGAGAGGCCCGTACGATGGATAAATTCGGTTTCGAGGTGTCTACCCGAGATCTAAGCCTTTTGTACGAGTTGGCTAAACTGGAGAATGCGGGCCCGATGCCCTACTCGACACTCCACGCCATCGACCAAGAGAACTGTAGGATATTTTTTAGTTTTCTATTTTGTTTTCGAGATCTATAACTTAGCATTATGGATAATATTAACCTTGCCTTTGCTTTCCGTAGTGGGGAAGTTCTCAGTTATCTCTGATCCGACTCAGGTCCCCAAACCCAAGCGTAAGCTAGCTCCATCTCTAGAGGGTCGGGCGGCCACCTCTGTGAAGATCGTCGAGAGAAGGGCAACTCCCCCTGCTGGAGAATGGAGCTCTTCCCGACTCGAGGCTGATCCTGTGCAGCCGTCTGAAGGACGTACTGTGGATGCCGAGTCGACGGTTCCCACTCGCTCCCCCGCCCAGCCTCAATTTGATGATTTTCCATTTACTCGCTATGGCTCATTGCGAGATGAAGAAGACGAAGCCATAGTCGGTATAACACCATCTGTCGACAGGAATGTCGAGGACGTCGCTTGACACCCAAGAAAGAGACCAACCCTGCCTGACTTGACGAAGGATCAGCGTAAGGAAGCTAAAAAGGCCAAAGTCGGTGAAGCCCCTACTGAAGTCGAGATCGATATGAACCGAGCTGCCGAAGACAGCGCTACTATGGAGAACAAGGTTCTATCTTCTGCACTTCGGAAGCTATGTCGCATGGTAAGTCGCTCCGTTGTTCCTACTTTTATAGTGGCCCGTCCTTTATTTCTGTTAGCTGACGTATTTTGTTTTTGTTGTTTTTTTTAGACCAACTACCTCGGCAAAGAGGCTGCTAAGAGGTTGGCTGCGCCAGTCGAGGCAGAAGAGGATTTGAAGAGGAAGATTCGCTCGTTGCTCGATGTGAGCACCAAGAAAAGCACCGCCATAGCCGGATTAGAGTCCCAGTTGGAGGCTCATACGAGAGAGGCGGGTCTTGGATAAAAAGTTTGCCGATCTGGCTGTGGATTTCGAGAAGATGCAGGCAGCACATAATGCTTCTTTATCCGAGGTTACGCAGGCTCGAGAAGAGAGGGATGCTCTAAGGGTTGAGCTAGAAAAAGTTCCTTCCCAGGTCGAGGCGGCCAAAAAAGATGCAGTCCTCGAGTATCGACAGTCGAAGGAGCTTGATGAAGACCTGACCGTGATGATGCGCATGGATATGATGGGAGGCTTTACAATGGCGGTGAATCAGGCTATGGATGTTTATCCCGACTTCGACGTATCCAAGCTTGCTGCGCCGCAATTCTATGACACTGAGGCGGAGAAGCTATACGACCAGTACGGCGATGAGTTCCAACGAGGGGAATTCTTGCCCAGAAGTATGGTCCTTCGACTTCCAATGCCGACCCGACCCCTGCTATCACCGAATCGACTCCAGATGCCACCTCATAGTTGTTTTCCTTTGAATTTTTCCTTTGTTGAACTTTTATTCGATCTTTTGAACTTGGATGTCTTGTACTGGCTGACCTTATTTTGCTTCGATTTTCACTCGATTTTTGTAGTATTTTTCTCTTCTTTTTATTATTTATCTTTTATATCTCGATGTCTTTTAGCTTTTAGCTTGTCGGGCCTCTGGCCCTGTTTGCTGTTTGCTTTATCGATGTCGTGTTGCCACCCAAGTGTATTATGAACCTTTGGTTCTTGTTGCACTTGTGAGTCTAGTCTAGTTGAGATCGACCTAGTTGCCTTAGCATTTTTTGTCTCTCGGACTAGTTTTACTACGGGCAGGTCGATTCTCTGGGCGTTCGATCCGACTTTGCGAACCGTCCCTTTGCCTTAGCATTTTTTGCCCAGTAGGCTCGTTTTGCTTTTGGCTGGTCGATTTTATGGGCGTTTGGTCTGACTCTGCGAACTCTCCCTTTACCTTAGCATTTTGTGCCTTGTAGGCTCGTTTTGCTTTAGGCTATATTGAGGGGTCCGACTTCCGGATTTCCCCTTCTTGTAGTCAAATGCATTGCCTTTGACATTTTGTGTCAAATTAGACTTATAATATGAAGGCTGTAGATCCTAAAATAAAAACTCAAAAGCATCTCGAGAGAAGACTTGTTTATTAGAATATTCAGAAAACTGTCACACAGACAAATTGCAAAGAGTAAAAAATATGAATAACTCGAGATAAAGTTTACTTAAACGTAGTACTTCCTCAGATTATTGGCGTGCCAGTGCCGAGGGACCGTGGTCCTATCTGCTCGTCCGAGTTGATAGGATCCTTTGGGATGAACCTTTAGGATTTGATAAGGGCCTTCCATTCGGGTCTAACTTGCCAGTCGCTTCTTGTCGACTTGCTTCGTTCTTTCCGAGGACAAAATCTCCGACTTTGAAATATTTTTCTTGACCCTTGCGTTGTAATACTACGAGATCTTCTGTTTGTATCTTGCCATTCGAGTTGAAGCTATTTCTCTTCGCTCCTCAAGATTATCTTTTTTGTGTCGAAGATCAGGAGCGTTGGTTTCGACGTTGTATGCTAGAACTCGTGGAGAGGGAAAACCGATCTCCGCGGGAATTACCACCTCGTATCCGTAGACCAAGGAGAAGGGTGTCTCTCCTGTCGAAGAATTTGGAGCTGTCCTGTACGACCATAAGATGCTCAAAAGTTGTGCCGCCCAGTCTCTACCTTCGGCTTCTAGCCTCTTTTTCAACCCTATCTTGATCTATCGATTTGTCAGCTCGACCTGACCGTTTGCTTGCGGGTGTGCTACCGAAGTGAAGTGCTGCCTGATACGATATTCGTTGCACAATTCTCTAACTTTTTGGTCTTCGAACTGAGTGCCATTATTTGAAATCAGAACCTTGGGAATTCTATACCTCCATGAAATATCGACCCACAAGAATTTTTTGATGGTTGAAGCTCTGATGTCGGTCAAAGCCTTGGCTTCGACCCATTTCGTGAAGTAGTCTACTGCGACGACTACGTATCTATTGTTGCCCGGAGCTCGGGGTAGAGGTCCGACTATGTCGACGCCCCATTGATCAAAATGCCAGGCTGACGAGATGACGTTCATTTCTTGGACATGTTGATGGGTGATATTTGTTAGGTGTAGTGTCCGAAAGAGAATTTCTGTAATTGGTTTTTACAGAATTTATAATTCATCTTAATATTTGCATTTATGCTTATATTATACACTGCTGAAAACTCTAAGTATATCGGTATGTAATCACATAACTCAGTGTATGGCATACACACGAGGATTGAGTTAGTGATGATATGCTTAAAACTAGTTAGTCCGTGGCGAATTTAATCAGAGTATGAGTCTCATGATTAATATACCAATAATGCGGCCAGAACACTTAACGGTGTGACCGTCTTATCCGGTCCGTCGGTATAGGGTACCTTGTGGGGCATTTATATATGATGTCTTTCATATAGGACTAGACCGATTTGATTTGAATTCTCAATATAATTCCGTGATCGAGAAATCTTATCGAATCACAAGATGATCATATATGAATTAATCTCAATCCTGATGTGATCACAGTCTACTGCTTGGTTCAAAGTAGGGTTTGATGTGTTAGTTAAGGATCACTTGGATACATGTGATCTGAACACTTCTCGTTGGCTCTATTTTGGAATGAGTGAGTAGTCTGTGACTTCACATATATGGAATCCATTCCTTCCTACGGGAAGTAGACAGACAGTTCCCTTATTAGTTAATCCTAGAAACTGATCGATGGGCCCAGTTCATATTATATTAGTTATGAACTAATTGATCACTAGGGGGTTAATGGTAAATAAGGATAAGATGTTTTGAGAAGGGTTTACGGAAATATCCCGAATCAAAACGAACAGTCTGTCAGTCTGTGGAGGATTTATCCGTATGTAATGATTATATCAATGGACACTTTTACTCAATGATTAGAGTGTAAGTATATATATATAATCGATAGAGTTCAGTTTCGGGTTTATGGTGGCGTAATCCCGGAATTAATAGATTGAATAAGAATTGTTCTGTTCGATGAATAATTTTATTTATTTTATTGTAGCTACTGTTATAGGCCCATGGTTCCCGATGTGGCTCCTAACATGCATATGTTCTTGACGTTGGGCCTCAAATAATAATTAAGTAGTTGAACTATTTAATTGATGTGCAATTTATTATTTATTGGACTAAATAATAAAATACATGGAAAAGACATTTTTCGTGGACTCGACCCATTATGTGAAATTTCGTGTGAACCCTAATTTTCTAGTATTGGGGGCGTGTTTTGTGTCTTGGTATTTATTTAGGAATTAGTTTTCTTGATAATTATAAGACATGTGATTAATTGTTTATTTGTTAAATAATTAATTAAGGAAATTTTTTGAGATTGATCCTTAAATATTCTAGATTTATTCTAGATTATTCTAGGAGTATCTTTTATGGAAAAAGATTATTATAATTGATTTTGTATTAATTATTAAATCCTTGGAGGACAAGAATTTCTCTCCTATATAAAGATAGTTCTCCTAAGACTTTTCCATCAACATAATGCGCATACATACACACAAAATAAGCTAAGGAATCCGGCCAAAGCTTAGGGTTTGAGTTGGGAAAATCTTCGGGATTTTCCGGGTAGCATATCAAGGAGGTCAAGCATCAAGAATCGGCTTCCACCGGTTGTTGCTTGGAGATACACATCGGAAGACTATGGCTTCTCGATTCTCGGATCTCGGCTTATTCTTTGGATCTCGGCTTATCTTTTGATTGGTAAGTAGATCTAACATTCTTGTAGGATCTTAAATTATGTAGTTTAATGTTATATTGATCGTGATCCTTGTTATTCTGCTGCGTAATCGGGCGGATCTAGATCCGTCAGGCGATATTACTTCCAACAAGTGGTATCAGAGCCTCCGATCTATAAACTAAAGTATATAATTGATAGATCTAGGAGTGGATTTGCATGTTTAGAATGCATTGTTTTTTCGTATTTTTTTTTAAATTCGAAAATTTTCATGATGATGAATGCTTTGATATGTTGTGGTTGAAGAGATGGATTGGGATTGGCACAGTTTACCCATTAGATCTTTTGTAAACTCATATAAATTCGTTATATGAGTATAGGAAATTTTGTAATTAGTTTGGTGATGTAATTTTAAATTTCTAAGAAATAGATCTGTTTTGTTGCTGTTCGTCTTTTCTGTTTTTCCCTTTGATTGAGCCGTTGAAACGACAATCCCTCCGGTCAGAATAAAGATAAAAAGTTTCTGAAAGAGAACACAAAATTTGGTGTCGATCGGAGTCCATCTCGATATCAGATCGCTGCAATAAATTTGCTGCTCTAACAGAAAAGCAAAGCAGCCATAAAAACCCTAGCTATGAGTTCGTCGATTTTCTGGAAGAGTTTGGAACTTTGAAACATAGATCCGACCGTTCAGATTGACTAACATGGAGTTATGAACAAGCCCTAAAAATTTCAGGTCGATCGGGTTTTGTCTCGATGCCCGATCGGCCCTGGGAAGACAATGCTGCGCCGCAGTTATGAACAGATGCAGCAGTTGCATCGGCAGATTGGTGGAGAAAATTGGGCCATCTAAACTCGGATCCAACCGTCCATATTTAATTAGGAGGAGTGCAGAACAGGCCCATAAAGTTTCGTGACAATCAGAGTTCGTTTGGATGCCCGATCATCGATGAAAAGGATCAGCAGCAGTTTTTGAAAATAGTAAACCCTAGTTAGGGTTTGTTTATTTTTCTGTTTAATAGGTTAGATACGGGGGTACCAACGATCCATCTCGGTGTTTTTATTTTCCGCGCTAGTATGTATGCTTAGGATGTATGCGTTTAACCGGAAAATTGCCATGACATGCATCATATCATTAATTCCACTCCATATGCATACATGTAGCTATTTAATTCTGGATAATTAATTAGGCATGTATTCAACTCGATTAATTAGTTTAATATTTAATTAATTGTTGTGGGAATTAATTAATTTAAAAACTAATTAAAGAACCGAGGAATCGGGTTTTGTCAATCGTTAAGTTTTCGGTGATGGATTCTCAGTGAATCCCACCTTAAACCGGAACGAGATTACGGGTTTGTTCCGTAGTGTCTACGGGAAAGTTTGACAATTTAAGAAATCGGAAAATCATGATACATGGGTTCAGAAATGGTCTAACCATGGTTGGGTAAGTTCAATTGATCTACGGCTCGATCGACTCACCCTCCACGTGTGACGATTGCACGGGGATTCTGCAAGACTTAGCATATCTGACTAGACCTGGCCACGGTTAACCGGAACCGGCGGTTTGGTCAACCGCCGGTTTGTCAAACTGCCGGTTTGGGTGACCGCCGGTTTGTTGCCGGTTTGATATATTTGGAACCGAAACTGGAACCGGAACCGCCGGTTGGAACCGGATTTTTTGAAACCGTCCGGAACCGGAACCGGAACGTCCAACGGTTGTTTTCTTCTGGCAACGGCTTATTTTATTTTATTTTTCTCCCAAACACCCCAAAAAATTTCCTATAAATACTACCTCATTCCTACACCAATCTCTCTCAATCTTCTCTCATTTCTACTCATTTCTTACATCTTCTATTCATTTCTTTGATTATCAAGTTTGTTTAGTTGTTAAAAACAACAATCAAATTTACTTTACGATACCGAATTTTTAAAGTTGTTTTGATTTAATCGTTACTTCAATTCAGTTTTAGTTATAAGAAAATTTGGAAGTATTATATTCAACTAATTTTTTTGCAAGTGTAAAAAGAAATTTAAATTTTATATTCAAATTTACTTTACTAGACCGAAATTTGAAGTTGTTCTGATTTAATCGTTACTTCAATTCGGTTTTAATTATAAGTAAAATTGGTTAGTTAATTTAATTTTTTTTATAACCGTTATATGTAATCCGAAATTTGAAGTTGTTCTGATTTATTCATATACTTCTTATAGTCTGAATAGATAGTTGGATAATTAATTTTTAATATTTAACAATGGATAATCCACATGCCCCTATAATTGCCGATGAGGATGACGGTGGTGTGCCATGGGACGAACATCCTTACGAGACTCGATTCACATCATACGATCAATTTATCGAGTACCGTGAAAACTGGATGGGTAGAGCTATTGTTGGTGAACGGAGATTGGCATGGGAAAGTCTACCTTTTGAGATTACGGAATTGGTGGAAAGTGTAGGGTGGTATGGGTTCGTCACTGACCCCCACCCCCGTTACGAGATGAATCGCTCAATCGCTCGTGAGTTCTACGCAATTGTTGCTACAACAGGAAATGTAACAAGAGAATTCACATGGCGTGGTGTACGCGTCCAATTCACACCGCGTTGGATCAACCGGTATTATTTACTTGAAGATATCCCTCGTGATGTTGATTTTTTCAGACCTTCCCATTGGACTGAAAGATTGCATGCTAACATGGTACAACATTTTGGTGAGACTCACCTCTGGGCACCTATGGTTAGAAGGAGCGGTCAACATTACCCTCGTAGATGGACCCCTGAAGTCGTTCGGATGGTGATTTTGTTTCTTGCCTATCACCTTCATGGTACTGTAAACCACACTGAACCGACCATTGAGATGTACATCATTGCGTATCCTTTTCTTACGAATGGGCTAATAGATGTAGGCCAATACATCGTGGAAAGAATTGGCCAGATAGCTATGGGCCATGCAGGCGATGGTTATATTTTTTTTCCATTTCTTATCACCGCTTTTGCCAGAGAATTCAGGGTACCGCAATATGATACGGACAACCTTCTAGACCCAACGAACCTATTTTATACGAATAAAAGAGTATGATGTAGTTTATTTGTTATTCAAGTTTATTTGTTATTCAATGAACCTATTTTATTTGTTATTCAAGTTTTATGTGTTTTATATAATTTATTATTTAATTTCATAAATCTAAAAATAATTTATTTTATAATCACATTTACATTTTTTAAACTATACTATATAACATATAGATCATGAGACATGGTACGATATACATGTTCTTATTACTATTTTTTTTTTGGTCGAAACCGGATATTTTATTAATAAACACTAAAAAACTGTACAACGGGATGTTCAAACTATACAAAAATTGATTTAGTGCATGATAGTCTCTCAAATCAACTCCAAGCTACCCTAAGCTCCCTTGCTCGTCGGACAGCTTCCGAAATGAAAATCGTCTTTGGGGGACGTGAACGATCATCTTGGTGGAACTCATAATTGCGCCAGTACCAAAGTCCTTGCACAACCTCTCGAAACAAAAATCTCCAGAAATCAATATTATCGTGCTTATACATGTTAATTTTCAGGCAGTTATCCAACCAAGTCGCTGGGTCATCGGGTTGATTAAAAATCATCCAACAACTTCGGTGAAGTGTTCTTATTACTATAAAAACCTTGAAAACAAACTATAAAAGACTAAAAAATAAACAATAAAAACTACGTTCGCTTTGATTTTTTTTATATGTGTTGTGCCTCCGACACGATTACATATAAAAAATACGTAGACAACCGAATTACTGGTACAAGCGTTGAAAAAATAACACAATTTACATATAAAAAAAACAACACAATATTTATCACCTAATATTTAATAAAACAACATTTATAATCAACGTATACTTAAAACTGACTCAAAAAATTTATAAAAAAAACTATAAAAGACTTTAAAGAAATCAATAATAAAAATTACTATAAAAACTTTTACAACAAACTATAAAAGACTACAAAATAAACAATAAGAACTACGTTCGCTTTGATTTTTTTTATATGTGTTGTGCCTCCGACACGATTACATATAAAAAATACGTAAGCAACCGAATTACCGGTACAAGCGTTGAAAAAAGAACACAATTTTTTTAAAATAACATTATTTACATATAAATAAAATAACACAATATTAATATTATTTTTAAAACCGAATAGAAAACTATTTAAAAAAATATATATTACTCTCGCTTTAGTAATTATAGTGAAAAGAATAATAATTTGTTATTATAGTGAAAATTATAAGTATTATGTGAAAATGAAAAGAAAAAAAAATTATGAAATTTTAAAACCGTGGCCGGAACCGTGATCTGAACCGTGATCTGAACCGGGAGCAAACCGGGGTAAACCGGAACCGGCCCAAACCGGCAACCGGCGGTTTTGAACAGTAAACCGTCGGTTTTTCAAACCGGCGGTTCGTCAAACCGGCACTGTTTAAAACCGGCGGTTCCGGTTCCACCATTTGGCCGGGTCTATATCCGACAAGCCTTTACGGCTAAACGGGGCTTCTCTTAGCCGGATCCGACCGACAGTCACATATGTTCCAACGAATAAGACGGGTAGGCTTGCCTACATCAGCGACACCATTCGGGTACATGATTTGTTGTTTCTTAAAAAAAATTGTCAAGTGCAAAACTGCAATCAGTAAACCCACCACTTTTTCAAAATATTGAGTGGGAGCGGGGAAGGCGACAGCCGACCCCACGGCCTCTACTATAGATGCAAGCAAGTGAGAGAATGGTGACGCCTCGTGCCGCTTTGATTTCGGCCCCCTTCGGATGGTGTTCACCGCTATCAAAATTCAAGGCTTGGTCTCCGAAAAAATAGGATCTTGAGGACTCGCCGGGTCACTGACCTGCCCTACGTAGGCTTACTCGGGGCGTACTTAAAGGTCGATATAGTAGGTCACACTCATCAGGATATTTTAGGAAATATCTTGGCTGAAAAAGGAAGGTAATCGACGATTAAAGTATGGGATGTACGATTCCCATGAGATGTTTGATTCTCAAAGTTTAATCATCGAGAGAGATTGTCTCGGTTTAACCGTTATCGTGCTGATACAGACCCCTTAGGCGGCGGTACGATGTGAGGTTAAATCCTTGGAATGGTAGGATAGACTTTTACAGTTTATAATTCCTAAAATTTATCTAGTCGTGTATGTATGAATTTTTTCTATCAATTTTGTTTACAACTATCATCTCTAGGCTACTAAACTGCTAGTGTAATGACTTCGTTAAAAGTGGAAAGTAACAAGAACGTTGAACTCATCGAAGAATGCAATTAAATTTCGGAAGAGATATTCATCTTGAGCCTTTAAATCTTAAGTGACATAGTATAGGCATGTCACTGCTGTCCCTCGTGTTGAACGAGAGACGCACTTAGTTCAAAGATGATGTAGGACTATATAAAATTCTATTAATGAATTTTAATTGTGTGAGTAATCACACAAGAAATTTCTAATTGAAAAATTGGAAAATCATAAATAAAGTGTTGTTAGTTAGACGGTATTTGGAACCGATAAACTAGTGGAAGCTTTATTCTTATGATTTGTTGTTTTTCTGAATCATTAGAAATGTGTAAGATACTGCACAAGAGTTTTTCCATTCCTGAAAAACATGAACAAAGCATTACTAGTTAGACGGTATTTGGAACCGATAAACTAGTGGGAGCTTAGTTCTGGTGATTTTCTAATCTTTGAAAAATCAAAAATAAAGCATTGCTAGTTAGACGGTATTTGGAACTGATAAACTAGTGGGAGCTTTAACCTTATGATTTGTTGATTTATTAGAAAAATTAAATAGTCCAAACGAGTAAAACTATCATTAGACATCCCAACGTTCACGAGTAGTGTCTACTCAAATGAACTGTTAGTTCAAGACTGTTTCCATATAAGGAAAGTCAAGAATGGGAAAGAATGTCTATACGTGTTTGTCATCTAAACTAAGTAGTTTTAAGGCAAAACCGGAATATTAATAAATAGAATATCAGAGGATAAGGAAGGTGATTTCGGATCACTGACCAATGCATCCTTAACGATTTCCTCGAAAGCTAAGTTCTTTGGAAGAACAAGGTAGCTATGCATTAAACGATAAATAGAGTAGACAACAGGCAATTATTTCAGCTAGAATAGTGGGAGTGATATAAGGAAATGAATTTCGGATTCAATCCTTGAATATCACAGAAAAATTATTTTGTTTTCAAATTCGTTGGAACAAATGGATTCACTTTCAATTCGATAATTTTTTTGTCTTATAGAAAGTGAATATGACATTTGTAGTACGAATCCAAGACTCGGAGTTTTGTTTGATAAAGTCATAATCACTAAGAAATGCTGAAAATGTATATGTAACACATCTTAAACTATTAAAGGCAAAAAGTTTCCGTATTTAGATAAACACTTCTTCATACTCTATTAATTAGTGCATATTTCCTAAAGACAAGATCTGAAGACTGGCTTAGGGTGATTCCTATCTCCCAGTCAAGGAACACTGTCTCAAAAGAAACAATGACTAAGCTTCCTTTCGATCGGGAAAGGGTAATATATTTAAAGAAGTAACATAGCTTGTTCATAATGACCTTCGGGGTTTTATGAAAGATTCAAGTTAGAAGGAGCTTCTGAGTAGTGACATCTCGTCAGACAACTACTCGAAACGCCAGTAAGATTATCTAAAATATTTGGAGGTATCTCTGATTTCACCAGAGATAGAGTATTCCATTCTCAGTAATAGGCCATAGCATAGTCTTAGGACTGATACTCGGCCTGCCTCCCAGTGGAATTTATCCACTGACGGATAACACCATAAATTTGCCTCATATAGTTATTAATGTGCTACAATACACTGCTTAACTCATTTAAGATATTGGTTGCGAAATAACAGTTTACACTATCATGTAAAACCGAGAAGTCTACCTAGAAGATGCTTACAAATTTGTGGATAAGGAGTGAATTCGGTTCACCCCACTTCCGTCAATATAGGCATTTAGCACTTAGTGCTTGAAGGTAGGACTGGAAATTTTACGTACAAGTTCAGATGATGACAGTTCGTGCAATATCTTATACGTTAAGTAAATGTTGGTTATAAGATTCTTAAGATCAGAAAGTGACGGTTATACTGTCAAAACCCCTTCTGAAAGGGTCTATGAATAACAACCTTGGACTTTGGAGTACGGTTACTCAAGGTAGTTACTAACTGATTAGATCAGACCACGTCCAACATTGGTTGTTGGTGATAACACTAATAATTACTACTAGATCAGAATATCAATCCACCAAGAACACAATGGGAGTATGGTTTAACCATTACCTATTGTGGTTTTTTGAAGACTTTTCAGTTTACAGAGGTGATTGATAACCTATGGTTCCTTGCGGGCTGTATAGGATTCTGATCAATAGAGGTTGGTTTAAATGCCATAACCCTGTGAATGGAGTTTTGGTACTCCAGTTCTGTTCACACTCTAGTAGAACCACCTGAGTGTCTCAGGCCCAGTGGGAGTAATTGGATCTACATGATAAGAGTCGAATGAATAGAAATTTTAACTTTCGGTACAAAGCTGAGTGGTCTAGGGGTGATTCCCTAACAAGTAGAGAGTTAACCAGACCGTGAATTCTCTCACCACTCGGTCTTGTTTGATTCCGTTAGAAAGCAGAAAATATGGGTGATTCTCTAAGACTTTCTTGCCGAACAAACAGAATCTGAATTCATTCGGAACATAAGGGTTTTAGCTAAGAATAAATGCATGATTTCGTTAGAAAGCAGGAAATAAGGGTAACTCCCTGAGGCTTTCTTGCCAATCAAACGGAATGTGAATTGATTCAGGAACCAAGGCTTATATCCTCTAAGGATCAAAGCAAACCTCTAGGTCATTTAAAAGTCACATAATTCAAGTATGTGGACTTGACCAGAATATTGATAAGTCTTTCATAGACTGGATGTCAGTATTGGTAAAGTGGTATATACATTAGTGTTCATGAATGGTAACACTGAAACAATTGGAAACAACATGGGTGTGTTATCTGAAGTCGGAAACTGACATGCCAAGATTCTCTTTATGAAAGAATCGGACTACATTCTAGAGGATTTGATTCGGTCAAATTCACGAGAATATGTGACTGGCAATCCCATCTATCTTAATGGTTAAGACGATTTTGCATATCGGTATGCAACATTCAACGAAGTAGTCCTACCCTACCTCTCACGGAATGCTTCTCTAAACCTGAGGATGAATAGAAAATAGGATAGACTCTCTTTTGATAAGAGAAAGTCAGGTAATTACAAGTTAATCGAATCTTGGATTCAAGTATTAAATAGCAAGTTTAGTACGTCCTCAAGTATCTTTGAAGAATGATGAATAATATGCTAGTATATTCGGGTGCGAACGTGAATATAAATGATTACACTGATTCTGACTTTAAGTCAGATTGAGGATTCCCTTTTATATCTGGGAGTAATTCTAGATCTGGTAAGCCGATACCACTTCATTGTGAAAACAGTGGAGAGGTAGCTGATAAGGATCTTCGCAGCCACTAGAGGTTAAAAAAAAAGCATATTGGGAGAGTACTGTTGAAATAGTGTCCTAAACCCAATCGGGTTGGACCGGATCCGACCGGGTCGGATCATTTCTACTATTTCTTTATGTTTATACATATAATAAATGGCTTTTCTGTTGTCATATATATGTTCTTTTAAAGAACCAATTGTGAATTGTTATATGATAACGTCCTTAGTATTAAACTGTGATAGAGAAACCATGATAGACGATTATGGTTGATGAGATCTCTAATCACTTTATTAAGTTTGATACTTAAATGTCTCTAGGCTGATGTACTATTAAACAGGACATTGATAGTACAAACAGACTAGCACGTATTAGATGTCTTCTATCATTAAGGGCAAGGATAAATCTCGTCTATCGAAGTGTAGAGACACTTGGACTGTACGTGGACGTGTATTAGAGAATGCGTACGTTAGACTGACCCACTTACACGGTTAAGTGTCACACTATGTGACGGTTGTGTAATTATCCTTTAGACCGGAGTCTTCATGGCATCACGGTGTGGATTGTCATGCTTTGACACTATTGAGGTTTCCCCTAGCCATGGGGCGATCATACGGTAGTTATTGGGTGTGATCCTGAAGCATGCGGAGTATACATGTATGGTCGTCTGGGAATCACGTACCCTATCAGTAGGGGTGAATATCCGAAAGGGCCTTCTTATAAGGAATGTCTTACTCTCGTGAATCTTTGCAAAGTGGAAGTAAATGAGTAACTTCGAGAGAGCATGATATCCAGATTA
Organism: Gentiana straminea; assembly: GCA_036785695.1. Lineage (NCBI taxonomy): Eukaryota > Viridiplantae > Streptophyta > Magnoliopsida > Gentianales > Gentianaceae > Gentiana > Gentiana straminea. The sequence goes on along the minus strand of JAVUPR010000239.1, from coordinate 2,876,819 downwards.
TAAGATACGGTCGTTGATATTTTGACACTCGACTAACGACTGTATGGATATTATTATAGCGATAGGATTGTAAGTTACACGGTAACTGTTTCACATGAAAGGTAGTAGTCATTGCATTTGACTCTTCCGATGATTGGGGGTCACGGTGTGTTGCTAGACGCTATCCCGTGATCGTTAGGTATGAAGGGCATTTTCGTAATTTGCACTTTGAGTCTACGGCCAACATATTCGGAAGCCTATCGGGTCACACACATAAGAACATCTAGCCGGATTAAAATGTGGTTATAGTTGATAACCAAATAAGAAAAGTTTATCTCGTGCAATAAAGGTTATAGTGGTGAATTAATATGGTGGTATTTATTTATTATGAATAAATATAATACAAGATATTAATTATGATGATTAATTAAATATGTATATTGATACATATAAATTTCGAAATTATGTATATATGTGATATACATGTATTTTGCAAATTAATTAATCATAGTATTATATTAATTAAAGAATATTTCGGAAGCCAATATTTGGCTATATGGGGCGCCACATTAAAGTGTATAAGATATACTTGGATTGTGCAATTTAATTAATAAGATTATCATATATTAATATTAGATATTAATGTCTATAGATTTGCATACATGTGTAAATTGATTCGTGGTAATAAGTTAAATATAGTCAATATAAGATATTGACAATATCTTGGAATATTTAATATAGGATATTAAATTAAATGAGATAAATCAAACAATAATATTTTCCTTATTTTATTGGAAAAAAGTTTTTTTCTTCTCCTACACACCTCTTGGGGCGCCACTTCTTCTATATAAAGGAAGTGGGTGTCAAGCTTTTTTGATAATCACAATTCCAAGAACTAATAGTTCTTGTGTAAAATATAGAGAGTTGGAGAGAGGGAAAAAGGCCGGTCTAGAAACCAGAGTTTTCCAATAGCAATCCATGATGGGATTCCGGTGGGCTGTTTGTGTGGACTAGCGGTAGAGACCGAACACTTGGGCGGCTCTATGCAGAACTACTCTCCTTAGACGGTCAAAGCGTCGATCTTTTAGATCAACCAAGGTAACCACCGTCTACTACTTATTTGTTTATTGCTTAAACGAAGTCGATCTTGGGTAAAAGGAAATCAAAATTTTGAATTCCGTTGCGTTCCCGCGTAGATTTCCTAACAAGTACCACCTGATTGGATGGACTGGCGACGTTTCGATCCTAAAGATCGTCTCAAGCTGACAGCCTAACGGATCAGTATCCTGAGTCGCGTGGCATTTAGATGTTGCATACTCACCGAGTCACTGACCGACCCTGCGGCGTTACACTCGGAGTGCATTTTGACATCTAAATGGTTTGATGCACTTGGCGGGTACAGAATTGAGGGATATATCTCATTTGCTTTTAGTGCAAATGGGAGAATGTTGTGTATAAGGGGTATGCTCTAAACAATTAATCACTTGCCTTTCGTGCAAGTGGGAGATTGTTAGGTGTGGTGCCCGAAAGACAATTTTTGTAATTGTTTTTGACAAGATTTATAATTCATCTTAATATTTGCATTTATGCTTATATTATACACTGCTGAAAACCCTTAGTATATCGGTATGTAATCACAAAACTCAGTGTATGGCATACACACGAGGATTGAGTTAGTGATGATATGCTTAAAACTAGTTAGTCCGTGGCAAATTTAATCAGAGTATGGGTCTCATGATTAATATACCAATAATGCGCCCAGAACACTTAACGGTGTGACCGTCTTATCCGGACTGTCGATATAGGGTACCTAATGGGGCATTTATATTTGATGTCTATCATATAGGACTGGACCGATTTGATTTGAATTCTCGATATAATTCCATGATCGAGAAATCTTATCGAATCACAAGATGATCATATATGGATTAATCTCAATCCTGATGTGATCACAGTCTACTACTTGGTTCAAAGTAGGATTTGATGTGTTTAAAAAGGATCACTTGGATACATGTGATCTGAACACTTCTCGTTGGCTCTATTCCAGAATGAGTGAGTAGTCTGTGACTTCACAGATATGGAATCCATTCATTCCTGCGGGAAGTAGACAGACAATTCCCTTATTTGTTAATCTTAGAAACTTATCGATGGGCCCAGTTCATATTATATTAGTTATGAACTAATTGATCTCTAGGGGGTTAATGGTAAATAAGGATAAGATGCTTTGAGAAGGGTTTACGGAAATATCCCGAATCAAAACGAACAGTCTGTGGAGGATTTATCCGTATGTAATGATTATATCAATGGACGCTTTTGCTCAATGATTAGAGTGTAAGTATATATCTATAATCGATAGAGTTCAGTTTCGGGTTTATGGTGGCGTAATCCCGGAATTAATAGATTGAATAAGAATTGTTCTGTTCGATGAATAATTTTATTTAATTTATTGTAGCTACTGGTTATAGGTCCATGGTCCCCGATGTGGCTCCTAACATGCATATGTTTCTTGACGTTGGGCCTCAAATAATAATTAAGTAGTTGGACTATTTAATTGATGTGCTATTTATTATTTATTGGACTAAATAATAAAATACATGGAAAAGACATTTTTCGTGGACTCGGCCCATTATGTGAAATTTCGTGTTAACCCTAATTTTCTAGTATTGGGGGAGTGTTTTGTGTCTTGGTAATTATTAAGGAATAATTTTTCTTGATAATTATAAGAAATGTGATTAATTGTTTATTTGTTAAATAATTAATTAAGGAAAATATAGATATACTTAAATATTCTAAATTTATTCTAGATTATTCTAGGAGTATATTTTATGGAAAATGATTATTATAATTGATTTTGTATTAATTATTAAATCCTTGGAAGACAATGATTTCTCTCCTATATAAAAAGAGTTCTCCTTTCCATCAACATAATGCGCATACATACAAACAAAATAAGCTAAGGAATCCGGCCAAAGCTTAGGGTTTAAGTTGGGAAAATCTTCGGGATTTTCCGGGTAGCATATCAAGGAGGTCAAGCATCAAGAATCGGCTTCCATCGGTTGTTGCTTGGAGATACACATCGGAAGACTATGGCTTCTCGATTCTCGGATCTCGGCTTATTCTTTGGATCTCAGCTTATCTTTTGATTGGTAAGTAGATCTAACCTTCTTGTAAGTAGATCCTAAATTATTTAGTTTAATGTTATATTGATCGTGATCCTTGTTATTCCGCAGCGTAATCGGGCGGATCTAGATCCGTCCGGCGATATTACATCCAACAATATTGTCATGGATTTGACAAGTTTTACACCTCTGAACTAGGCTGTTCGCATCTTGTTGCATCGACGGCCAAAAATACCCAGCTAGCTTGCACTTTCGAGTAAGCATCCTGGCCCCACAATGATTTCCACAAGCTCCTCTGTGGATTTCTTCCAGAAGATATGCACCATCTTCCTTTGATGCACATCTTAACCATGGTGCTACAAAAGATTTCCGATAGAGGATAGAATCGAAGAACGCATACCGTGCGGATTGAAGTCGGATTTTCCTTGCTTGTACCTTGTCGGAGGGCAGAATTCCGTCCTTAAGGTAAAGGGCAATTGCATCCATCCATGTTGCCTGTTGAGTGATCGGCTGCATTTTTGATTCCTTGTAGCTTCTATCGGTCAACAGTTTGACCAGAACTTTCTTGTTCGAGACGAAGTTCGAAGCAAGTTTAGATAGTGCATCGGCTATCTTATTCTGACTTCGGGGGACTTGCTCGATCCGGACCGACTTGAACTTTGGTATGAGGCCTTGTACCACTGTTAAGTAATTTTTCATGGTTTCTTCCTTGGCTTCATACTCCCCCCTGATATGATTTACAACCAACTGTGAGTCGTTGTAAACTAGAGATTCTCGACTCCCAGTTTCAAAGCAAGTTTCAGACCTGTAATCATAGACTCATATTCAGCCTCACTGTTCGTTGCTTTGAAGTCGAATCGAAGAGCGTAGGGGAATTATTCGCCTTTCGGGCTGATTAGAAGGAGTCCGACTCCGGCCCCCTCTTTGCTTGATGCCCCATCGACTTGGAGAGTCCATTGTTCTTCTGTGCTTTGCTTCTCCTGCTCGAGTTGGATGGAAATTCCTTCGGCTATAAAATCTGCCAAGGCCTAGGCCTTAACCGCCGTCCGAGGCACGAACTTGATGTCGTACTCTTCCATCTTCACTACCCATTTTGCTAGTCGACCCGACGTGTCGGGCTTTGCTAAAATCTGCTTTAGCGGTTGGTCAGTGACCACCGTAATGGAATGGGCTTGGAAATAAGACCTCAATTTTCTTGAGGCATGTACCAAACATAATGCTAATTTCTCTGCAGGTGAGTATCGGATCTCGGGTCCATGTAATGTTTTACTAACGAAATAAATCGGCACTTGGCCGTGGACCCCTTCTCGAATCAGAACCGCACTCACTGCTTCTTCACACACTGCCAAATAGACCAAATTTTTTTCTCCTTCCCGGGGTGAAGTGAGAGTGGGTAACTCCGATAAGTACGCTTTCAAATCCTCGAAGGCCTTCTGACACTCTTCATCCCAATGAAAAGGACTGGCTTTACGGAGAATCTTGAAAAACGGTAGAGCTCGCTGGGCGGCTCTCGATAAAAACCTGTTGAGGGCGGCCATTCGGCCAGTGAGCCTCTGTACTTCCTTTATATTCCGAGGTTCAGGAATGCTTTTTAAAGTGTCGATCTTATCCGGGTTCGCTCGAATCCCGTCTTTCAAAATCATGTACCCTAAAAACTTCCCCGACCTGACCCCGAAGGTGCACTTCTTTGGATTTAATCTCATCTTCATTTCCCCCAAGACCTCAAATACTTCCCGAGCATCTACCAAGTACTGCTTCATAGATCGACTCTTGATGAGCAAGTCGTCTACATACACTTCCATACACCTACCGATCTGCTTGGCAAAAATCTTGTTGACTTCTCTCTGATATGTAGCCCCCGTGTTTTTCAACCCGAATGGCATGGTTACATAGCAGAAAGTGCCGAATTCCATGATGAAAGCTGTCTTTTCAGCGTCTCGAGGATCCATTAAGATCTGATGGTATCCCTTATACGCATCTAAGAAACCAAACACTTCGAAGTCGATAGTGGAATCTACTAACCTGTCAATTTTTGGCAACGGATATGAGTCCTTCGGACATGATTTATTCAAGTCGGTGAAAAGTCCACGCACATACACCATCTGCCGTCGGGCTTCTTGACTAACACTGGATTGGCTTGCCATTCAGGGTAGAGCACTTCCCTTACTATCTTGCCCGTTAACAACTTCTCGACTTCCTTCTCTATATCTTGGTTTCGTTCAAGTGCGAAACTCATCTTTTTCTGTCTGACTAGTTTCCGGCCCTGATCTATCTCGAGCTTATGGACCGCAATATCTGTGGATAATCCCGGCATGTCGTCAGCCTTTCACGCAAAGACATCTCTGAACTCAATTAGTAGCTCGACCAGCAACTGTTTTTTTCTAGTCGGGATCCAAGCCCCGACTTGCACACACTGATCCTTTTTGTCTTCCCATAGACGAACATCTTCGACGGGATCAACCGAGATCCAACTCTTCTCTTCTTCTTCCTCCGGAATCAACTCTTCATTAAGGACTTGCTGCACAACCATTTTCCCATCCATGACGATGGAGTTGCAGCTCCGAGCAGCTTGAATGTCGCCTCTTACTTCATGCGAGCCATTCCTAGTAGGGAATTTCATGCTATTATGAACAGTGAAGATGATAGCGCGCAGGTCGAAAAGAGCAGGTTGACCCAAAATGGCATTGTATGCCGAAGGGGCCTTGACTACTATGTAGTTTAATTCAAGGGTCCTTCCTCTTTCACCATCGCCGACCGTCGTTAGCAACCTTATCGATCCCACGGGATGGACCGCTTGTCCTGTGAATACAAACAAATGAGATGCTAAAGGAGCTATGTCCTCATCTTTTAGTTTCATCGTCTTAAAAGCCGAGTAATACAAGATATTCACCGCGCTGCCATTATCGACGTAGATTCTCGATACCCGAGCTCGGCTAATCACCGTCTCAATTACCAGCCCCTCAGTGTGACTCCGGGAATTAGGAATATCATCTTTGGGTCCATACCTGACCTCTGTTGTAAATCTCAGTCTCTTCTTATCCTTCGAGCTGTCAGTCGGCTCTTGACTGGCTCGGTCTTTATCACTCTCAGCTGGTCCAAAGATCGTATTAACGTAATTATTAGGTCGATTATCATCATACCTGTCTCGATCATGGTCGCCTCTGCTGTTTCTCTCTCGATCTGAAGATCGCTCCCGACGCGGTGATCGGTCTCTGCGTCTCTGAGCGTCACGACCTCGATCTTGATCAGAATTTTTCCTTTTATACTCTATGCGCCCCTTGGGCACATTGCACTGAGACCTATCGACCACTTCATCTAGCTTTCTCTCTTGAATACAGGCGTCGATGTCTCTTTTCAAGTCGTCACAATCCTCTGTTGTATGACCTATATCAGCGTGATATTCACAATACTTTCTTTGATTTCTTTTTTCTCGAGGTCTTTTAAATGGTCTCGGTGTCTTTGCTATGTTCTTCACGATCATAATGGATAACACTACCCCTGAGACCGATTGAGGGGGATGAAATCCTTATCACCTTTCTTTCCCAAACGGTCCGAGACGGGCGCCGTGATACGGTCCTAGACTGTCGACTTGCTTTCGGTGTTCTGCCCTTTGGATTGATTCTTATTTGGACCCCGAGTGTCCTTCTTTGAATCCATCCAGTCGGATTGGGTGTGCCTACACACTGCCTCTTCCCCTTGACAGAATCTATGCACCAAATTAACACATTCATCCATGGTACGAGGGACATCTCTGCTCAACTTCATATATAACCTTGTATTACACAGCCCCCCCACAAACGATGTGATCAGAAGTCGATCATCTGCGTCCTTGACTTGCATTTAGATAATTTATCACAGTTTCATCTTTTTGCGGCTTCATATTTATGAGGTGCGTAGCACTTAAAGGGAACTTTTTATTTACTATGAATGCATCTCGAAATTTGCGAGCTAACATCGTGAAACTAGAGATCGATCCTGGTCGCAACTTTGTGAACCACTCTCTGGCTCGACCGACGAGCAATGTCTCGAAGGCCCGACACCTCATTGCATCATGCGCGCCGTCCAACCTCATCTGAGACAGATACCTATGTAGATGGTCTTCTGGATCGGTAGTGCCATCATAAGGTTCTGTCTTTGGTATCTTAAACCCCTAGGGTTTGGGGAAAATTTCAATTTCCTTTGTAAGGGAGATTCCAACCACAGCGAGACCGAAATTTTGCCCAAAATAACGTCCAGCTCCTGCCTAACGCTATCCTCATCACGCCCTTGATGTTTCTGCTGGATTTCACGTCTCTTTTTCTCCACAGAGCTGGACGACCCTCTGATTTCTTCTCTAGGGATTTGCTTGGCATTTTCTGCGGCGTCTTTCTTGCCGCTGTTCTCACAACCCTGAGCCATGAAAGCCTCCGCTACGATTCTGGACATCAATTCACGATCAGCTGCTGCCAATTGATCTACGATAGCCTGATGTTCCGGAGCAAGGCCATGTTTCTCCTTTGAGGGATCTTCATGGATAGGATCCAACAACGGATCCCTTGTCTCTTGCGCATCCAGATCCATTTGCTCATTGATCTGCGAGCCCTGTTGGTCCGTGGCTTTGGAATTAGTTTTCTTGACGTTCTTATCCTTGGGAGGCATCGTGATCTTGGTGTATTCAACAGTAGAAGGCCCTCCTTCTAGCGCCAATGACGATGGCAAATTGTGTCACCTAATTAATCCGAGCCTGAATAAATCTAATGGGGGGTACCCAAAACCCTAATGCCTTAAGAACGAGTTACAGATTTTAAGATTTGCGGCTGAGTCTAAGAGCTTGTCTTAGATTGCCTACGTATCCTGTATTTGTCCAGGAATCAAACCTTACATAGTTCCTGGAACATGGTATTTATAATGGTAATGCATGCCCTAACCCTAATAATAGGTCGGTCAAAGCTATTGTCACTTTTAACCTTTATGGGCCTTGCCCCTTGCCCAAGTTATCATGCTGATAATGGGCCTTCGTAGTTGGTGCGGACTCTGTCCCTTACGCCGACTCAACCGACTTACGGTGGTCGAGCTGAGACCATCGCCCTTACACTGCTTAAGAGTCGATCGTCGTAGCCCCGAATCCGGGCATCGACATGCACACCTTGATTTGTATTCATATGTGGGGACCAACTCGAAGACGGCACGTGGAGGGTGAAACCCTGTATCGTCAATATTCACACAACATTTTTCTTTAATTTAGAGCTAGAATTACTAAGCTTGAAGAAATGAATTACGGTGCATAATTTGCATGGAGAATCTACGTTAGTGTACTGTATTAGAAATAATGCAAACAATAATATCACTTGAAAAAACCTCTCACTCACTTCTCTCGACATCAACAACAGAAATATTTTTTTGTTTCTTCTAAAAAGTGTAAACAAAGTAATTATAAAGATGAAAACAGAATAATTACATCTTGTGAAATAAGTAAAACTTTATCTTTTGTACGTGCCGGTGTCATTAGAACACTAAACGTAATGTCAACTTTTGCTTGTTTTTCTTGGTCGGGAAAATTAGAGATGATTGCCAACTTAATCCCATGTTTAGTGGTAATTTGTCCCATTAAAGTTACTACTAATAGCATTTTTTTAGTAATATATATGAATGAAACGTAACAATCAGTTTGACATAATAGTAGTTCGTGATTGATCGAACAAAAGCCATCTAGAATGCTTTGGACATACAAAAAAAAAGTCAATAAAAGAAAATGTTATAAATATTCAAAAATAACGATAAATGTCAAAAGAAATAGATAAATTTACTATAGATATGATTCATATTTTAAATAAATCAATCAATCTTTATTTATTTATTTTTGAATTTATTTATTATCTTTTTCTTCTATATAAAGGAGATACATTGTATCATTCTGACCACTTCAATAAAACAACAGTTCAGTTTTCTATTATTTATTATTCTGATTTTCTTTAGTTTCCAACTTTAATTAATCCTCCTAGGCAGCTACTTAAAAGTTATGAATAATATATAATCCACGAGGTGAGACAAATCGTGGGCAAAAAGACCAAATAATTGGTATACTTTATAGGTATAAGTACTTCAAGACAAATTAACACGGCACTGCAAAAAGGTGTAGAAATTAAGACAAACCCGTGTATATATATATATATATATATATATTGACGATACGGGATCTCACCCTTTACGTGGAATTATCTGATTGGTCCAGCTGGCGTATGAAAAATCCAAGCCTCTAGTACTCACCTCGAGTCGAATAAGAGACGAGTCAGTGAAGTCCACAGCAACCAGCAGATTCTGCAAGTGTCCCATCTCGAACACCATGTCGGTGTTATACGAGTCGAGACCAGGGTCCCAGCCCAGATTCCTAAGCCCAACATCCAGAGGGTTGCTTGGGCAAGGGGCAAGGCCCAATAAGGGTTATTTATGTCAATAGACCAAACCGCCTTAAGTTTAGGGCAGAAGAAGGGCATATGCCTATAAATACACAGCTCCAGGAACTACGTAAGGCATGATTCCTGGACATTACACAGGATACGTAGGCAATCCAAAATACATTCTTGGACTCAGCCATAAAGCACCCAAAAACACCATCTTTACTACAGTACTAGCCTTGCATATTCTTCTTGACTCACCCTTAGATTACACGTGGCCCTGTTAAATCGGTGGTGCATTATTTAGCATCATCATTTGGCGCTAGAAGGAGGGCCTCTACCGGTGAGTTGGTAAAGATATCGCAATGGCACCACCAGCAAGAAGACAGAAACCAACGAGCAGCAAGAACCTACAGGTCGAAGAGCACACGGACTTAGATCCAGCACGGGTACAAATTCAGGTACCCGAAATCCCCACTGGATCTAGGCCCACAGCTGCGCAACCACCAAAGCCCCAACTTCCCCCACAGTTGCAGGACGTGGCCGATCATTTGGCGTCTTTGGATGAAGACGCCCTGAAGCGAGTGGTGGCATCTGCCTTCATAGATAAGGGGATTTTCAACACCTCTGATGAGCATCACCTATTAGACCCACTGGGTCGAAAAGAGCAGGAGAACACGAAGGGAAAGAAACCTTTCGATTCTCGGGAAGAGTGTGAAGACGAAGTAGAGGTCAGCATCACCAAAAAGCGTCCTGGACATGAAAAACACCTAAGGCAAGTCGAGGATAGTATTCGAAATGAATTTAATCGCATCGTAGGGAAAGATCAGGCAATAGACTGGCTCGAGTCACCATTCAGTTCCGAGATAGAGCAGTTCTCGATGCCCGAGTCTTTTAAGCCATCGAAGATGGAACCCTATGATGGCACCACAGACCCGGAGGACCACCTATATCGATATATATCACTGATGAGATTAAGGAATGCCACCGATGCCATGAAGTGTCGTGCCTTCGACACCTTGCTTACGGGTCGAGCTTGAGAGTGGTTTCATAAGCTACGACCCGGATCGATCTCTAGTTTTCTACAGTTGGGGCAGAAATTTCGAGATGCTTTCATCGGGAACAAGAAGTTCCACCTCAGTGCTACTCATCTCATGAACATCAAGCAAGAAAAAAGAGAGTCAACTATTGATTTCATGAGGCGTTTTAATCTCGAAGCTATGAAAGTGCATAACGCCAGTGATGCACTTCAGGTTAATTCCTTTGTCGGAGGCCTGCGTAATATGAAGCTATACGACAAGTTGTCTAAGAAGATGCCCAATGACATGGACGAATGTGTGAACATAGTCCACGGGTTTTTCCAAGGTGAAGAGGCAGTGCGTCTGCACACCATTTCACTTGCCCTCAACTCGAGGAATGACACCCGAGGCCAGACCAAGGGTCAGCCTAAGGGGCGAAGTGATGAAGGGAAGTCAAATGTATTCGATCGATTGACCGCACCGATCACGGATCGGCTCGGAAAGAAGGGGAATTTAAAAGATCGAGATTTCATCCCTCTCAACCGATCTCGGAGGGAGGTGCTGGCCATCATGATTAAGAAAAATATCGTGCGAACACCCAAGCCGATGTCCAAAGATCCAGAAAAGAGAAAGAATACCCACAAATATTGCGACTATCACAAGGATGTGGGGCATGACACAGAAGAGTGTTTCGACCTGAAGAGAGACATAGATGCGTGTATTCAAGAGGGTCGGTTAGATAAGGTGGTCGATAGATCAGAGAAGGACGAGCCTAAGGGTCGTCGAGAATATAAGAGAAAGAGGTATAACGGGGGAAGAGACCGATCGCCACGTCGAGATAATCAGAGACGTCGGGATAGGTCCTCCGAGCTGACTCGTAGAGATAACCGCCGGGACGATCGAAGGGAAGATCAGAGTCGAGACCCCCACGGGGATAATCGCATCGGGTATGATGTCAATACAATTGTTGCCGAGCATGAGTCAGATCGACCTCGATCCAGTCGACAGTCTACAGACAGATCGAGGGAATCAAAAAAACTTAGGTTCACGACAGAGGTAGGTTATGGACCCAAAGATGATATTCCAAGCTCCCACAGTCACAGTGAAGGATTGGTGATAGAGGCAGTGATAAGCCGAGGCCGGATAAAGAGGGTCTGTGTTGATAGTGGGAGTGCCGTCAACATCCTCTACTACTCAGCCTTCAAAGCCATAAAGTTGAGAGATGAGGACATTGTGCCGTTATCGACCCCTTTGTTCGGATTCACAGGGCAGGCCATCCACCCTGTTGGATCGATAAACTTACTGACTACATTTGGAGATGGAGAGAAAGGCAGAACGATGGAAATGACTTACGTCGTAGTTAAAGCCCCGTCGGGTTACAACGCGATATTAGGTCGACCCGCCTTATAAGACCTGAGAGCCATTATTTCTACATTCCATAATAGCATGAAATTTCCCACCTGGTATGACACTCATGAAGTAAAATGAGACGTTGAGGTGGCCAGGAATTGCAGTTTGGTTACAATAAAAGGGAAAGGCATTGGACAAGTGCTAGTCGAGGAATTAATTCCTGAGGAAGAGGAAGATAGAAGCTGGGTGTCTGTCGACCCAACAGAGGAAGTCTGTGTGTGGAAGGAGGAATAAGGCCAAGGGGTCCGAATCGAGAAGTGGATACCACACCCCGACATGCAAGCCTTGGTCGACCTCTTGGTCGAATATCGAGATGTGTTTGCCTGGAAGGCCGACGATATGCCAGGCCTATCGGCAGAAATAGGAGTGCATCGACTAAATGTCGACCCGAAAAAGAAGCCGATACGGCAGAATAAGAGAAACCTCGCCCCTGAAAGAAAAGAGGCTGTAAAAAAGGAGGTAGATAAATTGTTAGTTGCTGGAATCGTCAAGGAGATATTCTACCCAGACTGGTTGGCCAATCCTGTCTTGGTTAAGAAGCCAGATGAGAGCTGGCGAATGTGTGTAGATTTCACGGATCTAAACAAGGCATGCCCTAAAGATTCATATCCACTCCCAAAGATTGATCAGCTGGTCGACTCGACACTGGGTTTCGAGGTATTCGGGTTTCTAGACGCTTACAGGGGATATTATCATATTTTCATGGACCCCCAAGACTCGGAAAAGACCACCTTTATTACAGAGTTCGGTACGTTTTGTTTCATGACGATGCCGTTTGGCCTAAAGAATGCGGGAGCCACTTATCAGAGAGCGGTTAATAAAATTTTCAAGGGGTTAATAGGTCGTAATATGGAAGTATACGTCGATGATTTATTGATCAAGAGCAAGTCCATGGGACAGTTTCTTGTCGATGCTAGAGAAGTATTCGAGGTGCTCCGGGATGCAAACATGAAGCTCAATCCGAAGAAGTGCACCTTCGGGGTTCGGTCTGGGAAGTTTCTGGGCTATATGATATCAAAAGATGGAATTCGAGCTAACCCGGACAAGATCGATACCCTCAAGAATATGCCTGCACCTCGTAATCAAAGAAGTACAGCGATTGACAGGTCGGATGGCGGCCCTCAACCGTTTTTTATCGATATCAGCGCAAAGAGCCCTACCCTTTTTCAAGATATTGAAGAAAGCAAGTCCGTTCCAATGGGATGAAAAGTGTCAGAAAGCATTCGATGACCTAAAAGAATATTTACCTGATTTACCAACTCTGTCTTCACCTCGGGAAGGAGAAAAACTATTGGTTTATTTGGCTATCTGTGAGGAGGCAGTAAGTGCAGTGTTGGTTCGAAAAGGGGAACACGGACAGGTTCCAATCTATTTTGTGAGTAAGGCGCTACATGGAGCTGAGATCAGGTACACACCTGCTGAAAAATTAGCATTGGGTTTAGTTCATGCATCGAGGAAGTTAAAGCCTTATTTTCAAGCACACCATATTGATGTAATAACTGACCAACCTCTGAAACAAATTTTGGCCAAGCCCGAGACATCGGGTCGATTAACAAAATGGGTTGTCGAATTAGCTGAGTACAGCTAATTCCTACCTCGTACAGCTGTTAAAGGCCAAGCTCTAGCAGACTTCATTGCCGAGGGATTATCAATCCAGCTAGAGCAAGGGAAACAAGCAACAGAGGAACAGTGGACAATCCATGTCGATGGAGCATCCAGTAAAGAGGGAGCAGGAGTTGGGTTACATTGGTCAGTCCGAAGGGAGAAGAGTTCCCATATGCGCTTCGATTCGAGTTCAAGGCCACCAACAATGAGGCAGAGTATGAAGCCATGATTACGGGCCTGAAGCTGGCGTCTAAGTTGGGGGTCGAGAATCTCCTGGTATATAGTGACTCTCAGCTCGTAGTCAACCACATACGAGGCGAATATGAAGCCAAAGAGGAAGCTATGAAAAGTTATTTGAAAGTGGTTCAAGGGTTGAAATCGAAGTTTAAGACAGTTCGCATCGAACAGGTGCCTCGAAGTGAGAATAAAAGGGCCGATGCGTTGTCCAAACTCGCATCGAATTTTAAATCAAAAAGGAAGGTTCTGGTCGAGATGTTAGCGGAACGAAGCTACAACGAGGTCGATGTGCAACCAGTTACTCTGGGATCGACATGGATGGACCCGATAGCTCTATACTTAAAATACGGAATTCTCCCGTCTGATAAATCCCAAGCCAGAAAGATTCGATTGCAAGCTTCCAGGTATGCTCTGTTTGATTACGTTCTTTATCAAAAATCCTTTGTGACCCCCTGGATGCGATGTGCCTCGGAAGATTAAGGGGCATATCTACTCGAAGAAATACATCGAGGAGTTTGTGGCAATCACTGTGGAGCTCGAATGTTAACAAGGAAGTGTAAGCTAGCAGGTTACTTTTGGCCGTCCATGCAAAAAGATGCCAATCAATTGGTGATGAGATGTAGAGCTTGTCAAGTACATGATGTGGTGACTCACCAGCAGGCACAGGAAATGAATGCCATCGAGTCGGTATGGCCGTTCGATGAGTGGGGAGTTGACATAGTTGGGCCTTTACCTCGAGCTCCGGGCAACTTCAAATTCGTGGTTTTAGCAGTTGACTATTTCACCAAGTGGGTCGAGGCCAAAGCTCTCACCGATATCAAGGCCTCGACCATCAAAAAATTTCTTTGGGAAAATATTTTATGCAGGTTTGGGATTCTGAAGTATTTGATATCAGACAATGGAACCCAGTTTCTAGATGAAAGAGTGCAGAATTGGCTTGAAGAGTACAAAATTAAGCACAGAACAACCTCAGTGGCCCGACCTGAGTCCAATGGACAGGTCGAACAGACAAACATGCAGATTAAATTTGGTTTGAAGAAGCGGCTGAAGGATGAAGGTCGAGATTGGGCAGCTCAGCAGCCTAGCATTCTATGGTCGTATCGGACGGCACCCAATGCGGCCACGCAGGAAACTCCCTTCGCCATGGCTTATGGATGCGAAGCAGCCATACCTACGGAGATCGGGTTAGCATCACCTCGGGTCTTGGCCTATAATGTCGAGACAAACGGAGCTGATCTACGGCAAGGGAAAGACAGTGTCGAAGAGAGAAGAGAGATCGCAGCGCATCGAGTGGTTAACTACAAAAGAAAGATCTCGCAGTATTACAATGCTCGAGTGAAGTACAAATACTTCCAAGTAGGTGACCTCGTGCTGAGAAAAAATGAGGCAAGAAGGCAGGACCCGATAGGGAAGCTCGAGCCAAATTGGGAAGGTCCATACAAGATTCTGAAGGTCCATCCCAAGGGATCATATCAACTGGGCAGGTCGGATGGAAGTACAGTGCCTCGAACTTGGCACGCCACCAACCTCGAAAAATATTATGTTTAAACTTGTTTGTTCACTTTATGACATTTGCAACTTTGCTTTCATAGTTACTTGTAACAAGTCGATGCGACAGTTAATCTTGATGTCTTTTATCTAAGTAATTTTCTTTTCTAATTATGCTTAACTTGCAAGCTCATGTAAAAAAGAAAAGGAAGCTGGAAGAAAAAAGTGCAAAATTCGACCGGACGAAAAGTGCAAAAAATTCGACCTCACCATATCTTTACAACAATTCCTCGACACGATGGAGTTGGATTAAGATTAAGATGAACAAAGCCAAGTCATTGACGGTGCTTATATCACTCCCGACCTGCCAATAAGCCACGATGCGAGGCGGTCGGCAGATCCCACGATGGATACCTTATTCGACCAGTTCAGAAGCACCACGAAGTACGACAGTCGAATAAGGAATTTTCAATTCGACCAAGTCAAAAGTCTGACGAGGCACGACAGTCGACTCGAGCTCCGACCAAATAGCCAAGTCAAGCCGATAAGGCAGTACAATGCTAGGTCGACTCATATTCAAGTGTACCATGAGTCATATACTCATACTACACTTCGAGGGGCTTAGGGGAATTAAGTCCAAAGGACTACACCCCATAAAACAATGTCGAAAGGGAATTAAGTTCAAAAGGACTACACCCTAAACAAATAACCAAGGACACAAAAGAAAAAACAATGGGAAACACAGATTGAAATTTGAAATTTAGTGCATATTGAAATTCAAGATCCTTCAAAAGTTACGAGATCGAATCACGTGTTCGTCTCGATGAGAGCATAATTTAATGAATAAAAAGTCAATAAAATGTTATTACAGCCAGATTGAATCAGATTGTTCAAAAAACAATAACAAGAAATTAAGGTCAGGCAGCAGGCTGGTTGGCGTTGGGGTCGACTGGATCTTCCGACTCGAGGTCCTCCTCTCCATCCCCCTCCATGGCAGGGGCCACATACTTGTCGTGAAGAGACACACCAGCCTTAAATTCTGTGAAGTATCGGCCATATCGAGGGATGGCCTCAGGATCGTATAAGTGCGCCTTCTCGATGCTCGAAACGTCAAAGTCAGGGATGACCATCTTGACCTGATCCAAGGCATTCGAGAATCCCCCCTTCATAGCCTGACTCATTAGCAACGTCAGGTCATTCTCGAGCTCTGCAGAAGCCAGGAAGTCCTTTTTTGCCGCCTCCAGACGAGTTGTAAAGCTATCGACCACAAGCTGAAGGTCGTCTCGAACCTTGAGGGATTTTGCCAGTTCAGCCCTCGCTTCCTCAAGTTCCGACTTCACCTTAGCAAGCTTGGATAAATCTTTACGCGCTACAGACAACTTGTCCCGAGCAAGTGGCCGTGTCGATTCCGGTCGAGGCGTCGGCCATCTAACTTTTTAACTGCCGACTTCTGCTTTTCGATCTCCGAGTTCAACCACTCGATGGTCTCCCTCTGTTCCTCCAAGGCTGCTGATGGAGACTCAATTCTGGTCATGGCCACTTTAGCTGCTAGCCGAGCCTGCAAAGGAAAGTACTGTTAATATCTAAAATAGGCAAAAGCCCCAAAGTTAAGGGAAATAAAATGAAGACTTACAGCTCGGTTGCTTTTCATGAAGAAGTTATGCAACTCTTCCGGAGACATAGCTTCCATCTTTGTAACGCTCACTCCAGGGATCGAGTCGGTGGCATTCGAGCTAGGAAGAGCGAGGTTACGAGTTTCTTTCCCGACTCCATGCCTCACCTCGGTTGTCTTCTGACGCTTCCTCGAGATGAGGCTCCCTTCAGCCTGCTCAGTCACCCGTGCCTCGTCAGGTTGATCTCTCAGAATGTTAGATGTCGACAATGGGGTAGAAGATCGAGGCGGGGTCCTCTGACCCCTTGAGATTATTGCCCCAGACACTGGCTTTTTCGATCTGATACCAGCCAGTTCTTGAATCTTTTTGGGATCAACCTTTTTGGGGTCAGGCACTTTGCCCACCACCTCCAACTTTGAAAAGAATTTCACTGCAAACAGGGAAAAATCGACATCAGTACACAGTCAAAACAGAGGCAAGTACAATATATATATATATATATATATATATATATATATATATATATATATATATATATATATATATATATATATACAAAAGTGTAGCAACTCGACGAGTAAATAAAAGTCTTACACAAAACTCGAACGTCCTCATCGAGTTCCAGATAAGCACCCGGACCCGCCGTCTCGACATCAACAAAAGGGTATACAGAATGAAGGTTTCGAGTTGCGACATCGGGGTTAACCCTCTCGAGAATCCTACACTCGCAGGGGGCATTAGAGTCGAGCCTATCATGCATTTTCCTGGGCCTCTTGTACCAGGTATGGATATCGATATCTTCCAACCCATGTCGAATGAAGAAAAAATGATGCTTCCACTCGCCCTGAGACGAGGTCACTCTCCTCACAAACTCCGAGACCAGGGGACGTCTCTGGAAATTGTACCATCCAGCATCCTATAGGCCTTGGATCGAATAGTACTGTCGAAATAGGCGAACTGTGAATTCGACCTTGGCTATCCGACATGCCAATACGAAGCCCATGATGCTCCTAATTCCATTTGGAGCGAGTTGAGTGATGCAGATCTGATAGTGTCGGAGAACTTCTATGAGAGACGGGTCGAAAAGAAACCTTAATCCCTCTTTCAATTGCGCCTCGTATATGGCACAGAACCCAGGGGGAGGGTCACATGCGTATTGAAATCGACCGTGTGACACTTTGATGTTTTTAGAGGAGTATGGGATGCCATATCGTAGACAGACGGCCTTGGCTTTTTCTTGGGTAAGATTGGATATACAACCATAAGGTCCTTGACCCTTCATTCTTTTTTGGCGTTTGGTAGCAACAGGTCGAGAAGTAGATTCTTTTTCTCCTCCCTCTTCTTCTTCTCCAGCTACTCTCTAGCCGGAAGCAAGTGGTTGCTCAGAAACCGTTCTCTCCGCCGATTCTTCTTCTACCACAACGAGTTCTTCCCTATTTTGAGAATCGCTCTCACTCCTAGACATGGAATTGAGAAAAGGCAAAGAAATGAAAAACGAAGGAAGAGTTTGGGTAAGATTAGGACTTACTTGAGATTTTCAGGTAAAGCAGAAATATGTGATGGCAAATGAGAGATTTCATTTCCTTGGACTCCTTTTATCCTCCACAATCTTGCAAATGATTTGAAAGGGTGGGATTTGGGAGCAGTTATAGAGTTTGAAACGCGATAATCAAGGATAAAATCCCCGTGAGGACCAATGAGGACGCTTCGTTTCCTGCACCCATTAATGCTGATACAGTGTGACGTCATCTTACGACAGCCTACATCGGCTAGAAAGACAGCTGTATTCCCGCCTAAAGAAGGCCACGTATCGAAGAGATAATTCAAATTTTCAGATCCGAGCTCAGCATTCGAGATGAGCTTCTCTCCGATCTGGGGGGCTTATGACGATACAGGATCTCACCCATCCACGTGGAATTATCTTATTGGTCCAGCTGGCGTATGAAAAGTCCAAGCCTCTAGTACTCACCTCGAGTCGAATAAGAGACGAGCCAGTGAAGTCCGCAGCAACCGGCAGATTCTGCAAGTGTCCCATCTCGAACACCCATGTCGGTGTTATACGAGTCGAGACCAGGGTCCCAGCCCAGATTCCTAAGCCCAACATCCAGAGGGTTGCTTGGGCAAGGGGCAAGGCCCAATAAGGGTTATTTATGTCAATAGACCAAACCGCCTTAAGTTTATGGCATAAGAAGGGCATGTGCCTATAAATACACAGCTCCAGGAACTACGTAAGGCTTGATTCCTGGACATTACACAGGATATGTAGGCAATCCAAGATACATTCTTGGACTCAGCCATAAAGCACCCAAAAACACCATCTTTACTACAGTACTAGCCTTGCATATTCTTCTTGACTCACCCTTAGATTACACGTGGCCCTGTTAAACCGGTGGTGCATTATTTAGCATCATATATATATATATATATAATTGACCTTCTTATTATTAATAAATGTATCATACGATTGCACAAGATATGACTCGAACACATGACCTTTTGGGCACGAGACCTCAGCTTAATCATTTGAGATAAGCCTCATCGCAATATCATGTATTTTCATTGTCATACCTTTAGGAAATTGATCTATTAAAATACATATCGTTTACGTAAATAATTCATTAAATTTAATTTTATGGTAAAAATGGTGCCACAGATGGAGGGAATATTGAAAGTAATAATTGTGATTTTCATTGATTATTAACCGAATACAATAGGTGTTTATATAGTAGATGGAAAGAACTTAAAATTAACCATCTAATAAATTTTTTTGAATTGAAACGGGAGAATTTTTTTGTCATTTTTTAATTTTTTTGGATCTAACTGTATGGGACACATCAAGAAATTTTGCTTTAAATTGAAACGGGAGAAAAAACAGTGACAAGAAACATGATGAGGATAAGGAAGATATAGTCAATGCATCTTCTTCTGATGATTTCCTTGTGTTTAAAGCGGTTGATGATATTATTCTTGCTGATGATATGACTAGTTGGGTTGTTAACAGTGGTGCTTCAGTCCATTCTACTTCAAGAAGAGAGTTTTTCACATCATACACTCTAGGTGACTTTGGTGATGTGAGAACGGCTCAGGATTCTATCTTAAAGTGTGCAGGTGTTGGAGATATTAGTTTGGAGACGTCTAATGGTACAAGACTGATTCTTAAACGGGTTAAGCATGTTCCAGGGATCCGGTTGAATTTGATTTATGTTGGTAGACTGTGTGAAATAGCTCATTTTCGTGTGATAAGTGGAAGCTCACAAATGGGTCTTTAATTGTGGCTAGAGGTACAAAGACATCTACACTTTTCTTGACTCAAGCCAAAGTTATTTTGATGAGGCTCATGCAGTGGAGTCACGTGATGAGACTGAGTTGTGGCATAAGAGGTTATGTCATATGAGCTTGAAAGGAATGACTGTTATATCTAAGAAAAATTTATTGTCTTGTTCTAACAGTTTGCATTTGGAAAAGTGTACTCATTGTCTTGCAGGGAAGCAAACTAGAGTTTCGTTTAAATCAAATTCACCTTCAAGAAAGTCAGAAGTATTTGAGCTTGTTCGTCTGATGTTTGTGGTCCTATGAAGAAAGGACGCTTGGTGGTTCCCGCTATTTTGTGACTTTTATTGATGATCACTCAAGAAAAATTTGGGTCTACACTTCGAAGACAAAAGATCAAGTGTTAGACGTGTTCATGAATTTTCAAGTTTCAGTTGAGAGGGAAACTGGAAAGAAGTTGAAGTGTAGTCGGATAGACAATGGAGGTGAATACAAAGGTCCATTTCATTATTACTGTAAGCAGCAGGGTATCAGACATGAGAGAACTCCACCAAAGACTCCACAATTGAATGGCTTGGCGGAGAGGATGAACATAACATTAGTGGAAAGAATCAGATGTTTGCTTTCACAAGCCGGATTGCCTAAATCCTTTTGGGGTGAAGCTTTGAGTACATTGGTTCATGTACTAAATCTGTCTCCATGTGTTCTTTTACAGAATGATGCTCCTCAGAAGGTATGGTCAGGTAAAGATGTATCTTACCATTATTTATGAGTTTTTGGATGTAAATCTTATGTTCACATTCCTAAAGATGATAGGTCTAAGCTTGATGCTAATACTAAACAATATATTTTTATTGGTTATGGTCAAGATGAGTTTGGATACAAATTTTATGATCATGTTGACAAGAAAGTGATTAGAAGCCGAGATGTTGTGTTTGCAGAGAATGAGACTTTGCAGGATGTTGATAAAAATCAAAGTTCAACACCTCAGGCTGATGATGGTTCGCCTGACTTGGAGATTATTTCTCCTACACCTATAAAGGAGCATGGTACAGTCGATGACCAGGGTAATCAGTAGGATGATGCAGATCATGTAGTTGATTTTGATCAAAACATTGACGATCATATGATTGAGGAACCAGTACCAGATGAGGCTCCACCAGTTATTCCCAGAAGATCTACTAGAGAGAGAAACCCTTCTACTAGATATCCAGTGACTGGGTATGTTTTTCTCTCAGACAGTGGAGAGCCTGAATGTTTTGAGGAGGCCATGGATGATGAAAATGAAGATAAATGGCTTGATGCTATGAAAGACGAAATGGAGTCTTTGCATGACAATCACACATATGAGTTGGTGAAATTGCCTAAGGGGAAGAAAGCTTTGAAGAATAAGTGGGTCTTTAGAATTAAGAATGAAGACAATAATTCTACACCTCGGTATAAGGCGAGATTAGTGGTCAAAGGTTTTGGTCAGAGAAATGGCATTGATTTTGGTGAGATTTTCTCTCATGTTGTGAAAATGTCTTCTATCCGGACTGTTCTTGGCTTGGCAGCTAGTCTTGATTTGGAGGTTGATCATATGGATGTTAAAACAACTTTTCTTCATGGTGATTTGGAAGAAGACATCTACATGGAGCAGCCAGAGGGTTTTCAGGTGAAAAGTACGGAGGATCTTGTGTGCAAGTTGAAGAAGAGTCTTTATTGGTTGAAGGAAGCGCCTAGACAGTGGTATAATAAATTTGAGTCTGTCATGAAAGAGCAGGGTTACTGGAAGACTACTTCGGATCATTGTGTGTTTATTAGTAAATTCTCAAAGGATGATTTTATCATTCTCTTACTCTACGTTGATAATATTTTGATTGTTGGCGGAATGCTTCAAGGATTGACAGGTTGAAGCAGCAGTTATGCAAGTCTTTTGCCATGAAAGACTTGGGCCATGCAAAGCATATTTTAGGGATGCAGATTACTCGTGACAGAGAGGCCGAGAAAATTTATTTGTCATAAGAGAAGTACATAAAGAAGGTGCTTCATAGATTTAGCATGAGTGATGCTATAGCAGTGTCCAGTCCACTCTCATTTCAAGTTGAGTATCAAACAATGTCCTTCTAGCGATGATGAAAAGGAAAAGATGCAGAAGGTCCCGTATGCTTCATCAGTGGGTAGTTTGATGTATGTCATGGTATGTACTAGACTAGACATAGCTTATGCAGTTGGTAAGGTCAGTCGTTTTCTTTCTAATCCTGGTAGAGAGCATTGGAATGCTGTGAAATGGATTATGAGGTATCTCAAGGGTACTACAGATTTATGTCTTACTTTTGGTGGTGAAAAACCTGTGTTGGTTGGTTTCATTGATTCTGATATGGCTGGAGATTTTGATTCTTACAAATCTACTTCAGGATATATATTTAGTTAAATTTGCAGGGGGAGCTGTGTCATGGCGGTCGAGGTTGCGAAAATGTGTTGCACTTTCAACTACTGAAGCTGAGTATATTGCAGCAACGAAAGCGTGTAAAGAGCTGTTGTGGATGAAGAAGTTTCTCCGTGAGCTTGGTTTGAAGCAAGATCAGTATGTGTTGCTTTGTGATAGCCAGAGTGCTATTCATCTTGGTAAGAATGCAACTTTTCATTCTAAGACCAAGCACATTGATGTTCGTTATCATTGGATTCGGGATTTGTTGGAGTTGAAGTTGCTAGCACTTGAAAAAATGCACACGGATGACAATGGTGCGGATATATTGACAAAGGCGTTGACAATGGAGAAGCTTGAGATATATCGTTCTATTGTGGGAATGAAAAATTCTTTCACAATGTCGTGAGAGGGAGATTTGTTGGGTGGATCACTCCTTTGTGGAGCCCAAGCCCACTAAATAATAGAAAAATAAATAAGGAAATAAAAATATGTTAAGTATTATTTAAGAGAATAAGCTAGGTTATTTTTCTCTAATCTTTTCTAATCTTCACAATAAAAAGAGAGGCAAAAGGAGGAAAAATTCGCAGGATTTTGGTGTGGCAGCAGACTCTTTCCGGCGACGATCGGGCATCGAAACGGACTCTGATCGACACGAAATTTTGAGGGCTTGTTCGTCTCTCATTCTTCTTCAATGAACGGTGGTAGTAAATGTGCTACTTAACACAACACTTTTTTATGCGTCTCGGTCGAATCCTCTTACGCTTGAGGATGTTGGTACACCTAAAGGTGGCCAAATGCTTAAACCGGACCGAACCGGGCTGGAACCGCCGGTTTTTTTTTTCCGGTTAATGCCGGTTTGTGAACCGACGGTTTACGGTTCAAAACCAGCGGTTGAACGGTTTATACGGTTTCCTTCCGGTTCAGATCACGGTTCAAATCACCGTTCAGATCACGATTTAAAAATTATTAATATTTTTTTTTACATTTTCATATAATACTTATTTTTTTCACTACAATAACAAATTACTAGTCTTTTACTACAATTACCAAAGAGAATGCAATATATATTTTTTTATAAATAATTTTTTATTCGGTTTTAAATATAATATTAATATTGTGTTTTTTTTATTTGTAAATTATGTTATTTTTAAAATTTATGTTATTTTTTCAACGCTTGTACCGGAAATTCGGTTTTCTACGTATCTTTTAAATATAACCGTGTTGGAGGCACAACACATATAAAAAATCAAAACGAACGTAGTTATTTTTAGTCTTTTATAGTTTTTTTTATAGTTTTTTAACAACTGAACAAACTTGATAATTAAAATACTGACTAGAAGATGTAAGATCTGAGAGGAGAGTGCCGTTTCTAGCCGTTGGAGTCCGTCCGGTTCCGGTTACTAAAACACCCAAACCGCCCCATAACCGGTGAACCGCCGGTCATCCTAACCGCCGGTTATCCGAACCGGCGGTTACACGAACCGCCGGTCGGTTAGTGCCGGTTCCGGTTCTAATCGCCGGTTACGGTTTTTTTTTTTTTTGCCACCTCTAGGTACACCCCAAGAAGGTACACATTAAGAAATTTTGTTGATTTAATTATTTAATCACTCAACCGGCTACTTGTCGGGCAAGGTATTAGAATCGTCAATAGGGATCTTTGTTGAAATTAACGAGTGGCTATTATTTATTGGATCTATATAAACGCATATTAAATTAGGTAGAAATCATATTAAAGTGATTTAAAAGACAAAATAAAGACAATAATAGTAGAGTCTGTAGTTGCATGCATGTTTCTTGTTGTTTACGCTTTTAATTAGGGCAAATATGGATGATAAACAATGGAGAAACTTGTGAGGGGAGGGGGGGGGGGGGGGGTGTCACGTGCTTGACGTGTGGGATGCATCATTTTTGTTGCTAAAAAGAAGAGGAATTTCGGCTCCAATTATTCTGTTAAAGATTTTCTCTTTTCTTGTCTTTCATTCATGTCAATAAATTAATTACTACTGCATTTCTTTTTTAATATATACTAATAAAATAGCACCAAATTTGTGAGAAGATCAATATTTTACACCCACTATTTTATTTTTTTTATTTTTTTTGAGAAATACACACACTATTAAACAAATGAAAATAAAAATCAGATTTACCTCTTGGGGTTAATTAGCTAGGGGGTGCTTGGTGAAGCTTTGTACGTACGTAGTAGGAAAACTATATATAGGAGTGGTTAATAGTTGCAAAGTGTTATGGTATTTTTTTATTTTTTTATTTTATTCACATGTATATATAAACTCAGATGGAAAACCTTCAAAGATAGATCACATATAAAACTTAATAATTATTGTACCAAGAAAACTTAAATTAAGTATGTGTGACTACGCCATTAATTGGGGTACTTAAAGTATAGTATCATGCATTTCACACTTATATATATATGCATTGCATAAAATAAAATTAAGTAAAAGGAATTACTACAGTCCAGTCAGTACAAAAAAACTGGACGGTTCAGTTTACCGTTAGATCAACATTAAAATAATGACAACCGTTGGATTGATTTGGCGTATTATTAATTATTGTGTACTATATAAAATATTTATAAATAAATAAAACAAAAACAAAACACACAGCAATCACGTTAGAATTTATTTTTTTGCATCACAATTTTTTTTCGTCCTATAGATTCTTTACCAGGGTTTTTTTTTTTTTTTTTTTTTTTTTTCCTTCCAATTTCCACACTTTGTATAATTCCATCGTCCTCTTCTTCTTGTACCCTCATTTTTTTTCTTCAAAATTCATTTTCTTCCATTTATATTTGATGTGCTTTAATTTCGTTTCGTGTGATTCCGCACAACGAGTTGGTATCAAAACTATTATTTGTTCAGAAACCCGACACGGGAAATTGCTCAAAATTAATTTGTATTTATTCCATTGAATAGTTCTTGAGTTTTGGAGTCCAACACAACAAACGTTGCGAAAAACGGATCTCGGAATTGCGAGATATCATTGGTCAAAAGTTGTTTTTTCTTTTTCTTCTTGTTTGCAGTATTACCGGGTGAAGAAGAAAGTTCTGACCCGCCCGTTGACCCGACCCGGGGTAGGAGGTTAAATGATTTGTTAGGTGTGTTATTGTACACATTTACTATGGTGTACTAAAAAATGATCCAACGTACAAGATTATTTATATTTTTTCAACGATAAGATTAAAAAAATGGACAATTAGAAACTGGACTATAGCCGCTCTCGTAAGTAAAATGTACTTGTGTTTTACTTTCGTACATATATACTTATCACATTTCTAACCTTAACATTGCATAAAAACGGTCCTCGTTATAATTTCCTCATTTTTATAGGTTTTGAACCCGGTATACTGGTAAAGATTATTGTGTCTCCCATTACCGATTATGGTTCAATCCAATCCTCTCTATGGAAGTAAGAGGAAAGAGATTTTTATTTGAGACACTGTAGAAATCGTATCTTAGTTTTTATAATAAAAGAAAATACAATGACAAGTACATGTCGGATCCAATTCCCAAAATTCTTCAGTTTTAACCAAGACTTAGCTTGACTTTTGAATATTGTCCTCTCATTCTGTTTTTATTTAGGGATTTTTTTTTTCCCAGGTCCTGTCACATGTTTTTTTTTTTTGAGGTATAACTTTACGTACGGGGCCGAAAAGAGATTGTCTTCACGTATACGCACGGGGTGGGTGTTTCCCGGATGTATTATGTGAGGGATTTGCAATTTTTACGTGTGTAGCAACAAAATAGGCTACTTACGGGGCGAATTGGGTACTTACAGGGCGAAAATTGTTTCCAGGGTGTACTACGCCCGGGAAATGGTTTTTCATGGGTGTATACGTGAGGGGCGGTCCATTTTATATGGAAATAACTTATCCACGGGGCGAAATTTTCCTCCCGGGTGTACTATGCCCGGGAAATGGTTTTTCACGGGTGTATACGTGAGGGGCGGTCCATTTTTCTCGTGTGATATTTTTCAAGTTTTTATGTTATATATATATGTATATATATACCATAATTTTTTTTGTCAATCAAAGACGGTGTTAACACAACTTGACTACGTTAAAAAAATATAATTTCTCAATCAACTACGGGTTGTTTCGGTGTAATTGGATTTTAGTTTTATATTTACTATTAATTGTCCAAATAAATAACTCGTTTTAGTTATTTATTTGGACAATTAATAGTAAATATAAAACTAAAATCCAATTACACCGAAACAACCCATAGTTGATTGAGAAATTATATTTTTTTTTTAACGTAGTCAAGTTGTGTTAACACCATCTTTGATTGACAAAAAAAATTATGTTATATATATATATATATATATATATATATATATATATATATATATATATATATATATATATACATAAAAACTTGAAAAATATCAAACGGAAAAAATGGACTGCCCCTCACGTATACACCCGTGAAAAACCATTTCCCGGGCGTAGTACACCCGGGAGGAGAATTTCGCCCCGTGGATAAGTTATTTTCATATAAAATGGACCGCCCCTCACATATACACCCATGAAAAACCATTTCCCGGGCGTAGTACACCCTGGAAACAATTTTCGCCCCGTATGTACCCAACTCGCCCCGTGCGTAGCCTATTTTGTTGCTACACACGTGAAAATTGCAAACCCCTCACATAATATACCTGGGAAACACCCACCCCGTGCGTATACGCGAGGATAACCTCTTTTCGGCCCCGTATGTATAGTTATACCTATAAAAAAAAGCAACATGTGAAAGGGCGTGGAAAAAACATTTCCCTCTTATTTAAAAATGATTGTCCTCTCTTGATCCATATTTGTACCCCTCGTGGTCCTATATTAACATGGCCGGCCCTATGCTAAGGTCATCGAGACCCGGGTCTTAAGCCTCAATCTGTCGGGGGGCGAAAAAAATCCAACTACATACGTGTTTATTTAAAAAAAAAAAAAAATCGTGTAGATTTAATCCGATCCAACCTAATATAATATGTTAATTTTCTTTTTTGATAAATGCCCAATTTTTTTTTACTCCAATCGATAAAGGTCCCAATAAAAAAATTTGCTTGGCCCAAAAAAAAAAGACATACAAACAAGTTTTATTAATTTTTTGCATTTACGGATGTTAAAAACGCGATAAGTGTTAGAAAAAATGTAGTACTTAGGATTTGACAGAGAATTAGAAACTTCAAGGCATATTAATAACGTTGTCTTTTAAGAGATGTTTCGTCCCACACGATTTGTCACTAAGGGATCAAATGAAAATCTCTTTCAGGATACAATGAGGGTGTTTGATTAAAATAGTGACTTGTTGAATCAAACCCGAGGACAATCAAAGTTTTTCTGATGATGTTGTCAAACTTATGAATTTTCGTTTGTATACTTATGTCTTTTATAGGTTGCAAGTACCCTATAAACGAATGGAGTTACTCCTTGCATGAAAGGGTAGGGTTGTCACTGTTCACCGGATGAAAGCATGCAACCCTTACACGAAAGGGTAAGTACATATCAGTTCGAAAATGCATGTATCTGAAAATGCATATCCCTTCATGAACTGATGCATGCATTGGTTTAGGTTTCGGGGCGTTGCCCCCGAACCCCCACGAGTTGGCGCTGCCCCCTCGACCCCTGCGAAGGGACGCGCGCGCCCCCTTGACCTACCGCGACCTGACAGGGCAGGTCGAACCCCGTTTCGTTGCAATAACATTAATTCGTACGGCAACACGTATGCAAACGATAACCAAAATATTTATTTATGAAAAAATATCTAACAATAAGTATGTTTTTAAAAAAAAAACAACTTCAACTAAAAGACCCAATCGGGGCTGATTTGCCTTGCCCCAACAAAATGAGGGCCGGCCCTGTATATTAACAACGACGTGCTCCTTATTGCAAATTATTATAATTTATAATTTAATCTTTAATCTACACTTTTTTATAATATTCGATTTTTTTTTAAATAGATTTTTTATAATATAATCGATTTTTTAATTTAGAAGTTATTAATTTATCGAGAGTTTTTAACCGATTCATATAATCCACTTTTGATGAAGAAACTCAAGACCTCGAGACTATGATCAATCGATGTGGCTATCGTAATAAGATGGATATCGACAATCTAATGAACTACCCAGGTGAAAATGAAGCATGTTCGGAGGTTCGAGTTTAGAAGATATTGTGTACTATCATTGAGAACAATGCGAGAGGATGACGGCGAAGATGATACGGTGTCTTTGGAGCCTGTTACGCGAAAGGAAGCACTTATGGCGTCGAACACTCTTCACAACTTTATGATACAATACAAAAATACAACACCCGAAATTTATTGGATGCAATAAGAAAAGTTAGAGATGAGCTCCAAATGACTTGAACTTTAAAGGAAAACGTACAACTATTGAATCATATTTCAATAGAGTGTAATATATTTTTTTTTCGCTTTTTATGAATTATTAATTTATGATTTTCTTTTTGGGACCGAAAATTATAAAGGGATCTCCCGAAAAATTATTATCTTATTATTTTATCGATTTTTTCAATTTTTTACATTGGCCCAAGTTTTCGGGACCGGACAAATTTATTATTTTAGAGAGTTTATTAATTTACCGAAAGTATTAATTTAAAGAGTTTCTACTGTAAAAGGAAATGAGAAGAGAAAAAAATATATATATATATTTAGCGTGCTATAAATGGATTCAATTGAAAAAATGAATAAATAGGCAAATGTTTATAGTAGTTCCTTTTGGTCAAACAGTTTGGAGCCACTTAAATATGTGCATAGAATAGAAACTCAACATAATTTAATTGTCATATGGAACTACATGAAATTATGATTATAGAAAAGAAAAATAAATTGAATGAATGTGTGTGAGAGAGTTTGAATATATAAGTAAAATTTGTGCATATCTATGGGACCCGATCCCCTACGGTATAAGTACACAGCGCGACGTGCTGTGACGCAAAACGATGTCGATTCGGGCTGAAACGACACCGTTTGGTTCGATAAAAAAACACAATTAAAATGGACGTCGTTTCGGATGCACAACACCGCACCGCACACACACGCACAGCAGGGGATCACGAGTCCATATCTATGTGTATATATCATATCACAAAGGAAAGGATTTAACTGATGGAAGGGTTGTCACCACAAATCAATGCGGATTTGAGGGCGATACTTTTTTGTGGTCACCGCCTTGCCCCGCCCCGCCCCATTTTAATGTTAGCTGCCGATTTCGATTTTTTATTCTTTATTGTATTATTCGTTCATACATGATTCATCATCAACATAAATCAACACATTTTTTTTAGGAGAGAAAGGAAGGAGTTTTTGCTCGAGGAAATCAATAACCACATTCTGGTGTAGTGTAGTGATACATGTTGTAACATAATATATAGTCACATACATCATATCCCTAAAGATATTACATACAATTCGGACCTAAGGATGCTTATATATATATTGTATATTAGCCATAATGAATTAAATAGTAACTTATTGTTTAGTTTAAAATGATTAACATATGAGTTATCAATTCTAATAATTAAGTCTCATACCTAGTTGTGCTTTTGATAATGTTTTTCCTGGGAAGTTTTTGCGTAGTGTGTACCTACGTAGGTACACACTACGTGGCACACTTCTGTCCACATGATTTCATTCTGCACTTAATCTGTGTGGTTCTGATCGTGTCACTCACATGTACCTACGTAGGTACGTACTACCCAAAAATTTCACGTTTCTCCTACTCTACCAAGTTGTGCTATTGCATTTAAGCATATACAATCATGTTATGTAGTAAAAAAAATTGGCATATTTGCTCCATATATATATATATATATATATATATATATATATATATATATATATATATATATATATATATATATATATATATCTTGCACGTCATTAACGAAGTCGGGCTAAACCCCCGCCACGTGTCATCTACAGAATGACTAAGTCATAAGTAAAAACAGAACTAATAAGTGATAAAGTCCAGGAGCCTCAAGTCTAACTGAAGAAGCAGACCTAAACCTCAGGTGGGAGGTCAGCTCAGCCCTCAACTTACCACCGTATGTCGGCTCGGTAATAGCGGAGGTCGGGTAACGCAGTACAGGTCGAGATGGCCTGGGGGGTTCGACGCAGGTCGTCCAGAGCCTTCCCTACTCGTATTTAACAAACGTGCTTAATATAATCAGATAAACATGGAAAGAATCCTACAATATAATGACTCTGATCCTAACATTTAAACGTGTCCATAATTATCCCTAAATCAACGGGATATACATATGATAATCCTTAGTTATTAAGAATTAGAGTCCTTGTTGGACAAGAGACTTGATTCCTTTATATAAATGATCCATAAGGAACTACGAGAGACTTTATTCCTGCTCAACACATACGTAGGCAACTTGGGATTGATAATCTCAGGCTCGGTCTAAAAACATACATAATCGCTATCCTCGTTATTCTCGTTTTTCTTGAGTTTGTTGTCATAAAATTGAATACAACCCGGATTATACATTGGACGATATTCGACATCGTAAATTGGCGCTAGAATGAGGGCCTTTTCTGGAAATTCATTCAAGATCTTCATCGTCGTCATAATCATAAATCATGGCCAAGAACACGGGTAAGAAGGCTCAAGAACCAATCACTCAAGGGGCTGAAACCACTCAGGGCACCGACCGAACTGCGGCTGGCCAAATTGCCGGTGGAGATAAAGAGCAAAACGCCACCACCAGCCAGTTCAACAAAACAAGCACATCTTCCAGATCAGGCGCAACAAGCGCTATTGGAGGCACTGAAGGCTCTGGATACCCCTGCCTTCAAAACCATCCTTGAAGCAGCATTCAAGAGGCGAGAAGATAAGCTATCGAAAGATCATGCACCTAAGGTTCCCATGAATACGATCAACACGGTATCTGGTGGACCGAACAGTGCCACCCGATCTGAAGACAAGAGCAGTAGCAGGTCTGTTGCACTCTCTGATTCGAAAAAAAAGCAGAGGCTCTCTGGAGAGGTGACCTACGGTCCTAATGACACTCTCATTTTAGTGATCAACAACGAAGGATTGATAATTGACGCTGTAATAAATAAAAACTTGGTCAAATGTACCTGTGTGGATACATGAAGTGATGTGAACGTGTTGTACTACAATGTGTTTCAATCCATGAAGTGATGTGAACATGCTCTACTGTTTGGATTTGCTGGACCTCCAGTTCATCCTGTAGGTATGATCGGATTACCTACTACGTTTGGAAAAGAACCAAGGGACAGGACCCTTATGTTATTTTCTGGTCTTCAAGGCTCCATCGGCGTACAATGACATTATAGGAGGACCTTCCCTTATCGACCTCCGAGCTGTGATCTCTCCAGCTCACATCAGAATGAAGTTCCCTATAAGGTGACGTGGAAACGTCCAGGAGTTGTTACACGGCCACAGCCTATGGAAAAATGGTTGTGGAACAGGTTCTTGTGAAGAACTACTTCCAGAAGACGAGGTAAGTTGGTCCTTAGAAGATAAAGTTGAAGCAGTTAGAATGTGGGAAGAACATAAGGATCTCACCATCAACATCGGTTCGTGGATCCCAAATCAGCACAAGAAAACCCTTGTTAGTATACTGAAAGATTTCAGAGACGTCTTTGCGTGGAAAACTAAGGATGTGCCAGGTCTGTCTCCCGACCTGGTCTTGCATAGGTTGAACGTTGATCCAAACATGAGGCATGTTCGGCCAAAAAAAAGACACTTCACCCAGGAGCGAATGATGGCGATAGAAAAGAAAGTGTAAAAGTTACTCCAAGCGAGCATTATCAGGGATGTTTTTTATCCAGACTGGCTGGCTAACCCAGTTCTAGTCAAGAAGCCATATGGAAGTTGGAGCATTGATCGGCCTTTTCTAAGTGTCCCATCTCACCGGCAGTGTACCGGGTCAACTGTAGCCTAGAATTGGTAAGTCAATGTCGTATCCCACAGGGAATCTGGTCGAGTACCAAAGTCGGTCTCGTCCCTAGTTCAGGCCAACACAATAATTGAACGTGGTGATTTGTCAGATCACCGGTTCTAACAACTAAATAAACATAAGAGAAAAGATTTTAAACTACGAAAAACAAGATAGCCGAGCTATGATCCAACCAACTACTCTCTAACCCTAACTCATTTCCGGAAGTGTTTCGACAAACTCTAATGTTCTCGGCATCGTTGTAGGGTGTCGTCTCCTGTTTCCGAAAATAGACATTAATTCAATAATCTACCCTCTTTTGTTAGGTTCAACAGTCCGCCTCGTTGTCATTCAAAGGGTGTCGTTTCCTAATTCTAAGTATAGACATTAATTCAATAATCTACCCTCCTATGTCAGGTTCAACAGTCCGCTGACCGGATTTAACTGACCCGACACGGTCTACGATCTATAAGACGCTCATTAACAATGATATAAACCTCACACACGAAACCGAATCTGAACAACTCAGTCGGTTTCATAGGGTGATCCTAGAACCCCTTTTCCCGTATCCTCTCGCAAAATACATATGTAAAGAAGACACGTGAAATACGATTATCGAGTAATTAATTTGACAAAAGTCAGTTAGAATAAGTTCTAGAACGATAACAACACCGAGAATCTAACAATCATAACATCAAAACACTTCAATCGACAAGCTAAGGTTCGATTTCGAAGGCTATCATATATCTCGGCTAAAAACGGATTAGCTTCTCATTATACTACTAAGCAAAATAAAAGAAATCAACAATCAAAGCTAACATAAAACAAGATTGAAAACAAGAACAATATGTTAATTAAAATTACCGGGTAGAAAATTGGTTTTCCGGAAGAAATCCCGTCAATAACGCGTCAAGCTATCTCCGAGATCCTCTGGATTACAACAATCTATGAGTAAACTAAGCGAATCTACCTACAACTAATCTAAGCTACGAAAAGATGAAGAAAAACGCAGCAAAAACTGGAAAAATCGATCTAAAAAGGGAGGAGCTTCGATCTAGATCAAAATGAGGGGGTATTTAAAGTGTTTTGCAGATCTGGACTGCTAGGCGAGCGCCTGTACTGACAGGCGGCAGCCTGTCAGATTTTTCCCTTCACAAAACCTATCAACAACTTTCTATGGTGACACACCCTCAGAAAAACAGCCATAACTTTGTCTGTAGACCTCCGATTTGAGTGATTCAAGATGCGTTAGAAAGATCATTCAATTTTATACAACTTTCATAAAGATGTCCAGCCCAAAAAATGCATCTAGGGTGTATCAAAATGCATATCAATGGAAGGTATGGTTGTAGTACCGCCACGTTTTGATCCGTTTGAACGTTTAAGCTTCGGGCACACGTTCCAATCCTCGTATCTCGCCTTTCGGACATCTAAAACACCTAAGTCATGTACAAAATTACAAAAAATACCACACATAATCCCTACAGGACACTAGGGTGACCGAGAGTATAGTAAATTACACCGAAAAAGACCGAGAATCCCGGACATTACGTCCTAGGTCCCGAAATGATAACCAATGTGTAAATACATCAAAATACAACCAAATGTCCCCGGAAACATATAAAACGAGGTACAAACGGGGTATAATTACATAGAAAATGATAGTCAATTTGACTCTCATCAAGCATGTGCGTAGATTTTACACACCTGAACAAGGCATGTCCAAAGGATTGCTATCCTCTACCAAAGATTAGCAGGTTAGTTGACTCAATTGTTTGGCTTCGAAGTATTTGCATTCTTAGATGCTTACAAAGGATATTACCAAATCGCAATGGATCTTGAGGATGCGGAGAAAACTTCGTTAATAACAGAGTTCGGCACTTATTGCTACATTAACATGCCATTCGGTCTGAAGAATGCTGGAGCAACCTATCAGCGAGTTGAGAACAGGATATTCAATAATCAAATCGGTAGATGTATGGAAGTTTACGTGGATGACCTCCTAATCAAGAGCATGTATCTTGAGCAGTATTTAATTAATGTTAAAGAGGTGTTCGGCGTGTTAAGGCAAACGCAGATGAAGCTTAACCCAAAGAAGTGTACATTTGGGGTACAGCATCAAAGAAGTTCAGCGATTAACAAGGCGCATGGACGCTCTGAGCAGACTCATATCCAGATCGGCACAGCATGCCTTACCATTTTTTAAGATTTTAAGAAAGACCAGTCCATTTCATTAGGATGTGGAAAGTCATAAAGATTTTGATGATCTGAAAAATTATTTGGCCGAGCTACCAACTTTGACATCTCCTAAGGAAAGGAAACCTTGTTGGTATACTTGGCATTTTGCAAGGAAGCGGTCAGTGCAGTTTTGGTCAGAGATCAAGATGACAAGGAAACACCGGTTTTTTATGTGAGAAAAGCTCTTCAAGGACCAGAGGTCAGATACACAAATGCAGATTAATTAGCATTGGCCTTAGTACATGCCTCCAGGAAGTTAAGGCCGTACTTTCAAGCGCATCCAATAGTTGTGGTGACCGACCAGCCACTTCGGTAGATATTGGTGAGACCTGATACTTCAGGCAGATTAGTGAGGTGGTAGTAGAGTTGGCGGAGTATGATCTAGACTTCCTCCCCTGAACTGCGATCAAAGCTCAAGTCTTGGCAGACTTTATAGCCGAAGGTATTGCGATAACCATCGAGCATGATCAACCCAGTAGCAGAGCTGAACTATGGACGTTGTATGTAGATGGAGCCGCCAGCAAAGAAGGGGGAAGGGCATGTCTCCTGCTCATTAGTCCAGAAGGAGAAAATTTTCCCTATGCCTTGTGTTTCAAGTTCCAAGCTACAAATAACGAAGCATAGTATGAAGCCCCGATCACCGGGCTCAGGTTGTCAATAAAGCTTGGAGCAAAGAATTTGCAGGTTTTCAGCTACTCCCAGCTTATAGTGAACCATGTCAAGGGAGAGTACAAGGCAAATGATGAGCCAATGAAGATGTATTTAGTTGTGGCCCAATCGCTACTATAGAATTTTCAGTCTGTGCAGATCAAGCAGGTCTCTCGATCTCAGAACAAGAGAGCCGATGCACTTTCAAAGTTAGCATCTAATTTTGTGTCAAATAAGAAGGTGTTGGTAGAGCGACTCGCAGAACGCAGTTACGATCAGCGGACAGTTCAGCCAATCACTCAAAAGAATACTTGGATGGATCATATCGTATCATATTTGAAGGAGGGAGTCCTTCCCGATAATAAGTCTTAAGCTCGAAAGTTAAAACTTTTGGCAGGCATGTACCCACTTTTTAATGAAGTCCTTTACAGAAAATACTTCATTGCTCCATGGCTCAAATGTGCCCCAGAAGAGGAAGGAAACTATGTCCTTCGAGAAATTCACCTGGGAATTTGTGGAAACCACACCGGAGCTCAAACTCTGGCCAAGAAATGCCGTCTATTCGGCTATTATTGACCGACCATGCAGCGAGACGCAACAGAACTTGAGCAGAAATGCAGATCGTGCCAGGTGCACGATAATCTATCTCATCAGGCTTCCCAGACGATGGTCCTAATCGTATCTCCATGGCCCTTCAATCAGTGGGGTGTAGACCTGGTCGGACCACTCCTCCGAGCTCCCAGAAATCTCAAGTTTCTGGCCGTAGCAGTCGACTATTTTACGAAGTGGGTAGAAGATGAAGCTCTGACATTGATCACAACTAGAGCTATTAAAAATTCCTCTAGAAGAACATAGTGTGTAGTTATGGTATACCCAAGTATCTTATTTCAAAAAATGGAACTTAGTTTGAAGATAGAGCAGTCTGTGCCTGGTGCGCCGAGCTGGGCATTACACAGTATTTCATATCTGTTGGTCATCCCCAAGAAAACGGGCAACTTGAGCAAACTAATAGGCAAATCAAGACGGGCCTGAAGAAAAGGATTGAGGAATAGGGAGAAAACTAGGTGGAGCATCTACCCAACATATTGTGGGCATACAGAACCCCGCCGAACTCGGCCACGGGAGAAAGACCTTTCTCCTTAGCCTATGGAAGTGAAGCGGTCATTCCAACAGAAATTGGCCTCCTATCACCTCGGTCAGAACTTTATACATAGGCCGATCAGGACACTGAGCTCAGACACTCTAAAGATGATCTGGAGGAAACCAGAGATGTAGCCTTCATCAGAATGGCCAGGTATAAACAAAGGATTTCTCAATACTATAACTCCAAAATCAAACACTCATACTTTAAAGAATGAGATCTAGTGCTGAGAAAGAACGAGGTAAGCAGACATGCCCTCAAGGTAAACTCGACCCGAACTGGAAGGCCCTTATATAGTTGTGAAGGTTCATGGCAAAGGAGCCCACCCGCTAGCTGATTCTAAATGAAGGACTATACCACGCAATTGGAACGCCAACAATCTGCGCAAATTTTATGTCTAGGACAAGTTCCAGACTTATGATTTTTGTATCTCTGTAATTTTATATTTTAACACTGTTTTCTTCATTAAGATGTACCCAAACATCATTTACTTTAATGAAAGTTAATTTTCCCATTGCATCCGTATATGGTTTAGTTGAGCTTGCAGGACAAATTTATCAAGTCTATAAAATAGACAAACTTTCTAAGACTGCATGACAGACATTCCGATCAAATATCTGCAGGTCAGACTCAGCCAAGTTTGTGAAAGACAAACTTACTAAGTTTACAGGACAGACATTCAAACGAACAAAGATCTGCAAGGTAGGCTCAGCCAAGTTTATGAAAGACAAACTTACTAAGTCTGCAGGACAGACATTCCGACCTGAGATCTGCAGGTCAGACTCAGCCAAGTTTGCAAGACAAACTTTCTAAGTCTGCAGGACAGACATTCTGATCAGTGATCTGCAGGTCAGACTCACCCAAGTTTGTAAAAGACAAACTTACTAAGTCTGCAGGACAACCATTCAAACGAACAAAGATATGCAGGGCGGGCTCAGCCAAGTTTGTGAAAGACAAACTTACTAAGTCTATAGGACAGACATTCCGACCTGAGATCTGCAGGTCAGACTTAGCCAAGTTTGCAAGACAAACTTTCTAAGTCTGCAGGACAGACATTCTTATCAGAGATCTGCAGGTCAGACTCAGTTCGCAAGACAAACTTCCTAAGTCTGTAGGACAGACATTCCGATCTGAGATCTGCAGGTCAGACTCAGCCAAGTTTGTGAAAGACAAACTTACAAAGTCTGCAAGACAGACATTCAAACGAACAAAGAAAACTAATATTGACTAAGTATGCCATCCAATAACTAAGAGTTAATGCATGGCATACTAGGAGGATTAATACCCCACCATCACTATGTCACAAAACGGTATAAATAGATACTGGAAATAAGCCAAGGTAAAAGAACTAACAGGATACATGTTTGAAGATTTTTCAAAAAATTTCAAAAGCAAAACACAAAGGAAATCACAGGTCTAAAAGTAACTATCTAAGCTTCAGGAGCGGGGTCTTGACGCTGCTATGTTGCGGTCGGAGGAACTGAGGAAGACGGAACTGACTAAGATGCTTACCGGTGAGCAGCCCGACGAGCATACTTGGTGGCAATGTCCATCCTATCTTTGAACTCCTTTAAACGATCATCGTAGATCTTACTGGAGCCAAGTTTGTGCATACCCTTATTGGGGAGAACACTAATGTCCAGGTTGACAAGTGGAGCCTTGGCCTCGTCAACCCGTAGGGTATAACCATGCCACATGACCGGGGTCAATAGCACTTTCAGATCTCCGGCCGTTTGAGCTGAAGACTTGAACTCATGGATAGCCTGAACAATCCAAGCTGGAACAGCCGCTTCCAGCGCATCCTTGTCAAAACGAATCTTGGTTACTGCCTGCGCCAGTTCAAACTTCTCATCGGCATGCTTATCGGCAACTGCCTGGAGATCAACAGCATACGTATCACGGATCTTCTACAGCTTACCTTCTTGAGTTTGCAGTTGCTCCTTCGAGCTTTGATCTCCTCATATTTGGACTTTGTTGAGTCTTTATGCCTCTGTCGACTAACGCGCAACTCAGCAATTGTTTTCTTCTGTTGGAAATGTGTCCTAAACCCAATCGGATTGGACCGGATCCGACCGGGTCGGGTCATTTACAGTCTATTTAGTTCATGTAATAACTTTATTATGATTAATAAAAGCACTTATGTTATTATATATTGTTTATCTTCATATTATTTGTTGTATATATATAGTAACGTCCCTAGTGTCAATCTGTGATAGAGAAACCATGATAGTGATTATGGTTGATGAGATCTCTAATCACTATAACAAGATTGGTACTTAAATGTCTCTAGTCTTACATATTATCAAATGGGACATTGATAGTATAATCAGACTAGCACGTATTGGATGTCCTCTATCTTTTAGAAGATATGGATAGATCTCGTCTATCGAAGTGTAGGGACACTTGGACTGTACGTGGACGTGTATTAGAGAATGCGTACGTTAGACTGACCCACTTACATTAAATGTCACACTATGTGGCGGTTGTGTAATTATCCTTTTGACCGGAGTCTTCATGGCATCACGGTGTGGATTGTCATGCTTTGACACTATTGAGATTTCTCCTATCCACCGGGCGATCATGCGGAAGTGATTGGGTATGATATTGAAGCATGCGGAGTATACATGATTGGTCGTCCGGGAATCGCGTATCCTATGATTGGGATCGAATATCCGAAATGGCCTTCTTATAAGGAATGTCTAGCTCTTGAGAATCTTTGCAAAGTGGGAGTAAAGTGTTATTCCGAGAGAGCATGATATCCATATTATAAGATACGATCGTTAATGTTTTGACACTCGAGATACGATCGTATGGATATTATTTCAGCGATAGGATTGTAAGTTACACGGTAACTGCTCCACATGAAAGGTAGTAGTCATTGCTTTTGACTCTTCCGATGATTGGGGGTCACGGTGTGTTGCTAGACGCTATCCCATGATCGTTAGGTATGAAGGGAATTTTATTAAATTGCACTTTGTGTCTACGGCCAACATATTCGGAAGCCTATTGGGTCACACACATATGAACATCGAGTCGGATTAAAATGCGGTTATAGTTGATAACCAAATAAGGAAAGTTTATCTCTAGACTATAAAGGTTATAGTGGTAAATTAATATGATGGTATTTATATATGAATAAATAAAATACAATATATTGATTATATATAAATTATATTAATTAAAGAATATTCCGGAAGTCAATGTTTTGACTATTGGGGCGCCACATTTAAGTGTGTAAGATACACTTGGATTGTGCACTTTAATTAATAACATTACCATAATATTAATATAAGATATTAATTGATTTTGGAAAAATAGATTTATGGTAATAAGATAATTATATTCAATATAAGATATTGGCAAAATTAATTATAATAAAAGAGATAAATCAATCTAGAAGATTTTTATTATTTTATTGGGAAAATGTTTTCTTCTCTTCCACACATATGGGGAGCCACTTTTGACTATAAATAAGAGGTGTGTGTCCAGCTCTTTTGTACATCACAATTGCAAGAGCTCGTAGTTCTTGTGTAAAATAGAGAGCAACCTATAGTGAGTTTGTGAGGGAGGAAAAAGGCCGGTCTAGCAACCGGAGTTTTCCAATAGCAATCCAAGGAGGATTCCGGCAAAGGGTTCGTGTGGATTAGCGATAGAGGCCGGACGCGTGGACGGCTTGCGCACTGAACTACTCTCCGTTGACGGTCAAAGCGACGATCTTATAGATCATCAAGGTATAACCGTCAAACTACTTAACGTGTTTATTGCATTAAACGAAGAACGATCTAGAAAAAGGAAATCAAATTTTAAATTCCGCTGCGTTA
Source organism: Gentiana straminea (assembly GCA_036785695.1). NCBI lineage: Eukaryota > Viridiplantae > Streptophyta > Magnoliopsida > Gentianales > Gentianaceae > Gentiana > Gentiana straminea. The sequence continues at coordinate 2,836,504 of JAVUPR010000239.1, read as the reverse complement.
AACTAGTGATTTCCTAACATCTTCATCTTCTCATTGGTGTCTGAGGCTCCAAATAACCTCTTAAGCACCTCGTTACCGATTCGGGTGCATTGCGACAATAACATGTCTGATGTAAGTAAGGCCACCAGAATGAAAAGGCAGAAAAGCAATAAAGATAAAAACTTACACCAGCATCTAGCTCATTGTCGGTCATCTCGGACAATCGCTCCTGGTCAGCCGGAGCCTCATCTTCCAACTCAAAAACACATTGATTCCCCTCAGGCGGGGTAGCAAACCTACCCCTCTTGTTTGGCTTGCCTTCCTGAGCAGTGACCACTGGCCTAAATCGGTACCTCAGCTGGAGCTGGAGTTCTTTGTCCTCTTCCAGGTCAGATCCATCTAAATCCACCAAGTCAACGTCCTCTCTAACAGGGTGAGAGGAAGGTGAGACCAGAGCCTCATCAGAATGTCCAGCTAAGGTCTGGACCTCATAAGTACTCAGGATGGTGCCCGCAACTGGTGGAGGTTCTACGCTCTGCGTTCTTTCGGAAACCTAACTTTGGTCAGGCTGGGCACCCCTCCACCTCTTCTTCAGTGGCATGTGCAAATATGGCAGCAATCCACTGCAAAGGAACGGAACAGAGCATGGTTAGAACATGTATAATCATCAAATGATAAAAATAAAGCAAAAATGAAAGAGAATTCGTACAAGTCTTGTAATATGCGTCGCTAAGGACCCGATAAGGGTCAGGACCAGCAAGAGATAACTAAGCAGCGTGGATTAGCTCAGAAGAATACTTCTTCAATTCTAGAGAGATACCTGACTCATGAATACCTCTTAGTAGCGCCGAACTAAAGTTGTTAGGACAGGTGTCCTTAGGAACCTCAGTTGTGTTCCACCTGCCCAGATCGGCTTCTACTTTAGGACGGATGAAAATGAACCGTCACTTCCACTCCTTATGCGAGGATTCCCCTTTGGAAAGTATGGGAATGCTACTTCGAGAATCGGCCTGGCGTGGAAAGCAATACCTCCCGGGCGTATCTCTCACATGTTTACACTGGTAGAAAGTTCGAAACAGCTTCACCGAGAACGTCACGTTGATGCAAAGGCACCAAATGGTGAATCTTATATGGCTCTAACACCATTAGGAACTATCTGGGCAGTTCCCATCCGTAGTGCCTGAGCACAGCCGAAAAAACAGTGTAGACGGGAACCCTAAGACCACACTCAAATTGCTCATTGTACACAGTGTAGTATCCCTCTGAAGGTTGAGAAGCATAGGTACCAACAGCAGGGAGCTGAGGGGCATATATACAATCCCAGATTAACATTGTATATATCACAAAGTGAGATCATATCACCATGAGTGAGCCTGGTTTTTATTCCATGACAGCCCATGACTACCCTCATAGCCATATGCGCTTTCGGTGATAATACGAAGTTAGAGTTTCCTGGGGAAGAACAGGGATGGGGAGATGAAGAAGTAAAACGGGAGGCCAAAACAAGGTGCTCTAGTCCTCTACGGTTTATCAATGGCGGAGGTGCCGGATTTTGCGAATGAACCCTAGAATCGAAACCCTCACTCTCAGGTTAAGACTCACACGTGAACGATTTCTTTACAGAGCTACTTGTGGGAGACGATTCCCACATCGACAACGTGAAAATTAAACAGAAAGAGCATATGCTTACTTGTAGTAATAGAGGTTGAGAAGAGGAAGAACAATCGGCACAATAGCTTCAACCTTCGATTTAATAGCAAGAGACGGCAAACGTGTGAGAAGACATGTGATACGACGGGGGTTATAAGCCCCAAACACGATCTTGAGACACGAGCCCACTACGAAAACGTGGACAGAAATGCCTCCTTTCTCAAGACGGTTATGACAGTGTCATAACGGTAACTCTGCTGCGTGGCAGAGCAAGTCCTTATTAAACTTCACAAGTTTACAAGACAGGAACTTCCCTAGCGTTAGATCAGACCTGACCAGCGGAGCTCGGGCAGATCTAAGGGGCTTATGATGGAGGTGGGACTAAACCACAGCCACGTGTCATCTACGAAATGACTAAGGCATAAATAAAGACAGAACTAATAAGTGATAAAGGCCAGGATCCTCAAGTCTAACTGAAGAAGCAGACCTAAACCCTAGGTGGGCTTAGGCCTCTGTCTTTAACTTCAAAATAGAGACCCTAAATAAATTGGTTACCAAACGGGCGCATGCTGAACATGTCCTAAGCTAAGCCGTCACTGAATATGTGTTTGTTCTAAATTAGTCTTCATGCTCGGGAAATTCTTACATATACTCCCTTGTAGGGAGTTGTCTGTGTGGCATCATCTGAACCACACAGACAACTCCCTACAACGGAGTCCTACCATAGAATTTCCGCAAATGTTTAAAGAAATGCTGCATATTGCTAGCCTAGCATTGCATCAAATTCATTAATTAGGAGACTAGTGTTGTGCGTACTACTTTGAATAAGAAAAAATAAAAAGTACTTTTTAGGGACCAATGCATCACGTTACTGTGCTAAAACAAAAAGAAAAGAAGAGACGTGAAAACAGGGGCAAACCACCCACCCCACCCCCACCCCACCCCCGCACAAAAAAGTTAGTAGAAGTAAGTAACAAAACAACGAATGAATGAAGTTAATCAAAACGTTAAACGTACATACATGTCTCCTTTAATCACCAACCATGCATAATCAATATATCTGTAACATTGACATATTGTGATACTACAAGTCTACAACCTTTTAAAAATTCCACACACACACACACAAAACAAAACAAAACAAAAACAAAAACAAAAAAAAAAAAAAAAAAAACCGGTAGTGAAATGCTGCAATAGATATGGTTTCTGGTGAAAAACATTTGGCAACTGATAAACCGCCCCTCCCCTTGGCCACCCGCCTGACATTCTAAACAAAACTCTCAAATCTTAAGCGGATTTCTGGGTATTATTACACTTACACACACATACATATTGTAATCATCGGACCGTCCCCAGAGCATGGTCTAGTAATAAAAGACTTGGATGTAGTAATAACAGCTGGATTGAAAGTTGGAGTGTGGAGGTTCGAATCTCGTAAAGAGACGACTTCTTTCAGTATCTTGGTATAATTGCGCCATTGACTCTAAGCCACTAGTAGGTTACCTGATTAATATATCTACTCATTCCGTAGACAGGGAGTGAGGGGTCTTTCAGTTAAGGCTTAACCGTTTTTTTTGTAGAGTAGTGATATATATATTCACTACTCCTTCTACCACAACATCTTACACAACACAATCAACATCATATATTTTGTTGGGACCCATCATAATAAATAATTGAACATTTTAATCAATGAATATCAAGCACGTAGTGGTTTGTGCACTACATAAATATGTAGTGCACATATCATTTTCCTTTTTTTTTTTTTTTTTTTTTTTTTTTTTTGTAAGCATCGGACTGTTTGTTGGTACCACTATATATTGGTACACCGTACATGCCTGCCTGATGAGTGATGACTCCCTCCTCATAATAATTCCTGTCCATATCAAAATTTGTTTTATACACTTTTTCCATTCCCCATTTGGCTATCCCAATTACTCTTACTCTGTCTAATGGTTAACATCCATCCACACCTAATCAATCCACTTATAAAATAATTGACTGTGAAAAAATCAATTGCCATTGTAGTAAGGGTATATAAACATTAAATGTCCGGTTTTAACTAAAATAAAACTAGCACTTGTTTCTCCGTGTTGAATTATCATATTCCCTTTCAAAAGTTTAAGATGTGAAGCTACAGTTTTACATACTTCAACACATCCCTGTCAAATGTGACCTATAATTGAACTCATGACCTCATTCTATGATCCCATCATCTTTTCAAAAAGTTAAAAACGAATAGAGAGCTATATAAATACACATTTCATATACTGCTGCTACTACAGCATTATATTACCAATATATCATCATCATCCTAATCCTACTACAATACAATATTGTGTGTGTATACCAATGCAAACAGATGAGAGATGTTACCAGGCTTTTAAAGAAAATGTGAAACCACCACCATTGTATAACAACATTGATGATAGCGATTTATCTAGACCACCACCATATATATATATATGTATATTAGTATTTGAAATCAATGATTTTTATATGCAAATTTTTGATGTTGTCAGTCTGATGCGTGTAGATCGAGATTCATAGGATCAAAAATAAAATGGACCACCCTATTTCTTTTCCAAGAAAGGCAGGCTATAGCCTATAGGGAGGTCCTGAATAATTGATTACAATCATGACCGGAAGTTCATCTAGCTATAGTGGCCCTATTTTCTGGTACACCACTACTGCAGTCTGCAGGGCACAGGCCATACCTCCTCCCCTCTGCTGCAACTATTCCTATTCCTATTCCTATTCCTATTCCTATTCCTTCATGGGACTAACAAAACACTTTTGTTTTTCAAACAATACACAAAAAAAATAAAACTCTCTTTATCTTTCTTGCACTTTCAAATAAAAAAAGAAAAAGAAAAAGAAAAAGAAAAAGAAAAAAGAGTAATCGGAATTATGTGTATTATTAACATCAGAAAAAAAAAAAAATTAGAGAGAGAGATTTGGATTTTGAGGCATCAGGGAGCCCAACATTTTTATTCAGGAGAAATGGAAAAATACAACATATAATGATACATTCATTCCAGATATCCATTTCATATATCATTCAACACTTGATCGTCTTGGAGTGATACATACATGGATGACCTTCCAAATTACCATTCTATTCAAGAGAAATGGAAACAAAATGTAAAAGGTAAAGATATACTATCCATTCTAGATATACTATTCATTGGGCTTTTCTTGAAACAAAAAGGAGAGAGCTTTAGAACCATCCCACCACACAACAGGCCCTACAATTTGTAAATAATATCTCTACAACAGATGGGCCTAAGTTCTAGCAGAATCTTCAGCTAGACTAATGTTTACGATGTGGTCAACAAATAAAGAACTTCAATTCCCAGAGTTAAATAGATTCAAATTGTTCAAAAATGGTGAGGACTAATGTTGGTATGAATTAAATCTTCTGCATCCTTTGTATGGTTAGAGTTAAACAAAGTGTTCAGTTGGATATTCATGTTCATATCCATTGTAGTCATAGTATAATCTCTCCCCTTTCCTTATGTCTCTGTTTGCTATCAACAACACCCGACATTCACCGTGTACGTTGTATCTGACACACTTAACATTCTGCTTTTTCTTCCCCTCCCTGCAACACACAAGCATTAAGCTTATCATGTTATACTTTACACAGTAAATGTTCCTAATTTAATGCGCCTGTATCAATGTGGCTTCTTGTTGCTTAGTAAATTGTTAGATTGTCGAGTTTCCCGTACTAATAGTGAAGGTTATCTTATTTTCATCAACCTATATAGCATTCACAAAGCTAAAAAATTACAATGAAAATGAGACAGAAAGCATAGGCAAGTAAGCTTACTGTGTATGATTGTTGATGCCATTAATGAAGCGAGCAATGTTACTCCGTTTATCTGGACAGATGACCAAGTTTTTTGATGGATCAGAAGCACAAAGGAGAGTCATCATGCTATCCCCTTTATAATTTTGTCTGTTTTCCAAAAAATCAACATCTCCAACATACTCTGTAATGATTGTCAAATCCCTTATACATCTGTCTGCTTCAACTGTAAAGCTGTTCAATCGTAACAAGATGAGTATCAACACTAAAGAACAAAGACTATTGATGTATACTTTGTTCTCAACAAAATAGCCAAGTAAGAATGCCTACCCCTCTCGAGAATCGTATACAACCATGAGCGGTGGCCATTGCCCTATTTCCATCATACTCTTGCATGAATTCATGGTTTCAATGTCTTCTTTTGACATGATCTATCAAATACAGTTTTCACACATTCATCAATTGCACAATTGGGTGGCAAAGGCAAACATCATTTAGCACATTAGTCAATTGGAACTTGGAAGTGCAACCTTAGAATTTGTGAATGGAATGTTTAGGCAGATTAAGAGAAGGAAATATAAGACACACAACAAACATTTACAAAAACCATGAAGCACAATCAACCATTAGGAGGACAAGCTAATGGTTAGCTAACTGTGTCTAGTTGTAGGCACAGTAGGCACTTCTTGTAAACAGTCATAAACAATCATTATAATATATAAACAAATCCCTAATATACACACAAAAAATCAACAACTTATCCAAATGCTGGATATAAATGTGAGGCAACTAGTGATATTATTGCACAGACAGAACGTGTGGCAACTAATGGCATTATTGCAAAGGAAAAAAGAATCCCAACTTAGCATGGATATCAGATTACCTGCATGCCTTCCCGTTCAAGTATAGCACGATTGGAAGATCTTGGGGCCATTCCACTAGGGTAAGTGAGTTCATTACTGAACGCTGCATCAATTGCTTTCAATGCTGCAGCAAGTGATGCCATTTGCTCTAATCTTGTTGCTGGATCCTCACTTGGATTGAATGGTAGCAGCCTCCTCCTCTTCTTTGATACCACTAATCCACTACTTCGCCTTCTTTTCTTTCGACAATCTATACAATTTCTCAATAAAAAAGGAAAACAAAATATTTTACACCCTCTTAAACTAGCAAAAAAGCAAACAGCTTCAAGGCAAAAACATTTACCTTGTTTAAGAACTTCATCTGATAGTGATGGCCTCTTAATCCGAAAGAAGTCAACAATCTTAGTTTGTATAAGCGAACAAGCTAGACATAAAGAGAAAAAGGAATTAACTTTTCCGATCATGCAATTCCTAGAGCTAAAAGAAATCAATAAAAACCTAAGAGCCCAGATAGATTAAGCTTTGTAGAGACTAAATTGTCTTATATCTATGCATAAAATTAATTAATTGAAAGATCCCAGATGCAATCGGATCCAGCTTACCGGCGAGATTCTTGTGACCGGAGCAAGAGGGGCAGAACCAAGAGCCTTTAGGAACAGAAACAAGTATAGGTCTGAGGCAAAATAAGTGATACCCTCTATCACATTTATCGCACAAAAGAAGCTGGGCAGCATGTTCTCCAGATCCACACTTCTCACAGAACACATCTTCGTAAGAATCTTCGTCGTTTTTCCTCGAATTGGGGCTTTTTCTAGATCTGGGCTTCAACGAATGCGGCTTGGGAGCTCGGGTGATTTTCCTTAACAATAGTGATTCGGGATTAGCCATCTGGGGAAAGGGAGTAGACCAGAGAAGTGAAGTTTTGAAAATATTGAAGCTTGAATAATGCAGGAGAGCTATCGGTGGCGGCAGGAATTAAAAGAGGGGAATAGAACAACACAGAGGAGGTTGAAACGGCGCGCGAAATATTAATTTGCGCGGGTCGGAAAACGAATTGTTTGCGCCAAATTTTACGTAGCGCCAGCCACAGGTCGGAAAATAAAAAAATAAAAAGTGGGAGATTTAATTCATCCGTTCCTATTTAATTGTTGTAGTTGTTAAAAATAAATTTTTTATTTATTTATTAAGAAGTGGGAGATTGAAAACAATATTACATTAATTATATTCAAACGGGTGTTATTATCATTCTGATGTTAAGTTAAAGCATTAATTCGTCTCCTCAATATATGTGTTTTTTGCAATTAAATAAAAACAGAGGGATTAAAGGAAAAAAAGCATATGATAGAGTTAATTGTGGAGTTTCATGCGCTTGACGCTAAAGGTAGTAGGCTTCTCTGACAAACTTACGCAGCTTATCATGTATGGTTTATCGTCTTCTAAACTGTCAATTCTATGGAATGGAGAGAAACTCGAACCGATCACTCCAAAAAGAGGACTTCGGCAAGGAGACCCTCTCGCACCATACCTATTTGTTTTGTGCGGGGAAACTCTCAACCAACTTATTGATGAATTTGTCTGCAATGAATAGTGGAAGCATGTTCATCTGAAAAGAATTGGTCCTCCTATGTCCCACATATTTTTTACCGACGATCTCTTTATATTTTGCGGAAGCATCATAAAGCCAAGCCACTGCCATACAATGAATTTTGGATGAGTTTTGTAAAATGTCGGGGCAACGGATCAGCACGGAAAAATCAAACTTTATTTTCTAAGAATGTTCTCATCCAACATAGAATTATCATTGGCCAAAAACTGAACATGGTGCACACAAACAATTTCGGTAGATACCTTGGTGTCCCACTCATTCACTCTCGTCAATGAATCAAATCTTACCGTTTTATTTTGGAAAAGATTAGTCAAAAATTATGTATGTATGTGGAAGATGCAAACTCTCACGAAGGCAGGGAAAGCTATCTTAATCAATAGCTCGCTATCGATCCTCCCGATTTATGTGATGCATACCACAAAGCTTCCCAAAACCATCACATACATGTGAAATTGAAAAGATATGTAGACCATTCTTTTGTGGCGAAGAAGGAGGTCAACGAAAACTTTATACTGTTGCTTGGGAAGATCTTTGTAAGCCGAAAAGCTCAGGTGGACTTGGCTTCAAAAATATTCAAATTATGAATATTGCACTCATGGGTAGGCTAACATGGCAGCTATTAACGGATGACTCCTCCTTATGGGTCTCGGTGATGATTAATAAGTATGGTAGTCCCTTTGACAAACCGAAAACAGACTATTTGGAAAGGCACTTGTGCCGCAAGTGATAATCTACGCGTGGGTTCCATGGAGATAACTTCAGATGCAATAAATAGAAACAGATGCAATCAAACGTAAATAATCAAAGAAGGACACAGATTTAACGTGGAAAACCCCTCTCAAAGTGAGAGTGATAAAAAACCACGGGCAGAAAAGAGATCTTTATTATTATGCACTGAGTAACAGATTTCACACACACAGACAATGCAACAACAACTGTATTTATAGGCATTAATCCCTAAACCCTAGCCGTCAGGAATCTTTGTCTGATATGCCATAAATACCCCTACACGTGTCCTTCTTTTAATGACACTGTATAGCTGTCACATAACAGAATAAACAGATGTGGGACCCTGATGTATCCAGTACTCAGCAGCCTTCACCCTGCTGACAGAAGCCTCAGTAGACTCCACCCTACTCACGCACAGAATTGAATACACTTCTCAGTTGTCCATCACACAGCTGAGTCTTCAAATTGGTTCCACCAAATGTAGAGTTTAAGTCACTTTACTGACAAATCTCCACCTTGACTTCAACTCTCACCAGAGTCAAACAGATTGCATAACCATATGTACTTGTACCAGATGCATTCGTCAATGCCAGATGTACTTGTACCAGATGATCTCCACAGCTTCCATTCCACTGATCTGCCCTCAGTTAAGTTTCCAGAAACAGATTATAAGCTCTGAATATTCAGTAAGTCCAGGCAAAGCTGAAACTTACTCTGCTGAACTGGTTTAGTGAACATATCAGCAGGATTATCCTTGGTGATGATCTTCTTCACTACAACTCTCTTCTCATTTCTCAGAAAATGATACCTGACATCAATATGCTTGGTTCTCTCATGATGAACCTGATCCTTGACTAAACATATTGCACTTAGTCTGTCACAATATATCTCAGCCTGATCCTGATGCAACCCCAAATCACTGACTAGCCCTTTCAACCAGATACCCTCCTTAGCTGCTTCAGTAAGAGCCATGTATTCTGCTTCAGTAGTTGATAAGGCTACTGTAGCCTGAAGAGTAGCTTTCCAGCTGACCACTGCATTTTCCAATATAAACACATAACCAGTCATTGAATTTCTACTGCCAACATCACCTGCATAATCAGCATCACGGTAGCCTGTGACCAGACTAGTATCACCTCCCTAAATGAGACCAACATCAGCTGTACCTCTCAAGTACCTGAATATCCTTTTAACAGCTTTCCATTGTTCCTTTCCAGGTTGAGCCATAAACCTGCTGACAACACTGACTGTATGAGCCAGATCAGGGCCTAGTGTATACCATGGCATACATCAGACTGCCAACTGCACTAGCATAGGGAACTTTTGACATATACTCCTTCTCTTCAGCTGACTGTGAAGCATAAACAGACAAATGAACATTTGATGCCATAGGAGTATCTATTGGTTTTGCAGCAGACATCCCAAACTTGGCCAATATCTTCTGCACATAACCCTGCTGAGACAAAAACAATTTCTTCAGACTTTTATCTCTCCAGATCTCCATCCCTAAGATTTTCTTGGCTGCACCCAAATCCTTCATTTCAAACTCAGCACTGAGAGGGTTCTTCAGATTTTGAATATCAGACTTCCTTGCAACAGCAACCAACATGTCATTCACATACAGAACAAGATAGATATGTGACCCATCTTTAAGCAGACTGTGGTATACACTCTTAGGAAATCTACGCGAGAACGCAGCGGAATTCAAAAATTTATTTCCTATCGACCCAAGATCGACTTTGTTTAAGAAATAAACAAACAAGTAGTAGACGGTGGTTACCTTGGTTGATCTATAAGATCGACGCTTTGACCGTCTAAGGAGAGTAGTTCTGCATAGAGCCGCCCAAGTGTTCGGCCTCTACCGCTAGTCCACACGAACAGCCTGCCGGAATCCCATCATGGATTGCTATTGGAAAACTCCGGTTGCTAGACCGGCCCTTTTCCCCTCTCTCCAACTCTCTATAGGATGCTCTCTATTATACACAAGAACTATGAGCTCTTGCAACTATGATGTACAAAAGAGCTTGACACCCACCTCCTATTTATAATGTAGGTGGCGCCCCATATAGTGTGGAGGAGAAGAAAACATTTTCCCAATAAAATAAGGAAAATATAATTGATTGATTTATCTCATTTATTACAATATCTCATATTAAATAAATCTAGGATACTGTCAATATCTTATATTGAATATTCCCAAGATATTGTCAATATCTAATATTGACTATCTTTATTTTATTACCATGAATCAATTTACACATGTGTATATATCACATATATAAATCTATATATATAAAATATGTACTACTAAAATATATCAATTTCCTAGACACGTGAGTGGATACATATCACATATATGATCCACGCCACATATATATTTATACATATATATATATATTAATATTAATATTAATATAAGGTAATACTATTAATTAAATTGCACAATCCAAGTGTATCTTATTCACAATAATATATGCGCCCCCTTTAGCCATTAATTGGCTTCCGAATATTCTTTAATTAATATAATTAATATCTTGTATTTTATTTATTCATAATAAATAAATACCACCATATTAATTTACCACTATAACCTTTATAGTACGAGATAAATTCTTTCCTTATTTGGTTATCAACTATAACCACATTTTAATCCGGCTAGATGTTCATATGTGTGTGACCCGATAGGCTTCCGAATATGTTGGCCGTAGGCACAAAGTGCAAATTACGAAAACGCCCTTCATACCTAATGATCACGGGATAGCGTCTAGCAACACACCGTGACCCCCAATCATCGGAAGAGTCAAATGCAATGACTACTACCTTTCATGTGAAACAGTTACCGTGCAACTTACAATCCTATCGCTGTAATAATATCCATACGGTCGTTAGTCGAGTGTCAAGACATCAACGACCGTATCTTATAATCTGGATATCAAGCTCTCTCGAAATAACTCGTTTACTCCCACTTTGCAGAGATTCACGAGAGTAATACATTCCTTATAAGAAGGCCATTTCAGATATTCGATCCCAATCATAGGATACGCGATTCCCGGACGACCAATCATGTATACTCCGCATGCTTCAATATCATACCCAATCACTACCGCATGATCGCCCCATGGCTAGGGGAAACCTCAATAGTGTCAAAGCATGACAATCCACACCGTGATGCCATGAAGACTCCGGTCAAAAGGATAATTACACAACCGTCACATAGTGTGACACTTATCCGTGTAAGTGTGTCAGTCTAACGTATGCATTCTCTAATACACGTCCACGTACAGTCCAAGTGTCTATACACTTCGATAGACGAGATCTATCCATGCCCTTAAAGACAGAAGACATCTAATACGTGCTAGTCCGTTTATACTATCAATGCCCCGTTTAATAGTACATCGGCTTAGAGACATTTAAGTATCAAACTTATTAAAGTGATTAGAGATCTCATCAACCATAATCGCCTATCATGGTTTCTCTATCACAGTTTAATACTAAGGACGTTATCATATAACAATTCATAATTGGTTCTTAAAAGAACATATATATGACAACAGAAAAACCATTTAATATATGCATAAACATAAAGAAATAGTAGAAATGATCAAACCCGGTCGGATCCGGTCCAACCCGATTGGGTTTAGGACACTATTCCAACATACACAACAGTCATAATGACTTCTACTGTAACCCTGCTGAAGCATAAAACTGTCAAACCTTTTATACCACTGCCTTGGAGCTTGCTTCAAACCATACAATGATTTCTTCAACTTGCAAACATAATTTTCCTTGCCAGGAACTTGAAAACCCTCAGGCTGTGTCATGTATATCTCCTTATCCACCTCACCATGTAGAAAAGCACTTTTCACATCTAATTGCTCAAGTTCCAGATCCTGCTGTGCCACCATTGCTAGTAACACCCTGATTGAGGTATGTCTGACCACTGGTGAAAATATTTCATCAAAGTCAACCCCTTCCTTTTGACTGAATCCTCTTGCAACCAAACGTGCCTTATACCTGACCCCTTCTGCCTTAGTTATTCCTTCCTTTTTCTTGAAAATCCATTTACAAGTCACAACTCCTTTGTCAGTAGGCTGTTTGACCAATTCCCAAGTCTGATTTTTCAACAATTACTCCATTTCATCTCCCATGGCAGCATGCCACTGAGATGCTTCTGTACATGTCACTGCTTCCCTGTGAGTAGTAGGTTCAGCAACCTCTACCTCTTATGCAACTCGGAGTGCAAATCCAGCCAAATCATTATACCCATATCTCCTTGGAGGTATCCTAACATTAGATCTTCTAGGCCTACTGGCAGCTAGACTCTGCTGATTAATGTTTGTATGACGCCCTACTGAGGTCTCAGTAGGATGGCTTGGATCAGATTCTGGTTCATTATCCAGATCAGTATAATGTTGATTTGGATCCACTGATTGTTGCATATCAGTAGACTCCACCTGAAGCTCCACCTGTTTCTCAACACTATCAGATTCAGCACTGGTTTCAGATTCAGTAGACATCCCCACTGATGAGTTTAACATAGAACTTTCACCAAACACAACATCCCTGCTGAGGATTACTCTGGACTCTGCTGATGACCAAATTCTATATCCCTTCACTCCATCACCATACCCCACAAACACTCCCTTCTTGGCCCTTGGCTCCAACTTCCCTTCACTAACATGATAGTAAGTTGTACTCCCAAAAACCCTTAGAACTGAGTAGTCAGCAGGCTTGCCTGACAACATCTCAAATGGTGTCTTGAGATTGATCCCCGTGTGAGGACTCCTGTTGATTAAGTAGCAAGTCGTTTTTACGACCTACTCGCCCAAAATCTCCTTGATAAACCAGCTTGAGAAAGCATACATCTTGCCCTCTCCAGTAGAGTTTGATTCATCCTTTCAGCTACACCATTCTGCTGAGGTGTATTCCTTACAGTATGATGTTTGGCAATACCCTCAGCTGCATAAAATGAATCAAAATCCGTCCAGTAGAATTCCAGACTATTATCTATACGAAGCTTCTTGATTTTCTTGCCTAACTGATTCTCCACTAGGGCCTTCCACTACTTGAAGTTACTGAATGCATCACTTTTGTTCTTCATCATCACCACCCAAGTCATCCTTGAATAGTCATCTATGAATGACACAAAATATCTGTGACCACCCAATGACTCAACTTTTGATGGACCCAGCAATCTGAATGGATATAATCAAGTGATGCCTTTGTGTTGTGCAACCCTGCTGAGAACTTACTTCTATGCAATTTCCCAAACACACAATGTTCACAAAAGTCCAGATTCTTGACCTTATATCCCCCAAGAAAACCTGCTGAAGAAAGAATCTGCATACCCCTTTCACCCATGTGACCTAGTCTCGTGTGCCACAAACTGAGTCTGTCGAGACAGTGAACTGGCGATGATGCAACGACGGCGGTGCCGAGATACGATAGATCCTTGTAATATATACAAGGTTCCCCTCTTAATGCCTTTGAGGACTACAACTGAATCTTTGAAGACATTCAACTGTTCACCTTCACCCTTGAAATTGAACCCCTTGCTGTCCAGTAGGCTGAGAGATACAAAATTCTTGGTCATCTGTGGAACATGTCTTACATCTTTCAGTGTACAGAATTTACCATCCTCTGTCCTTAACTTTACTGAGCCAATTCCCACAACTTTGCAAACCTTGCTGTTGGCCATATAGATTTGACCACCATCTATCTGCTCATAAGTAGAAAACCACTCCCTGTTTGGATAAATATGGTAGGATGCTCCAGAATCAAGTATCCACACATCATTATGATGTGTAGAATCCCCTGCAACTAGAACCAGATCCTCATCAGATTGCTCAGTAGCCAAGGCTACTGTGCCAGAATTGCCTTCCTGCTGTTTCTTCTTTCTTGGACAATTGGACTTCCAATATCCCTGCTCCTTACAATAATTACAGACATCAGTAGACTTAGGACCTTTGGACCCTGACTTCTTTTTCTTCTTCTGTCCATATCCTTTTTCACTATTGTTTGCTAGCTACTAGCCCAAGACTTGTTCGATCGTCCGTCCCAAAGCGGCCTTGTGTCTAAGATCCCTGGCATGTAAGACAGACCTCACATCCTCTAAAGCTACTGTATCCTTCCCAACTATGAAATACTGCACAAAGTTTTCATATGATGCCGGTAATGGCACCAACAAGATTAGGGCTGCATCTTCATCCTCAATTTTAACATCAATATTCCTTAAATCAAGTAATATTGTGTTCAACTGGTCAAGATGGTCCTTCAGTGGACTCCTTTCATGCATCTTCAAACTGAACAACCTCTGTTTCAACAACAACTTGTTGGTCAGTGACTTGGTCATATACAGGCTTTCAAGCTTCTTCCACAACTTGGCTGCGGTGTCTTCCTCAGCAACCTCAGTGATAACATCATCAGATAGGCACAACATGATGGTTGAATGTGCTTTCTCTTCCAAACTGGCATAATCTGTTGCACCTGTATTTGGTTTGTCAGATAAAGGACTCCACAAAACCTGCTGTTTCAACAGTGCACGCATCTTGATTTGCCACAGACCAAAGTTGTTCCTTCCTGTAAATTTATCGATTTTCACGTTTACTGTTGACATCTTTTCTTGCTAAAGATCACAACTTTATCACAAATCCTAGCACCTTACTGAAGGTCTCGGTGAAGATGAAGTTGATTGTACAGATTGTTTTCTCTAGAACCTCGCTCTGCTACCACTTGTTATGAAACTGATGGAGATAACTTCAGATGCAAGAAATAGAAACAGATGCAATCAAACGTAAATAATCAAAGGAGATAACAAAAAACAAGAAGAACACAGATTTAACGTGGAAAACCCTTCTCAAAGTGAGAGAGATAAAAAAACACGGGCAGAAAAGAGATCTTTATTATTATGCACTGAGTTACGGATTTCACACACACAGACAATGCAACAACAACTGTATTTATAGGCACAAATCCCTAAACCCTAGCCGTCAGGAATCTTTGTCTAATATGCCATAAATACCCCTACACGTGTCCTCCTTTTAATGACACTGTATAGCTGTCACATAACAGAATAAACAGATGTGGGATCCTGCTGTATTCAGTACTCAGCAGCCTTCACCCTGCTGACAGAAGCCTCAGTAGACTCCACCCTACTGACGCACAGAATTGAATACACTTCAAAGTTGTCCATCACACAGCTGATTCTTCAGATTGGTTCCACCAAATGTAGAGTTTAAGTCACTTAACTGACAGTTGCGTGGGAAGATCTTTGTAAGCCGAAAAGCTCAGGTGGACTTGGCTTCAAAAATATTCAAATTATGAATATTGCACTCATGGGTAAGCTAACATGGCAGTTATTAACGGATGACTCCTCCTTATGGGTCTCGGTGATGATTAATAAGTATGGTAGTCCCTTTGACAAACCGAAAACAGACTATTTGGAAAGGCACTTGTGCCGCAAGTGATAATCTACGCGTGGGTTCCACGGTAAGCAACGAGAACATTATTCGGACCCCCTTTTCGAAAGGAAGATATACAATCAAAAGTGCTTATGACCGGTTGATGGGTCTTTTCCGATAGTTAGTCTTCGTCTTCTTGTTGGACTGCAATATGGAGACTCAAAGGGCCTACTAGGTACAGCTTCCTTCTTTGGCAAATCAATCATAACATCTCAATGGTGGGTGAGTTTCTTTTTCTTCGACGTATATTGCCAACATCGACTTGCTTCATCTGCAACCATGAAAGTGAGACACCGCTCCATGCTATGAGAGACTGTAAGTGGCCTAACTGTATACGGAGAAATGTTGTTCTGGTTGAGGAACGAAGAAACTTCTTTTCGTCCTCTTCACCTCAACAATGGATTGATAGTAATATAAAGAAAGAGACCAATTGGACCTGTATTTTCCGTGAAATCTACTACGGCATTTGGTATTAGAGAAACAAAGTTTTACATGATCCTTTTGCTATCCGACCTCCTTTCCATGTATTTTATGCTAAGACTTTATCAGTTTGTGATTTTTTAGTCGAATACATCTGTATCTATTTTATGGGGCTTTCCGTATGCTATGAATAAAAATGGATCGCTTTAAAAAAAAAGGAAAAATAATACTTTGTCCGGTGTACTTTAGCATATAAACACGTTACCTTTGATATAGTAATACATGATTTACCCCTATGATTTACCATATAATTTTGTTACTCACCATTGTATATTAATATATATTTTACCTAATGTGGTTGAACATATAAAACATTTAAGCTTTTATTATAATATATGTTTTCCTTTGCTATCAAACACTTTGAGAATTAACATATTAAGCACTTTGACTTTATTAATATCTGTCATTTTCTTATCTTCTTTTGAATGTTTCGTCAATCTTTTGTACAATTTTTTATCGTGTGAGTTAGAATGTTAATACTGGCACATTACATTATCGACCAAGGTTACATGCATATGAAAGATACTTCAATCCGATCTCTATTCATACAAATTCAATTAGGGTCGAGAGACATCTCATGTGGACTGAGACATGCTTCAAACACCTATTATGACACATGAACTGCTCCAACGATCAACTGTTGGAAGTAGCTTTCGAAAGAAAATTTATGTAATTATTTTTATAATTAATAAATGACAGATTTATCCTCATCTTATTGCTTGCTTCGTGCTTGTAAATAATACACTACTGAAAACCCCAAGTTGTATCATATGTAGCCATATAATTTAGTGTGTGTCACACACAAAGATTAAGTTTATGGAGATACACTTGAACTGTTAGTCCGTGGTGAACTTAATCAAAGTATGAGGTCTATTGATTAAACCATCATTATGTGCCCAAAACACTTTATGGTGTGACCGTCTTATCCGGACCGTCGATATTGGTTATCTAAGTGAGGCATTTATATATGATGTAGTCTTATAGGACTGGACTGATTTAATTTGTATTTCTCATATAATTCCGTAATTGAGAAATCTTATTAAATCACAAGATGATCATATATGGATTAACCATAATCCTGAAGTGATTGTAGACTTCTGCTTGTTTCAAGATAGGGTTTGATGTGTTCGTTAAGGATTGCTAAGAGGCGCGGTCCGAATCACTTTCATGTTGGCACTATTCTGGAATAAGTGAGGAGTGTGTGTCTCATAGATATGGAATCCATTCCTTCTTGAGGGAAGTAGAAAGACAATCCCCTTATTTGTTAATCCTAGAAACTGATCGATCCTCGGAGTTCATATTGGTTATGAACTAATTAATCACTTGTGGGTTAATGGTAAATAAGGATAATATGTAATGAAGAAGGTTTATGGAAACATTATCATTTCATTACGGATAGTCTATGGAGGGTTAGTCTATATGTAATGATTATATCAATGGACACTTATCGACTCAACACTTTGAGAATAAGTTATATCTATAATCGATAGAGTTCAGTTTCGGATTTATGGTGGCGTAATTCCGGAATTAATAAGTTGAGTAGAAATATTCTGTTCGATGAATATTTTATTCAATTTATTGTAGCGACTGGTTATAGGTCCATGATCCCCGGGTTGGCTCTGTTAAGGGTGATTTTATACGTTTTATAAGGATATATTTTATGTCAATTTTCCCCATATGTGGATGTTTTTCATAGAAATCGAGCTTTATATTGAAATATTGAGCAAATGAGTTTTAGAAGTATTAAAGTGCAAAATCGAGCTAATTATGTGATTTTATTGGATAAATATCTTTAGATGTAAGATGTTACATTTTGCATGTTTTTATCGTGATGTAGGTACGCTTGCATGAGGTGAAAGGAGCTTAAAAGATGTTCAAGTGATGATTTGCATGGAAGGAAAGAGGTAGAGATGAAGTTGGAATGAAGATCAAGATGAATTTGGAAGAAAAAGGGACTGAACTAGCGTCCAGGGTGGACTGGCGTCCAAAGAGGTGGACTGGCGTCCAGGAGAAGAAAGTTGAACAGAGAGTTTGGACGCTGCTATGGACGAGCGTCTGCCCTAGCGTCCAAAGCAGTGGACGGGCGTCCACAATTCCGGACGGGCGTCCACGGCTGACATGCTGAAAACCGACTTACTTTTCCTATAAATAGCAGCGCGATTTCAACCTAAAAAATACATTATTGAGACCTATTGATACACAATCATTAGGAGAAAACCCTAGGCGGCCCCAGCCCCCTTTGGGGAGGCTGGGGTTGCGATTTTTCTTGTTTCTTTTCAGTTTTCTATTTCGTTTTGCTGTTTTATGCTGAATGCTTGGAGGCTGAGCAATTGTTCAAACTGTGTGAATCCGTTTCAGCAGGTTCTTTCTTTTCAATCTAGATTTATTTTGTGAATTTGATTAAAGGTGTATCTTTTCCATGTGTTTATTTTGTTATGCAATCAATATCGAGAGATGTATTGATGTTGATGTTTACCGTATGACGAGAGTCGGTGTAACCCTTAGATCACCATAGGAAAGATGGGATTTTTAACCTTGACATAACGAGAGTTGATAGGTTGAATATCTAGGTTGCTAGATTGAGAGATCTTACACCTTGTTTTGATAGCGTCAATCTTATATATCGAGAGATGAGAGATTGATAGGCGAATTATCTACGAGAGTAGGAGTTCATACCTTTGATAGGTGAACCACATCTTTAATTAAATCATCACAAGATAACTTTAGAGAGGAAATTAAGGGTTGCGGGATCGGTGGATTATTGTTTGTTCATTGTTTAATCACCATGATCATCGTTTTTATTGTTTTTCCTCGTTTATAGTTTTATTTATTTATTATCGCTTTTATCCTTCCTGGCTTTGGACTGACAATCCTCTGTCCAATTTATCTTTTTGTTCTATTATATTAGGTTTAATAATAATAGTAACAATCTTAGGAAAATTAATGAACTAGATACCCCGATTCCCTGTGATCGACTCCGGTATTAATCGCTATGCTACGATTCCTACACTTGGGGAATACCGGATTTATAAATTTTATTACTTGTTTGTTTTCTTAGATAAAATCCGTGACAAGTTTTTGGCGCCGTTGCCGGGGAATCGGTACGGTCGTCTAGTTTCTTATTAATTTTTTCTAAAGTTGTTATGTTTTGTTTTTCGTAGGTAGTTTGTGTTATCTAGTGATTATTAATTTTTCATAGGTTTGTGTTTAGGTTCCAATTAGGGTTTTGTTTAGTTTTCGTGTTTGGACCTGTTTTCGTGTTTAGCAGCGTTTATGTGCTTCAGTTTGAACGTAAACGGGCGTCCTGAGCTATTGGACGCCCGTCCGTCCAAATCTGATCGTCTCTGTTTGTGTTTTGCCCAGGCAGACGAGCGTCCAGTAACTTGGACGCCCGTCCTGTTCTTTCTCCAGGCAGACGTCCGTCCGGTAGCTTGGACGCCCGTCGCTTTGTCTGTCACTGATTTTTTTTTTATTTATTTTTGTTTTAGGTAGATATCTTGGTTTAGGGTTTCGTTTTTTAAGAATGTAGGTAGGTTTCGTAGGTAGGGTTAGTTTGATTCGAGGTTGAATCATCTGACTCCACGTTTTTCGCGGTCAAATTTTTGGATAAAAGGGATCGTTTTAGCACTTGTTAGTATTTTGGCCGTAACTTTCGGCTCGAGTGTCGGATTTACGCGCAGGACCCCAATTCGGAAAGCTCGTTCCGACGCCGACGACGTGGTGAACCGCCGTAGGCCGTTCAACACCGTTTTCGAGGTCAAAATCCACTGTTTCCCCTTCCATTTTGGGCTCAGAAGATTTCAACACTTTTTTTTTCCTTTTTTTTTTTAGTGTTTTCCGTTTTTCTGTTTTAAATTTTTCGTAGTATAGGTTTAGGTTTCTGTTTCCGTACCTTTTTAGGTAGTTTTCAATAAAAGTAGCGTTAAATAAATTGAGAGTTTTTTTTATTTTGCCGTGTTTCGATAACCATTGGGTTAAGAATGTGCAAAACCTTTTTTTTACTCAATTTATGAAACGTGAATTTAGGTTTCATAGTTTTGTTTTCAATAAACACTAGGGTTTCTGTTTTAATGATATGATATTAGGTTATCTCTGGGGTTGCTGCTGTCTTCTCCAAAACGCATCAACGCTGTTATGTTTTTAGAGAGTCAGACGAGCGTTTACCTTTTTCCCCGAACGCCCATCGCTTCAGTCTTGTGGTTACGGACGGGCGTCGGTTTGCCGAACGTCCGTCCGCCCCGAATATGCTTTAAACGTCCGTCGTTCATGTTTGAACGCCGCCGTCCGTTCGAATTTTTGTGAATAGATTTTATCTTGATACTTACGTCTATTATTTGACATGGTTGTTCCTATATGAGCTTCTGTGGCTAGTTATTTTTACGTAGATGTTCTGAACTTGCATGTTTACATCTTTCCATCTACGGATCCATGTTAAATAATTGATTAATTTCTATTTACATGATTCATCTATGCATGTTATAGTTAATGTCGGTTCTCGTATGCTATAACTGTTCTTATTGTTATTTAGTAGCTAATGTCGGTTTCCGTATGCTACATATCGTTGTGATGAATCTTGTGAGCTTTGAGACCTATGTGCTTTCTTGTTATTTTTGTAACTCATATGGGTAGCTATTGTCGGTTTTCCGTTGCTACCATCGTTGGCTTATGAGTTATATCTGTTTAGTATAGCTAACTGTTGGTTCTCCATAATGCTATCACCTTTGATGAGTCTTAAAGCGCGTCTACACTGCATGTAATGAATAGTACTGTCGTTTATCGTAAACTGTCATTATTTGGTAGACGTTTATTATATACATGTCGTGTTGCAAATGAGTGGGCTAGTTTTCTTTCTTTTATTTTCTTTTATTTTTGCATATCATTTAATTGCATATCATGTAGATTGCATTGTAATATATTTTCATGTAGTTGCACCTAGCCTACTATTTTGTAATGTTCCATGTATATGTTCCATCTTTATATGAGCTTAATCTGAAAAAATCTCTATGACCTCTTTTCCGTGTGAGCCTCTGTGGCCTTTGTATATGCGTAGATGTCCTGTTCTTTCACAGTTATGGTTCTCTTTCCATCTACTGCAATCCATGTTGAGTAATTCACCTAGTTAGACGTGATTCCAATTTGATTTATGCTGTTCCTTTTGTCGTTTAACTAGGATGTTAGGGTTGTTTAGGGGCCGTCTACATGTCCAATCATCTTCCCGTCTACGCTTTCCATGGCAAGCTTCTGTGGCTTTGCATAATCGAATTTTGTTACGCTTCTGTGGCGTTATTTAGTAGACGTTTATTTCTTGACCGTGCTTAGATTAGGGCGACATCTATGGAATTGGTTGGGCTAGTTTATTTTCTTTATTTTCGTTTTGCCTTTTTAAGTATAGTTGCATATCATTTAGTTGCATTGTATTTTATTCTGTTTTTTTCTTTTTATTTTTATTTATCTTTTTAGTGCACCTAGCCCTGCTACCTTGTAGTGTCCTCTATCCTTAGTTCTGTATGCACATGTTGGGATTATTTGTTTTGTAAAGCTTCTGTGGCTTTATTTTTGACGCTTAGGTGTCCTGTACTTTCCCTGTGTGGTGATTTGTCCATCTGAGCAATTATACCATGTGCTTATATCATTATTGTTGCATGTTATATTCCCCCGTGTTCCCCGAGATACTGCCATGTTTTTCAAGTGGTGCAGGTATTTTTTTTAGCTGTTCTTGTTAAGCTGGCCTTGGAAGTGAATCTGGAGAGGAAATACCTATGACATCTCGTGCCTCGGAAACGCGGATCGATTATCTTTCCTTCTTCAGCCTATCTTCATATCATTACCAAATCAGCTAAGTTCTTTTATCTTTTCTTTAATTCTGCACAACATGAGGACATGTTGTAATTTAAGTGTGGGGGAGGGAAATGGTTTCGTGTATCTACATTCATTTGCCATCCTATTATATTTCTATGAAAAAGTGCTAAATTTTAAATTTTTGTTTGTTTTGTCCCGAGTGAGCAAAGGCATATCTTTATTTGAGTTTTTATATCATTGGTGCGTTATTTTGCATATTTAGTAAATTTAGATGTTTCACCCGATATTATTTTTCACGTGCCATAGTAAATGATGAGCTATATTTTAAAGCTATGCCCATTTGATTAGAGATTTTTGATGATTATCGCATGATTCTTTGCTTGCATACGAATTTTGAAAATTTTAATAGTTTGTGTTTAGAATTAAAGTATGACATACTGTGAATATCTGAAGGTTTGAATGTGATAGGAGGGATATAATTTAAGGTTTGTATACCAATCTAAGATGAATAAGATATATATATATATATAAGTGTCGGATGTAGCTGCCAATGATTTGAGTGCGGTAGGGCATTATCACGAAATGTCCTATACCACTATGAGGTTAATAGCTCCCGACGGTCGCTCGATGATAGTAGTCCGGTAGGGTGTTATCACGAAACGTCCTATTGCTGGGAATGAGGGCATATGCGATAAGTGTGTAGTGAAGTGGACTTTAAGAAAAATTAGAGCATGGCAATGTGAAAAGATGGTTGAAAACCGTAGTTATCGTCTATCTTATCCCCAGTATAAACTGAAAGATATGTTGTAGGGATTATCCTCTAAGTATGTCGGAAATATTTTAAATACTCTTTATTAATTTTTTTTTCGAATATGTATGTTTTGTGAGGTGCATGTTATAATCGTTTTTATATTTCTGATCTAAATGGGATGTTGGCTAGTTTTGCTTGAATCAATTTCAAGTGCGGATTTAGTGGAAATTTATTATGGCTATGCACACACACTTGGGTGAACCTCTAAACTATTGAATATGCTTTATGGTTGCATAAATGTTTATATGTCTCGAGTCTTGATTTTGTTTTGTCTTGCTCGGGACGAGCAAGGTTTAAGTGTGGGGGAGTTGTTAGGTGATTTTATACGTTTTATAAGGATATATTTTATGTCAATTTTCCCCATATGTGGATGTTTTTCATAGAAATCGAGCTTTATATTGAAATATTGAGCAAATGAGTTTTAGAAGTATTAAAGTGCAAAATCGAGCTAATTATGTGATTTTATTGGATAAATATCTTTAGATGTAAGATGTTACATTTTGCATGTTTTTATCGTGATGTAGGTACGCTTGCATGAGGTGAAAGGAGCTTAAAAGATGTTCAAGTGATGATTTGCATGGAAGGAAAGAGGTAGAGATGAAGTTGGAATGAAGATCAAGATGAATTTGGAAGAAAAAGGGACTGAACTAGCGTCCAAAGAGATGGACTGGCGTCCAGGAGAAGAAAGTTGAACAGAGAGTTTGGACGCTGATATGGACGAGCGTCTGCCCTAGCGTCCAAAGCAGTGGACGGGCGTCCACGGCCGACATGCTGAAAACCGACTTACTTTTCCTATAAATAGCAGCGCGATTTCAACCTAAAAAATACATTATTGAGACCTATTGATACACAATCATTAAGAGAAAACCCTAGGCGGCCCCAGCCCCCTTTGGGGAGGCTGGGGTTGCGATTTTTCTTGTTTTTTTTTTCCGTTTTCTATTTCGTTTTGCTGTTTTATGCTGAATGCTTGGAGGCTGAGCAATTGTTCAAACTGTGTGAATCCGTTTCAGCAGGTTCTTTCTTTTCAATCTAGATTTATTTTGTGAATTTGATTAAAGGTGTATCTTTTCCATGTGTTTATTTTGTTATGCAATCAATATCGAGAGATGTATTGATGTTGATGTTTACCGTATGACGAGAGTCGGTGTAAACCTTAGATCACCATAGGAAAGATGGGATTTTTAACCTTGACATAACGAGAGTTGATAGGTTGAATATCTAGGTTGCTAGATTGAGAGATCTTACACCTTGTTTTGATAGCGTCAATCTTATATATCGAGAGATGAGAGATTGATAGGCGAATTATCTACGAGAGTAGGAGTTCATACCTTTGATAGGTGAACCACATCTTTAATTTAATCATCACAAGATAACTTTAGAGAGGAAATTAAGGGTTGCGGGATCGGTGGATTATTGTTTGTTCATTGTTTAATCACCATGATCATCGTTTTTATTGTTTTTCCTCGTTTATAGTTTTATTTATTTATTATCGCTTTTATCCTTCCTGGCTTTGGACTGACAATCCTCTGTCCAGTTTATCTTTTCGTTCTATTATATTAGGTTTAATAATAATAGTAACAATCTTAGGAAAATTAATGAACTAGATACCCCGATTCCCTGTGATCGACTCCGGTATTAATCGCTATGCTACGATCCCTAAACTTGGGGAATACCGGATTTATAAATTTTATTACTTGTTTGTTTTCTTAGATAAAATCCGTGACAGGCTCCTAACACGCGAGTGAATTCTCGTATTTTGGAACCTCGAGATAAAATTAAATAGTTGATATATTTAATAAATATACGAAATATTATTTATTCGGTAAATAATGTATAAAATAGAAAAGATATTTTCGATAATCTCAATTGGCATTAAAAACGGCGCCACTTTATTTGATTTTGGGAAAAGTAATTTTCTCCAAATTATTTATAATGTGGATAATATAATTATTTATATGTTAAATAATTATAAATAAGAAATTAGTTTTCTTATTGGATAAATATGAAATTTGTTTTCCTATTGGATAAAAGTTTTATTTTCCTAAAAGAAAAAAGATAAAAACTCTCAAATTATTAGTTATTTTCTTATAAAAAAGAGAGTTTCTCACAACACAAAATTGAACCAGAAAAACCAATGCCATCTTTAGGAAAATAGGCGACGCCTATTTTGGATAAAAATGAGAAATTTTATTTTCTCGTCCTAGCAATTGGGAAGAAGAAAAACTAGGTTTTTTTTAAGGCATATTCGAGAATGTTCAAATGCGGGATCGACGTCCACCAGCCGTCGATTGGAGATACAATCCGGAAGATCACGACTTCTCTCCGGTTGGGTAACTCATAGACCTTCTTGTAGTTAATTAATTAATCATGTGAATCTTATCGTGGTAAAATCGTATGCGAATTTAATTCGTAACTTTCGCTGTGCATGATCGAGTGTTTCGATCGGTGCTGTGAATCAGATCTGACGATCCAATTATGGATCAGATCCGGATTCGGATTTCTGTATATCCAGCACCAACCCTATCACCAAGGCTTCAGGGAAGCTTTAAGGTTTGCAGTGTATGGAAAGGGCATGGTCATCATCATTATGTTGTTACTGCATGCCAATATCAGTTATAATAACAACATCTCGTGGTATTTATTATGTCTCATCATTCCATATCGACTTTAAAATCATGGCTAAAAGATAGATTCTCGTATTATCGCCATGATAACTTTTTCTATGCTATGACTGTTGATGTTTGTAACTATATTGCCACTTTTCAAGCTCAAGGCTTATAAGAGCATTTGTACTAAGTCTCCTATTTTCCTCCAAAAGTTTTGACAATGTCTAAATGAAGGTGTAGGAAGGAAAAAATTAGTATGTTGTGACTTTAAATTTCACACCCTGTTCATCAAGGGTTTTGACAACCCAATCCAAAAGTAGATGTGCATATTGAATTCTTCATCTTTTCAACATTATTCAAAGAGCCATTACTTCAAATCTTTTGGATTGAATGTAATCATGTGATCATATTCTTAACTTTTCTTAATAGGTGGGCCATGACTTCATTTTGGATTGGATTTTCCTATAAGGTCATTACGACTGCCATAAATACCTTAGGCGCCTTTGATGGTCATGCATGTTTCTTTAACATTTACTTGAAACATTTAGATCTCCGCCTTATACACCAGCTTATATGCGTGAGAGGGCTTGATAGGTATATTTCGAGCTCTTTTTTGTTGATTGTTTGTAACTTAACAAGAGTCAGACATGTCGATAATCTTTGAATTTTGGAGAACTGCCTGAATTACCTCAACAAACAATACATTTTGAGGATGTTTTTCCAAAGTAACATCATTTTGCGTCTCATCTAAACGTGTATGTCCAACAAAATTCCTTCTCTCCTAATCTGACTTAGTTTTACCTTACACTCTACTGCAATATACTACCTTCATCCAATTAAAATGAATCCAAAAGGCATATATATATATATAGTAAGTAGAGAGGAGAGAGCATTTACATAAAATGCGGTACATGCACATTGAAGTTGAGGGGGAACATATACTATATAAATAATACCACCCACTTAATTTGCACCATTTTGTATGATACAAGATTATTATAGATAGATACAAGCAAGTACCCCTAAACATTATGTCATCATCATTCATCATCCATCATCCATCATCCATCATCCATCATCCATCATCCATCATCCATGAAGAAGTCAAATGATAAAGAAGAAAAAAGAAAGGAAAAAAAGGCAAACTTGTTGGTGCCATGCAAAAGAGATCGATGATGTAAATATATTGTGGGGGCATAATTTAAAGTTTACTGGCTGCACACCACACACACAGCACTGCAAATGGTGTGAGTTAATTAGCTCCTACTTGGATGTAACAGATAGTTGACTTGCAAAATGTAGCTACACGATCAAGTAATTGCACCATTTCGTCACTATCCATTAATTACTTAATAATCACACATTGATCACTATGCCCATTTACGCAGGCAGAGGCACATCCCACCTTTAATTTACTGAGAGGGGTCCCCGTTAGGATCCCAATTTATTCATACATTATACGGAGTAGTTTTATATTCAATCATGGTGAAAAATCACGCAATATAAATATCATTGATGCCCTATATGGATCGATCTTCAATTAATCTTGCTCAATCCGGTGGCCCCCATTGAATAAAATTATTGGATCTGCCTCCGAGTATAGTCGGGTATCATCATATATTGAATATTAAAGAGAGTAAAAATTAATCAATTTACATGGTGCGCGCGCACATCCGGCCTTTCTATCACAATCATAACCTTTTTTTTTTTGGGTACACCGTAGACCTGACCTCTTTCAAAATTAGTAGAAGAAAAAGATTTGTTTATTTCCAATCCATATTCCTGCAGCTATATATAAAAGCAAATAAACCCCCCTTTTCCTTGTCATTCCATTCAAAGTAGTAGTAATCTGTAATCATATCATATATAAAAACGACAAGCATCTATATATATATATATATATATATATATAATATAATATATACATGTATATGAGGATCCCCACCTTTGTAATAGTTGTCCTTCTTCTTCTGCTTCCTGCTGATTTTTCTTCAGGTATATGATATATATATATATATATATATATATCCATCTCAAATCAATTACTGTTCCTGCGTTCTATGGATATATATATGTATATATTTGAGCACATAATTTTAACAAGAAAATTCATTAATTTGCCATACATATATGTGTGTGTATGAATGTATGATGAAGATTTAAGGTGTTTTTTCATTGAAATTTGAAGAGATATATATACTCCAATTAATGGTGTATGTAGAAACATTGCAACACGCACGCACGTACAAACAGATGATGAATATAGTGACAAAGCAGCTATATATATATAGTTGAATATGGTTTTTATTTTAGATTTTTGTTGTTGTTGTTGTTGCAAAGGCTATGGGTTTAGAGATGGTGCAGCTCGAAGCAGCAGGAGCAGCATCTATTTACTGGTGAAGGTATTGTTTAAATTAGTTAATTGTTTGATTAATTTGTACCCTCGGATCGATCGATTTCTGAATCTGTCATTGATGATCACGTACGTACATAAGTAACTGTTTGTTTGTTGTAAATATATTACATATAAATAGGAAAAGGAATATGTTGGGAACAAGTACAGCAAAGTGATGATGAGCAGAAGAATATTAATGGTGGCAGCTGATGCTGATGCTGATCAAATACAAGAAGAAGAAGAAGAAGCAGCAGCAGCAGTGGCAGTGAGGTTAGATTATGACGCAGCTGCTGCTAATCCAAAGCATGATCCTAAAGGAAAGAAGTCTTCTTCTGGAACCAAGAACCCTTAATTATTTGTTTATTACTACTATTACTATATATACTTCAATGCCGCATGCATGCTTTTCTTGCTTCTTCTTGTGTCCCTCTGTCTTTCAATGCTTAATAATAATTCATTTCTCTTTATTAATTACAACCAAGACCTACAATATATTTAATAAATGCATGTAACCCGGCCCTATTATTATTATATATATAAGTAATACTAGTATTTCCTTCCCCCCCCCCCCCCCCCCCCTTTATTTTTATTTTTATTCTACGTACGTGTTGATCTAGCTAACATATATATATGTATATATCGGGGACTATATATCATTACTCATATCAATGTCGATCATGAGTGTTTATAGTCGATCACCTGCCTGACGTGAGTTTGTAATAGGCCGGATAGGCATAAGGGCGTCTCTAACCCTGCTTACTTGTCAACTTATACCATAATGTTCACCATTATGACCATACCTTATTATTTTTCAAAAATACAATACATATATATACTATTAAGTCAAAATTTCGTGAGGCCCTTAAATTCATAGATTTTGGGGGACTCTGGGCCATGGCTCCCTTGCCCCCAAGGGGCGCCCCTGATCGGCATAATATGGAAATGAAGACAACATTTAAATCCTACTCCCTCTATTTTTTTTATTTCTCATATTTACAGGAAAAAATAACTGTCATTTTTTGGATGAAACTGGATCAGTTTTTAGCTTAAAGTTAATTATTTTTTGGATGAAAATGGTCAATTATTTTTTCCCAAATGTGACGGTTAAAAAAAACGGAGGGAATACTACCTTGAGCATTCATTTAATGTTTCTTATAAGAGAATAATTTACATACATACATATATATAGGCAAATAATGGCTTTTTTCAGAAATTAAAGGATTTCATTAGAAAAACAAACAAACGTACAAATCGGAACAACGCCGGAAATATTCATAGTGAAATGCATTACTTAACCCTTTAACACGAATAAATTAAATTATGGCCCCAAGACGAAGACGTAACTTACCACCCAATACTTGAGCCTTACCACCGCCTTAGACTCACCCCAATGGTTATTCTTTAAACAACACTCCAAACACATCGTTTTTCATTCCAGTTACATTTTTTAACACATTATAAAAACATTCACTCCAATAAATACTCTTATACAATCCTTCAAACACCTCTTACTTCAACTAACATACCTAACCACAATTTATTTTCTCTTCATTTTTTAATATTCATCCACCACAACTTAAAAAAACAACATTCATCCGGGGTTGGATCCACCACAATTGAACCCACCTCTTCCTCTTTTTCTTTTTATTTTTATTTTTAGATAAAGGATCTGTTTCATTACCTCATAGAATTACAGAAACAAAATGCTGCTATATTACAGAAACAAAATGCTGCTATAATAGAAAAGTTGAATCTATTGTGCAAAAGAATATCATAAGAAGAACAAAAGGAAGAAAAATGGGCTGCCAATTAAACCGAACAGAATCAGCCACAAATTGCAATTTTTAACCTCAATTCCTTTAATGTCGACAAACTTTCGTTCGGAATAACCTTGAAGATTTCCAAAGCACGCACCCGAACCCTATTTTACCATTGATGACTCTAATATATAATAGGGGTCGCGGACTAGAAGGACAAAATAAGATACAAAATGGAAAAAAAAAATGACAAGAAAAAAGATAGTGGTTGAGAAAGACAAAAACACGCCTGTTACTACATGTGTT
This sequence comes from Gentiana straminea, assembly GCA_036785695.1. NCBI lineage: Eukaryota > Viridiplantae > Streptophyta > Magnoliopsida > Gentianales > Gentianaceae > Gentiana > Gentiana straminea. The sequence continues at coordinate 2,806,252 of JAVUPR010000239.1, read as the reverse complement.
ACTACATGTTGCTACAACCACATGTAGTAACACATGTAGTAACATGCGCGTTTTTATCCTTATCAACCACTATCTTTTTTTCTTCTCATGTTTTCTCATTTTAGATTAAAAACAGTAATCCACAACCTTTAACTATATATAATATATAGATGAACGGTGGGAAGAAAATGGAGGGAAATTGGTACATGGTGGGACACAAAGTGGAAGTGAAATTGAACACTGTTCATCTTTAGTGGAGACTCCAGATTTGGAGTTTTGAGTAACATTTTTCCAGATAGAGTACATATAAAGTTATCCGCAATATCTTCCAGTTTGGGTAAAATACTTGAAATGTCATTTTTAGAGGTTAAATAGAGTCTCCATTCTACTTTACAAATTACACACACACTTTAAAAGTAACTCTAATTACATCTCATCATTATTATTATTATTATTATTAATTCCTCAGAAAAAAACATTATTATTAGTATTATTACGGGGTTGGTGATCATTTTTCGAAACAGTGGATCATTAATATATAATTCCCATACAATTGGTGATAATCATTATTTTTCAACACAGATTATAAATACTACTACTAAACGGTTGGAGAAATTAAGTGACCCCCCTTCCCCGCCACTTTTCAATTAATTATTACTAGTATAAAAAACGCGCATTTATATTTCCCAAAAGGTACATCAGTATTAAGTAGGAGTAGTACGAGGTGAACGAACGTGGGGTTTAAACACACATATAGCAAAGCCTGCCTTGGCTGCTCATTAATTGCTAGTCATTAATCTAAAACACACTCCCACACTACCTTAGCTTACCCATATTACCGATAGGCACTACTCCGACTTAGTGGCGAATCCAGAAAAAAAATTCAACAGGGTCACCCGTCACAAAATTATAGTAACCCTAAAAAATTTCCGGGTTGGCGGGTAATTAGGTCAAAATTTCTGGGTCGGCAGGGCTGGCCCTCATGTGACGCCGGAGAGACGGCCGTCTTAAGCCCAACGGTGCCGGGAGAGCCCAATGATACATGTTTGGCTAAAAGAAAAAAAAAATTATGTGTAGATTCAATCTGATCCAACCTAATATAATATTTTTTTTTTTTTTATAAATGCCCAAATTTCTTTTAACTCCAATCGATAAAGGTCCCAATAAAAAAATTTACTGGGCCCAAAAAAAATTAGACATACAAACAAATTTTTTTTTTCTTTTTTCTGATGATGCTGTAAACTATCTGAATTTCGACTGCATACTTGTGCCTTTTATAGGCTGAAGGTACGCCATAAACGAATGGAGATACTCATTGCACAAAAGGGTAAGAATCATGTCAGTTCGACCTAAAACATACAACTCTTGAATTTTCTATGTTGCATCCATTTGTAGGTTCATGAATCTGTTCACGAACTGATGCATGGATTCAGAAAAAATGCATGACCCCCATTTCGTTGTGATAACATTAATTCGTACGGCAACTCGTATGCAAACGATAATCAAAATATTTATTTATGAAAAAATATCTAACACTTTGTAAGCATGTTTTGAGTCCATCAATAAATTGAATTTTATATTTACGGATGTTAAAAACACGATAAGTATATATTTTTTTTAAAAAAAACTTCAACTAAAAGACCCAATTCGAGGACTTGGCCTTAAGTCCAGAAAATGCCAAAGCCGGCCCTGCGGGTCGGAACCGGGTTGGGCGGGTAAGTAGGTCAAAATTTCCGGATCGGAACCGGGTTGAACGGGTAATTAGGTCAAAATTGTTTTTTTTTTTACCAAAACGACATTGTTTAGCGACTTTTTTATTTATTTTAAATTTGAGTGGGGTCCTATGACCCCCCCCCCCCCCCCCCCGGGTACACTGGATCCCCAGTGCTCCGACTCCTAATCACACTCAAGCCGAACTTGAACATATTATCAAGTTGACGGGTCGAAATCACGCATTATAAAGCTTTACTCAAACAAAATGTTTAATTATGATTCAAACCAATTTCAAGTAATTTTTCCATGCTCGAATTCGTTCGAGCCATGCTTGAGCATCACTGTTTTAAAAGGTTTGCTCAACTCAAGCACGTAACCTGCTGTGCGCCATATATATGCACTTAAGAGTGTTGATGATATTGATTCTTATTAAGAGCATATAAACAAATTGAATTCGAATCGAATCTCGGCTTGAGTTCATTTGAAAAATCAATCGTCGAAAATAACCAACCATGGACGGCTACGATATCATAAGTATCTTGGTTCTTGATTTGAACGGGAAACAAAATTGACATTTATCCATGCACTAAATAAAAAAAAACTCAAAGAAAATCAAAGTGGTGAGAGTTTTGGGAGAGGGGGCGTAACTTTTGCACTCCCCCAAAAAACAGTACCAGGTGCATGTATTTTTCCCCATAAAGTATTATTATTATTTTTTACTAGTGTCACATACATACAGGATACGTATATAAATCGTAGTAGTAGTATTATGAACACCACGTAGAGTAGTAGTAGTAGTAAGCAATAAATAGATACTAGTAGTAGAAGCATAATGATGCAGTAATTGGTAATTGTTCAGTAATTAATACTACAGTAGTAACGTATTAACTCTATCTATCTACTGTAACTCCCCTCTGAATATATACATACTGTATGATCGTGTGCACCAACTTCAATTTATATATCTCTCTCTCTCTCCCCCCCCCCCCCCCCCCCCCCCCCCTTCTCTCTCCAGTTCTTATACGGGGAATGCAGTCCTCTCATCTCTATATAATAATACTCTACTAATATTATTACTAGTTACTAGTACACTAGTAGTTGAACGCCCTTCTAAGTAAAAGGTTTCCATGCATAAATTGTACTAGTAGTATAATAATATAAAGGAAATATGTATGGTAATGGTAATGGTAATGGTATTGGTATTGGTAATGGTATTGGTGGTGACACAAGTTGTAGCATTAACGTTAAAGTGGAAGAGTGGTCTCCACCCTTATACTCACCAGATTATGAAGACCACCTTCTCCTTGGGTAAGTACCTCCTGCTACTGTCCTGTCCTTTTTTCCACCCACCCCATTGTTTCAATGTGTATCAATCATATGTACTATACATACTACTCTTCTTCCTTTGCTAAATTATACTCTACTCTACTGTACCGGGGTTTTGGTTTTCTATCATGTATGTATAGGGAATGGAATCAGCAGCAACAACAACAACAGTTGGACATTTCTCATCATCAACTCCTCCTCACCCCGACGACACCTCCCACCCTTAACTGGGACGATTTTTATCATCTCCCACCGCCCCTACTTCCATGCAACAACACCAATATTCTTCCCTTGTTGGAATTCAACGACTTTGACGACATCTGCAAAGAATCTGGCTCCTGGTGGCCGGAATGGGATCCCAACAACAACAACCACAACCAGCAGCTGCTACTTGACGCAATCGCTAAAGACATCCCACTTCCCATTGACGATGATGCTAAACCACTGAATTACGTGGTTGGACACCAGCTCTATTATCAATACAATGACAATGATCGGATTAATACGCGGTCGGAAGCCTCACCGGAAATCATCACACAACCACAAGGTGTACGTAGTCACAGAGGTCAGCGAGAAATCAGGACGGATAATGGCAAGTCGAACAAGTCTTGTTCAATCACATTGGAACAGATTCACAAGCATTTTCATGTTCCCATAACTAAAGCAGCTAAAGAATTGAACGTCGGCTTGACTGTTTTGAAGAAAAGATGCAGAGAGCTCAACATTGCTCGGTGGCCTCACCGCAAAATCAAGAGTTTGACCTCCCTTATCCACAATGTTAAGGTACTTACTACCTACCAATTTCCCTCTATCACCCCCAACCCATTCAAACCTAGTCTTAGTGTCACAACAAAACGATTGTACCAGGGCGTCCAGAGGACCCAAAACAAATCATAACGTAAGAGCCTTATTGATTGATATGGCTTTTTTTTTCTTTTGGGGGGGTGATTATTTGTTAGCAATATGTATAAAATGAGATGGTTTGATAAATATATATGATAATGTTGATGTAGGATATGGGACTAAAAAAAGAGATAGCAATGCTGGAAGAGCACAAGAGGATGCTGCTGGAGATTCCAGAAATGGAATTGACTGAAAGGACAAAGAAACTGAGACAAGCTTGCTTCAAGGCCAATTACAAGAAGAGAAAGGCTCTTGCTGCACCTCTCTAATCTTTATTCGAATATTCCTAGTTTAATCATTGTTACTATTAATTTTAGAATCATAGCTAGCTAGCTAGCTATAATATCATTATTTAGCTTTAATTAGATTGAAGCCTCTGGCTTTAGCCTCTAAATCTGGTCTTGAGATTAACATTTATGATATAAGTCTGAATTGTCATTGTCTGATCCTTTTTTCTTGACATTCTTGATTACTTTTATCCTGATGCATAACCAACCATTACTAGCACCATCTTAAATGAAAGGCGCTTTTACCCATTAGGGCATAGCTCAGTGGTAAAAGAGTGACGGTGTTGTAACGATGTTAGTCTTGCCTTTGATTTTTAATCCGAAGGTCCAGTTCCATAAAAGGCAGACTTTTATCTCATCAATAAGAGGCGTACATACAACTCTATGCACACTCAACCATCAATTTACATCTTCCATGAAGGTCTCGGGGAGCCATTTGGTTGTGGCTCACAACGGAATACTGGCAGCCATTAGTTGAGGCTCAACCGTTTTCCGTCCAATTAATGTACTTCTCTACAACTGCAAATGCCTAATTTGATGGAAGAATCCCTAAAGAAACGAATTGCTATTGGCGTGTATATTGTTTTATGTTGCTTTAAGTTTAGCTCTATGGTTGCTTTTAAAAAAAAGGATTAGTTCACATAACAAATCCAATACATATTCCTCCTAATATTCCGTTATTAAAAAAACAATACAAAGTAAATTGTAATACAAAGACTCCTGAGACTCTTTCAATAATGCAGCAGATAATTGTAAAACAAAGTAAATTTATAAAACAAAGTTTCAAATCTTGCAGGTTACATCTTCAATAGAAACTCTACTCATTTCTGTTGCATCTTTATCGCTTATTTTAGGGTTATGGAAAAGTCTTTATTGAACCTATCAGACTAGTGTATGTGCGCAGAAAGAAACTGAGTTTTGTATTTTTTGCATATTACAAGACCTGTGACGGCCACGGTCCAATCCAATACAATCTCCCTACCTAAGAATCTCTCATCCAATATTCACACGCTCAGTTCCAACTGTAAAATATGGGTGCGCAATGGATGTCCTACATGTAAGTAAACAAGAGAGCATGGTTCCAATACTTATGATCCTTAGCACAAGTGAAAGTGGTAGAGTCACTTGTTCAGTTGCCCTGCAAGCACTAATCCTTGGGTTTTAGTGAAATATTTTCATATACTTGAAGCAATTTTGCAACTAATGTTGATGCCCATTTGAGAGAAGATCACAAGGAGCGAGCTGAAGAAGCTTAGAGTTACCGAAAGAATATGGATCCCTCTATCTTCCGATGGCATATTTCTGATGTAGGACATCACACCTAGTTTGTTTCAGTTAAGTGAATAGCCATTGGGCTATTTAAGTGTAGGCTTTTGCCTAAATGGGATTTTTAACCTATAAATAGTATGTGGCCCCTAGTTGCTAGATCATTACGTAATCCTTATTCCTTGCTTTATGAATGGAAACCTAGAGCTTGGATTAGCTCTCGTGTTTATTTAGTACATCTTCTACATCAATTTTATTCGTTGACCATCAAGAAAAATGCTGTAGTATAGGGGTGACGAAATTTTCCGTCCATAATCTTTCATTCATTTTCGATTTGTACTAACATTTTATTAAGTTACACCATGGCCTAAAAAACCGCACCATGGGCCTAATATAACTCGTATTTGTTTCCTGATTCTGCCTCATCATACAATGATTCGAACCTATAGTTAAGTTTCCAGAAGAACAAGAAATGGAATATGTGTATCGCACTATAACTTAGTTATCCTCCTCAATAAAACAAGATTCCACCTATAAGCAAAGTACTTTTAAATTTAGTGAAAAAAAATAAAGACAATACAAAAGGAAAGCTGGTCATAAATCAATAATAGGAATAATTCATTAATCATCATAATAATTAAGTAATTCACCGTCACCAATTACAAAATAAAAACACTAGATTATTTCTCAAGTCTTCAACCTTTTACCATATTATTCCAAAACAAGAAGTTGGCTTCAAAGTTTAGCATCCAAACTTGAACCTTCTTCTGCTGGTTGCTCATCCAAAGAGCCAGCCTCTGCAACTATTTCGCCGACATTCTCGTCTTTAAGACCAGTGGAATCCTCCTTATTTCCAAACAATTTGGATGGTATTAAAGAAGCAACAGCAGCTCTTGCACTGGCCTTAGCCTTTTCAGCTGCTTCAGCTTCTCTGGCTGCTGCTTCGGCTTTCTCTCTTTCAACATCATCCTTAAGCTTTGTAACTTCTTCCTCCCTTCCTACCTTACTCAATCCTTCTCTAACAAATTTCTCCAATTCTGGTGTAAAATCGGCTGGATCCTCACGTAGCATTCGACCAAGTATTCCTAGCACCTCATCATGCTTGCCAACCTCAAACAATGCGTTGGTTAGGAATATATATGCATCATCATTCATCCTTAGTTTGCTAACCATCATATCAAAAAAGGATTTTGCCTCATCTATTTTGCCAACCTTGACTAAACCGTCCATCAACCTGTTATAAACTCCTAAATTAGGCCTTAGTTTTGACTCCACCATTGTCCTATAATAAGCAGCAGCATCGTCTGCCCTATTTTCTTTGAAGCAAGTATCCATGAGCGTAACAAATGTATACTCATCTGGGTTCACCTCCTTATCCTTCATGCCACGGTAAAGCTCCTCTGCCTCGCCTAACATCCCGTTGTTACATAACTGATCAATCAAATAATTGTAAGATAAAGTATCAGGCCTACACCTCTTATCACCCATGCTATTAAACACTTGGATAGCATCATGAAACTTACCATCAGCACAATATCCATCCACTATCACATTATAACTCCCTAAATTCACAGTCAGCCTTTTAGGCGGATCATGCTCGTTTAACATCCTATCAAACAACTTCAAAGCCTCATCAAACTTTCCATTCTTGCTTAAAGCGTCTAATAATGACGTAAATGCAACAGCGCTCATCTTGATCTTTGAATTTTCACCTATTGCTTCCTCATAGCATTCCATTGCCTCCTTCTCCATCCCTCTTAAAAAATACCCTTTCACTAAACTTCCATACACAGCCCCATCTGAAACCAAACCACCCATTTTCTCCTTCAATTCATCATACAGGCTGAAAATTCCATCTGCATTGGAACTTTTCGCCTGGCCAGACATCAGATAGCTGTAAACAACAGGATCCGGATCCAAGCCCTTCGATAACATATCATCTTTCAGCTCAACAGCCTTATCCAGCTTGTTATTATCTATCATACCCTTAACTAAAATTCTATAGGTAGTAGGCGAGGGGTTTAAGGGGGAATCATTGATTAGCTGCTTATAATGTTCTAAGGCAGTGTCGGTTTTCCGGCAGTCGATAAAAGTTGAAAGGATTAAATTATGCGTAACAATATTCGGAGCTATGCCCGCCTGAGTAATGAAACGATGAAGAGAGAGTAGGTCAGCATACCGTGCCTGGCGGAGCTGAGCAGTCATGACAGCATTGCATGTGTAGATTGTCGGCTTGCAATTTGAATAAACAGAGTGGCGCGTGTACAAAGCAGCTTCTTCTAGATCGTTCTCACGAATCAGCTTTAAGATCTTGTTGTGAAGATTGAGCCTGTTGCCAGAGAGAGCAGAGACCGGTTCGGGGAGCTTAGGGGCGTTAGGGTTTTGGTTATTAGCTGGTGAAGGAGGACGCGGTGCCTGTTGCTGCTGCTGCTGGTTACGGAGAGAAGAGAGTGGAGGTTCAATGCGGAGACGGCGCTTGTTTTTACGGCGCTCAGCGGCAGCTTCTTCGGGAGTGGCGAAGGAAAGTAAACGAAAAGGAATGATGCACGGCGGCGGACGGAGGTGGTGGTGGCAGGGTTTTGCGGTCAAGGTTTTGAGGTGGATAAGAAACGAAAGCTTGGAGAGCGCCATTTCCGAAAGTGAGGGAGAGTAGAAATTGGTGGCAACGATTTTAAGGGTTCCGGCAGGGTTTTAGCGGCAATATTTGTTTCATACATTAGTATTTTAATTTTTTATAAGTAAAATCTTATCAATATTTGTTTAGTTGTATCACTTTTCTAATGATTGTGTAGTTTATAATTAATAATAAAAGTTTTATGTCAATTTATCTAATTATTACATATGAAATAAGGTGAATATAAATTTTAAAGGAGGGCGAAAAAATTACACAACATATATAATAATGTCTTTTTCGGATCCGAAAGAGGACGACTACCCCTAGAGATAATGTAAGTCCGCCCCTGCCTATGTCGCATAGCTTTCTACAAGCCAATTACAAAAATCCATAAAAAATAAAGTCATACTACACCGTTAAGTATGTTGTGGCCTAAGTATCATAGACCGAGAAACTACACCTACTGCAATCAAGCCCGCATGTGCAAGGAGGTGCGCATGCTTATTACCAGAACGTCTAATAAATGAAAAAAGGGACTCAAAAGCTCGAACTGGTGACAAACAATCCACTACTAAACACATGAGAGATGAGATATCATCGGCCTCAGATTGAAGCCGTTGCATGCATAATAATGAATCGGTCTCCGCCACAACTCTACGAATTT